>CM053627.1:111244730-111307187 GCA_028646595.1 Phalanger gymnotis
TTAATCTTCACCCACACAGGTTTCACACCTGATAGGGCTTTGGGCCTGGGGATTAGCATTTAACAGGTGAAAGTACTTTCACGGTAGATAAAAGCCAAACTCCTCAAGGGCACCCGTTAAACTAAGCCCATTTTGCCTTACTGGCACACCTTGTAAGATTGTGAGAAATCCTCAACTGGAATTATATTGTGTCAAAGGTCACAGATACCCAATACAGACAGGCAACCTCTGAGAGTACTCTGCTCATGTTACTCTACCATTCATTACCACATGCCCCTTTTATTCTTTTCTCTTTTTTTGATTCTCTCCTTTTTCTCCTACTCTCTCACTCACTCCTTCACCCACTCTTTAATTTGTTGTTAGTTTCCAATTTGTTGTTAATTTCTAGTGTCATCCAGGGTTGAAGACATTACTGGCCAAAGTTATCCAAAAGCTCATTTCTCTTACATGCCTCTGATCCCAGCAGAAGAATATTCTGTATACACCAAATCAAGAAGTGGAGTATTGGTGTGATTTAGGAACACACCTAAGCACTAAGTGCTTAAAAATTCTTTAAAAATTCTAAATACTGTGTTATTTATCCAAAACATTGTACTAAAAGGTAGGAGCCATTGTCTTTGATTGGTTTCAATCTTGTCATTTAAGAGGCAAATCTTCTACCAGATTAAAACAGATTTGCATAATATTTTGCATGTCCATTGATCTGAGGATAAACTCCCTGAAAAACCTTCCAAATATCTGTATATTTGAACATCAAGTGAAACCGTAAATTTGATATGCTGATCATCATTTTCTTTTTTGGTTTCCATAGTTTTCCAGGGAGATGGAAAGAGTTGAAATAACACCTCAAAAGTCCCCTGATTCCGAAACAAAAAAAAAATCCTGGTCCAGTTGTTAAAATATGGGAGCATCCCATTTTAAAGATTGGGGAGGCTTTCTGTCATGTATTTTCATGCCATTAAATGGTTCCAATCATTTTCATCACCTGCTATCTTTATTATCTAAAAATACTCTAAAAAGGTTTTGTCAGCTTCAAACAACTCTTTGTTCAACAAGCAACATACAGCATACAGCCTGAGCAGTGTTTATGTGAAGTTTACACCGGAAACCTCCAGGCCAGGAGTGTACCAAGCCATTGGCAGAAGTGAATGACTTGAGTTGAGAGATGTAGCTCTTTTTCATTTGACAGGGGCTCAGCTCAGGAAAATTACCCTCATTTTCATGACATTTTGACTGCACTTAGATCTTTACGTGGAGCTGAGAAAAGGCTTTACTCGAACATTTTTAATCTTTTTTTTTCCTTGATTCACTTTCAACTTTTTCCTCATAATTCTCCTCAGGGATTAGAGTGATGTCTCAACCCACTGACTTCTTCTGAATAAGGATGTGATAGGGGCAACCTATGTGATAGGGTGATGCTGGGTGTACCTATGTAGCATAAGGTGAACTGGAGTTTAGGCAGTGATCCAATTATTTCAGTCTCTATATACAGACAAGCCGTTTCATCCAGGTCAATTAATAAATCCATTTAATCACCTTTTGCCATCTACATTGCTCCTACTAAGCAAAAAGTTCTCAGGTCTGCTTTCTTTTGTGCTCTGTAGACACAGTCATAACATGCTGTTTCTCCTAAATGACATTCTATATCCCTCCTAAGAAGCTGTAAGGTGTCATGGATAGGGCATTGGACTTGGAGTCAAGATTTCCTGGGTTCAAATTCTCCCTCAGAGTTTACTAAATGACTCTTGGGAATTCACTTAACCACCCGCTGCTTCATTTTCTGCATCTGTAAAAGGAGGGGGTTAGACTCTGATTTCCAAGGACCCCTTCCATGGTCCTATTTTCCTCCATGGCTTTGCCCACACAGTAACCCCATCCTTAGAACGCTCTCTCTCCTTAGAACATCAGGCCTCCTTCAGGGCTCCACCCAAGGGCTGCTTCCTGTCAGGCCTTTCCTGATGCCCTCAGTCGTTAGTTGTCCCTATCCCTAACCCTTCTCCCCACAATAATGTTGTATTTATGTTGCATATATTTTGTACTTGTTCACATTCATATATGTTGTTGCTTAGAATGTAAGCTCTTGGAGAGAAGGAATTGTTTATTTTTGACCCAGCAAAAAGTAACAGAGAATTAGCATAGTGTTGTTCATTAATGGTCCTCAGAAAGTAATCCTACTGAAATGTGAATTAGAATAAATGGCCTCTAAGGTCTCTTCCAATTATTGAGATACTATGATAAAAGTAATGAGGTTAAAGAACTGGAAATCAAGAAGGTACCCATCCATTGGGGAATGATTAAACAAATCATGGTATATGAATATAATAGAATATTATTGTGCCACAAAAAATGATGAAATGGATAGTTTCAGAGAAGCCCAGGAAGACTCATATAAAGTTAGCAGAATCAGGAGAACAATTTATACAATAACAAAAACATTATTAAAAGAAATAATTTTATGGGACTTAAAAACTCTGATCAGTGCAATGAACCAAGCATGATTCTAGAGGGCTGATGATGTTAGCTACCTACTGAGAGAGAGAGAGAGGTGAATGACCCAAAATGCAAAATAAGGTTTTGATACAGGTATGGCAGAAATTTGTTTTGCTTGCCTATACATGCTTGCTATAAGAACTTTGTTTTTTTTTTCTTTTCTTTTTTCCATTGTGGGGGAAGGGGTGGAGGGAGAGAACATAGGGTAAAAAAAAAGTATATCTTTTTAAATGCCTAGAAAGGAAAAGAAGGAAGGCCCAGAAGAATGACAGACAAGTAGGATAGCTTTGAAATTTACATGTTGTTTACTATATTTAAAAAAGTCGTGCAGAACAGAAATCTACAGTTTCACATACAATCCTCATACACATACACACACACACAGTGAGAAATGCCTAATTTGGGATTTAAGTTCAGAATAAAAAGAAGAAAGAAAAAAAAAAGGAAAGTAATGAAGTATGAGTGTTTGCAGAGGTCTAAGGAGCTTAAACATTCAATAAGTAGTAGGGAATCTTGATAAATTTTGAGCAGAAGAGTGAACTATTCAGATACATGTATAAAGAAACAATACAATAGTTGTGTAAAAGTCTGATTGGATACAGGAGAGTAAATGTAGGGAAACCAATTACAACAGAATAAGCAGGTTGTGAAAAAGACAAATGCCATGGTGATTACAGTGGGAGTGGAAAAGAGGAGACACATGAGAGATACCATGAAAATAATATTAACAAGATTTGGCAGCTAACTGGATATGAGAGACAAAAGATGATAGATTCAAAACTTGAAATTTTAGTCATGTGTGACTAAGGGAAGGGTGGTGCGAATGATAAAAGCAGTGAAATCAGAAGATGTCATTTTGGGAAGAAAGATGACAAATCCGGTGTTCCCTTGGGTCATGCAGGTGAAGATAGTTAGTAGGCAGTTGGAAGGGGTAGGTGTTATGGGTACAATGGAGAGACCACTGGGTTTGAAGTCAGAGGATGTGGCTTTGAATCCCAACTCTGCTACTTAACCATTTGTGTGACCTTGGATACATTATTCGACTTCTGGGTCTTCTGTCCTAAGTTCCAGCATCGAGGTAACACAGTGGATAGAACACCAGGCCTAGATTGAGAAAGAGCTGCACTCGAATCTGACCTTAGATACCTTTACTAGCTATGTGACCCTGGGCAACTCACTCACCTTTCTTCCTCAGTTTCCTCAACTATAAAAATACAAGGGTAATAATAGTGGTACCTATCTCACAGGGTTGTTGTAAGGATTAAATGAGATAATAACATTCCTCTACCTGGCATATAGCAGGTGCTTAATACATTCCTGTAACGTCCCTCCCACCCCACAGCATGGTGTAACAGAGTGTTGGATTTTGAGTCAGAGGCCCCAAGTTCAAATCCTTATTCCACCATATGTGTAACCTTGATTGGCTTACTTAAGCTCTTTCCACCACCACTTTTGTTGTTTCATTTTTCAGTCCTGTCCAACTCTTCATTACCCCATTTGAGGTTTTCTTGGCAAAGATTCTAGAGTGATTTGTCATTTCCTTCTCCAGCTCATTTCACAGATGAGGAAACTGAGGTAAGCAGGGTTAAGTGACTTGTGCAGGGTCATACAGCTAGTCAGTGTCTGAGGTAGACTTGAACTCAAGGAAGATGACTCTTCCTGACTCCAGGCCTGGCACTCTATCCACAGTGCCACCTAGCTGCCCCTGCCACTACCCACATTTTAAAGCTGAGGAAACTGAAGGTGATAGGAGTTAAATGACTTTACCAAAGTCACACTGACAGTAACTAGCAGAGTCAGAATTTATACTCTGTACTCTGTACCCTGGGCTCCAAATCCATTGTTCTTTCCAAGGTTGACTATCCGAGCGTTCAGAATAAAGGGCAGGGCAATAGTTACGGATCTGGGAGTCTTTCCATTAAAGCCAACAGCGGAAGCCCACTTCCTCGCTATCACTGAGCCGGCTATCAGAAGGTAGAAGGTATATCTGTAAGGATACAAATCTAACCTGAGTCTTATTCCCTGGGAGTATGGGCAGTAGGGTTTTTTGGTTTATTTATTTTGTTTTGTTTTTAACATACAAAGAACATAAACTTTTCTCTCTTTCTCTGTTGCGTTCTCCAGTAAAGCTTAGCCCTTTGGGTTTAAGTTCCAGCCAGAACTCTCCTGCTGTCTAAACCTCTGGACAACACTATCCAGACTTCACCATGCCTTAGGGTTCCTGATGGCCCAGGGACGCGGGACCTCCTCAGCTTCCGACAAAGAACCTGACAGATAAAAGTTGCATCTGTACCTTTAAAACATCTCAAATCCAGGTGGTTGAGAGGACTCCCTGGGGCGCCTAAGATTCAGGTGGGGCTGAGAAGAGTTTTTCAAGTTAAGCCGCCTAGTAATTCCCCTTTCCTCTTCCCTGCCCCTGCACTGGGGACCGGACTGCATGGATCTGATTGGGAACCTGGGATCAGGTGTCAGCACTTCGGTGTGATCGTTAGAGTATGCGCTAATGCCCAGAATGCTTTGGCAGCTCGGTCTTCCTCTGTGGCAGGTGAAACCCAACTTGAGGTGCAGGGAATGATGATTACCTTGCCTTTTTAATTTCACAAAGCCCATTTCCCTATCTCCAGCAGGGTTGGGAATGAGGGTTCCAGAGGTCTCTCCTGACCTGCATAAACATATTAATAAATGCTACAGGGAAGTTTAGGGGCTACTCCCCTGGAATTCAACCTGCTTAGCCAAGACTCCCAGCCCATTGACTCATAGTCTTTTTGAAGGGCAAAGTGGTTGGCCTCATAGTCGGCTCCCGATTCTGCCTCTATCTACTACGTTAAAATGAGGCGGAGTTCCCTTCTATCTCAAAGTGTGTAAACATTTCCATTACAAGGGTTTTGGGTTTTTTTTTTTCCTTTTAGTAAGTGATTCATAAGGGTTAGCACAGGAATCGTCTGGTTCCTATCCAGGCCAGGAAGGAAAAAAAAAAAAAGGTAATAGAGTTGACAGGTAAGTAATGAATAGAAGGGGTAGACTAGCAGATAATTATTTTCTGATCTGGAGATCCAACTGTGCTGCAGGGACTTTTCTGGCTCTCGCTTTCTGATGCCATAACTTATAAATGTCTGTAACTAGGATGTGTACATGCACCAAAGAGTGGGGAGAGGTGAAAAACAATGGACTTTTTTTAAGCCTAAAGACAGAGTCCTCTTGTGTTCTTTCAAAGTTCTTTCCAAGCTATTCCCAGCACTTCCTAAGCTTGTGAGGAGCTTACAAAACACTTCCTAATTTCCAGATCCTTCTTTCACTCCCTGTATTCCAGATTCCATTTTTTGTAACTATTTGGGAATCTAAATAACTAGTTAGGGTATTTCCTTTTGGCTTAGCCAATAAATGAGGGATACACTGGAAGTGCTAGAGGGCTGAGGACTGACCCTGTGATTTCGTCTAGATAGGGAATTCCTGGATGAGAAATCCCTCTTTACTGATGCAGGTTGGCACGTTCTCTGCAATTCAGTCCTATGGAAGCTTAGCTCTCTATTCGTTATACCATTGCTTCCTCTTGAAGGACTCCCATAAGCTAAAAGTTTTCATTGCCAATTCTTGTAGCTTTCATGAAAATGCCTTAAAAGATTTATGCCAAACTTTTAAGAACACCCTTCCCTTCACCATCCCACTCCCACACCCACGCCACCCTCTTTACCCCCTCCCTCCCAATAACACCAGTGTTAGTTTTCCTGAACATAATTGTGCTTTTGTCTTCGAACTGGCTCACCCCTGCTACACTATAGTCTAAGAACCTCTGGCCCAGAGCCCAGGGTGGGGCCTCCCCATCCCCCGCCCCCGACTGTAAATAATGGTAATTACCTTTAAAAAAAACTTTAAAAAAAAATTCCCATGGCTAAGAAAACCCCAAGTCCAGTGCCACAGCTTCCCTAGCAGAAGGATCTCTTTGGAAAGTGGCTGATAATAGAGATTTCTCCCCATGGAATGAAAAGTCATGGATCCAAAGGGAAAAGCATATTCTCTCTCTTTCTCTTGGAAATGTATGGGAGTAGAACCTGGGCTTCTTAGATCCCATTGGACAGACCTTGGTGCTAAAAATTTCTCCATTTTCGATACCCATTAGTGAGAAAGCCTGGTCACAACCAAGGGATAAATCTGAAATTGAAAGGAATCACAAATTGAAATTGACTCTCCTGCAAAGTAATCCTTGTGAGAGTAATTTAAACAGGAAACGATCCTACTTAAATTCCATGTCTAGAGCTCAGATTTGTGCTGCTGCCTCCATGCAGAGATATTTCTCAGGCAGGGCTACTTCCAGTAGCTCCATCATCCTGACAGCCCCTATTGTTCCAGCAAGCTGACAGACAGCCATACTTTTGCATCATTTGATTATTGCCAGGGTTCTGGGGCTGAAGTTCTTACCTAATCTTGATGTTTTGTTATGTGTACAGTCACTGGTGGTTATTATCTATGGCAATGATCAAGACGATAAATGAGAGTTCTTTTTCGTTGCTGTTTTGGTTTTAAGTTCAGTAGATACACTCACATGCACGCACACACATATACACAAAGAATGATTTGATTTATGAACAGGATAGAATTGTTTCCAGGCCACAAAGTTCCTTTACTCCTAAATTTAATATTAACTAGTAAGAAACTGGATCTAGTGACATCTGGGCAGAAAACAGGAGCTCAAGTTTCAATGTGGTCTATAACACTAAGCAAAACGCTTTATAAAAATCATCTCACTTGATGTCTTCCACCAAAGATTGTGTCCAGT
Source organism: Phalanger gymnotis (assembly GCA_028646595.1). Taxonomy (NCBI): domain Eukaryota; kingdom Metazoa; phylum Chordata; class Mammalia; order Diprotodontia; family Phalangeridae; genus Phalanger; species Phalanger gymnotis. Next base: position 111,251,995 of record CM053627.1, read on the forward strand.
CCAAGGATGTTGGATGGTAAAGTCTCTCTGCTGAGAACGATCATTGAAAATGTGTTTTAAAAGTACCAATTTTTAAAAGTATTAAAAATGTGTCAACAAAAAGTATCAGTCTAAATCCATTTTGTACCAAGAGAGGGGTTATCAAGGTCTCCAAGTCGACCTGTTTCAACCATCTAAAGCGTGAAGAAGGGTTCTCTTTGAGGTTTCTTGAGCCAAAGGGAAGAAGACAGAGAAGGAAACAAGAATGAAAATTATTTCTAAGGAGTTTTCATCCAACACCAATGCGATTTCATCAGTTAATAATCTCTCAAAGTCTAAGAATCCTCTGAACAGGGCTTAGAAGTCTAAGGAACCTCCATTTGCTGTGGTTTAAGAATCATCTACTCTACGCTGTAGCCATACTATGGTTTTTTTACCTAAAGTGTCCTGATGTGACTTGAGATCAACAAAAACACGTGCTTTATCTCACTAGAAAGAGGGATAGAGCTACTAGTGAGAAGGTTAGGCCTGGTTTCCTCTTAGACCTAGAGGGTCAATCCTCTACTCTCCCTGCCCTTCTTAACTGTGAGGGTGAAGCCCTCAGAGCATAGAGGTGAGATGAGGTGATTCCGTATGAATAACACCGGAAAGACCAAACAATGGTTCCTAACCTGTGGTCTTTGGACCCATTGGGGCTTCAAAGTTATTACAAGGGTTCTATATCATTAAATGACTCAGTATAATAAATTAGCAAACATACTGTAACTTCTATGGATGAATAAGATGTTTCACATATATTTATTGCTATTTTAAGGTGTGTACAGGCTGTTGTGATTAGGCTAGGTGTCACAGCAGTGGTATTGTACTGGGTTTGGAGTCAGGGTGACATGAATTCAAATCCTGCCTCAGACTAGCCATGTGATCTTGGGCAAGTCACAGCCTCTCTGGGACTCAGTTTCCTCATCTGCAAAATGAGGGTGCTGGATTTCACCTCTAAGGCTCCTTCCAGCTCTACATCCATAAGAGAAAAAGTGATCATAGATTCATTGATGGGCCATATCCATGGAACATATTAAAGTCTTCCTTTTATACATAATGTCAGAGCTGGAAAGAACCTTAGTAGTCATGTAGACCAAGCTCCCCATTGGAATGATGACAAAGCCTCAAGGAGATAAAGCGACTTGCCCAAGGTCACAGGGCTTAGTAACTTAACTGGCAAAAGCTTCTTCTTCAGCAAAATAAAATAATTTGAGTTCATTTTGTAGACATGGGAAAAGGTAATGGCAAATACAACTTGGATCTTTTCTTCATCGTTCTGATACGAATTGACCACCCATGGTGTACTAAGTACCATATTCACCAACATAGCCTACTATAAGAGTTTATATTCTAAGACTGCTGAACATAGATACAGATTAAAACATGTGACCTTACTATGCAGAAGAGAGGGTACCACTGTGTTTACAGTGTTACCAATAGATTTTTGATAAAACACACAGAGACCTGTTAACCATTTTTCAGGAATTCTCCTTGAAAATGGCCTCTTTTGTTGCTTGATGGCCAATTATGCTTGGTCTAAGTACCATGATTCCAGTTAGGGTTTTCTCTTATTTTTTAGACAATTAGGAGGTGGCAGATTTCCAGCAAGGGATGGGAGGTGGGGGTGGAGGGTGGGAGAGAAGGGAAGTTATCAACAATAACCAACCCTGTAGTTCATCTTGGGCAACAAAGAGTTAAGCTGCCTGGGCAAAACCTTGTCAATCACTAGAGACTAAAGCAGAGATGAAAAACAAGACTGCACCTGTAAGTAGGCTGGCAATTTAAGAGACTCTGGTCAGCTATTTTTCTCTAGTGCTTTGTTCTACCAGCTGCCTCTATGCTTTGGATGCAGGTGGAAGGATGGACTTTGCTATCTATAAAAAAAATTTAATGGTAAAGATCAACTTCCGCTTCACCTCCCCAGGGGATCAAAGTTTTTTGAATGACTACAAAATATGGCAAAGTCCCAATGGGGCAGTGGTTTGGGATGCCAATTATCCCCTAGAAGAAAAAAAAAGAATAAGATTTCTGGTTGGGGTGCTTTTTAGCTTTCCATTTGTTTTGAGAGACTTTTTATTTTTTCCATTTTGAAAGAAATAATGGATACATGGAAAGGCATGCCTTTACAGAGAGAGGTCAAGCATTTGCTGAAATTAATGCTGCAGAATGACTGATGGGCATCCTTGTCGATGCTGTTGTGTTTACAGTAGAAGGTCATGCCAATGCTCGGTCAAGGAGCCAAGATAATAGCGGCTTTATTGGCTTTCTCCATTGTGGTTAGAGATATGGACTCACTCTATATCAGTGTGTACCTGGGGGCCATAATCAGTCAGGTACAGGTTGTACTAGATGGCCTGTAAGATCCCTTGGTTTCAGAGAATCGGTGATTCTTAGAATTTCCTCTGTAACATGCCCACCAAGGAATCATCTAGCCTTCCTTCTCTGGAAACACTACCCTCCTCCCCCATCACATGCACCCTCCTACTCTGGAAAGGGAACTCACTAGCTTCCAAAGTAATCCATTCTATTTTGGAATAGCTCTGATTTTTAATGAATTTTCTGTTGCTTCAAATCTAAACATGCCTCTTTGCAACTTTTATCCATTAACTTTGAGCAAGTCTCTCAGATTTTCTGAGTCCACCTCCAGCGGACTGCCGAACATTCCATGCCTCCTTTTCTGTGACTGAGAAATGCAAGAAGTGAGGGACCAGTTCCTGAGTGGCCAGTTAGCCACTAACACTTGAACTTGCACTTGGGGATTGTGCTTGGAATCAGGAAGATCTGGTATGCATAAAGCCCTAGAGCTGAGGGATATAGCCCAGTCATCCTGGAAACAGAAATGAAAGAGGCCAGGCTTGTGGGTATTCAGTTCTACCAAGTAGAATCTGTAAGAAAGGTAATAGGACCAGTGGCTCATAGAGCGAGATCTGGAAGAGACTTCTAACACCAACTAGTTAAACCCTCTCATTTTATAGATGTGTAAACTGAGGCCTAGGGAGGTTAAGTAAATTGCCCAAGGTAACACAAGTGTAATTTTATACCAGAGAAAAAGGAACAGGCTAATAAGGGCCCATTCCTTAGAGCATACACTGTATACTCTGCCTGGGACCAACCCACACAGAGCCTTAGTAAACTTGCTTCTGGAAATGCATTGCAACATGTAGTGGAAGGGCCCTTTCTTTCACCATAATACGTGGGTATCCTTCAACTGTTTCCTATCAGTTTACTATTTAGTGATGTAAAGCCTTCTAATTGGATGCTGAACCAGAATTGAATTTACATGCCAAAGGTTTGAAGAAAGGGAAAAAGAGAAGAACAATCACTTTTCTGGTGGTGAGTGAGGCAATAATCACTGAAAGCTTCCAGGTGGGGAGAGAAAGAGCAAATGCTGCCACCATTAAGGTCTTTTTCAACCCTAGATGTATGAGCCAAAGAAGATCTGTGATCTTACTCATAGATTCCACCTGGCAGACCTGTACATCCAAAAGCCTGGTCTACAAACAAACATCACAAGTGGGATTTGAACCCAGGTCTTTGCCTCCAGAGTCAATGCTCATTCCATTATACCTGCCTATAACTGCTCTCTCCTAAAGTTTGTGCCCACTAATTCCTTACCCTTTGCAAAATGAATTTTTCATGTTAAACCTAGGTAAATCCATGATTTGAAGATTCTCTGAGGTTACTGATTCAGCATAGGTTGTGCCTATCCCTGTCTGTGAAATAAGTGGAAACCAAAGCAAAAATTCTGGACAGGTTGACATCAAAGAGTCTTAGTCTTTTATTGGAAGTAATGATATTGAACAAACATGATGTTTCTAGTATGTGTAAGACATGGTACTGAGTAATGGAGATTATACAGATATAAAATGAACCAATCTCTGCCCTTAAGGAGCTTGCCATCTAGTATAGGATGAGACATACATGCAAATAATTATAATACAATTTATAAAGTGATTAAATGCATAGGACAGTTCAACACAGAGGGACTCAGAGATGGTAGAGGGAAAAGCCCCACTTCTTGCTAAGATGGAGTCTGAAAGATTTTGAGGAGTAAGTGACCCCCTCCCCTTAAGCTGGATTTCCAGAGAGCTCAAGAGCTCTGTATCTTTTGAGAAATTTCATCATATTTGACTACCTGGCCCAGATAGAATGTAAGCTTCTTGAAGAGAGGGACTTTGTTTTTCTTTAGTGTCATGAACCCAGGGTTGTGTTGGAACCAGCTCAAATCAGCTTACAATAGCCAATTGTCAAATTTTTCAATGTGTCTATTTACACATTGGACATCGGTAAACACCTACCCATTAGAGCTTGATTTATTTTGTTGTTGTTAATTTAGATTTAAGAAAGTGATAGAGAAAAATGTTAATAATGCAGAATCAGTTTTAATTTACCCAGTTGGAAAGACCTCACTAATTTAGGATGAAAAATCCATTCTACGAAGAGTAAGGAATTAGAGGGGCGCAAACTATAAGAGAGGTCAGTAATAGGCAGGTATAATGGAATGAGCACTGACTCTGGAGACAAAGACCTGGGTTCAAATTCCACTTATGATATTTGTTTATAGGCCAGGTTTTTGTGTGTACAAGTCAGCCAGGTGGAATCTATGAGTAAGATCACAGATCTTCTTTGGCTCATACATCTAGGGTTGAAAAAGACCTTAATGGTGGCAGCACATCCTATATGGAACTCTTTGTCAGTCTGAGCAAGCCTATGAAGCTCTTCTCAGAATAATGTTCTAAAGCGAATTTTATATATGTATATAAGAATATATACATGATATATACACATATACACACATGCATATATACATATGTATATATATGTATACATTTACACATACACATGTATATATGTGTATATGCATGTATCTACACACACACGCACGCACACACACAGAGAAATGTGGTGGTGCTGCAGTGGATAGAGTGCAAGGCCTGGAGTCAGGAAGACTCATTTTCTTGAGTTCAAATCTGGCTTCAGACACTTATTAGCTGAGTGACCCTGGGCAAATCACTTAATTAACCCTGTTCGCCTCAGTTTCTTTTTTCATAAAATGATCTGGAGAAGGAAATGGCAAACCACTCCAGTATCTGCCAAGAAAACCCCAAATGGGGTCACAAAGAGTCAGACATGACTGAAACACAACAACAAACATATAGGTATGTATTTAGAGATGTGTAAGCTTACGAAGGAAGCAAATTATATTAAAATACATGAACCCCAAGTTAAGAATCCCTGAATTAGAGTAGGATGGCTCTTGCGCTTCCTTTTCGAAGGGTTCCAACCAGTACCTCTTGCTGTTAGTGGCCCAAATCTAACGTTTCCAAGGGGAAGTAAACATGCATACACAATCAGCAGGCATTCAGACTGGGGCCTTTTGATTAATCTCACATATTAGAAGGTTAGATATTTCACCTAACCAAATGACGTGCCAAGTTATTGCTATTTTAAGTGGCTTTAACCTGTTGAACTCCAGTTAGCAACTTCTGTATTTTTATCTCATGCCGTGCTTCCTTTGAAGCAGTAGGAAGAATTTTAGCAGTGAGGTAAAGAAAAAAAGTAACCAACACCTTCAAGAAAAGTCTAAAATAAGCATCTGTTTTGTGATTATAAAAACACACAGTTTTCCTTTGCTTCTCTACTGGTAATTTTGAAGCCCACACATTTATGATGCTTCTGCATGTCATACACTTTTAGTTCTTTTCCATTTAACCTTTTAGGTCAGATCAGTGAGATTTCTTCCCTCACCCACTAGAAGATCACGTTAGGAATTTCTTGCTCTCTCATTTATGGTGATAGGTTTGAATCTAGGTAGAAGTTGGCAGCTTACTCTCCACCAGGAAAGCAGGGAATTTACCCAATTTTTTCAAAAATTGGGGCAATCATCTGATTTAGGGATTTCTTTCTGATCAAAGAGCATAATCTGACTGTGTGGGGTCTATGGGGTGTTCAAAGAGGACTAGCACCTCTAGTGCGGGGTCTTGCCAAGCCCTTTTCAGGGCTGCTCGTCTAACTCTGGTGTCTACCTGGCACTCAGCTCTCACCCTTAAGCTCCAAGAAGCTGTACTATGTGCAGGGCCACACCCCAGTAAAACATCTGGGAGGATGGGCTAAAGCAGGTTGAAGGTAACCAAAGGGACTCAAACCCATCAGTGAGTTAGAGAGGTCCCCAATCATGCAAAGACTTCCCCTGGCAGAATGTGTGAACAATAATGATTTGTTCCAAAGCCCATGAAGGTGGCTGAAGCACGCACAGTGGAGTGCTTAAAACTTGGTCAGACATAGAAGACAGTAAAACCATCCAATGCATCCCCAGCCATTGCCTGTCATCTTGACTTTTGTCTTGCCACTGGACTTTGGCAACTCTGGAAGAGACAGTGAGGTTGACGACTTGGTGCGACTCTGCCTCACTGAAATCCAATTCACATAGAAGTCAAGACATCGCCCCATGATGCCATTAGTCTTCTTTGAAAACCAAGGACAAACAACAACAACAGGTCTGATTATGGGAGAAAACCCAAAAGGAAAGACCCTGGGAGGTGAGAGTAGCCTGAAGATGGTGAGTGGGGGCCTGACCCCCATGGTTGAGTTCAGGTCAATAGTCTCTGGACTGCTATGGAAAGTGTCCTACCACCTGTGTCAGCGTCTCTGGGCAAAGTCCCATTTGCCTCATCCCAATTAGAAACTTTACCCATGTCTCCCCTTTGGAATGTCTTCACTTGTATCTCTGTTATGAACTTTATAGTCTAACTCATATATACTAGCCTGCTACTATATTTTTAGGTCTTTAAAGATAATACAATTGTGCCTTTTCTTATTTTTATATTCCATGTTCATAACACAAGACCATAAATTTAGAACAAGAAGAAAGCTCAGGGGTAATCTAATCCAACTGTCTCTTCTATAGATGAGAAAATTGAAAGCTAGAAATAAAAACTGACTTACCAAAGGTCAAACAGATAAGTAAGTAGAAGAGATGAGATTCCAAATCAGGTCTTCTGACACTTGAAAACAGTAGGTACTTAATATTTTAATTTAATTAATATTTGCTATTTTATCAATTAACTATTATATATTATAATATAATTAATTTTGATTGAATTAATAAATGTATGTGATATATACAATATGTAAATAAATTTCATTAATTAAGAATCACAATGTATTATTAATTAATATTTGCTATTTGAACTTGTTGAGAAAAAAATATAGGTGCAATAAGGACCTAAGAATAATTTAATTAGTCCACAAGAATTTATTGAACCACTACTCTGCACCATGCAGTATGCTAAGGGTTACAGATACAAAGAAAAGGAAAAACATAGAAACATAAGCCCTGTCCTAAGGAACAGTCCAGCATTCTTGAAGGAAAAGCACTGGCTAGAAGGGGGTAGGACTGGAGGAATGTCAAGGGAAAAGCCTTTTACAAAGGTGGGGTTTGAGTTGAGTATTGAAGGAAGCCAGTAAAACTAGGAGCCAAAGGTGAGAAGAACATTTTAAGACAGGCAGTGCAAAAGGCACAAAGGAGGAATAGCCTGGTAACCCCTTGCTGCAGATTCCCCAGCTTGTTGATGTTGAAGTCCAACCTGGTCAGTGAGAAATCCAATCAGTGAGTCAACTAATAAATATTTATTAAGCACCTACTATGTTCCAGGCAGGGCAGCTGGGTAGTACAATGGATAGAGTACCAGGCCTGGAGTCAGGAAGACTCAACTTCCTGAGCTCAGATCTGGGCTCAGATACTTACTAGCTGTGTGACCCTGGGCAAGTCACTTAACCCTGTTTGTCTCAGTTTCCTCATCTGTCAAATGAACTGAAGAAGGAATTAACAAAAAACTTCTGTGTCTTTGCCAAGAAAACCCCAAATGGGGTCATGAAGCATTGGATTTGGTTAAAAAAAAAAAAGACTGAACAAGATGTGCCAGGCATTGTGCTACGTGCTAGGGATACAAATTCAAAGAAGACAATCCCTGCCTTCAAGGAGCTTACAAGCTAATGGGGGAGGGGAATACACAAAAGAAAGCTGAAAAGGCACACGTGGCACAGTACAGAAGTGAAAAAAAATCCAAAATGTGTACAGCCAGGTGGAAAGTGAAGAGGTGATCTGTCCTGTCTCCTCTCTTTAAATGGAGGATGAGGAATTCATGGCTCTCCCTCCAATCGGAAGGGTAGAGGGTACTAATGAGATGTGAGTACCAAAGCTAATTGAATCTTTCAGGATAATGGGAATTCCTAGGGATGAACTTACTAGGGGCATGAGAGAGAAGCCAAAGAATTTTAGAATGAGTCAAAAATGAGGTGCATCAATAGTTTCCTTCTTTCTACAACTTGAGAATATTTATAATAGGAAGAAGCAACTACCATCAAATCACCTCCCCCCATGATTTGCAGATTTAAGACCTCCTTCAAGCATCCCCACTCTTCTATCCCCAAAGTGATCTTAATACTTTGGGAGTTTGAAAAGTTAGGTCTCCTTTGGAAAAGGTTGGAGAAACCCGTCATTATTATTACATTATAATTACTCAGAGTTAATCAGTTCCCATAAGAAGTCCTTAGACAATAGGACAAAGGACTAATATATTTTGAAAGAGATGATAAGGAAAAGCCTGAAACGGCTGGAGAGGATGGGATGATGGGATACCTTTGGCGTCCAGGAATCAGAATTAAAGAGCTGAGTGATAGGGAAGCTTGGAGAGGAGTTGCTGAAAAGAAGCTTGTTGCTGTTCAGTCTATCTGACCCTAAGTCACCCTATGGACTTTTGTTCATGGGGTTTCTAGGCAAAGATATTGGAGCAGTTTGCCATTCCCTTCTCCAGTGTGCCTCTGTTTCACAGATGAGGAACTAAGGCAAAGAGCATTTAAATTATTTGCCCAGGGTCGCACATCTAGGAAGTGTCTGAGGCCAGATTTGAACTCAGGTCTTCCTGATTCCCAGTGTGGTACTCTATCCACTGTACCACCCAGCTGCCACTGAAAAGAAGCTAACCAATTTCAGAATTTTGCCAGGAACTAACTCTACCTCTTACACATAAATTCATTGATTTTCACAAATCCTTCATTTCTAGACCCACTGAAAGTATAAATTAAGCAACCCTTAGATTCTCCTTTCTTGCTTTTTTTCTGCTTTCATCTAGATAGTTGGGGGTTGTTTGTTTGTTGTTTTTACCATTTATTACCTCATTCTGGTAATTTTCCGTCTTCCCAACTGACTCTTTGTGGTTCCTTCACCTTGCCAACAAAAGTCTGTATAGTCAAAGCTATGGTTTTTCCAGGAGTGATGGATGGCTATGAGAGTTGGACTGTAAGGAAAAGTGAGTGCTGCAGAACCAACACCTTTGAATTGTGCTGCTGGAGAAGACTTTTGAGAGTCCCCTGGACAGCAAGAGATCAAATCAGTTGATACTTAAAGAAATAAATTCAGACTATTCACTGGAAGGTCAAATTCTGAAGCCGAAGCTTAAATACTTTGGCCACATAATGAAAAGATGGAACGCTTTGGAAAACAATTTGGGAACGATTTAAAGCAAAAGGAAAAGGGAATGGCAGAGGATGAGTCGGACCAATAGCATGGAAGGACCTCAAGAAATAGTGGAGGATACAAGGGCCTGGTGTGCTATGGCCCATGGGGTCACAAAAGGTTGGATACGATTGAACAACTGAACAACAACAACAGCAACAAAGGATACTATGAGTCTGACCGTACATTAATTTGATCCTTTTTTTTTCATTTCTTTTTTTTTCATTTTAATTTTAATTTATTTTTAACATGTTTGGTTTTCAGCATTGATTTTCACAGGCGTTTGAATTACAAATTTTCTCCCCATTTCCTCCACCCCCCCCCAACTCCAAGATGGCGTACACTCTGGTTGCCCTGTTCCCCAGTCTGCCCTCCCCTCTGTCGCCCCATTCCCCTCCCATCTCCCTTTAATTTGATCTTTTTGAGGCAAGATAAATGGCCTTCCAGGCATCTGTCACCCTGACCTGCTGGAATGCTCTTCGTTTGTCATGAGGTCAAGCAGGATGATTCTGCATTAGACCTATCAAAGGGGCCATAGACCAAAAAGCAGTAGAGGACTTTGAGACCATTCATTCCAGCCTTCTCATTTTACGGGTGAAGAAACCAAAGCCCAGAGAGATCAGAGTTCACTCTATGGAATACGAAGGCATAACAGGACTCCTAAGGTCCTAATAAATCTAAGTGATCAGAACTTTCAGCATTTCATTATGGGCCTGCATTCAGACCTGTATTTGGACTGTAGAATTGAGCATTGCTGCCCCGACCTTCACAATCCTTCTTGACAGAGCTCGATAAACTCTTTAAAAAAAACCTTCTAAGGCACTTGTCCTAAAATACCACAAATTGCAGTTATTTGTATATTGTTCCCTCGCTAGACTAGAAGGTTACTGAGGCCAGGGACTGTTTCTTCCTCAGCACCAAGAGAGTTCTGTACACAGTAGGTGCTTCTTGGGTGAATGGTCAGATAGCTCCTGAGGCAGTGTTATGATGTTGGATGCTGAGACTCACCTGTACTTGTTCTCTTATTATTGGTCTCTTCTCTGCCCAAGTTGTCATTCTGCCAAAGTCAGTGGCCAAAGTAGACATATTTTAACACCAAGCCTCTAGGTCGGCTCTGTCCATCATACCCTGCAGACAACGATCGTGGCACATCCACTTCGTTTTCAATCAAGGTTTGTTTCTAGGCTACATAATCTAGATGTCATCTCTGTAGCTATTGTAGATTCCACTTTGAGATGGCACACACGAATAAAGTGTAATTATACGTGAAAGGCAAATGTGTGGAATGTTTATTGACCATCATAGTTCTGCTTTTCTAATCAAGGTGACGGAAAAAAACACTTCGGAAGTAGCCACAAATAGTTTTGAGAGTCTTGCGTCTCCTGGCCTAACTTTCTCGGATGTTGACCCAGACCAGTTCTAAGAACAGCTTAAAAGCAGTGCTGAAAGGGTATGAACAAATAGCACTTATTCAATATGAGTGTTCCAAATCCCTAATGATAGGAAAAATTAAAATCCAAACACCTTACACCCAGCAAATTGGCAAAGATAAAAAAAAATGAGAATAGTCAATGTTGATGGGGATTATGGAAAGACAGGCATTGTTGGAAGAGCTGCTACAACCATTCTGGAAAGCAATTTGGGGTTATTCAAATAAAATGACTAAACTGTCCATACTCTCTGACTCAGAGTTTCCACTGGTAGGCATATACCCCAAGGAGGCCACTGCCAAAAAATGCTCCCCATACACCAAAATATTTATAGCAACACTTTTCGGTGACACAAAGAGTTGGAAACAAATCAGATGCCTATTGACTGGGAATGGCTAAACAAATTGTCATGCATGAATGTAATGGAATAGTACTGTACTATAAGAAATAACAGCAGCATTTACATAATGGGGTGGGTTTTTTTGAGGCAATCAGGGTTAGGTGACTTGCCCAGGGTCACAAAGCTAGAAAGTGTCTGAGGCCAGATTTGAGCTCAGGCCTTCCTGACTCCAGCTACCTTACCTGCAATATATGCCAGTGGTTCTCCTCCTCTCTGCAGAGATGGACCCAGATATCTGTTCTTTGAACTTTGTCTATACATTTAAACAATCTATGTGGACATGGGCATACATCTTCCGTGGGGACGCATCATTCTATATTAAAATTATTTGTATATAAGGGATGACTAAGGATGGGGGTGGGGATCATAGGGGTGGAGACAAAAAGGAAAATACAGGTGGTGTAAAAACAAAAGATATCAATTTTAAAAATCCATTAAAAAATTTAAAGGACAACATGAATTCATTTTTAGATTTTGTTTTGATTTCCTCAAGAATGCGAACATACTGGGTTTCCTTATCAGTGGTACTTAGTGTACCTCACACGGAAGTACATTTGTCAAAATAAGATTGGCAGGGCCCTCCCTAGGGTGAACAGGGTGATCCTCCCAGGCTGAGCACAGGTGAAAAATGATTCTTCTAGACTGTGGCTTTACCAGCTAGTCCATAAAAGAACTGAGACTACTGAGACTCCTTTACATGAGTGCCTATGTAAATCCGATGCAATTCAACCAGTATTCCAGGCCATTTTCAGACTCCTTCCACTCTAGCCATCTTCCTCAAATTCCTCTTTCCAGAACCACCTATTTCCAGGTTTGCCCCTGGATCCCTGGGCTTTGATAGGAGAATTTTCACTATATCTTGCCTGAAACCAAGCTTTTATGTCACACTTTCTGGCCATTACCAGACCATAGTGCCTCCGTTCTGCCCATCTTCCTCCTTCCTGTCCTTCTAGAGTCACCTGAATGCCACATTTAATGTCTAGGCTCTGATAGGTGAGCTTCCTCCCCATCTTAGCAAGAACGATGCTGCCGCTTGTATACACCACTGCTCTTTCTATCCCACCGTATGTGTTGTCTTTCCCCATTAGAATTTAAGTTCCTTGAAGGAAGGTAGTGTCTTGCTTATGTTTGTATCTCTAGCACTTAGCGCAGAACTTGGTCCATAGTATTCACATAATAAGTACTTTCCTTCAAGCACCTACTAATCTTAAAGCACTGACTGCTAGAAATACAAAGACAAAAACCAGATTGTGCCACTGAGTGGGCACAAAAAGGATACTCCATACACACACACACACACACACACACACACACACACACACACAGGTAAGTAAAAACAAAGTAATTTAAAGGAGACAGCCTTAAGAATTGCGGGGAGGGGAAATAAGAGGAAAGGCCTCCTATGACGGTACCTCTAAGGTGCACTTTGAAGAAAGATAACGGTTCTGGGGAAACAGCCATAAGGAAAACGTGCGTCATGGACAAGGGGGATCACTTAACCAAAGGAATGGAGATGAGAGATAAAATGTCCTGAACAGGACATAGCTCATAGGCCAGATAGGACAGAGCGTTTTAATGAAAGCAATATGAAGACAGGAAATACATAAATATATACATACATACATATATACATACATACATACATATATACGCAGGCCCATAAATCTCTTTATCAGCACCAAAGCAAATAGAGCAGTACTTCCTCAACCCTCCCCCATGCTTTCTCTATTTCTTTTCTATTTTAACCTCACTTTATCTGAATAAAAATTTTGGGGAGTCAGTTGGAGGTGAGAAAGGGACTAGGGCAGGAAGGAAACATTTACATGGTGTGAGTTGCCAAAGGCACTGAAGATTGGTCTCTTGTTAATAAAAAAAAAATGGTAAGAATCCCTAAATAATTTCTCTCTGGTTAACTTAGTTTTGACTTATCAAGACTTACCAAAATGGAAGACCACTATTCACTTCTAGTGACTCATCTAAGAACAAATGATCATGCCAGAAGGCATCTAAAAAGCATGTCCAATGACTATGAAGCCTTGGTAGGAAACTAAAGACCATGGGGCACAAATTATATTTTCCTCCTCATTGCCCTTTGAAGGCAAAGAATGCAAAAAATAATTTGTGAAGTAAACATCTGGCCAAGGAGGTGGTATCTGAGCATAAGGATTGGGACTTCTGGACCATGGCTTAAAATGTAGGGATGACAGATTCATGGCCTTAGGTGGAATACGCTTAACAAATGCGCATGAATGCATTTCCTGGATGTTTTGCAATCCATTAAATTAAATTGAACCAAAAATAATGACAGAAGGAGAAGACTATGTATATGTTCAACTTAGAGAGCATGGTTGTTTGGTTATTGACCTTCGTATTTGAAGAGGATCAAAATGACATCAAGGTACAGTGTGTTCAGCTGTGGCTGATCAGACTAACACAAGCTTGGAAGGCTCTACCACAAGTCGGGCACAAATATTGCATATGAATATTTGGCGTGGAGATGTCTCTGTGTTTGTGCGTCTCATGTTTCTTTTGAGCTACTCAATTCTGCTTTGCTCATGGAGCACAGCACCTTCTTTGATGCAGGCATGCCATGCTGGGCAGTCCTGTGCCTCACAATCAGTTTCAAAGTTCTTCAGAGAGACCCTGAGAATATCCTTGTATCACTTCTTCTGAATTCTGTGTGAATGCTTGCATTGTGTGAGTTCTCCTTAAAAAAGTCTTTTAGGCAAACATAGGTCTGGAATTCCAATAACATGGCCGGCCCAAAGAGATGTGTGCTCTCCACAGTAAAGTTTGAGTGCTTGGCGGTTCAGCTCAAGAAAGGACCTCAGTGTCTGGTACCTAATCCTGCCAGGTGATCTTCAGAATCTTCCCAAGACAATTCAAATGGAAGCGATTCAGTTTCCCAGCAAAGCCCCAGTATACTATCCAGGTTTCACAGGCATACAACAAGGAGGTTAGTGCAGTGGCTCTATAGACCTTCAGTTTAGTAGGCAGCCTAATACCTCTTCTCTCCCACACTTTCCTTTGCATCCTCCAAACACTGAGCTAGCCCTGGCAGTGTGTCCGTCAACTTCATCAGCTATGTGTACGTCGCTGGAAAGTATACTGCCAAGATAAGTGAACTTATCCACAGCATTCAGGATTTCTCCGTTTGCTGTAACTGATAGTTCCATGTATGGGTGGTGTGGCGCTGGCTGGTAGAGAATCTCTGTTTTCCTGGTGTTAACTATCGGGCCCCACTCCAACTCAGTTTACATACAAAAATGTTCACACTCTCGTTTGCATCACCCACAGATATTCCACTTGCATGATCAAGAAGTAATCATAATCTCCAGTCTTTCCATCTCTTCCTATGCTTCACTCCCTCCAAACCTAGTGTTTATCTTCAGTGTGACCTGAAATCTCTCTACCTATGTCATTTTACTTATCTACAATTTCCTTCCTTTTCGGCATCAGTTCTCTAATAAACCAATATTTAAATGTTTAACAACTGGATTTCTAGGATAAAATTTACACAGGACACACTTTTAGGTTTAATCTGTGTTAGTAACATTTCATTACTTTCTTAAATCTAGACAATGAACAAAATAATAGATCAAATCCTGATATGTAGCATTCCTCCTCAATACACATTCTTTGTTCCTATTCACATGGTGCTGAATGGAGCTAGAGAAAGTCTCCTGAGCATGCTAATCCATTACAATTTTGTGTTATTTAAATAACATATCAACTGGACTGGAGAAAGAAATGGCAAACCACTCTAGTACCTTTGCCAAGAAAAACCCACGGACAGTTGATCCACTCATTCAGGAAGAATCAGACATGATTAAATGACTGAGCAGCGAGGATGTCAACTGGGTCTTTGATGCAGCCAGGCAATCTTTTTACTCCTCCCTAATTGATTCTCTATTCCACTCTACATAATAGCTGTTCCAAACTTCTTCCCTCTTCAAGCCTCCAACAGTCCCCCATTCCTACACTTTCAGCTAACACCTCCTTTTTTTATTATAAAATTCAAAGCTGTTTTCCAAAGATTCCCTCTTCTACCTGCTCATCTCACATACTCCTGATATCGTCCTGCATCTTTTCCTTGCATATTTTAGTCCTTTACAAAAAAGTGGCCCTTGTCCTCACCAAAGTCAATCCCTCTATATACACCCTTAATCCTATCCTCTCCTGTCTTCTCTAGCAAATAGCTCCCACTCCCATTCTAATCTTTAATCTTTTCCCATCTACTAGTTCCTTCCCTGCTACCTACAAAAATATGTCTCCCTTATCTTCAAAAAAACCCTCACCAAATCCTATCGCACCTCCTATAATTCTATCTCTCCTTATTTTCTTAACAAACAATTTGAAAATGCTGTCAACACTCACTACCTCCCCTCTCTCTTTTCATTCTCTCATTCACCCTCTGCCATATGGCTTCTAAACTCATCACTCAATTGAAACCGTCCTCTCTGAAATTATCAATGAGCTGATGTGTGGTGAAGTCATCAGAACCAGAAGAATAATTTATACTATAAGAAAAAATATGGACGTTTATAAGCTAATAATGAATGAAATAAGCAGAACTAGGAGAACAATTTATACAATAACAATACTATGCAAAAAGAGGCATAGGACAACCATTTATTAGGTGCCTAATATAAAGCAGGCACCATGCTAAGTACTTTACGAATATTATCTCACTTAATTATCATGACAACCCCAGGTACTAGTTGCTATAATAATCCTCATTTTACAGTTGAGGAAACTGAGACTGACAGTGGTGAAGTGACTTGCTCGGGGTCACACAGCTAGTCAGTGTCTGAGGCCACATTTGAACTCAGGTCTTCCTGACTCTAGACCCAACACCCTATCCAAAGTATCATCTAGCTGCATCAGAAACAAGCTCTGAGAGCTGTAAGAACTATGATCGATGACTATTCATGATTCTGGAAAACACATATTGAAACATGCTAATCTTGACGAAGAAATGATAGATTCATGGATTCAGGAGGCAGAATGAGATGTACATGTTTGTTTGGTTTTTTTTAATAGCCACTAAGAATTAGCTTTATTTGTCTACGTATATTTATTATAAGAAACATCTTTTTCTTTTTGTTTTCCCAATGGAGCAAGAGGGAGAGAATATAGATTTCTGTTAATTTTTAAGCAGGTAGGGAGTGCTACCAAGGTAAAATGTTGCATGCATTTTCAGATGAGGTAATTATATTATTAGTTATGCTTAATTGTTTTACTTTGTTGCAAGAGCCCTCTCATGAAGTGGTAGTAATCTGCAAATATTTGTTGTGTAAAAGCAAAGAACATCCATAAAACTAAAAAAAAAAATCTACCAGACTCTTCTCCTTAGTATCTTCCTTGTACTTGACAGTGGTGACCACTTTCTCATCTTAGATATTCCCTCCTCTCTAAGTATTGGAGACCCTGCTCTTTCCTGGCTCTTCTGTCCAGCTATTACTTCTCAGTCTCCTTCGTTTATTAACAATCCACAACACAGGAACCAACTGCAGGTGCCCCTTTAGCTAGATCCTGAGCCCTCTTTTCTCTGCTCTCTCTCAGTGACCTCATCAGCTCATATAGGTTCAATTACCATCTCTGTATGGTTTACTCGGACTACTTTAATTTCTGTTTGTGTTTTCTCTGAAGTTCAGAGTACTGACTTTTTCCCCTGAACTAAGTGAATGATACATGTATGTTTAACTAAAGTGAGATTGTAAACCCCTTCAAGTTGCTTTCCTTAGAAAAGCAGATCACAGAAACTGCACTAGCAGCCCTCCTGTGTGCTGGTGTTATTGGCCTTACACCTCCACAGCGACTACAAACAGCACTGTTGTTCCAGATCCTATTACATTTATTGTTTATTAATTACAGAAAAGTATTTGACTCAGTAGGCTTTTTTACAATGTGTCTGTCATTCGTATATAAATTATGATTCAGTATTTCTTGAAATGTACAGAAATAATGCTATAGAATAACCTTCCAATAATAAATATACCATCTTTATCCCCACTTCTTAAATCCTCAAAGAATGAAAAAAATATTTATTAAGCACTTACTATTTGTTTATTTGAAGGGAGACAACTACTAAGGCTTAGCTACAGGTTGGGTGACAATGACTAGGTGTTGGAAGGGCATTCATAGGAGGGTATATAGGATCAGTGATCCTTCATCTTACCAGGAGTACAGATATCTTTCAAAGGAAAGATAAAAGATAAATAACTCAAGGCAGAAAAAAAGGTATATCCTTCAGTCAGAAGAGAGGAAGAATGGTAATAGAACTGATCCAAGACTATATTTTATCTTTCTCACTGCACTTTGAAAATCATGTAATCTTTCTCGACATTCAGTGACTCAATCAGTATGTATTAAGTACCTACAATGTTCAATTCCTGATCTAGGTAGGTGCTGGGAATACAAAGATACTAACAATATATCCCCTACTCATCTTCCTGGTGTGAGTAGCTATATCCATCACTTTGCCAGGGGCTGTGAGTAGTCTGGGCCCACAATCATTGGGAAATAAGGAGTAGTTGTGAAGTTTCCAGTGAAGCATAGGCTCTGGTGTCAAATGGGCAGTTGAAGTATGGATGTAAACATTGGTAGGAAGAAAAGATACCAGTGGAATCTGTAGGGCTAAGGATATAGCATCATATTTTGGTCCTCTCCAAACACTCAGGAGCCCAATAAAATTCGAGATTCAACTCAGTTACCACCTCTTCTAGGAAACCTTTCCTGATTCAACCCCACCCAGGCGTTATTAATAAGTTTAAAATACTCACCCTCTCCTCAAATTTTCCCAGGACAAAATAGGAATATTGCTTGTATTTTGTTTATGTATTTATATATAGCATCCCTCGAGTAGACTAAAAACTCCTTAAGGGCTAGGACTGTGTTGTTAATCCTCTTGGTATTCTCAGTGCCTAACCATCAAAAGTGCTTAATAGATACTAATTGAATCATTGAATATGAGGAATGAACAGATGGTTTGCATGGTTCTGTGGTACAGCGAGAAAGGAAAAAGATAGCTTGGATTATTTCTATTACTGTTCTTTCTCTTTTCCTTCTAAAAGAGACATTTTTTTAATGACTACAAGTTATTCATCTTTTATTTTTCCTTTGAAGATTTTCTGCTTTACCCTCCCTAACCACTTTTTTCCCCTGCTGATTACCATCACACCTGGAAGGGAACGTGCTTTCTTAAGAATGTTGAGTTTGGATCAAATTAACTGACATTTTGGTGAACTAGCCTCAGATCTGTGTCCCCTTATACAATCTTTTCTTGAAGGTGATACAAAAGGCCTTCCCTTCTTGTCTAAATACAGTTATATCTCACTTTTTCCTTGTGCTTAACGGCAAATGTTCCTGAAAAACTGTAAAACGAATCTCTATCAATAGCAATTTTGAGGGAAAGACTCAAGCAGTCCATGAGATCAGGAAAAGACTTTGCATATTAGATAGCTCATAAAGTTTGACTTGCAGGAAACTAAGGATTCTAAGAGATTCAGATGAGGAGGGAGTCCATTCCAGGTATGGTAACAAATTGAGTATCATGAATGAAGAAGAGTGGCTGCATAGTAGTGTGAATAGAAAACGGTTATGTGTAATAAGGCAAAAAAGGTACATTGGGGTCAGGTTGTGAAGCGTTTTAGTTGCCAAGTCAAGTTTATTTGATCTGAGGTAATAGGTAGCCAATGGCATTTATTGAAAGGGGAGGATGACAAAATTAGACCTAAGCTTAAGGGAAATTACTTTGGCAGCTGTGTGGAATCATGTTTAGTGAATTTATAGATGCAATTGTAAGGTGGTAGTGGTAGTGGTGGTCATGTAACATTTGTATATGTGTGCACACATACATATGAGTGTGCGTGAGTTATCCATGTAGGTTACATGTACCTACTTGAAGCTGTCTAGATGTGACTCACAAGGAGGCATAAAGAGAGATCTGTAGTCTCCTCCACCCATTCTTTACTAAGAGAGATTTTAATCCTACCAGAAGGGTATTGGCGCCATAAGTGTATTCCATCTGCTCTCCTCAGAAAGGAAGTACTGGGGTAGAATTATCTATTTCCCACCCCTAAACATTGTTAGTCTGGGGAAATGATTTCAGGTTTGAGCCACTCTCCTGATTACTATCCCTTAATGGGGAAAAAATGCCCCATGGACTTGACTCCCTTACCATGAAATGCCAGTTACAAAAGACTAAACATAGTAAATAATTAATAAACACATTTATCCAAGCTGACAGCAAATAGAATATCAGTGAAGTTATACATATGTGAAAATACTAGACAAAAAACAGAGAGAATGAATTATCCTTTTGGAAATGACATATTTCAGCTCAACCAAGA
Organism: Phalanger gymnotis; assembly: GCA_028646595.1. Classification (NCBI taxonomy): domain Eukaryota; kingdom Metazoa; phylum Chordata; class Mammalia; order Diprotodontia; family Phalangeridae; genus Phalanger; species Phalanger gymnotis. The sequence continues at coordinate 111,271,714 of CM053627.1, forward strand.
GAGAGTCCCAGATCTCAGCCAAGAAGAAATTTCCTGAAGTCTCTAGCATGGTAAACTGGTGATGTGGATATGATTGAGGTGCCAGTTCCTCTACATGTTGACTTCTTCCCAGAGTCTTTCTCTTGAAAATGGAAGCCAGAAGACCAAGAGTTACTAGTTTCTTTTAAGCTCTGACCAACTCTGCCCTTCATGCAGGCTCAGAATATTGAGTAATCAGTCTCCACCAATGTGGAGAGTCTTATGCAATTGGCCTTTGAACCTTTGATAAGAAAATGAAACTAGCAAGGAAAGTTAACATACTCATAGTGAGTTAAAGTCATTGTCAAGATCTTGACAGGTTAGAACACTAGGCCAGATACATTAAGTTAAAAAGTTAATAGAGATAAATGGAAATGTCTTTGATTGTGTCTAAAACTCAGTTGCACAAATAAAATAGATATTTATGACCAGAAAATAATTTGTGCAGGAAAAAAAATTGGGAGACTTTATTTAGCATGCTGCAAGCTCACTAGAAGTCAACGGTGAAGTATTATAGCCCTTCCACCTCAAAGGCAGTTCAGTTTTAAGTTGCATTCAGAGACTTAGTGTCCAAAGGGAGAGGGATGACAATCCGGTCAAATCCAATCTGCAGCTTTGAGTGTTCTGGGTGCCGCATTTTTAGGAAGCACGCTGCCAAGCCAGAGAGTATCCAGAGGAAGGTGATTTTGCCAATTATAATTGATGACAAAGAAACTGCCACCTTATTGGTAGAATGAACTGGGTATTTTTAGCCTGGAGAAGGCTTACTGCGGGGATACAATAACTGTGTTTGAGCATTTGAAATGCTTCCATGCAGAAGGTTAAAGAGCAATGGATGAAAATTCATGATGTAACCAAAAAAGCACTAGATTTGGAGTCAGAGGACCTGGGTTCAAGTTCAGACTCAAATCTGGCTAGATATATGACTATTTAAGTCCTCAGTTCTCTTGTCAGTAAAACGAGGAGATGGAGTTGAAATAATTGATCTCAGGGGCCCTTTCTACCTCTAAATCTATGACTCCAAGTTGTAGTGATACAGACTTTTGTTTCGTAGGATGATTTCCCTAATAATTTGAACTATCATAAAGTAGAATGGCTTCCTTCAAGAAATAGTAACTTCCCTCTTAATAGAGGCCTTCAAGCAAAGGCTAAAAGATGTCTCTATGTAGACATTAGAAAGGGGATTTTTGTAAAGTTAGTTATGGGCTGGACTAAATGCTCCCTGAGGTCCCTTCTAACTGAAATTTTATGGTTCTGTCTCTCCAGTAAATACTATGCTTAAGTATCAATAGATACTTAAATGCAGTAGAGATACTCCTGTTTGAAAGGAATTTGGGAGGTAAATCCTTTTTTATAGAGAGAAGAATCCTGTTGTAACATCTCTGAAATCCGAACCTAATCATCAATGAAAAAGAAAGAGATTTAACAAGAGGAGGCATTATTACATTCCTGCAAAATTAATTATAATATAAACCAGACATGAGGAGGATATTCAGCTTGCAAAAACACTAAACAACAGAAACACAAGAAAGTTCAATAAATATAACTGCAAAGGAAAGAATAAGTACTGGAAAAATTACTCCATATCTAGAAGTTATGTTTTAAAAAACACACACGAAAGGAGAAAGACTGACCAACGTCATCAAGGGAGGGAAAATGTCATTAAGAGATTTTTATTCAAACACATAAGACAAAATTAAAGTAGGTTTCAAAGAAAGATGAGAAGTATAATGGAGGGACAGGCCTAAAATAAAACTCCACAATTGGCCTTACAAATGAATCAACATATTTTATGTGACTAAATTCTAGAATAGAACCATGCACAAATGAGGATATGAGAAGTGGAAGACAGAAGGGAAATAGATGGTGACACTTTTAGTCTCTCAGCAAAAAAAAAAAAAAGAGGCTGATGAAGAAGGCTGAGGTGGCAGAGGAAAAGATTGAAAGATGGGAGATGGAAGCAATACATTTTTGCATAACATGGAGTGGGGTTCCCAAGAAATCCTGTGGAGGGAATGGGGATATATCTGTAATGGAAAGTGAGAAAATTATAATGGGTCTAATCAGGGGATAGTTAGTACAAAGGGGGATCTTTTTCTCTGAAAGAGTGTTTTAATCTATGGACAACATCCTGACTCAGGAGAAGGAAAATTGGAGCTCCTTGAGTAGCCAGCATCCTAAATGGTGGAAGAACATAGACCAAAAGATGAGATTTCATGGTAAGTAGGAAGGAGAATGATCATGAGAAAGGTTGGGTTACAGGGTAATTTCTATCCTAAGGCTATGCATCTCTCTTCACTACTTTCCATATTAATTGATAATTCTGAGAGGCACAACAAAAAAAGGGGAATGTGGAAGGATAGCAAAAGAGCTTGTGTGAATAGGGATGCATCAAAGTATATAAAGAAAAACTGATCATAGGGACAAAGTATTAACTTAAAAGAGGAAGAAGAACAAAAAATACTAATTTTTTAAAATGACACAAATGGAGAAAAGTATAAACGTGTAACAATTTAAATGTCAATGAATTAAACAATCCAACAAGATGAAATAAAATGACAGATTGAATAAGAAAACAAATCCCCATAATTTGTTGGTTAAAAGGAACACATCTGAAAGCAATGACATGTGTACAATAAAAATGAGAGGCTGGAACAAAATTTACTATGCCGTCAAGTGAATTTTAAAAATGTAAGCAGCAATCATGCTACAAAACAAAGCAAAAATAAAAATCATAACATGAAGAGAGGTAAACAAGGAAGTTCTATTCTGCCCAAGAAACTATAGACAATGAGATAATATCAATATTAAACTTCTGTTCTTCAAAGGGTATAGCTTCTAAATTCATAAAAGAAAATTACAGAATTGTAAAAAGTTATAGACAGTCATATAATAATAGTAGGAGACTTTAATGTTCCTCTCTCAAAGCTGGACAAAGCTAAGAGGAAATTCAATGAAAAAGAAAACAGAGAATTCAACACATTTTTAGATAAGCTAAATCCAAAAATGTATGGAGCCTTCCAAATGGAGTGACATATGCGTATTTCTTAATGCCATGGGGAAATTTTACAATAATAAATCATGTATTAGGGCACAGAGTAGTTGTAAATTGTAAAATAAATGTAAAATGTAAAAACAAACACTAAATAGGCCCTTATAAACTATAGCACAAGAAAAACATTAATTAATTGAAAGAGCACAAAGAAAAGACACAGACTTAAATAATCACTTAATAAAATCTTAAATAATATATGGTTCAAATAGTTGAAATGATTAATAACTATATAATAATGAGACAGTATTCCAAAATTTCTGTGGTAAAGCTAACAGTTCTCACAGGGAAAACTATATCACTAATAAACATGGATTAACAAAATTAAAAAGGAAGGCTTAATAAACTGAATATACTTTTAAAAAAAGAAAGCTAACAAACTCCAAATAGAAAAGAGGAAATCTTCTAACTTTGGACTGAGATAATTTAGAAACTAAGATTATTATACAACCAGTGAACAGAACTAAAAACTGTGTGATTAGCATTTATTCACTCTGACTTGAAAAATGGAGATAGAAATTAAAATCAACAAAATAAAAAAAATTGTCACAGTGAAATCATCATGGAACATGAGAAATAAAAAGAATTATAAAAATCCACTATATCTAGTGTGCCAACAGAAGAGAATACAAAAGAAATATATTACCTTCATAAAAGTAAAATACCCAGACTAACAGAAAGAACACCAATCCTAGAAAAAGAAATAGAAAAGCTATAAAGATGTTTCCAAAAAAAGTTCTTGGTCTTCATGTATTTATACAATTCTATCAAGCATTTTAAGAACAGCTAATATGCAAATAATTTTTCATAGTGAAAAATAAATTGCTCTACCAAGCTCCTTTTATGAAACAAATATAGTTCTAACCAGAGAAAGACAAAACAAAGAACAAGAATGGCACACCAGTATCACCAATGTATATCAGATCAAAAATTCTAAACAATATTATATCACGAAATCTATGGGAATGCCTCCAAGAAATTATTCATTATGGCCAAGTTGAAATTATACTAGGAATGCAGGGATGAGTCATTATTAATAAAATAATTAACAGAATCATATTAAAAAACAAGCCATGTATCATCTCAATAGATGGAGAAAAAACCGTCAACAAAATACAATGTTCGTTGTATTAAAAATCCTACAAAGTAAAATATAGAGGATTTCTTAAAAAACCTATAAAAAGAAGCTATGTAAAACCAAAAGTAAGCATTATATGCAATGAGGACAGAGAAGAAGTTTTTCCCAAAGAAGCAAGAGTGAATAAGGCTGCCCCATTCCCTGTTTTTATTTAATAAAATTCTAGAAATATTAGCAAGATAAGACCAATAAATTAAAGGCAAAAGAGAGAAAAAGAAACAAAACTATACCTAGTTGCTGCTGACATATTGGTTTACTTAGAAAATCAGCATTAGGTATTGAGGCAATGATGATAATTAATGAGAAAAGGAATAAAAATAATAATATAGCAAGTGAACACAAATGAATAGCAACAACAATAACTTTATAATTCATAATAATGAACAGCAAAGTTAGAAGCCACAAAGTAAATCCACAAAAACCAAAACAAAAAAATCCAAGAAATTATTGTAGAAAGGGAAGTCTCATTTTAAATAGCCACAAAATACATAAAATGTTTGAAGAGTTACTCAAAAACTCGAAATATTATTTCAGTCTAAATAATTAATCCTAAATAATGAGTCAAAGAACAAATCAGAGAAACAATCAATAATTTCATTAAAAATAATGACAATAGTGAGATAATATACCAAAATTTTTGAGATTCAGCTAAAGCAGCCTTCAGTAAAAAGTGCATATCTCTAAACATTTCCATCAATAAAAGAAAAAGTGTATCTACAAAGTAGGAATGCAACTTTAAAAAAACAAACTAAAAAACCAAACAATTTAAAATCCTGAATTACACACCAAATAGAAATTGTGAAAATCAAAAAACAGATTAATAAAGTTGAAAGGCAAAACCACATTGAATTAATAAGTAAAACTGAGTTTTTTAGAAAGACAAAACATTAGCTAACTTAACAAAGAGAAAAGAAGAAAGCTAAATTACCAATATAAAAGTGAAAAATGTGAATTCACAATGAAGAATAAATAAAAGAAATTATTGGAAACATTTTGTCCAATTCTGTCAATAAAATTGACAATATAAACAAAATATATGAATGCTTACAAAATATAAAATGCCCAGATTAATAGAATTAGAGATAGAGAGTACATAAATAGGCCAATACAAAAAAGGCAAAGAAATTGAACAAGTCATAAATGAACTCCCAAAAGGAAAAACAAAAAGAATCCTATCAAACCATTACAGAACAATTTCAAAATCTTTGAAAAAATATCAAATTCCTTCTATAACACAAATAGTCTTGATACCTCAACTAGGAAAGTCAAAACAGAGAAAAAAATTGTAGACCAATGTCCCTAGTGAATATTGATGCAAAAATTTCAAATAAAATATTGATAAGGAGAATTCAGTGGTATATTACAAAGATTTTATTGTATGACCAGGTTGGATATGTAACAAGAATGCAGAGCTGGTTTAATTACAGGAAAATTATGAACATAACTAAACATATTAGTAGCCAAAAATAAGAAACATGTGATTATATTAACAAATGTCAAAAAAGCTTTTAATAAGACACAAAACACATTCCTATTAGAAAGCATAAAAATAAATAGCTCTTCTTTTAATATGATAAGTAGCATCTATCTAAAACCAAGAACCAGCATTATCTGTTATGGGGATTATACTAGAAGCCTTTCCAAGATCAGAGGTGAACCAAGGATGTCCATAATCCTCATTACTATCCAGTATTGCACTTTAAAAAAAAACCACTAGCTATAGCCATAAAAAGAAGAAGGAGAAATTGAGGGAATAAGCATAGACAAAGAGGAAAAAACATATCCCTTCTTGAAGATGAGGCAATGTCTGGCTTTCTTGGAGAACTCCAGCAAGTCAATTAAAGTACTAATTTAAACAATTAACAACTTCAGCAAAATGATAGGATATAAGGTAAATCTATATAAGTCATCAGAATTTCTGTATGTCACCAAACAAAATCCAGCAGAAAGATAGAAAGAGAAATTCTATTTAAAATAACTACAGATATATAGTACTTAGGAATCTGTCAAGTAACAAATAAGGAACTATATAGATAAAACTACAAAACACTGTTCATACAGTGTTAAGTTCTGGAGAAATAAATACTCATCTAAATAATTTGAGAAATATTAATTTTTCATTGGTAGGTTGAGTTAGCATAATAAAAATGACAATACTACTTGCATTAATTTACTGATTAAGGGTCATAGGAAACATGCAAAATATTAATTTATGGTGTTATAAAAATAATAACAAAATTCATCTAGGAGGACAAAAAGTCAAGAATCTCAAGAGAAATAATTTTTAAAAAATAGAAAGGGGCTTAGCAGTACCAGATCTCAAACTATACTTTGGAGCATTAATTATCAAAACAATTTGGTACTGGTTAAGAAATAGCGATCAATGAAGTTGATTAACTATACATAAACCCAGAGATCCAAACTACAGGGATAAGAACTCACTGTTCACCAAAAACTATTGGGAAAACTGGAAAGTAGTCTGGCAGAAAGTAGGTAAAGACCTACATCTCACATTATATACCAAAATAACCTTCGAATGAGTACATGACTTGGACAAGGTAGAATTGCCCATAATCTTCAGATAAAGGAAGAGTTCATGACCAAACGAGAGAGATGGTCACAGAAGTTATATGGGCAATTCGATACATAAATTTTAAAAGGTCATGCACAAACAAAACCTAAGCAGGTGAGATTAGAAGAGAAGTAGGTAAAGGAGGGAGGGATCTTTGCAGGAAATTTCTCTGATATAGGTATCATTTATAAAATTTAGGGAACAGATTCAAATTTATAAGAATAAGAGCCATTCGCCAAATTATCAAAGGATATGAATAGAGAGTTTCCAGAGGGAGAAATCCCAGTTATCACTAGATATATTTGAAAATTATCTCGATTACTAATAAGTAGAGAAGTACAAATTAAAATTACTTTGAGGTTCTACCTCGCACTCCATAGATTTACAAAGTTGACTGCCGCCCCCCCCCCCCCCCCCCCCCCCCCCCCCCCCCCCCCCCCCCCCCCCCCCCCCCCCCCCCGCCGCTCCAGTGACAAATGCCAGAGAGGCTATGGAAAACAGGTATGTTAATGTACTAGTAGTAGAGCTGTGAATTAGTCTAGCCATTCTGGAAAGCAATTTGGAACTATGCCCAAAAAACTATTAAACTATACATACTTGTTTAACCCAGTAATATAACTACTAAATGTATAGTCCAAATAGATAACAGGAGGAAAAGAACTCCAAAATACAAAAATATTTCTTGCAGCTCTTTTTGTTGTGGCAAAAAGTTAGAAACTGAGGGGGCACCCCTAAATTGGGACTGGCTGAGCAAATTATGCCATATGAATGTAATGGAATACCATTGTGCTAAAAGAAATAATGAGGGGAGAGTGTCAAAGAATATGGAAAGACATGTATAAACTGATGAGAAATGAAGTGAGCAGAACCAGAACCACTTATACTAAAACAACCATATTGTAAAGACAAACTTTGATTTAGGAACTCTGATAAACATAGGGACCAACCATGATTCCAGAAGACTCTCGATGAAACATGTTACCCATCTCCTGTAGAGAGGTGGTGGACTCAAAGTACAGATAGAAACTTTTTTTTTTTGGACATAGCAAACGCCAGCATTTGTTTTGCATGAGCATACGTGGTTGTAATAGAGTTTTGTTCTTCTTGTTTTCTCAAAGGGAGTAGGGGAAATGAGAGAAAGAGAAGGCAGACTTTCATTGGTTAAAAAATTAAAGCTTAAAATTTAAAAAATAAAAAAAAAGAAAGATACTAGTTTTGTAGAATGACAGTCAATATTTGTTTATCATTATTGCCTATCTAAAGACAACTAATATACACACAGAAAGCTATTTTAGGAATAATTTCTTTCAGAGAAAGTGGAGCTTATCTTTATTATTATCATTTTTTTTTTTTTGCTGAAAGCTATTACATTATATCTAACAAAAGGAATCAGCTACAATTTTTTCCAAACAAATGTGCATACTACCAGGAAGTGCAATATCCAAACAATTTATTCTATTTTCACATCTTAACTATGTTTGCTTGGAGCCTATGACAAACGTGCCCCTAGCCATCCTAGGCATGGTGTTTGCATGTCTTCTGTAGGTTTAGCCTCTTTAAGAACAACCCTCTCATCTTTCTTTTGTAGTCAGAATAAATTTAGTTGATTTAGCATTTATGGGGGAAAGGGATGGGAATGGAGGTCCATTCGTTGGTAAACTACCTCTACTAACGATAATCATCAACTTCCTCACAAATTAAAGTTTTTGGATCTTTGAGTGGAGGGGCACTGAAAGGTTTAGTGACTTGCCCAGAGTCACACAGTCCTACACAGATGTAGGATTTGAACTTGGGTCTTTTTGAGTCCCAGACTAGTTCTTTATCCAACATGTCCCTCTCCCTTATATGTTCCAGACCAGAAAGAGTATGCATTAAGTGCCTACTGTGTGCCAGACAAGCTGGGGATAAGAACACAAAGTGAAAGGATTCCCATTTCCGTTAGGACCTTGCACAGAATAGGCGCTTAATAAATATTGGTTGATTTGGATGCTTGCTGATTAGGCATCAGTAGGAAATATTGCATCTCTGAGGTCAGAACCACTATTAGCTCAAGACATGCAGGCTACATAAGCCCATAAATCACTCTTACCAACTACAGACAGCCTAAAATGACGATGATGCCACTTTGCCAAATCCAAGGTTTCACACTGGGATTTCCCATGTTGGTGGCAATCCAGGGCCAGGGCCTTTGCCTACAGAGTTGGAGCAAGCAGAGACAGCTGGGGCTGTTCCACAATGACAGGCATTGTTAGGTCAGCTCTTAACTAGGTCCCTAAGGCTAATGTGATTATGCAAATTATGCCCTCACCCCCAGAGTTCCAGGATCTCCCTCACAAAAGAAGAGGTTGTCCCATTTCAATCTGTATGGGCCAGCCAGGCCTGTTTACTTAGAGGTATCACTCTTAACTCATGGGGAAAATGGACCACAAAAAGCCATTCTCTATTGGCACTTCACTGTGCCCAGGCATTCCTAGACCGAATCTAGCCCACTGAATCTTTCACAATGTGACCAGCTGTCATTTTACAACTTACACATGGCCTCAACTAAAGGCAAAACAGTTGAAAAACACTTTCCTAATAGTTTTCTCCACCACTATTTCAGGTTACACTTAGTGCATCAGGGTGAACTCAGTATTGTCTCATGGAAAACCAGGATTCCATAAACATGACTTATCCACAATCTGGTCCCCATTTACTCTTCCAGTTTTCTTTCATATTCTTCTTCTTCTTCATGCCTTCTCCAGTCATAGGATCACGTAGGATCAAAGATCTACAGATGGAAGGGAATTTATAGAATGGTGAGTCCAACACCTCACATTTTCCAGATGAGGAAATTGAAGAATTACAGAGTTTAAGAGACTTGCCCAAGGTCACACAGGTAGTAAATTTCCAAGACAAGATTCCAGTCAAACTGGCCTGCAGGCCATTCCTCATGAAAGATATCCTACACCAAACCTCAATACCTTGAGCAAGCTGACCCCGTTTCTGGAAAGCTCCCTCTTCACCTTCATCTCTGGGAATCCCTCAATATTTATTGGGCTGAATTTAAATGAAAATGATATTGGAGAATTACATTTGAACTCTCAGCCTTTGGCTGTAGACCAGGGCTGTCTAAAATGCAGCCTGCCTACAAGCATAGAAATTTATATAAATTTTACATAAATTTACATAGCTACCGCAGAGCTCTCACTAAAATGGCAAATCAAAATATATTGTCTATTGTTTCAATAAAAACCTAAAGCTGGACAGCCCTGCAACATTTGCACACTGTGAAATGGAATCTGGTTCCTCTTCGAAGTCTTTAATAAGTCAAATTTGGTTTGTGAATGGAGGCAAGTTTCATACTCTCTCTGTCCCAAGGTTCTAATAATTCTATGATAACATTTTGGGTGTTTTTTTTTAAACTAAGGAACTCAGTGTCTTTTGCTCAAGTTACTTAACTCCAGACAGTTCTTGCTTTACAATTAAGCAAAGAATTCTGAAAGAAACCTACATTAAAAAAAAAAACTGCCTATGTTAACTTCACTGTACAGTTCTCTCTCTCTCTCTCTCTCTCTCTCTCTCTCTCTCTCTCTCTCTCTCTCTCTCTCTCTCCTCCTGCCCATCAGCTAGGTACTGTGGTCTCCCACTCCACCCCTCTCTCCACCAAAAAACAAAAAGACAAAAAACATCTCCAAGCGAAAGCAGAATAGCAATATGGAGAAACCACCACTGCTGGATGGAGGCTTGGCTTGAGACCTCCAGCACCAAGATAAGAGAATTTGCCCTGTTCTGTCTACCCATCTACCTGTCCTTCCCATGTCTGTCTTCCATCTTTCAGTGCTTGGGTACCACGTCTCTATCCCCAGCCCCAAGTGTTACCCATTTCTCCTGTGTGTGTCCATCTCTGGTTCCCACATATCTACTTCCTATGTGTCCTTCATCTCGGTTTTGGCCAGGTGCCTATGCAGGTGGACCTGACCCTCATGTGTTCCTTCTTCTGCTCTCACTTCTCTGTCCCCAGTCTCCACATGTCCTTGAACCCTGTGCTGGTGGGGCATCCTACGTACCTCCCTCCTTTCCCCACATTTGGGGGCAAATAAGCATCATATAAAAATCACTTTAAATAGAGCTTTGCAAAATGGTCCACTTATGAAAAACAATAACTTTCTTTTAACCTTAGATCATCTGCCTAAAGTCAATGATCATTGATCCCTTCCAAGATCAAATATGATAAATAGAGATTAGGATATGCTTAGGTGTCTTGTGTATAAATCTGCTTGAGGTTGACAATCCTGTGTCAAACAGTTAACAGTTCCTACCACCTCTGATTTTTGCCTACCTCTCTTTTACTACCTCTTGCCCACTATCTCAACATTGATCATTTTTTTTCTGTTTGTTTGATAAGGACCAGATCTCTGCCTTAGTTGACTGACTGAAAATGTTGACTAACTGACTGACATCTAGTTCTTAAATTAAATTAGCTTTTGTATACTCTTCAGTTAACTTGGAGGTATTCTAGTAGATGCTAGTTTTTGCCAGATAGCAATTTTGAAATCCAGCCTCAGACACGTATTAGCTAGCTGACCCTGGGCAAGTCACAAGCTTATTTGCCTCAGTTCTTCATATATAAAATGAGTTGGAGAAGGAAATGGCAAACTACTCCAATATCTTTGCCAAGAAAACTCCAACTGGAGTCATGAAGAGTCAGACACAACTGAAATGACTGAACGACAAAACAAAAAATAAATCAGGAATCTGATTGGATAACCTTATAGGGAAGGGGACCTCATTTCCGCTTAATCCTAAATATTTAAAACAAATAATGATTTTGACCATCAGTGATTTATCAACCAAATACTGACAAAATACCTACTATGTACAGAACACTGTGCTAGGTGCAGGGAGAAATACAAAGATAAATTAGGCACGTATACAACATAATCCAGAGTAGAAAATGTTGAATCCATATGAGACACAATGACTTTAAAGGTCCAAGAAAAACAATTATTTTTTACTTCATAAAGGATGTGACATTTGAATTAGCTCTTGAAAAATGACTACATTACTAACAAGGAAGGATGGGGTCAGGGTATTTCAGGCGTAGGGAAGGACATGAAGAAAGGCACCAAGAAAGAAAAGCTCAGGATGTAGGGGTGAAAAGGATTATTCTGGTTTGGCTGAAATGTAGCATACATAATATTGTGGCATAAAAATGGAAAGATAAGGTGGTTCCCAGTTGTGAAGGGCATTGAATGCCAAGTAAAAGAGTTTAGACTTTTATGGGTAGGCTACACAGAACTATTTGTAAGCCTTATGAGCAGTAAAGGGAGGGTCTCTGTGTTAACAACTAAAAAGGTCATTTAAAAGGAAAGTTAAAAAACAAAAGTAAGGATAGTAAGCTAAACTGATATTTTTCTAGAGAAAAAAACAAATATCAAGGTTGATATTTAAATCAGAATCAGAAATCACTACATGAATCTAACACAACCAATCAGTAAGCGTTTATTAAGCATCAGGCACTGTGCTAGATACCTGGTACACAAAGACAGAAATGGAACAGTTCTTGTACCCAAGGAGTTTATATTCTATTGAGGGAAACAATAAACATACATACATGCATATATATGCACACATATGTATACATAAGGAAATTCAGGTATGTCTTCATAGGCCCTAGCAACTGGAGGGATCAAACAGGGTCTCAGGTAGAAGGCTGGTCTGGGTTCAGATCATGTTTCAAGTCATTTTTCCATCTCTATGATATTGGACAAGTAAGTCACTTTCTCACATTGTACCTCTGGTTCTTCGTCATTTGTAATTGTTCAAAAACTAGAACCTAAGATTCCTAAGGCCACAGATTCAGAGCCACAAGAAACCTCAGGGGTTATTTAGGCTAACTCTTATCATTTTATGGGTGAGGACACTGCGACCCAAGGAACAAGTACACATAGTGTCAGGGATAGAATCTGAACTTAGGTCCTTCGCCTCGGGCAGAGCTCTTGGTTGGGGCGTGGGGGTGAGCCAGTAGGGTGCTGACTTGGCGGAAAATCCCAAAACCCTAAGAGAAGGGCTGGACTGGGCTAAGAGGATGTGGGTCTGGGGGTGGGGGCAGGAGAATGGAATCACAGGAAATGGGGAAAGAGGTGTGAGAACAACTTGTTGTTCTTTTCAAGTCATTTGTGTTTTCCTACTGCTCAAAACCAGCTCAGTTAAAAAAAAAATAAAGGATCAGGACTCTGGTCATTTGCATGTGGTTTTCCATAACCTTTCACATTAAATTAGGGGACACCTATTTTCATGTATATGGAATAAAAATGAGTGTATTAGTGTAATCTATTACAATTGTTTTCTAGGTTAATGTTTAAGGCATTCCAGAAACAAGAAATATATTTTCAGCTCAATCAAATTAATCACATTCACATTAGGAGAGAAAGAGAAGCTGATGCATAATATGGGGAAATCTCAAAGTCTTCCTTTCCACTCTGACACCAGCCCAATAGTCACATAAGTTTATAGATAGACCTAGAGCTGGAAGGAAGCTTAGACATAATTTAATCTAACCCAATCATATTTTACAGTCATGGAACCTGAACCTCAACAGAGATTTAGTGGCTTACCCAGTCACGTTCATAATAATCCTCAGAGGTAGAATTTGAACCAAGGTCTTCTGACTCCAGCATCAATTTTTTTTTCCTGACTGTACCATGCTGCTTCCCATCTTCAGGATCTACATGAAAAGCTCCAAATACAGATATTTTAGAGTCAAGAATATTAGCACATGAACTTTCAAAGGTCCTAAGGACCTTTGAGAAAAAGGGTATTCATCAGCTTTTGCTAAAGGAAGGCTTGGAGCACCCTTGATCTTTCCCTTCCCTTATAGAGAATAATAAGAGGCTTTCACTTTTCCAAAGCCTCCCTTGCATCATCTCATGTGAGTCTCACAACAAGGTAGGTCCTGCAACTATTAGTATTATGCCGCAGCTGGGGAAGCTGAGGATCAGAGAGGTGAAAAGTCATCCCCATGGTCCCGCAGAGCTACTAAATGTCAAAGGCAGGATTTGAACTTGAATGCTGCTTATTCAAGGTCCAGATATTCACAACAAACTGTTTTTCAGAATGACACTTTTAACTTGCAGCTCCTAGAATTCTGATCTTTTCTTACTTTGAAGAGTCCTAGGGAGATAGCATTCTAAATCCTTAACATTACAGAAATATTTACAGAGACTTAAGGGTTTATTTTTAAAGAGATTTTTCCAGAGTGAAGCATTGCATGTATCAGGAGTTTAATAAACAGTTGTTGAATGAATTAATTTTCTTTAATGTCACCATTCAACTTAAAACTTCTAAATCTATATCATTTGTTTTTCTGGTAGTGTTTGGTAGGGTGAAAATGTCAGTAAGCTCACAGGGAAAAGATAATTAAGTGAATAGCAAAAATAGAGAGAAAAAAATTTCAGGATTAAGAGATGGCATTAAGTGACACAGGGGAAGAAATGCTTCCAAAATACTCTACATATAGAAACATAATTTTGTATCTTGTTGACAGGGCCCTTTTAATTGTATGTATAGGTGTTAAGATAATTCATGCATTCTATATTACATTGACACAGCAAAGTTTTGTTCCCTGTTCCAATTGGCCGTGCATACCAAGTTCCTTTGATGGCAAAGCATCCTTTTCTAAGAAACAAAAGCAATTTTCTTGGAAGCAATATAGAACAGCAAACATATCCACTTTCTTACATAAGTGTTTGTACTACAGAAGACCTATAAAACATTGCAAAATAGTTTTAGAATTAATTATAGAAAGCTTCATGTTACTTCAAAATTTTGCTAATTAATATCTGCTACTTCTCCCTGCCTTCCTCAGAGTATAGATTTAGAGGAGGAACGGATCTTGGAGGTCACAGAATTCAACCCCTTTATTTTTAAAATGGGTAAATTGAGGCCCAGAAATGTTATGTTACTGGCCCAGGGAAGAAAAGATACTACGCATTTGAGGTGACATCTTACCCTAGCCCTCAGGCTCATAGTTCTAGAGCCATCAGGGATATCAAAGACCAGCTAGTCTACAATCCCTCATTTTACAGATGAGAAAACTGAGACCAATGAAGGTTAAGTGACCTTCAGAGATAGGATCTAAAGTTTCATTTTGTGCCTTTAGAAACTGTATTCTTTCCACTACAGCACACTACATTTCCATTTACCTTCCCCTACAAAGGAAAAAAAACAGATAAACTGAGGCACAAATCTTCAGTGACTTGCCAAAGGGCAGGTTGGTTGTCAGAACTAGGCCTGTGTCACCCTTAATTCTAGCTTCCCAGTGCTGGGTTGCCTGTGCCTTTCAAAATGCTACAAACCTCATATCAATGTGAAAAAGAAGGGTTTTTATTTTTATCTTCTATCTTTTTTTTTTAAGAAGAAGAAGAGAGATGCTTTATTTAAAGGTTTCAATAGCCAGGCAGCAGGGACAGTTTTGTAACTAAAGTAGGAGACAGGAAATAGAAACCCTTTCAACCAGCTGCACCATGAGCTGAGATATAAAGGAAACAAGTACTTGTATCTCTTTGACAGTGAAGGAGGCAAACCCAGGTATCATAGAGAGCTTGACATCCCTACCACCCCAACCTGTCAGCTCCAAAGCCCTGTTCTTCCCTTGATCCCACGCCAGAGTGGTGGTTGCGCAGGTTGTTAGAAGGTTTTTGTTGGATGCCAGGCTGACAGCAATGCAATCTGAAATTGACAACTGAACAATAGGAAAATTCCCACATGTTATTTTTAATCATTAAAAAAGGAAGGCTGTTTGCTGGTGCCTGGAGTGAGAAATTTCAGCAGATAAGTCATTCTCTCCTGTTCCCTCATCATCCATCTCCAGAATCTAAACCTTGGCTAGGAAAAAGACAGACAGACAAAGACAGAGAGACAGAGACACAAAGAGGAAACAGACAGACAGAGAGACAAAAAGAGAAAAGAGAGAAAGAGGCAGAAGAGAGCAGAGAGAGATGGAGACAGAGAGACAAAGACAGAGAAAGAGACAGAGAGATAGAAAGACAGAGACAGAGAGAGAGAGAAGAGGAAAGAGAGATAGTAGAGACATAGCCTATCAAAGAAGAGAGAAGAGAGCTGGAATGTGCTTGCATAGAAACAAAAAAGAAATTCTATAACCCAGGGTAGTTTGTATTATCAGATTACGGCTTAACATGGCAACATGTAAAATCAATCAATCAATCAACAAGAATTTATTAAGCACCTACTATGTACCAGGCAAGAAGCAACATGTTACAGTGGATAAAAAGCCTAGCTTCTAAATAAGAGGACCTGGACACAACTCACACCTCTTCCCTATATTAGTTGTGTGACCCTGGGCAAAGCACTTAAACTTTCAGTGCTCTGGGCAGCTCTCAAAGATTCTCAGCAATTCTCAAAATTGTACTGAAGATGTTTACATTTATTAGTAGATGCTCCTCTATTTGAGTTTCCTTTGCCAACGAAATCATAGGTTGAGTCCCTATGCCTACGTATTGGGAAATACAAAGGTAAAAATTAAATAATCCTTACTTTCAAGAAGCTTCTATTAGAAAGGATAAGGCATATATCTTCAAAGTAGGCATTATCAAGGGTCACTCCTTATCAAATAAGATATTCTTTGTTGGTCAGCAAGTTGTTTATCACTCAATATATTTCATCTCCCACCTCTACACTTTTGAATTGGCTGTCCCCCATCTTTGGATTGCTCTCCATGTCTTAGAATCCCTAGTTACCTTCAAATCTCAGCTCAAAGTACCACCTACTTTGAAGATGTGTGCCTGGTTGGTTTAGATTACATGGATTATTGCATTCCTGTATATCATCAATGACAATTATATTGTATCCTAATATAATAGATGACTAGACAATGAGGGCTCAGTCCTATTGGCATGTTTGGGGACCCAAGCAGATGTTTAGTGAGCCTGCATCTGGAAGTGCCTGATCATATGGAATATAAGAACTTGGCTCGTCACCTCAGAACATGCACAGATATTTTATAACCATTTCCTATCTATTTAGTACATGGTAAAGAAAAAGCTGTTGGATGGCAGCTGAGCTAAAACTGAGAATATATACAAAAGTCAACGGCTGAATCTCCTATATCTTTCCTGATGGTGAGGAAAATATTCTATGAGAGAGGTAATACAGTGGCCAAAATATGGCCCATATATAGCCCAGATTTGTTCCATTTTAGTTGTAACCTGCTCATGGTTGGAATATTAGAGAAAACTCTGACTTTCTGAATTTTGAAAGGTCAGGAGAGTCACCAGGGGTCCAGGAATTACAGTCCACGTCAGACTTTGCTATCCACCGAGTCAACTGAGGCTGAAATGAAGCCCCAGGGAGGGATTCATCAGTGAATCATTCCTGCAGCCAAAGATATCACTTCTTGTAAGCAAGAGAGTGATTCTTCCATTGACTGAGTCATATTCAAAGTGAATTTGGTGTGGCAAATGTTTGTAGCTACTGCTTTAAGTTTGGACCCACTCAGCTCAAGGACCAATGCGGTAAAGAAGAGAGTATGCAATCAGTTTGTGTGTCTGTTTTTTGTACTTCTCTTTTTGCTATATCTTCTCAGTAAATATCCCTTTTTAAAAGCTAATTTATGTTAATTTATTATGGATTTTAAAGAAGTAACCTAGTTAAATTGATAGAGAGGCACTAATCACTAGGTTAATCAATGATAGAAGGAAGATATTAACTGGCATTGGTGACTGATATTGAAGGAAGTGCACCAGAATGGGAGTTTGAGCAATAGCATTACAGAAGTACTCCATCAGAACCTTTACACCCATTGAAGAAACTCTAAGAATCTAAAATTTTCTCTCTATGCCTGCTCCTACCAGAATATGTGGCTAGCTTCACTTGCTTAACCCTCTGAAGAATTATTAATTAGAATATGTTCTTAAACACACATTAAATAATATATGCAAAATACTTTGGAAACTTTAAAATCCTGTATAAATATCATAGTCCCCCTGCCCCACTCAATTTTGGAATTCAGAAATAGAACCAAAGATTAGCAACTTTAGAGAGGCTAATTTTGACTTCATAAAAGATGTTTCCAGTAATCAGAGCTGCCTCAAAATGCAAAGCACTGGCTCACGGGGAATGAACTAAAGGTTATAGAGGGAGAGCTGGAAGGAATCTTAGAGATCAACCCCTTCATTTTACAGATGAGGAAACTGAAATCCAAAGAGATTAAATGATTCAACACTTTTCCTATTATACCACATGTTCAAGCAAAAGCTGGAGGACCCCTTCAGGTAGAGGTTTTTGAGAGTGGTTAGGTACAGGTACTACTAAGAGTTGATGAACCTATATCAGGAGATAGCTGTCATATTATTAATGATGACATACTCTCATTCAATATTAGGAAAACTATAAGCATAAATGACCATATCAATAACAAAAACAAAAAAACATATGATTATATCAATAAATGCAGAAAAAGTTTGAGAATCTACAATATCCATTTCTTTTAAAAATACTAGAAAGCGTAGGAATAAATCGAGCTTTTCTTAAAACGATAAGTAGTATCTATCTAAAACCAAGAGTAAGCATTATTCGTAATGGAACTAAGCTAGAAATCTTCCCAGTGAGGTCAGGAATGAAGCATGATATTATGAAATACTTAGGAGCCTACCTGCCAAGACAAATGCAGGAACTATATCAAAACAATTACAAAATACTTTCCACACAAATACAGATCAAATAATTGGAGAAATATTAAATGCTTATGAGTAGGCCAACAATGAAAAATGACAATTCTGCCTAAATTAATTTATTCATTCAGTGCTATACCAATCAAACTACCAAAGAATTATTTTATAGAACTAGAAAAATTAATAACCAAATTCATCTGGGAGAACAAAAGATCAAAAATATCAGAGGAATTGATTTTTAAAGAATGTGAAGGAAGGTAGCCTAGTAGTACCTGATATCAAATTATATTATAAAGAGGTGGTAAAAACTATTTGGTATTGGCTAAGAAAAAGAGTGAGGATCAATGGAATATAATAAATGTAATAAATGACTAGAGTAATCTAGTGTTTGATAAACCCTAAAATCCAACCTTTTGGGGCAAGAGCTCACCATTTGACAAAAATTGCTGAGAAAACTGGAAAGCAGCTTGGCAGAAACTAGGCATAGACCAACATCTCATACAGTCCAACAAAATAAAGTTAAAATGGTTTAGACATAAGATGATATAAGTAAATTAGGGGAGCATGCAAAAATGTATCTGTCAGATCTATGGACAAAAGAAGAGTTTATGACCAAAACAAGCGATAGAAAGGATCATGGGAAATAAAATGTATAATTTTGATTATATTAAATTTAAAAGGTTTTGCAGAAGCAAAACTAATGCAGCCAAAAATGGGAAGGAAAACAGGAAACTGGGGGGAAATTTTACAGCAAATCTTTCTGATAAAGGCCTCATTTTTCAAATATAAAAATAAGAGAAATTCCCCAATTGATAAATGGTCAAAGGCTGTGAACAGGTTTTTTTTTTCAAAAGAAGAAATCAAAGCTATCAATAGTTATGTGAAAAAAATGCTCTAAATCACCATTGATCAGAGAAATGAAAATTAGAATAACACTGAGGTACTACCTCACACATATGTGATTGGCTAACATGACAGAGGACACTAATGCACTGCGAACTGGTCCAACCATGCTGGAGAACAATTTAGAACTATGCCCGAAGAGCTATAAAATTGTGCATACCTTTTTACCTAGCAATACCAATATTAGGTCTGTGCCTCAAAGTGATCAAAGAAAGGGGAGGACTTATTTGTACAAAAATATGTATAGTAGCTCTTTTTATGGTAGCAAAGAACTGGAAATTGAGAGAACATCCATCAATTGGGGAACGGCTGAATAAGTTATGGTATTTAATTGTGATGGAATACCATTGTGCTATAAGAAATGAACCTGGAAGACTTATATGAACTGATGCAAAGTGAAGTAAGCAGAATCAGGAGGATATTGTGCACAGTAATAGCAATATTGTAGCAATAATCAACTATGAAGGATAGCTATTCTGATGAAGACAATGATCTAAGACAGTTACAAAGGACCCATAATGAAAAATGCTTTCTACATCCAGAGAAAGAACTGATGAACTCTGGGTGCAGATTGAAGCATACTTTCTTAACTTTCCTTGTATTTCTTGCTTATTTTTTTTGTAACATAGCTAACATTGAAATATGTTTTACATGATTTCACACACATAATGATATCACATTGCTTGCTTTCTCAAGAAGAGAGAAAGAGACAATTTGAAACTCAATTTTAAAAAATTTAATATTAAAAATAAATAAAAATAATAAACAATCAATCTTTTAAAAGATGATGACATACTCTAGTGCAGAATTAGATTGCATTGATTTTGAAATGGCATGTACAACTACCCAGAACATGACAGCAAATAATGACTAGGTTATTTTCCAATGTAATTCAACTTTTTTAGAGTATATAGGAGGAGAAAGTAAATGTAACCTGTTCTCCTATGTGTTCATGGATTCCTGAAAATAACGGTGAAGAATCTGCATGACAGTCTGTGGAAATCTCTGGAACACCCTATTTTTGGATTACACTCACAGGCTTTGAGTTTTATAAAAGCATCCATAACTCCCTGGTTTTTCCACCTTGGCTCATTTTGTAATATTGCCATCACTCTCTTGTCATATTATCCAAAAATGATGAGGGAGTGCTTACTTGTATTTCAATATTCTGCATTTAATTAAGAATAAACTATGCTCATAGGAAAGGGTTCATTATAGGAGCCTATAGGTCTCTTTGCTTATTGGGTTTACATTCTTTGCTTTGAAATAGCCTCCAGGTACAAATACAAATAAAACTCATGGAAAAAAAATGAAACTAAGCAATGCTGGGTTTTATTCCAAAATACACCAGTGATGTGGTGAAGATATTTAACTCTTCCATGCCCCATCCATAAATACATAAAAACATGGCACCAGTCACCTAGTAATAGTAGCAGTAGTAGTGGTTGTTGCAGCAGCAGCAGCAGTAGCAGTAGCAATAGCAGCAGTATTAGCAGCAGCAGCACTTAGTTGCCCCCCCCACCGCCGCCCACCCTCCAGTAGGGTGCTCCTCATGCCTTCCCTCTCTGAAGTACTTTGTTTTCATTTTTCATATATCCGGTATACATCTGTGTGCGTATTGCCTCCAGAATGTGGATATAAATTCCTTGAGAGCAGGAACTGTTCCACTTTCATGCCCTCAGTTCTCAACACAGTGTCCGGGACATAATAGATACCTAACAAATGCTGATTGTCTAATTGACTAGAATAAGGAGAGGCCTGCATTTGAATCTTGCCCCTTACTAACTTTGGCAAGTTACTGGCTTTTGAATGGCAAAGACATAATTTCTTTGAGCTCCAGTTTTCTCATCCATAAAAGGGAGTGGAAGAGGAAGGGAAGGGAATAAACATTTATATAGCGTCTACTATGTGCCAACCACCATGCTGAGAGCTTCACAAACATCATCTCATTTGATCCTCACAACAACCCTGCGAGGTAGAGGGGTGGTAATAACAATAGATACCTATATCACAGGGTTCCTGTGAGTTGAATATAACATAAGACTCTCTGCTCAAGATCCCAAGAAGCAACATCCCTCAAACAAGCCGCCCTGCTTTCAACCTAGCCCCACTGAAAACACCACTAAGAGAAGCAACTCTTATGAAGGGGTTCATCATCCCCACTACCACCTCCCATCAACCAACTCCCACTAAAAGGCAGGTAAGCCCCAAACACTGTCACTGGCTCCGTCAAATGGTTCAGCAGCAGAAATGGACATCGGTGGCAATGACATTAATGAAGATGCGCTACTATCTTGTCACTACAGTCGGAAGACCACTGGGGCCTTTGCATCTTGCTGTCAGCTCATTCTCCCCTGCTGTTATGGAAGAGAATATAAGCTCCTTAAGAGCAAGGGCTATCTCACTTTTCTATTTGTATGACCAGTGTGGATGACGGTACTTGGCACACAGTATGCATTTAATCAATCCTTTTTAATTCATTTATTTCATCCATCCAATGGAATTAGAGAGAAAGATATGAATCTCAATATAGATATAGACACACATATATAATGCTAGGCAAGCTTTGAAGTGTTGTCCACAATTGGTATTATTCAATAAAATAATTAATATGTTTACAACAACTTAAGCTTTGCAAAGTACTATCTTTAAAATACCCTGGAGTAGATCTGCCTTTGGAAGTGACAGAGTATTGCTATCTATTAGGAATAAACATTGGAATTCCCCTATGTCATGACCTAGTACCAGCTATTGGTAAATTGCTGAATTAGGGATAGGTAAACTCTCCCCTGGATGACTGGGATGCCTAAGCATCTCATTCCTTAAGATCTGAGTGTAGTAACTGCCCCTGAATGGTTGGGTATGTACTTAATGTATCTGTGTAAATAACCGTAAGGAAGGCAATATGGCATAGCAGCAAAAGCACTAGCCTTGGAGGAAGACCTGAGTTCAAATGCCACCTCTGATCAGGTAAGGACACTGAGGTCCTTACTCGAACTAAACTGCCAAGCGAGCATTCAAACTCTGCTTCATAGAGTTGATACAACTCTGATGGCCTGGCCACATTGTTCAAATGTAAAACATAAGCTTGCCAAAAGACTTTATGGAGAACTCACACAGGGCTAGCGGTCACATGGTGGTAAGAAGAAGTGATACAAGGACACTCTCAACGTCTCTTTCAAGAACTTTGGAGTTGATTGTGTGACATGGGAGACACTGGCATAGGAACACTCAGCATGGCATGCCCACATGACAGAAGGTGCTGTGCTCTATGAGCAAAGCTGAATTGAAACAGCTCAAAGGAAAAGAAGAATGCACAAATTTAGAGAATCCGCCCCAAACGTTCACACGGACTATTTGTGCCCAATCTGTGGTAGAGCATTCTGAGTTGTATTGGTCTGATCAGCCACAGTCAGACACATTGAAACTTGACTCTAGCATGGTGATGTCATTTTGGTCTTTTTCAGGAATGAAGGACAACAACCAGGCTTCTAGGCAGCTCTCTATGACTATACCTTGGAGAGCAGACGTAGATGCCCATTGGTACTCCCCTGGAGTTCCAAATCAGTCAACAAAGCATTGATTAAGAGCCTGTTGTCGATTAAATCCTTGGTCCAGTTCCACCCTCCTCTCAATTACCCAGACTTACTGTCTGCGTGACCCTGGGCAAATCACTTAACTCTGTTTGTTTGTTTCCTCATCTGTACAATGAGCTAGAGAAGGAAATGGCAAACCACTCCAGTATCTCCGCCAAGAAAATGTCATAGCATTGGACATGACTGAAACGACCAAACAACACCACCACCAAAAGAGATAGCAAAATATGAAGTGTTATATACATGCATATTTTGAAATTAACAAAATATTCTGTATCTTCATTATGGCACTTACATTAACTAATAAAATCCTGTGGCCTTTCCTATCTGCCCTCCTGCCCCTTGGGCTTTCAATGTTAATGGCTCTTTGGGCCATAAGCCCCTAGCTTCTGGGAGTTCATTTTCACTAACCTCAAACCCAGCAGGCAGGTGAACCAGAGGAAGGAACAAGGTTCAGGCCTGTGTTGTGCTGGGAAAGGATGGTCCCTGGGCGCCAGAGCCTGCCCTCAAAACTACTGAGGATCTGAAAGTCGGCTTCAAAGGAGGGAGTGGAACAGAAGCAACAACTGTACCCAGTTTCACAATGACTTGTGTCATCTGAAGCAAGGCATTGCCCATCTGCCAGCCTGAGCATTGAGAGGGAAACTTGTTCAGCAGACAGGCATCCACTCTGCTTCTCAGAGAGATGGCCAGACGTCTTCCCACCTCACCCAAACGCAGGTTTATGTTTGCCAGCTTAGCCTGCCCTGTGCGCAATGACAAAGAGGCAGGTGCCAGTGAGGACAAATAGAGAAGTGACAGAATCCTGTCCCTCCTTTCCTTAAAAAGGACAGCTTGGCTGCTAAAGCAATAGCCCCAAGGGAACATGTGAGAGGACTTCTGTTCAGAGTTGGGTTGGTGAAAGGCTTCAGCATAATGAGAAACAAACTTTCAGGAGTGGTCAAGGGTACAGGAGGATACCTGGGTTGTCTGGTGCAGAGGTGTGGAGTGTGAGCATAGTAGGTAAATGTGGGTAACTAGCTCCTGGCTGGGGGCAAAGAGAGGCAGGGGAGTCAGGCTCTTCCCAGATGCCCCAGAAGAACAGAGAACCTTGATGGAGAAACAAAAGCAGTGATTGAGGGAGAAGGAAGAGGAAAAGTGTTTGTCTTCGTGTGAGTGACGCAATGTGTGGCCCCAATGACAGAGCACTAGCCCCTGAATTTGAGAAACCTGTGCAATTGAAGGAAAGAGCTAGCTGCATAATGAGGGATGGGGAGGTCCCAAGCCCTTTAATTGATTATTGATTAAATACCTTTGTTGTTCCTTCGTTTTGATCATGTCTGACTCTTCATGACCCCATTTGTGGTTTTTTGGGCGAAGATATTGGAGTGGTTTGCTATTTCCTTCTCCAGCTCATTTTACAGATGGGGAAACTGAGATAAATAGGGTTAAGTGACTTGCCCAGGGTCACACAGCTAGTAAGTGTCTGAGGCCGGATTTGAACTCATGAAATTGAATTGTCCTGACTCCAGGCCTGACACATTTCACATTTTTCCATGTACTTTATATGACTAAGATTTTCTTTTTATTACCTCATTTAGCCTTGGGACAAGGGAGGCAGAAAGGAGGAAGTGTGGTGTACTGGAAAGTGCACTGGTTCCGAGACAAGAGGGCATTAGTTTGGATCCTGGCTATGCTTACTACCCATGTGACCTTGGGCACATCACATTACCTGTAGCCTCACTTTCATCCTCTATAAAAAGGTAATTTGGAGTAGATGGTCAGTGAGAGCCCTTCTCACTCTCAATCCTATCTGTCTCTCTCTATATCTATCTATCTATCTATCTATCTATCTGTCTGTCTGTCTGTCTGTCTGTCTGTCTGTCTGTCTGTCTATCTAGTGTTCTTTTCATAATATGGTGTTAATTCCCCATTAGAATACTTTTCAATTTCAAAGAAAATTGTATTTATAAAAAACTGTTTGGTTCAGAAAGAACTTTTGCACATGTTATCTCCCTGGATCCTCATAATAACCCAGGAAAAGTAGACATTATCTCTATTTTACATATAAACAATTGAGGCTCACATAGGTTAAGTGACTTGTCCAAGTTCACACAGCTAATTGAAGCCAGAGCTGGGACTCAGGTCAAAGTTGTTAGACTCTAAGTCCAGAGACCTTTAAAAACCTTCAGTAAATGACTCCCAAGCAGCTAGGTGGCTCAGTAGACAGAGTGCTGGGCCTGGAGTCAGGAAGACCTGAGTTCAAATCTAGCCTCACATACTCACTAGTTATGTTACCCTGGAAAAATTACTTAACCTCTGTTTGTCTTAATCCACCAGAGAAGGAAATAGCAAACTACTTCAGTATCTTTGTCAAGAAAACTGCATATGAGATCACCTAGAGTCGAGGCATAAGTGAACAACGACCTTCCTCCCACTAGGACAGGTCTGCACAACCTAGGGCCCATGGGCACACCAAAGAATTTTGGGTGGCCTGTGAAAAATGTAGAGGATGTTTTCCTCTATGTTTTTCATGAGCTGTCTGAAATCCTTTGGAGGGCTGTAGATTGTGCAGGACTGCACTAGGAGGTAGGTCAACTGTATCTCTCTTAGCCTTGGTTTGATAGTATCACAGGAAAGGATCTTAGAGGCCATTTGCCCTATTGAAGCCTGGAGAGGCTTAGTGACCTGACAAAAAGTCACACAGGTAGCAAATTTCACAACCAGGATTGAATTAGAAGGCACCAACTATAAGCAAAGCTCTGTGCTAAGTATTGTAGGGACTACAAAAAGATATGAGACTAGTACCTGAGTACAAAGAGTTTCTGGTTTTTTTAGGGAGAGGAGGAAGGAAGAGAAGGTAGAATGAAGGTAGATGAGAAGGTACTTCTTATCAGAGAAGTCAGGTTGCCTCATGTAATTAATCTATCAGCTTAAGTAAATCATTGCTTCTTCTGTTTGGATTACTGATTTTAGGTTGGAATGCACAACTCTCACTGCATGGTATGTCAGTTACTGCCAAATTCGACATGTGAAATGGTGTTTTGTGCTACTGGAAATGCCCCGGGAATATCAGGATATTAGTGCTGGCAGAGAGGGACCTTAGGAAACATCAGATATAGTGACTTCTCTTCCCTGATAAAAAAAACTGGCCCAGAGAGAAGGAGGGGTTTGCTCAAGGTGACATGAGAGTAAGTACCAGAGCCTCATCCTATGCCAACCCCAGCATGTATGAAATTTGTTTTGCAATGAGGAGGGGGTTGAGGCATCGTAGGGCTTTAATCCACAATCTGCATTTTCTAAGCAGTTAATGGCCTTAGGAGACTGACCCTATTCTAGGAAATAGAGTCATGCACTCATTGTTGGTGACAATGAACAGTCAACAAATATTTATTACACTATTATATCGCATGGTTTAGTGGATAAACTGCCTGCCTTGGAGCCAGGAAGACCTGGGTTTAAGTCCTACCCCATGGCAGATGTGTGACTGGTCATATCAATTAAGCCCTAAGTGCCTTAAACAACTATTTGAGAATTTAAGTTGGAAGGTAGGGGTGCGTGGGTTGAGCCCAGATGGCTAAATACAACTAGCAACTCAGCTGAACTATCCCAACATTCCCCTCAAAACAACTTTAAAGTAACATCTCAAATCAAACTCGAAAGCAGCAGAGCCAACAAAAGGTTAGGCTGAGACATTTTTCCAGACCAAGACAACTAGGAAGTTGGCAGCAGATGTCTGTGATCGTGGAATGGGGGTCAACACAGAATGGCAACACAAGCAGCAGGCCTGGGAGGTGGCTGTGAAAGCAGCAGCAGTTGTGGAAGCTCTCAGTCCAGAGATGGTAAGGGGGTTGGACACCTGGTCAGAAAGAGATTATGGGGGACCTTTGCTGGCATTAGGCACTGGACCCTGCTGTATCGCCCATGTACAGTTTCAGGTTGCTGTTCTGGGGCCAAAAGAAAAGATAATTGGCCTCAGGAAGCACAGAAGTCACAGTTCCAGGAGGGAGAAGAGTGCTTGTCGTTGATCACAAGAGAGTACAGGCCCTAGTTTCAGTTTAGAGGCAAAAAGGAGCACTGGTACTTATAGTTATAGATCAGAGGATCTGGTCATAGGTCCAGGGCCAAGAGGAGCACTAGCACTCGGGCTGCAGGGGTGCAAGGTCTCTTCCTGGGTAAAGACCAGAGTACAGTGACCACACTTCTTCTTGGATCACACCACCTAAAAAGCACCAAAAACTTAAGTACTCCCAGAATTAACTCTGAAAACAGCAGCACAATAAGCCTGAAGCTTGGGACAGTACCCCCTCAGGAGCAGAGCCCAACTTTAACATCAAGTTGAAAGTCAAGAAATAGGCTGGAAAAATGAGTGAACAACCACAACAACAACAAAAAAAGAACCTGACCATAAAAAGCTACTAGGGTAACATCACGAGCGAAGATCAAACACAAATTCAGAAGAAAACATTGATGTCAAAAGAGCTACAAACAAATCTTCAAGTAAATGTGAATTGGGATATAAGTTCTGGAAGAGCTCAGAAAGGATTTTAAAAATCCAATAAGAGAGGTAGAAGAAAATTTGGAAAAGAAATAAAAGTGATACAAGAAAATTATGAAAAGAGAGCCAATAGCTTGGCAAAAGAGGCACCAAAAAAATACTGAAGAAAAAAACACATGAAAAAACAAAATTGGCCAAATGGTACAAGTGGTATAAAAATTCACTGAAGAAAATAATTCCTTAAAAATTAGGATTGAGAGACTGGAAGATCACGACTCTATGAGACATCAAGAAACAATGAAGTCAAAAGCGTGGAAAAAATATAAGAAAATGTGAAATATCTCACTGGAAAAACAACTGACTGGAAAGTGTCCAAGGAGAGATTTACAGACTGTTTGAAAGCTACGGTCAAAAAACAAGCCTAAATGATCATATTTCAAGAAATTATCAAGGAAGACTGTCCTAATATTCTAGAACTAGAAGGTAAAATAGAAATTGAAAGAATCCACCAATAATCTATGAAAAGATCCCAAAAAGAAAACTCCCAGGAATATTATAGCCAAATTCCAGAGCTCCTAAGTCAAGGAGAAAATATTACAAACAGCCAGAAAAACAAAAAAAAAAAAACAATTCAAATATAATGGAGACACAGGCAATATCACACAAGATTTAGCAGCTTCCACATTAAAGGAGGAAAGGGCTTGGAATATGATATTCTGGAAGGCAAAGGAGCTAGGATAACAACCAACAATGACCTATACAGCAAAACTGAATATAATCCTTCAGAAGAAAAAAATGGATATTTAATGAAATATAGAATTTTCTAGCATTCCTGATGAAAGGACCAGAGCTGAATAGAAAATCAGACTTTCAAATATAAGACTGAAGAGAATCATAGAAAGGTAAACATGAAAAAGAAATCATAAGAGATTTCATAAGATTAAATTGTTTACATTCTTATATGTGAAGATGATGTTAAGGTTGAGAAAGAGAGATGCCCTGGGAAAAGGGGGAAGAGAGAGGAAGAATAGGGAAAATTATCTCACATAAAAGAAGTATGCAAGGAAGAGCTTTTGCAAGGGGTGGGGCATGGTGGAGACAAATGTTGGGCCAAGCTTGAACTTCACTCTCCTGGGAATTGGCTCAAAGAGGGAACAATATACACACTCAGTTGGGTATAGAAATCTATCTTACTCAATGGGAAGTGAGAGGGGAAGAGTGTAAGAAAAGGGAGAGGCTGATAAAAGGGAGGACAAAGAAGGCAGTAGTCAGAAGCAAAATAAACTTTTGAGGAAGGATGGGGTAAAAAGAGAAAGAGAAGGAAAAATGAGGAGAAATAGAGTAGAAGGAAATACAAAGTTAGTAATATAACTGTGGGTGTGAAGGGGATAAACTCACCCATAAAACAGAAACAGATAGCGGAATGGATTAGAAACCAGAATCTAACAATATGCTGCTTACATGGAATACACTTGAGACAGAAAGACATATACAGAGTAAAAATAAAGAGTTAGAGCAGACTCTATTACGCTTCAGTTGAGGTTAAAAAAAAAGGGCAGGGGTAACAAACACATGTCAGACAAAGAAAAGCAAAAATAGATCTAATTAAAAGAGATGAGTAGGGAAATTACATCTTGCTAAAAGGTACCAAAGTCAATAAAGTAATATCAATACCAACATATATGCACTAAATAGTATAGCATCCAAATTCTTAAAGGAAAAGTTAAGTGAGTCGAGGAAACAGTAAAACTATATTAGTGTGGGACATCAACTTTCCTTTCTCAGAACTAGATAACTCTAAAAAAAAAAACAAGAAAGAAGTTAAAGAGATGAAGAGAATTTTTAAAAAGTTACATATGATAGACCTTTGGACAAAATTAAATCAAATAGAAAGGAGTATACCTTTTTCCTTAGCTGTACATGACACCTTTACAAAAAATGATTATATATTAGGGGATAAAAACCTCACAACCAAATGCAGAAAAGCAGAAATATTAAATTCACCTTTTCAATCACAAGGCAATTAAAAAAATTAAATTTGATAAAAAGCCATAGAAGTATAGATGAAAAATTAATGGAAAACTAATCTAATCCTAAAGAGTGGGTCAAACAATAAATCATAGAAACAATCAATAATTTCATTGAAGAGAATGACAACAATGAGAAAACATTCAAAAATTTGTGGAATGCTCTCAAAGCAGTACTTGGGGGGAAATTATCTCTAAGCACATACATCAATAAAAAAAAAAAGAAAGAGCAGATCAATGGCATGCAACTAAAAAAACCTAGAAAAAGAAAAAATTAACCCCCAAATTAATCAAAATCCTGAAAAGCAAAGGAGAGATTAATAAAATTGAAAGTTAAAAAATTAAATTAATAAAATGTGAAGGAGTTTTGTGAAGAAGAAAAAAATGAAATAGATAAACCATTGGTTCATTTGATCTTTAAAAAAGAAGAAAACCAAATTACTAGTATCAAAATTGAAAAAAGTAAATGCACCACCAATAAAATGAAATTAAATCAATTATTAGGAGCTATTTTGCCCAATCATATGCCAATAAATCTGACAATCTAAGGGAAATGGATGAATGTTTACAAAAATACAAACTGCCCAGATTAACAGAAGAAGAAATAGAATATTTAAATAACCTTATCTTAAAAAAAATAGAAATTGAACAATCCATCAATGAGCTCCCTAAGAAAAAATCCCAAGGACCATATGGAGTCACAAGTGAATTCTACCAAACATTTAAAGAACAATTAATTCCAATATTATATAAACTCTTTGGATAAATAGATATTGAAGAAGTCCTACCAAATTCTATTTATGACACAAATACGGTACTGATACATAAGCCATGGAGAATAAAAACAGAGAAAGAAAACCACAGATCAATTTCCTTAAAGAATATTGATGCAAACATGTTAAATAAAATACTAGCAAAGAGATTACAACAATATATCATAAAATTATATACTATGATAAGGGAATTTATAATAGTAATGCAGAGCTAGTTCAATAGTTGGAAAACTATCTGCCTAATTGACCATATCAATAACAAAAAGAGCAAAAATTATATGATTATTTCAATAGATTCAGAAAAAAACCTTTGGCAAAATACAACACTCATTCCATTTAAAAACTCTGGAAAGCATAGGAACAAATGTTGTTTCCCTTAAAATGATAAGTAGTATCTATCTAAAATCCTCAGCAAGTATTATCTCTAATGGGAATAAGCTAGAAGCCTTCCCAGTAAGATCCTGCATGAGGCAAGCAGGGTCATTATCACCACTATTATTCAATATTGTACTAGAAATGCTAGTTACAGCCATAAGACAAGAAAAAGAAATTGAAGGAATTAGAATAGGCAATGATGCAACAAAACTAGCATTCTTTGTGGATGATTAGAAAATCCTAGAAAGTCAAGTAAAAAACTAGTTGAAATAATTAGCAACTTTAGCAAAATTGCAAGATAAAAAATAAATCCACATAAATCATCACTATGTCTATATTTTGCCAAGAAAATTCATCAGGAAATGATAGAAAGAGAAATCTCATTTAAAATAACCGCAGACAATACAAAATACTTGGTAGTCTACTCGCTGAGACAAACCCAGAAACTATGTAAAAATCATGACAAAATATTTTTCACACAGAACAGATGGAGAAGTATTAATTGCTTCTGAGTAGGCTGAGCCAATATAATAAAAATGACAATTCTACCTAAATTAATTTGCTCATTCAGTGCCATACCAATAAAACTACAAAAGAATTTATTTTATATAACTAGGGAAAATAATAATGAAAGTCATCTGGAAGAACAAAATGTCAAGAATGTCAAGGGAATCAATGAAAAAATGTGAAAGAAGGTGACCTAAGAGCACCATATCTCAAACTCTATTACAAAGCAGTAATCATCAAAACAATCTAGTACTGGATAAGAAATAGAGTAATGGGTCAGCAGAATAGATTAGGTATATAATATACAGTAGTAAATTACCATAGTAACCTATTATTTAATCAACTCAAAGATCCAAGATTTTGGGACAAGAACTCACTATTTGACAAAAATCACTGGAAAATTAGAAAGCAATTTGGTAGAAACTAGGTATAGACCAACATCTCACACCACATACAAAGATAAGGCCAAAATTGCTATATGATTTAGACATAAAAGCTGACATCAAATAAGGCAGGTATAAAAGATTTTACCTGTCAGATCTATGGATAAAGGAAGAATTTATGACCAAACAAGAGATAGATAGGAAAATAGGAAATAAAATGGACAATTTTGATTACATGAAATTAAAAAAGGTTTTGCACAAACAAAACCAATGCAACCAGATCAGAAAAAAGCAGGAAACTGGGGGCAGGGGGTTACAGCAAGTCCTCATTTCTCAAATATATAGAGGATATAGTTACATTTATAAGAATGTAAGTAATTTCCCAATTGATAAATGATCAAAGGATATGAATAGGCAGTTCTGAGAAGAAGAGATCAAAGCTATATATAGTCATATGAAAAAATTCTCTAAATCACTACTGATTAGAGAAATATAAATTAAATAAATCTGAGGTACCAGTTTATACCTATTAGATTGTCTAACATGACAGAAAACAAAAATGATAAATGTTGAAGGGGATTTGGAGAAATTGGAATGCACTGTTGGTCTGAGTTTTGAACTGATCCAAGCAATTTGAAACTATGCCCAAAGGGCTCTAAAACTCATTCCCTTTGACCCCATAAAGCTGCTACTAGGTCTATATCCCAAAGTGATCAACAGAAAAGTAAAAGGACCTCAATGTACAAAAATATTTATAGCAGCTCTTTTTGTGGTGGCAAAGAATTAGAAATTGAGGAGATGCCCATCAATTGGGTAATAACCAAACAAGTCGTGGTATATGATTGTGATAAAATACTATTATGCTACACGAAATGATGAGCAGAAGGTTTCAAAGAAACCTGAGAAGACATATAAGAACTAATGCAAAGTGAAGTGAGCCGAACCAGGAGAACATTATACAATACATAATAATCAGCTGCAAATGCCTTTGCTATTCTTAGCAATACAATGATCTAGGACAATTCCAAAGGACTTATGATGAAAAATGCTCTCCACCTCCAGAAAAAGAACTGATGGATTCTGAATGCAGATTAAAACATAACTTTTTTTCATTGTCTTTATTTTTTCTTGCTTTTTTCTGTAACACGGCCAATACAGAAATATGTTTTGTCTGATTTCACATGTATAATTGGAATCACATTTCTTGCCTTTTAATGGAGAGGGGAGGAGTGGGAGGGAGAGAATTCAGAACTCAAAAATATTTTAAAACAAATGTTAAAAATAACTAAATAATAAATTTAAAAGAAAAAGAAGACTAAATTTCTGACAAGATACTAACCTGCATTGGTGAGGAAAGTTTCCTTCTCTGGGAATTTCCTATACTGATAGAATCACAGGTCTAGTCTTCATTTCCATGATTACCTAGGCAGTCTTTTCAGGGCAGTGAGGAAGCAATTACAAAAAAATGAAACTGCCCTTGCCCTCAAGGAGCTTTTACTCTGTCAATCGGAAGTTTTTTGAATTGATAATTAATTTATGAAATGTGGCAAACATACCTGGTTCTTTGGATACTCTGCAGGAAAGATCATGGTGGCAGCAGGAAGTGAGGCTGCAATTACATTTTTACAAAATAAAGATGGTGTAGGGGCAAATGGCACAGAAAGTATAGAGATAAGTAGCAAAGAGGAGGGAATACAGAAGCAGGCGTGGGGACAGGGAATAAGGTGGTGAAGCACAAGGAGAAGAGGATGAGTCACATAAACCTTGAAGTAAAGTTAGCAGCACTTGAGCAGCATGGACCCCTGATTCTGCACATATTACCAGGATGTGATTGTTGGTTAATATATGATACAATTTGTAAATTATGTTCCTTTGCTCTTTGGGATGATTTGTATATGACTTGTAGGTTTCCCTTTATAATCTTACTTCCTACTCTTGCTACTTTATACTGATTACTGATCAACTTACTATACTCACTTTATAGAACATAACTACCACGAAAGATGAGAACTGACTGCATCTTATATGTGTAGTCATTTGCATACTGTCTCCCTAAATTGAAATGTGAGCTCCTCAGAAGCAAAAATTATTTTCTTTTTTTTCTGTATCCCTAGAACTTAACAAAATGCTCAACACATACTAAGCCCTTAATAAGCGCTTGCTGACTGACTTAAAAAAAAAGCAATCTCTACCTAGAAGGAGCTTATATTCTATTAAGGGAGACAACATATATATGTGTGTGTATATATATATATATATATATATATATACATATATATGTATGTATATATATATATGTATGTATATATGTGTATATACACATATAAATATCTGAATCTATTTTATATGTCTATATTATACACATTGTATATGTGTTATATACACATATATTCCAAATAAATATATACAGATAAATGTAAAATATAAGGTGGTTAAATACAAGATAATTAGAGAGAATGGGCACTAGCAGCTGGTGGGTGAAGGTTTTCATATATATATTCTTGATCTGAGTCTTGAAGAAAGTGAAGGATTCTTTGACACAGAGTTGGTGAGGAAGCACGTTCTGGGAATAAGGAGTTGGCCAAAGCAGGTGTTTTAGATAGTGCACTATGTATGAGGGAAAGCCAGTTTGAATGGTTTGTAGAAGGCAGGAACGGGAGTAAGGTACACTGAGGCTGAAAAGATAGGCTGGTCCAGGTTGTTAAGGGGCATAAAAAACAAACAAACAAACACAGGTTCATAGAATCAGATGTTAAGGGACCTTAAAGATCACCCAGTCCAGCCCCCTTTGTCTCATAAACAAAGTAACTGAGGCCCAGAGAGGCCAAGGCGATACAGCCAGTAAGTGGCAGAGCTGGAATTTAAATCTAAGTCTTCTGACTCCATATCCTGAGCCCTTCACTATTCTATGTTGCCTCCTCAACCAAATAGTTGATAGAGTTGATTTTGTCCTAAAGGCCATAGGGAGCCATTGAGTTCACTGAGTATGAGAATGAATGTGGTCAGATCTGAAGAATTCCAAATGTTAATTTGGACTATTTGTGCCCGACCTATAGTAGAGCCTCTGAGCTTGTATTGGTCTGAGCAGCCATATTTGAACACTCTATACCTTGACTCCAACATAGTGATATCATTTTGGTCTTCTTTGAGAAGGAAGGACTACAATCAGCCAACAAACATGCTTAGATCTGCATTGAAGGAAAATTACTTTGTCAGCTGTGTGGAAGGGGAATCACAGTGGGGAAAGACTTCAGGTAGGGAAAGTATTAGGAGGTCATTGCAACAATCCAGCCAAAAAGGAATGACAGTCTGAACCGAGGTGGTTTGAGTTTGGGAAAGAGGATAAATGTGAGGAATATTGTATAGATAGAAACAAGATTTGGCAACTGATTTGATAAGTGAGATGAGTGAGTGAGGAGTTGAGGATAACATGGAGGTTATAAATCTGAGAGACTGGGAAAATGATAGTACTTTCTACAGAAATTAGGAAGTTTGGTAGAGGCAAATGTTTTTTGGAAAGAATAATAAGTTCTATTTTGGACATATTGAGTTTGAGATGGAACATCAAGTTCAAAATGTCTAATAGGTAGTTGGTGATATGAGACTAGAGCTCAAGCGGGAGATGGGTCTGAATATGTAGATCTGTGAGCCATGTGCATAAAGATGGTACTTACATTCACAGCCACTGATGAGTTCACCAAGAGAGAGATTATAGAAAGTGAGGAAGGCCCACACCAGAACCCTGTGGTACAATCACAGTTAGGTAGCATGATATTCATGATAATCCAGCCAAGGAAACAAAACTGAAAGAAATGAAAAGTTTTCAGGCAAGTAGGTGGACAACCAAGAGAGAGATGGGCCATCATCACTCAGACAGAGGAAGGTATCCAGCAGGAGAGGTTGGTCATTGGTATCAAAGAGGGCAGCGCGGACCAAGGACACCAGGAGCCGGGAGGAGCGTGCCCTAGTGCCCTGAATCAT
>CM053627.1:111307687-111357383 GCA_028646595.1 Phalanger gymnotis
GGGAAAAGGGCTTGAATCTTCAGATCCACCACTTAATTCCTCCCGCCTGGTGGGCCTGGGGCCAGAAGTAACTGCAGCTGAATTTCTAGAGCTGCCCCGCCTCCGTAGCCTCAGGGGTGGAAGTCGAACCGCAAACTCTGATCCCGTCCCGCTGCTTTCCCCACTGACCTTTTGCTGTTTGTGGGTTGTGAGGTCTGGTACATGCCACAGCTCAGTAATTCTGCGAGCTCGTGCACCCTCGGCTCCACTCCAGGTCTCGTTGGTCCGCGGTCTGCTGCGCCGCTCCCCTCGGCTGGGGGCTGGGAGTTCTGTTCGGGACAGACCTTACCCCGAGACCATCCAGGCAGACCTGGGCTGGAGTCCTGCTTCCCTCTGCCCCTTTGTGGATTCTGTAGTTCTAGCATTGGCTCAGAGCCATTTTTTCATAGGTTTTTGGAGGGACTTCGAGGGGAGCTCACGGCAGTTACTGCTTTCCAGTCGCCATCTTGGCTCCGCCCCCCCAAAAAATATTTTTTAATTGACAAAAATTTATTTTCTCTCCTCACCTTCCCCAGAACTGGAAAAAGAAAAACAAAAACAAAATTCTTATAATTTATGTGCATAATCAAGTAAAATGAGTCTTGGCCACATCCAAAAAATGTCTCATTCTGCACACTGAGTTCTTCAGTTCTCTGTCAGGAGGTGGGTAGTATACTTTTAATGAGTCTTTTTAGAATCATGATTAGTTGTTATGTTGATCAGAGGCCTTAAGGATTTGAAAGTGTGGTTTGTTTTTTTCCTTTCCTTTTCTTTTCTTTCTTTTCTTTTTTTTTACAATTTTTTTTTGCTATGGTATAAATGAAACAGAGAGGTTTTATAATGATTAGTATAGAGGGCTGAAAGCATAGTTTGAGTAGTAGCGTCCCTTCAAAGCTGAGATGTTTGAACCTTAATCTGCAGGCAAGGGGAAGCAATTGAGGGGTTTTAACTGTTTTTCTTTCTTACAATAGAGAGTTTATGGGCATAGGAAAGGTTTATGGGTATATGGGTATAGTTTTGGGGCATGCTGGGAAACTATTATGGTGTAAAAACAGAAAACATTAATTTTTTTTAAAGTTCTGCACTTAGTATTAGCAGAAACCTGAATTCAAATCCAGCCCATGACAGTTACTAGATGAGTGGTCACAGAAAAGTCACTCATCTCTCTGTGCTTTACTTAGTTTCCATGTCTGTCAATAAGGATACTAATATCTGTAGTATCTATGTCATAGGGCTGCTGTGCAATATGTGTAAAGCAAAATACTGTACAACGTGTCCCAAAACACTTAGTGCAGCTTTTATACTCTTGAAGCTTAAAGATAATTAAGCTTTATGTAAATATCAGATGTTATCAATGACTGACAAGTTTCTAACATGGCTTATATATAGGGAAGATGGTAGCACCGTGAGCAGAAATTCAGAACCAGGGAAAGTGATGAATGATTTCCATTTTGGACATTTTGGCTTTGAAAGGATCATAGGACACCCCAGTGGATTTATCCAAAAGGTAGTTGAAAACATAGGACTGGAGCTCAGAAGAGAGGTCAGGGCTAAAGACAAAGATCTGTGAGTGAGAATCAAAACTCTGAGCATGAAAACATCTCAATTTCATAAAGGTAGAGCTGTGAAGAAGTCTTATGTCTTTCCTCTATGGCCTAGAATGACTTATTAGTAGCTTATAAGGACTTTAGCTAAGAATTTATTTGACACTGGAGGATTATAGTAAAGATGATCAGAGTCCTTACCAAAAACCTCGACTGTCCCCTGGGTACTCATATCAACGACTCAATCTGTCCCAAAGGGGAACTATTGTGTGGTCTTGTTTCCTCTTTCTTTAAAATTTCTAAATATCTTAGGTGCTAGCTACAGCAAAGCTCTAAGCTGACTGTGCTCTCCACTACCATGATTATTAATTGCTATCTCCTCCAGATGTTCATAGCTCCAAGCATTCATTCCCTTCATGTCATTTGCTTCTCTGCCATAGGAGCCCAAGTTCAGATGTGTTCTTTACTGGGTTTGGGATAGAAAAGAGAAAATTCAGATACAATGAAAAAAGAAAGAGGTGATCAGAAATATGTACAAATAATCACAGATTCCAAATCACAAAAACTCAGAGGTGAAAGGCACTTGGGAATCAATCTAATCCAATCTATATCTGATAGTTAGGAGGTACAGTGGACAGAACACTGTTTCTGGAGTAAGGAAGACCCAAGTTCAAATCCAGCCTCAGCAACTTACTAGTATATAACCCTAGGCATATTACTTATCCTTTCTCAGCCTCAAAATAGCACCTATATTCTAGGGTTGTTTCCAAAATAAAATGAGATAATATTTGTAAAAAGCTTTGAAAACCTTAAAGTGCTACATAAATACTAGTTATCATCATTCATATTATCATAATATCATTATTTGGAGCAGTAAGAGATCTCAGAAGCCACTTAATCCAACCCCTTTATTTTATATATAAGGAAACCAAAACCCAAGGAGGTTAAATGACTTGCTGAAGAACCTAGGTCCTCTAACAACTAATAACAATGTCTAGCACTTATATATCCCTTTAAACTTTGCAAAGCACTTTACAAATATTATCCCATTTTTATCCTTTGACTCTGAATCAGTACTCTTTATAGATTTAAAAACTATAATTTATATGAAAGCACTTTGCAAATTCCAAACAAAGATATGATTATAAGTTATCAATTATTTGAATCATGATCAGGCTATATTCACATAGGCAAAAATGTATAGTTAATTCTTGCTTTTGAAATATTAAAAGAAAACCCAAAGAAGTTCATTGAATATTACTGTTTAAGAAAAAAATAACAGAATCATAGAATCTGTGAGCTGAAAGAGACATTATACATCATCTTGAATTCATAGCTAAAACATGAATTCTCTTTACATCATTCCTGACAACTCATTGTCTAACTTCTGCTTAAAGAATTATAGTGATGGGCAAATCATCTCCCAAGGTAGCCTATTCCACATTTGTACAGTCCCAATTATTAGGAAGTTCTTCTTAATATTGAACAAAAAATCTGTCTCCCTATAACTTTCAACCATTAGTTCTATGATGGTCCTCCTACTAAAATGAAGTCTAAATTTTCTAGAATTAGTCTGATTGAGGAGAAGTTGGAGAAGAAAGACTTAAGTTGAATAAAAAGGAGAAGAAAGTTTTGAAAACAATTTTAGGGAGTTTGACATGTGAAGAAGGCTAGAAATTGAATGTGAATAGAAAAAATTTAGATAATTTGAGAGAAATTGAGGAAAATTTGAAGAATAATTTCTTTTTCCAGGTTCTACTTCTGGCTTTTGTGAAAGAAGATTTCAGGAATTGGATTAAGAAGTAAGGACGTAAAGAGAAGATAAAGAAAAGTATAAGGTACGTGGCAAATCAAGGTTAGACTGAAAAAGTAGAATAATAAATTGGTAAATAAAATTAACAAGCAAAAACTTGGTTCAATGATTGGGAGGCTGATTTTTTAAAAGAGAAAGGAAATTAGGTATGACTGTAAAATTATCTTAAAAGTAATGGTAAAAGGCTACAAAAGTTCTTAAGGAGCAAGCACCTCCAAGTATTTTTTTAAGGCTGAGCTTCTCAATCAGTATGGAGAGAGGGTAAATTTTTCAGTATCTTCGGTAACTTGAGTGTTTATATTTCTGACACAGCCAAATGACTGCTGTCTTCCCATTGTAGGCCAGTCTTCCTCACTCTCCCAAACCAGAAGAAAAGCAGAAAGAACTCAAGAAATACATTTCTGTACTCCAGATTATCAGGGATAATTAAATATTCCTTACAAAAATAACAACAAAACACAAGAGTGAGTTTCTATGAGAGAACAAAAAGGATATAAAGTGACAGAAGAGAGCACAAACCTTATCAAGATATTGGAGAATGAAAAGAGGTCACCCAGAAGAAGAAGGGAAAAACTAGGACAACTATACACTTGGAGATAAATTTTAAATTTGAGGCTCTTCCTGAGAAGAAGAGAGCTGGATGTTTGGGGAAAGCACTTGCTTCTCCTTCAAGAAATGATAAAGAACAACCATTTCAGGCAAGAAGTTGCCCATTATAGTTTGAAGAGTTAAGAGAAGAGTAGGGGGTTAGTGTCTCCTTTTCAGTATAATGAATCATCTATGTGTTAATTTGATAAGAACAAGAGAGGTCCATTTTCTTCATGGGGCATTTATTGAAGGTATACCAAAGGACCTTCCAAGACTCATCAAAATTTATGATTGCTAGCCATTTCTAGGAACACAACAGTACTGCCAGAAGGAATCTAAATAGTATTACTAAAGATTATGGAATCTTGGCCAGAAACTGAATACCATAGTTTGTATTTTTCACAAAGGAGAAAAATTGATTTGATAAGAAAATAGCTTGGCTAATAATAAGGTGGTGATTCTGATTTGGTAATTAAGATGGTGATTGAGATGGGGTTTTGAACTTTGGAATTCAACTTAAGATAGAGGGGTGATGAACTTCTGGTAATGGAGTGAACTATATGGTGGGGGGCAAGAATTTATTTGCCTGATGGGTTTCTTACAAATATAATTAAAATGGCCTTAACACAGTGCTTGGCACATAGTTTATATTCAACATATGCTTGCTGATTGGTTGACTGATTTATTTATTCAAAAGTTTCAGAGAAAAGATTGGTAGAAAATTACAGGGAAAATCACTCCAAGAAGAATGGGAAATTCTGAAGAATAAGATTCTGAAGACTCAGATGAAAATAATCCCAATAAGGAGGGGGAAAGTGGTATATCCTGGGACTCACATTAATTTATAGGAAATAACCAACTTAGAATTTCAAGAGATGTGTACAGAAAATGGAAGGGGGACAAATAACAGAGGATGAATATAAGAACAATAGCACTGGTCTCTAAAATAATGTCAGGAGTGCTAAAGATGAGGAGAAGGCACTAAAATTGGCAAGGACAAGAAAAAGGGGGGGAGTGTTTTTAAGCTAAATTGGGGGAAAGGGGAAAATCAAACAGGAGATGAAATACTTCTTCCTCCCCCTCTTCCCCTCTCCACTGCTTGGAGATAAGTGGGGCAATCATAATTGACAGCAAAGTCTAGACAGGGCTATTCAATTTTCATTAGGTTTCTGTTTTCTCTGTCAAGGATAATGACCTTGGGACTGGAAATAAGAGCATGAAAATGAGTAACAGGAAATTGATACTCAAGAAAAGTAAAGATATAAGGGAGCATCAAGCAGTCTTGATGAATTTAGGGCACATGGCCCAAATGAACTACATTCTCAGTTATTGAAAGAACTGGCAGCTGTGATTGCTGAACCACTATTAGAGATATCTGAAAGATCAGGAAAAATGAGAGAAAAACTACAGGAATGAGAGATAACATAACTCAGTGAAAAAAGCTTCTAGATTTTAAGCGAGAGGACCTGGCTTTGCCACTCATAACCCACTGAACTTCGGCAAATCATTACTTTTTGTGATCCTCAATTTCCCCATCACTGAAATGAGAAGGTTCAATTAGATAGCCTCTAAGGCTCTTTCCAATTCTAAATCTTTGTTCCTATGTACTTATCATCCTATGGCCAATGTCTTCATTTTTGAAAAAGAAGAGAAAAGAAAAAGAGAATAGAGTCTAAAATGTATAAACAAGTGACCTTCATTCCACTTCCTAAGAAAATACTGGAAGAGATAATCAGATTTTAGTATTAGTGAGCATTGAGAAAAAGAAGTAGTAATAACCATCACGGCTTTAGGATATATATCCGTATATATATCCTAAAGCCGTGATGGTTTACATATATATATACATATATATATATATATATACTTTTACCCTTTTCTCTTATATTCAGAGCTCCCTCTTTACCTTTTTCCTTATACCTCTTTCTGGAATGCAGTGAGAGGAAGGAGGGGTTTTCTCTTTTCTCCTATCCTCACCCTGAGTAATTTACATGACTTGTGGTCAGAAGCTCATAGCGAAGGTAGACATGTACTAGCACTCAGCCTGAGAAGAAACTTATGACCGTGTGGTTTCTTTCTCCAAGTAGCTGGTAGTATGGACTTTTGGCAAAAGCACATGGCAATCTGTATGTAATTCCCCAGAAGGCCTGAAAGGGGAGTTTCTAAACTTCAAGTTTCATGCCATCTTTTGCTTTTCTGTTTCCAATTCTGAGCACAAGTAGGAAATTAGAAATCTGAAGGGGGATTTTCCTAGGTCAAAAGTTGGTAGGAACTAGGGCACAAAGAGATTTCTTGCAAAGTCACATAGCAAAAGCAAACATTTCTGTATTGGACTTGAGAAGGGAGTTCCAGCTTTGGGAGCATCTTGGGGATAATCCCAAATTCAAGAATTCTTGAGTTCAAGGGTTTGGACGCTAGAGAGAGAAAGTTATTTCCTCATGCAATGTGCACCTCTGTCAGAGAAGTGTATCTTCTACTAGGAGAACAAAGCCAGTGAACAAACTGGATAATAAGAAAACTAACTATAGCAAGGATTGAGCAAAACAAAAAATAAATAACCTCTGCCCCTAAATTTTATGGTATGTCTTGGTAGTACAGCAAGCCTAGAGCAATGAAATAGTGGATCCTTGAAGTATTCCAGTATAATCACAAATAAGAATGATTAGCCCTTAGCATTAATGGTTCTTTGTTTATTGATTGCCTTTTGTAGCTATGAAAGAATTGAAGAAATTAAATTGATTAGGAATCATTGTATAATTGATTCTCTCTGTAATCCATCCTATTCTGTATTACTGCCCTATTTTGTATGATTGCTTAAGCCACATTTCTTTGTCTCTTTGACTATGAACTAAGTTTAGAAGTTCCATTCTCCTGCCAATCACTGTTCTATTCTTGCCTTAAAAAAATCTGTCATCCCAGAAGGATATAGGTGGACACCAGAGAATCTGGTCTAATATCTTTATACCACCAAGCTATCCTTCAAGGATGTCTGGTTTGTTTTCCAAAGAAGTCTGGTTTACTATCTCTAACCTTGTAGGTGAACTCAAACAATGAACATGACTTAATCACAGGAGGTAAGGAGGGAGTTGTTGCCAGCCCCTCATTGCAATTTCCAACCAATTGTATTGTCTTCACCCCCATGATGCTGCCACTGCTGTAACCAATTGCATTATTTTCCTTACCCAGTTCTGTTCTTAGTTCTATGCTTATAATAGGGAGCTGTACTTCCTCTTCTGGGTCATTGGCCTAACTGAGGCAGCCATTTGACCTACTTTATTAACAGGTTTGCACCCTGCTAATAAACTGATAAAACTAGAGTTCTGTACCTCAGTTTACCTTTATTAAATTCTATCAAGACAGAATATAGAAAGGCAGAATGACCTAGTGACCTGGGAACTGGCTTTACCATTAGCAAGACCTAGGTTCAAATCTTCCCATCCCCACATATAAAGCCTTGCTGTTTGATCCTGAGCAAGTCTCTTAAAAGGGAAAAGGGAAATTGCAGGTAAAACGTCCATCTGAACTACTAGAAGGAATTCCTCCCCTGAATCTCTCTTCTACTGATGAAATCACAGATTTGATAGAAATATACACACACAATTTTAAAAATGCATATCTGCCTCTGTTAAATGTATTATATATGTTATTTTATATCAGTTTTTGTAATATCAAGGTTTGAAATGGGGGGAGGGAGAAGGATGCTATATGCTATAGAAGTCAACAAGCATTATTAAGTACCTGGAATACTCCAGACCCTGTACTAAGTGCTGGGAATACAAAGACAGGCAAATGGAGAGTTCTTGTCCTCCAGAGTCTCACTTCTAATGGGAGAGACAACAGTCACTATATTCACGGTCTGAATCAGGGCTGTTCTTATTTAGATTCTGAACCAACCACTATTCCAGTCAATTAACCTTAGGACCACCTTCCCTGACTAGGCAGGGAGAAATCACCTTGGATATCTTGGGACTACTGAAGAGTGCTGAGATGCAGTTAGGCTTAAAAAAAAAAAACAAAAAACAATGAAATTCAAAAACAGCCTATATCACCATCACCACCCTGATGCCAGACTAAGATTAAACTGTGATGATGATGATGATGATGATGACGACAACAATTCCTATTTATAGGGTTACGTCCTTCAAGGTTTATAAAGTGGTTAGGGTTTTGTTGTTATCTGCTTGCTTATTTTTTATTTTTTGCCAACTGTTTTCTTCACTAAAACCTACGTAATTAAAGGATATATTTTCTTTTCAGGAGGACTTTTGAGTCCGTTCCTAAACATTCCAGTATTTTAAAGATACTAATGCTTCCCCCAGTCATAAATCTTGAAAAAGTTTGCACACTAGAAAACAAGGTAAAACTTTCTTGTATAGATGGTTATAAGATTTTCAAATTAGTTTGATGGAAGTGATACACCTATTTTACAGTGAGAAAGAAAAAAATTATAAAACTTAAAGCTCGATTGACTATATTAAGCCAAAATTTACAATAATTTAGACCAACTGAGTAGAAGTTGAATTTTATGCTAGAACTACCTACTTATAGTAATATATATTATAGTATATATACATACATATGTATTATTATATAGTAATATATATAAAATAAAGACAGGCAAATGCTTTCAAATACTTCCTTAACATTTGCATTTAAAGAATAGCATGTGCTCACTAGAAACGATTCTTATTACCAGGAAATAAACACTTGAGAAGATTCTGTAAGTCATACAGTATGTAATTCGCCTCT
Source organism: Phalanger gymnotis (assembly GCA_028646595.1). Classification (NCBI taxonomy): domain Eukaryota; kingdom Metazoa; phylum Chordata; class Mammalia; order Diprotodontia; family Phalangeridae; genus Phalanger; species Phalanger gymnotis. The sequence goes on from CM053627.1 coordinate 111,316,400, forward strand.
CACTTTTCTTCCTTTTCAGAACTGCTATTTGCACCTGTAAAAAAAACAAAACAAAACTAAGACTTCATTCCTTTAATTCTTTAGTTCTCTAATTGCGTTAGCTCCCTAATTAAATAAGCTGACTTCCCCAATCTCCTTCTCCAAAGAGCTTAAGTTAGTGAACTCCGATTGTATGGCAAAAAAAAGATTGAAATACAGGACAAACTCCCAGGGGCTAGGGACTGTGATTGATAGATGTGCAAAGAGGTATGCAAATCACATTAAATCTACTTGGTGCTTTGTTTTTCTTAATTGAGGACTGAAGAGGAAAAAAAAATGTATCTTTCCTGTTTTACATAGATGTTTCCTGAAGAACAAACTTTTTGGAAGTATTATTTAGGGAAGGTCAAATTCAAAATTAAACTTAATTTAGTTCTTTTGGGTAATGTATGTGCATTCTATGGTGATTCAGTGAATTTGCAACTTTATCCATGATAAGAATCCCTCCATTACTGGAGATATCACAAGCCTTCCACATTATCTCATTCTGGGTTTCTTGTCAATGTCATTCCATAAACCCACCATGGAGTAACTATCTACCCAAGGCTCTGGAAGCCTTCCTCAGATTCTCTTAGTAAATGTTGATGATTCCCAATGACATTTGCTTCTATATTGCTACAGAAGGGGCTTCTCCCATCCCACCTTCCACTTATTTATATTGGCAACATTTTATAGAGATATAGGCTCACATGGTCTATGGAAATGATAGTAGAAATCAATACCATCCTGGCTTTTAGTTTTTTAAATTTTGATATTTTATTGTGAATTTAACAAACACCAAATAAAATGGACTTTCCATATACCTAGTAGTACAGAAAAAGAATTATACTTGAAACTAAGAATCCTTATTATGTACAATAAGTTTTCTTTTAAAATATTTAATCAATTCAACATGTAACTTTCAAAGTGGCCCTGGTTGTCTATTATTCCTGCTAGTCTTCCTTCTGTTATCTCCGGGATTTTAAAAAAAAAATTTAAATAACCCTCTTTTCTTTCTTTTCATTTTCTTTTTTGTCTGTCACATCCCTATTCTTCCTCTTCCTCCCACTCCAGCTTTGGAAATAAAAAGGGGTAGGGAACCCCTTCTAATGAATATGCATAATCAAGGAAAACAAATTCCTGTATTGGCCATGTCTCAAATGGCCCGTATTTCAATTTATACCTTGACTTCATCACCTCCCTGTCAGGAAGTAAGTAATATGCTTCATTATTTGTCTTCTGAAATTGTGCTTGGTTGTTTCATTGACAGAGCTTTTGGAGGTTGTTTTTATAATGTTGTCATTGTAGAAGTTATTTTTCTGGTTCTGCTCGATTCATACATTGGTTCATACCAGTCTTCTTAGATTTCTCCAAAGCTGATCCTTTTGTTATTTCTTTCAGTATAATAATATTCTACTAAATTCATACTCTATTCATAGTTTAATTTGTTCAACCATTTCCCAATTGATGATTACCTCCATAGTTTTCATTCTTTGCCATAACCAAAACAAAACAAAAACAACCTATATTAAAGATTTATATGTCTTTTTCCTCTTCCATTTCAAGTATTATTATCATTGGGTCAAATGGTATGCACAGTTTAGTTAATTTGGGGACATAATTCCAAGTTTCTTTCCAGAATGCCTGGACCAACTGATAGCTCTGTGAACAGTACACTAGTCTTTGTTTTTCCTGCATCCTCTCTCACATTTGTCAATTTTCTTTTTTGTCATCTTTGTCATTCTAATGGGTATGCAGCAAAACCTCAAAATTGCCTTAATTTAATTTTGTCAAATTATAATGATTTGAAGCATTTTTTATACTGTTGTTGAGCTTGGATTTCTTCCTTCGAAAACTGCCTGTTAATATCCTTTGGTCATTTATCTATTGGGAATAGGTCTTGTTCTTAAAAATTTCAATCGGTTCCTTAGATATCTTGGATATGAGACCTTTATCAGAGAAACTTGCTGTAAAAGAATTTGCTGGGTTAACTGTTCTTTTAATTTTAATTGCATTGTTTTGGTTTGTGAAAAAACTCCATCTTGGATCTTTGACTGATATTTGTTAATGAAGCTTAAGTCTTCTGCTTGGCTTGATAAAAATTGAATTCAGGTTCCATGTCCTAGTGCTTATCTTTCATCCAGTCAAAGTTATTAATCAGTAGAACAGATTGGAATAGTTGGGCATGTGGGTATAATAGAAAGAGCCCTGGAACAGAAGCCAGGAATTATGGGTGTCATTAGCTCAGAGACATTGAGTGACAACATCTCTAGAGTTTAATTTGCTTACCTTCAAAATGACAGGATTGTATTAGGTCTCTGCGGCATCCTTCCAGTGCAAAAACTGTATAATTACTGATGAAATTATGAAACCTCTTTCTAGGAGGTCTTTTAAAATAGTGTACATATTTATCTTGGAGAAGGAAATGGCAAAATATTCCAGCATCTTTGCCAACAAAACTCCAAATGGAGTCATAAAGTGTCAGACACGACTGAAAAATGACTGAATGACAACGTATTTATCTCCTATATGTATTTCAGCGTTGCCTAAATTAACTACAGGCATGGAAATAAACTGCAGTCTGTAATAGCAACCACCCTGGCATGCCCAGAATGGCTGCTAACATAGATTCTTAGATGTGCTTTACTAGGAAAGATAGGTATTTCAGGGGTCAATGATCTTCTTTAATTAAACAGAAAAAATATAGGGAAGAGAAATAAAGACCATGAGACAGGGCTCTACTGCCTGAATCGAAGCTTTACATCCACCAGTAAATCCAGAGAGCCTTTACCTCTGAGGAGCTGGGGAGCTCTGAAGATAGGGCTCCTCAGAGTCTCAACTAGAGAATCACAACATCTTTCTCATCATCAAGCCCCCAAAGCAAGAGCTCACCTCTCAGACTTTATAGTCTTTCAGCCCATAGGCTCAGAGCCAGAATCCTCCTCAGTTCCTAATTAGAAATCAACAAAAGGTGTTTAAGCTTTCCTAGAAGGAAGCAAGCTTCCCTTAATGGGCTCTACATGAGGTCTATTGATGGGCAGAGAACATCTTACTGTTCGTTAACCATATACAAGCCTATCAGTATCTTACATTCCTATGATTTACCTATGTGCATGAGTCTTGCAAATAACCATTCAGAGAAATTAGACATCTGTGACTAATGAACAATTTTGATTTAACTAATCTTACTACATATGTACCCATTTTAGAGATATTTAGTTGAACAAAAAAGATATTAGGTTAGGACTAGTGAAATTTTCATATGCATTTGTGAGACAAATGCTCAATATTTCCTCTGTGTGTGCATCACATACGTTTAAATCTATATGCTATATTTTCATGTGAAATGACAACTTATACTTCTGTTGATTAATTTAGGTATTCATAGTAAAGAAACATTTTGATTTCAAGCATACTGGGCAAGGATAAGTTTATTTCTGTTCTGCATAGCATCAAGTACCAACATAGTTGGTATTTTTGTTTTAATATTTATTTTATTTTTAATTTATTCATATTTATTTTAATAATGGTGTTATGATGGCTGATTTTGCCTCCATATTATCTGACCAATGTGTAACATTGCATGAGCTACTTAATTCTAGGAAGTGGAGGAACTAAAATGGAATTTTAAGAATGTATTCTCAATGCAAAAATATTTTTAAAATACTATTAGCAGGTAGTTTATTAGTATTGCATCAGATAGAATAATTGAAATATGTTAAATAATAATCTTAGTGCATAGTAACCAACTGTGATAAATGCCTTAAATGTAGAGACATTGTCATTCATTGTGAGAATTTTAATTTAAAATGGGATATGTGAGCTTTAAATTAAGCTTGAATGATTGATGAGAGTATTGAGAAATTTGGGCTAAAAAGTGTGGTGTAATAAAAAAGGTTTGCCTGTCGGCAGATGTGATTGCTTGTTTGGCTATATTATCAGCTACCTCTGTGACCTAGGTCAAGTTCTTTACACCCTCTAGTCCCACCCCCACCTTTCCTCAATCATAAAATGAGAGAACTGGACCAAATGGACCCCAATGTCCCTTCTAGCTCTCATAGTCCATGATTTTGCCCATTCTTTTTTGAACTATTACTTAACTTCTCTATATCTTGGTGCCTCATTCTCTAAAATGAGGATAAAGCTTGAGTTCCACATAACTTACTCAATATGATACAGATTATCAGCTGTTTAGAAAGTATTTTGAATTCTTCTCCTATTAAAAGGGAAATACCATAGAGCAGTTTTGTTCTTTTACACTACATATTAGCTAAGGAAAAAAATTGAGAGAAAAATCAAAGATAAGTAAAATAGGGCCACAACTTTATTTTTCTACAAGGCAGTTAAGTACATTGTCATATCAAAAGTTAAGTGCAGATTAGCCTGCACTAAATGTTATTAAGGCAGCAAAGTCAGGCTTAGCTATCAAAACCAGTGTTCTACCTCTACAGCTGCGGATCTGTGAAGGCTAAGTATGGCAGTACTCAGAACCATACATTTTTAAACAATGGTGTCACCAATCAGATATGCAAAATTTGAATTAAAGAACAGGCTGAACATAAAAGAGAAGCCTTTCTCCATCCCCCTTAATTCTAGTGCCTTCCCTCCAATGATTATCTCAAATTTAATCCTGTCTCTATCTTGTTTGCACATAGTTGTTTGCACACTGTTTTCCCCATTAGAATGTGAGCTCCTTGAGGATAGGACCTGGGGGTTTGTGGGTTTTTTTTTTTTTGCCTTTCTTTGCATCCCCAGCGCTTAACACAGTGCCTGGCACATAGTAGGTGCTTGATAAATTCTTGTTGATTGACTTACTGACTGAAACAGAACAGACAACATGAACAACACAAAGATCTCCCAAAAATAAAAGGTGCAACACATGCTTTTTAAACCAACAAAAAAACCAAACAAACACAGAATCTCCCAGAAAAAAAAACTCCCAATGCATTACAAAAGGAAAATAAGTACGTATATAAAAAAAATAAAAATAAAAAGTCAGAAATGCTAAGGCAAGGCCAATTAGCTAAAAACCAAGTTTGTTTTCTTTTTGTATTAAGCTCTACTGCCTCCTTTACACTAGCAGCATGTCTATATGCTAAAAGTCCATAGCAGCAAAACACATTATCCATTTGGCATTTACAAAATTAAATTACTGAATAAAAATATAATTTGTTCTCATAAAACTATGTTTCATACAGTAATAATTTTTAAAGCAAGCTAACCAAAAACAACACACAAAACAAAGTTTAGTACAGTAACAAAATCAGAGTACTTCAAACTTTGTCACTATGAGCATTTACAGTTTTGACTAGTTTTCCCTTGGTATTAAACTAACATGAATAATAATGCTTTTATTGATTTGCCTCATATCAATGCATTTCTGTTTAGTGATTTAGAAAAAGCAATGTTTGAGTACCTGTTCTTTATACAAAATTCCAAAGCAAGTTATCACAGGAAAACAATACTGGTCTGCTGGATCTTCAAAAACACAAGGGCGGAAAATCATTTAAATTTTTTTTTAAATTCTGCATTAAGATATTTAATAACTGATTATAATTTATTACCTAATAATTTAGGTAAAACTGTCATTTATATAAAAATTATTTTAGTTGGGTGAAATCCAACAAGAATATATGCTCAGTGACTAAAGATGCACTTGGTGCTGCTCCCAACTGTTGTACCACAACAAAAATAGGTCCTTCTCCCATTCACGAAGAGTTTCATGTAGAGTAATGGTAAATCTCAAGTCATTCTGAAGTGTTCTGAAAACCATAATGCTTGTCCGAAAGAGTCTCACATGACCAGCGTCCTGGTGGAGAATGCATTTATATACTTCCGTCCCTGATCAGAGGCCATCATTTGATCTTCTGTCTTCCCACAGGACACAGATTCCCAGGCGTTACTAAGATGCTGCATGAAAAAGAAGATCATAAAGTTTCATCTTTGCTCTCTTCAGGGTCATCAATCAAGAATTTTAAAGGAAAAAATGGATTACTGGTGATTTAGTAGGCATTACTTAGATACTTCATCAGTATGGTTACTTCTCTATAACAAAAAGCACGCCTCAGGATTCTTAACCATTTTAAATATCAGAGAAATATAAAGATTGTGATATATATTATACACACACATATATATACATAGGCATAATGTTGTGACCCTATTTAGGGTTTTCTTGGCAAGGATACTGGAGTGGTTTGCCATTTCCTTCTCCACCTCATTTGACATGAGGAAACTAAGGTAAACAGGTTAAATGACTTACCCAAGGTCACACAGTATCTAAGGCCAGATTTGAACTCAAGAAGATGAGTATTCCCAACTCTAAGCCTGAAGCTCCATCCACTGTGCCACCTAGCTGCCCAGATATGTGCATATACATTAAAAATACATGTTTGTGGATATATATGTATATTATCTATACACACATATATCCACATACGTATATGTATGTATGTGTATATATAGAGAGAATATGTATATACAAGCATGCATATACACCCACAGCCACCCACACACCCACACACACAGACAAATTCTTTATGGAGGGGGCAGAGAATTACACATATATATAGTGCGTGCGTGTGTGTACATATATATACACACACACACACACTATATATCTATGTATATGCATATATACACATAGATATATAGTGTGTGTGTAGTATAGTATAGTGTGTAGTATAGTGTGTGTGTGTGTGTGTGTAACAGATTTGTTTCTGGAGGGGGTAGAGAACCACATCAGAATTTATCTGAAATAAATCAAGTCTTCATTATTCAAGATTTTTTGTGGTTTTTTTTTTTGTTCTAAATCATATAATTCAATGGGAGGCAGAAATCAAATCATAGTCCAGACAGGTGATATTAAAGGTGCACATGTATTTACTCAGTAGGCAAATTTAACATTGCCTTGAGCTGTGTGAAGTGTAAAATTTGCAGTCAGGCTGGAATTTAGTAACACCTCCTAAATACATTATATATTTTCTTTCAGTTAATTTAGACTTCATTTTTACCACCATAGTTTGTTATCTAATTGCACAGCTGTTAACTATTTATTATGTAGCAGAAGTCACAACTTGTTTCGCATCAGCAGTGTTGCTTAGCATCAACGAATATAAACCTTAGTTGAGAACAGAAGACTTCACAACACTCAAATCTCGCTCTCCATAGTAAGAAGGATAGTAGAATTCAGAGCTAGGGGAAAAAAAAACCTGGAAATCATTTAGGTACAATTTCTACTTTACAGATGAAAAAACTGAGGCCCATGGAAGGGGCCCAAGGATTTGCCCAAGATCACACAAGTATTTACAGATTATTATCAGTCACTTGAAAATTCCCATTTTAGCAAGCCAATTAAAAGCAATGTAAGAGAAACCTAACTCAATCACCTAAGGTTTATTGAGTACCTATAGATCCCTGCTAACACTGTGCTAGGCATTATAGGAGATGATAAAAGAAAACCCCAAGACATCCTTGACCCTGAAGAAGCAATGGTATACAGTGGAATGACAAACCAACTTTGGAATTTGAAGACTTAGTTCAAATCCTGTCTCTAATGCTTTCTACATGTGGGCCCTTGGGTAAATCACTTAACTTCCTTGGGTCCTAGTTTCCTCATCTGAAAATGAGGGGTTCAGACTAGGTGGTCTCTGAAGTCCCAAGTGCTCTACTCCACCATATAAAACAATGAGTACTAAACAACAATACCTTAATATACAACACAAATAGGGCAAGAGTTTTTAAGAAAGGACAGAACACTAGTGACAGGAATATCTAAGAAAAACTTCCTGGAGGTAGAGCTTGAATTGGGCAGCCACAGGGAAGGGGTTGGGGAAGGGTATTCTAGAGAAGTATAAGCATAGGAATAGATGTGGGAATGAGCATGGCAACAGGTTTGGTTCAGACTAGAGCAAAAAGTTAATGTTGTGGAGTAGTAGCAGATGGAATATCATAGTTGGGATGGGACACGTAAAAGAAGTGTTTCCAGGCACAAGAATTTAGGCTAAATACAATTAGAAATGGGGAACCATAACATAATGGTAGCAAAACTTGAGGAAGATTAATCTGGCAATAATATTTTCTAATCAGGCTGCTGAAATATGGGCTGGAAGGAGACCAAAGTTTGGCAGCTTTGAGCTTCTGACTTTTTGCAAGGTTCAAGAATATTAAAAAAAAAATTAATCAGGCTCCATAGTCTCATCTCAAGTGTAAATAACATGGTTTGAAATAGGTATGTTTTATTCTGGAACCACAGAGTCAAATAAATAATTTGCAATGCTACAGCAAGGCAGATCATCTTGATACTTTCTGGAACACCATGTATCTTATAAAGGCTAAGGATGACGAGTTCTGTGCTGAATCCAGTGCCAAGTCATATTTGTTGTTCTGCTAAAGAAATTTCCAGGGTAGTTATAACTTTCTTTGTGGTGGCTCAGCACAAGTTTCATTTCCCGCCCCCCCCCCGCCCTTAACTACTTAGTTGAAAGAGGGCAGGGGGCACACACACAGAGAGAGAGAGAGAGAGAGAGAGAGAGAGAGAGAGAGAGAGAGAGAGAGAGAGAGAGAGAGCTCCCATTGCATGCTACAATACTTTGGAATCTTCCAAATTTTTTTTTAAAAGAACTTCCAGTGAGCAGAACCAGGAGAAGACTGTAAACAGTAATAGCAATACTATGTGATAATCAACTGTGAATGACTTAGCTATTTTCAGCAATACAATGATCCAAGACAGTTCTAAAGTACTCATGATGAAAAATGTTATCTGCATCCAGAGAACAAACTGATGGAATCTAAATGCAGATAGAAGCATACTATTTTTCACTTTTGGGGTGGTTTTTTTCCCTTTTAGTCTGTTTCTTCTTTCACAACATGACTAATATAGAAATACATTTTATATGATTGCACATACATAACTTATATCAAATTGCTTACTATCTTAAGGAGGTGAGGGGAAGGAAAGCAGGAGGGAGAAAATTTGGAACTCATATTTTAAAAAAGAATGTTAAAAATTGTCTTTAAAATTGGGAAAAAGAAAATATTATTATTCAACCTCCTCCTTTTCTAGATAAGAAAACTAAGGCCTTGAGAGGTAATGGGATCTACATTGTGCTATATGAATAAATAACCTGCTGTTAGATTTTTTTTTCCTGAATGGGGAAGGGGAAAGGAATAACATTTAAATAGTGGCTACTATGTGCCAGGAACTGTGCTAAGTGCTTTACAAATGTTATCTCATTCGGTCTTCACAACAACCCTATAGACAGGTACTGTTATTTTCCTATTTTACAAATGAGGAAACAGGCAAACAGAGGTTAAGTGATTTGCCAAGGGTCAAATAGCTAGTAAATGTTTGAGGCTGGATTTGAACTCAGGTCTTCCTGACTCTAGACCAAGATCTATCACTCAATCAATCAATCAAACATTTATTTAGCACCTACTATGTGAGAAGCACCGTGCTTAGTGCTACCCAACCACCATTTAGTTTCTTGAATAGCAATATATCTAAGGAAACTACTCCATAAAGCTGGGTTTTTCTCTCCTAGACCTTAAATTCCTTCTGATTAGAAATTATTTCATTCATTGTATTGGTTTCCCCAGCCCTTAGAAAAATATCTGGCATATAGTAAACTCTTAATAAATATTTTTTCCATATAGGAGATTTTCATTTTAATGTTGGGGACAACTAGGACATATATGAATATAGCGAGAATAAATATAAAGAGAATAATACAAAGTAGTTAAATACAAGGTAGTTTGAAAGGGAGGGCATTAGCAGTTGAGTGCTACATGAGCTCATATAGAAAAGAAGTATCAAACATTCAAAGTCCCCATGAGATCCACAACACTCCTGAGAGCTACCTAAACCGAATTAAAATTCAAATGGGAAATATTTGACAAAAGAAATAAAATACAATAAAACAAAAATAACATTACATTTGAAAATTAAGTTAATATGCTCCCCACAGGGATCCTTATGTGCAGATTAGTGGTCCCAGTTTTTTTTTTTTGAGTTTGACATCACTGATCTACAAGGTAACAATAAATATTGATGGATCGATCAACTTCAAGGAAAATTTCTCAAGTCAAACCAACAAGAATTTATTAAGTGATTATTATATACCGAGCACTGTGCTAAGGTTGAGGATACAAAGAAAGGCAAAAAACAAACAAACAAAAAACCCCAAATGCTCCCTGCCTCCAAGGAACTCACAGTCCTAACTGTTCTAAAAACAATCTTTGGACTAACTCATTCTGGCCTTCACTTTCTCTCTTGATGAAGAGAAAGTACTGATGGTGTAGAAAATAACACTACCTAGAGTACTGTAGTTCATCAGATCTCTTCAGGAGGACCACAGAATGAAAAAGTCAGAATTTCAGAGGTAGAAGGGACCTCAAAAGCTATCACTTCCAACTACTTCACAAGAGGAATTCCTTACCACAATATACCAAACAAGCAGGCATCCAATCTCAGAAAGAAGACCTCCAATGAGACAGAATTCATTGTAGTGTATCAGGTAATAGTATGAGCCTCCCAGGGCTCATAGGTTCTGTCCTCTGAGTTCAAATTCCTCTTTAAATATATTAACATAGCTATTGTGTGTCCTGTGAATCTTCTCTCGACTAAACATCACCCACTTCTTCAAGGGATCCTAATTTAGCATTGGATCAAAGCCCTTCACCGTCCAGATTGCCTTCCTCTGGATGGTCTCCAGTTTAGCAATGTTTTTTCTCACCTCTGGCACTCAGAATTGAACACAGCACTCCAAATGAAATATCACCAGGGCAGAATAGTGACTGTCACCTTCTTGTTCCTGAAAGGTATGGCTCTCTTCATGTGACCTAAGAGCCAATTAGTTTATTTGGCTGCAATATCACCCTGCTAAATCATATGGAATTTACTACCCACTAAAACCCCCAGATCTATTTCAGAGAAACTTCCATCTAACCAAACCTCCCCCATCTTGTACTCATAAAGTTGGTTCTCTGAACCTAATTAAGCACAATTCAAATAACAATGCAGATCTCAGAATTATTAGCATCATTAATGTTGACATGAAATTATATTTAATATTAAAATACTATTTCTACCCCACATATCTCTCAATGCCACTTGTGCCTAAATAGCCATCATTCAAAAATATTTAATGATTCCTTCAGGACAATAACTTTCCCCCCTAAGAACATGTTTGAGGAACCAAATACGAACACAAACATATACATCATATATATGTTTGTATAGGTCTTTTACTACCCAACAATCAGTTTATTCTAGGCTGAATACAATTCTAATTCTCTTAAGTATCAGAGCTTCCAACACAAGGCAGTGTCCTATAAGCTCTGAAACTCAGAAAGCGCATGAGGTCAATCTAAAAAAAGGTCTACTTCAGTCTTAGGATAATTCAATAAATCTCCCCCATATAGGCATAACATGTATTAGCATAGCACACAATAACAGAAACCATGCTGTGAAGGAACAAAGGTAAAGAGGATGTGAGGGAGAGTTGTTTTTTTTTTGGGGGGGGGGATGGTAGAATACCATGTAGTTTGTCTTGACAAGATGGCAACATTGAGTGATGAAGACGATGTGAGCAACAGACACATCAATATATTGCCTTACCAAATGATAAAAGGAACTAATGGCAGAGCAGAAGGTTAAATACCTATCTACAGAAAAAGAAATTCGTATTCCAACAACTGAAATGGCACTGTGGAAGACACCATCTTGTTTTCCTCTTTCAGATCTCATTTTTAACCTGAAGCCCTAGGGGTACAATATTGCATTTCAAGAAGTCAGTGGGAGTTCTGACAGACTAAAGATGATTGTATGCAGGGAGTCTTTGTGTGTAAAAGGATATTTTTCAATACCACCCCATACATGTTTATGTACTCTCACTATTCCTTTTTTGTTGATAAATTTTCATTTCACTTACACTAGAGTTATTCATAAGAATTCTGGATATGAATACCACTCTAATTACTGACCCATAGTGCAATTTCCAGGTTGTCACTCTCCTTAGTTCATTTTTATATTAATAATCTGACTAGGATATCCTTCATCTGGCAGCCAAATCTTCTCACTCATCCTGTAACATGTCTTTAGCTGCCCCTAGGCAGGAGAGAAATGTAAACAATCTGTCAAAGCTTTAAATGGGATATCCTGGTAAAGTACATCAAATAAATACTTGGACCCCATGTAGAAGCCAGAACAGTAAGACAGGAGAAGACTATGTCCAAGGGTGGTTTTCTGCCAGAACTAGTTTTTTCCTCACATTCTCATCCAGAATATGAATTGTTTTTATTGTCCTATATTTATACTGTTGTTGCTTTATTGTTGTTATATCTACACAGCTGTCCAACACAATGACAGCTGAGAATTTGGATTAGCAATCACATCCTCCATATCTTGAAGTCCTCCTGGATTGTGATAATTATAAAGAAATGATATGTACATAGACATGAATATGTATAGGCCAGGTAGGGACAAGATCGATGCTTTCATTGGCATTTCATGGCACTTCTTAAGCAAGTAAACTCTATCAATGCCGGTTGGCACTTTCTCTGTGACTTTTAGCCTTTGAGAGTTGCCCAGAGAGCCCTGAGTGGTTAAGAAAGTTTCCCACAGTCACAGAGTCAGTCTGTGTCAGAAGTGGGACTTGGTCCTGGATCTTCCTGGCTTCATGGATAGCTCTCCATCTATTCCGCCACGTTATCACTAATGCATAATGTCCATACTAAAGCCAATCAATTTTGCCATTTTCTGAAAACCCAAACTACTTTTAAGTAATACTAATGTTAACCAAAAAGAGAAAAAGTAGTGGATGGAAGAACAGTTATATCAGAAGAAAGAAGCAGCAATGTGGATTAACTACTTGTTCTACTCAATTCATCTAAAAATAATATCTTTGAAACTTAAGAATTGAAATATCAGTTATTTCCAAAAGGTAAATCCTAATCATGTGAAAAAATATCTTCTCCACAAGTTAGCTAAGTAGTTCTCTAATTATTCCCATGTAGATATAATACATTCCCCTTAACTGCCCCACATACTCCATTGAAACTCCCTCCCTCCATTGCCAAACCTAGAGTAGCCAACTGTTGTGCTGCTCATGAAAAAAAAAAAAAAAAGCATTAAAGTTTTTGGTTGTTGGTTTGTGGAGTGGTTTTTTTTTTTTGAGGGGGAATAGTGGTATGAGGAGGTGCAGAAGAGTCCATAAATTTATTTCCTTTTGATCCAATCCTATTTTAATAATCACTGGTTAAGCTAAATCCTTCCTGGATGGAGTGCCTTTGATGATTTCTGGAAGCAACAGCTTCTATTCTTTTAGTTCTAAAAATTTGATCATAACCTAGACTGCCACACGTCTCTGATCTCTTGATCATCATTATTCAGAAAGATAACAAGTTCCTTCACCAGTCACTTTATTGGTTATAGCTTAATAAACAAAAACGAATACAAGGTCTAAGTTGCTCTAAATCAATTCTACCTTGCCATGTGTGGGGAATAATCAGTCCCAGAATGTTTATTTGACCCAGGTGTCATTAAATAAGAACCAAGTCATCATGTCTGGTTAAGATTGCCTGGAGCAGGGTGTCCTGACTGAGCTCCAAACCCTTTCCTTCCTTAGTCATTCTTAATTAAACTCAAAAGGTACAGTGTGCTCGCTTAATATAGAACATATATTGGCATAGGTCAGTGAAATATTAATAATGTTAAAGTGAATTTTTTGTCAAGCGAAGTGGGAATGGGTGACCAATACTGAGAACCTCTTGGAAGCAGAGAAAAGGAAAATTAAAAGCATCTGAATGAAGGATGTCAAAATGTCTCAGGTAGACCATCTTTATATAACACAACAATGGGAAGATGGAAAACTCAATCAACCAACATGATGTCAAATGGGCTTAATTGATTTTATCCACTTAGTTGACTAAATCAATCATATTTTAGCATCTTTTGGGGCTCTTCTCTAAGGCTAATTATATGTACTGCAGGAAAGGAACATCATAACACTAAAGAGGGGGGAAGAATGCATGATGGGAACTCTGAAAAAGTAAAATGAAGGGGTCAGACCAGATAATATCTGAGGTCTCTTCCAGATCTAAATCTCTTGACATTATAAAAGCTACTGAGTCATTGGTGAAGCTCCAAAGTTGGGGAAAGAATGCTGGACTTATTGATTCCCTGCTTTGCTACTTATTACTCTTGTGAATTTAGGCAAGACGTTTTATCCAGGTCTCAGTTTCCTTGACTGTAAAATGAAGGGCTGGACCAAATAACTTCTAAGGCCCATTTGAGCTCTAAATGTATGACCTCTTGTTTCTTGTGTTCTAGGAAGCAAACAATCTCTCAGCCCTATTTACTTATGAACATTTCCATGGTATGTTACCAAGAATGCTGCACTAGTTTTCACTATAATGTTATGAAATGTTTAAATGGTTATTAAATCATTAAAAAAAAGTATAGACTGTCAGAAACACAAGTAATATAAATACATAAAGATGAATGGCTCAGAATATATTAAAAATTAGAAAAATGTAAAGCAGGGTTGTTGCTGCTATCAGTAGTACTCTAAAATTCTTGGGTGAAATATTTATATAAAAATAGCTGGGAAATTTACTTAAATTAAACTTGCTGTTTAAAAAAAATAAGATTGTAACAAACCAACAACTCAGGAAATTCAAATTTAAGGCTGTCATTCTGTGGTTACAAAAAAAAGAGGAAAGTGAGTGAGTTAAATGTATACGAATACATCTTTCAAATTAAGGTTTTAAATAGGAAGTAAAAGAAAATTATAAAATAAGAGAAAATAGAGTTCAGAAGGTTTGTAACTTAAGTATGGTTCAATTCCATAGTTTTTATTTAACCCAGAAATTTTTATTAACACAATTTATTTTTATAATATATTATATTAATATTAATATAATAAATTATAATATATCAATATATTATAACATATTATTTATAAATTTTAAATGATTTATCTGCATAACCAGAAATATTTTTCTCTATGAAGGGAAAACATTGAAAAACATTCAGTTCTATTCTCCTCTTTAACTAAGGATGGCATTAGTTCAATGTCCTCCTCACTGGAAAAGAGATGAGTTACTCTGAGAATCCCAGATGCCATCTCACAGGAACTTTGCACAGCGGAAGGAAAGTACAGAAACGAAGGCATCAGATTACAGGAATGTCTAAGACTTTTTCTTATGTGAAGCAAAGTCATGGTAGAATTTAGGATCATGGGATTTAGAAATGTAAGAAGAATGGAAGCTAATATTTATCTAGTGTCTTAAAGTTTACACAGTGCTTTACATATATTCGCTCATTTGACCCACACAACAATCCAGAGATGTGGGTTCTATTATAATCCCCATTTTTCGTATTAGGAAACTAAGTCTGAGAGATGGTAAGTGACTTGCCCATGGCTACAAAGATGGCAATTATCTGAGATAGAATGTGAACTCAGGTCTTCCTGATTCCAAATGTAACTTTCTACCCAATACAGCAAGCTGATAACCTAGTTCAACACCTCAATTGTCTAGAAAAGGAAACTGAGACCCAGGAAAGTTAAGTGACTTGCCTGAATTTAAACAACTAGCCAAATGACAGACCTGAGATTCAAACCCACATTTCTCTGACTCTGAATCCACTGCTTTTCCCACTGCACCATACAGAATTTTATCAGTTTTTCTGTGGTGGCTCTGTCCCAACCATACCCTCTTTTTACCTCCACATTCAAGATATTCTGACGTGATCTTATGACAGTGTACTCCCTTTTCCAATTCAAATACCGAGGGGACACCATGGTTGAATGCATAATTTGTAGCGTGATGCATGCATCTCATACATCTGAAGATGAAAAAACTCAAGTCTAAGAAATTTCCCATAATATTTTTATTATAAAAGTACCCAGGTTAGCTTTTGCAGTTTGAGATTATAGCAAGCAATTTTTAAAAGCCCAATCTTAATTTATGTATTAATCATTTGAAAAAAGCTATTCTTTTAAGCAGAATCATTAATGACTTAAGATGGTTGGGGAGAGTTTCATCAAAATCAATTATTTCTTACAGATTTAATTTTTAAAGGAGAAAAATCAACGAATTCTATGGATGTGTGTGTACATGTATATGCCAAAGTTACCACAGCTACAGGCATCTAAAATAAATACATACCATATATATATATACATATACATATATGTACATACATACATATAGGTATACACACACACACACACACACACACACACACACTACAATGCAATCCTTTGGCCCACTATTTCAGTCTTTAAAAAGATATTTTGCCTTGTTTTTAAATGGCAACTTTACCTAAAAGGTTGATATGTGGCTAACCCAGGCAAAATTGGGACAGACACTATATAATCATAGTCAAAATAGATGTATCTTCAATATTATTTATAATAACTTCAACCATTTTATTCATGAAAGTATTTGCTTTATTTGTATTATTTATACTATGCAACTTATATGCATAAAACTTGACAAAATATGTATAACAGTAGAGTTTTTTTGGCATTTAGTGTAATTTTTGGAGGTATAAGTTTGAAAATTAACTGTAATGTCATAGTAGTGATTCATATCTTAATTAAATTTAATTCAGAAAGCATTTGTTGGTTTTAAGAAATTATAAGGTTTCTTTTCAAGAAACCTCAAAATATCTTTGGGAATTATATTTAGTTGGTTCCAATGAAAGTTCTTTGTCAGTCAGTCAACTAGCATTTATTAAGCACCTAGTATATGCACAGTGCTATGCCCTGATCTATGTAAAAACTCTTTGAAACCATACTGACATTTTTTATTTTAAATACAAATGTCTTACAAGTTGTATCATTATATGCAAGACACACTCTGAAGTTAAATAGACAGATTCTGTTCTCCTGACAACAAAATGATATTATTATAAGTGAATATGAAAAAGATATACTTGTAAAGTTTAGGATTTAAAGGAATAGATTCTAACTGCCAATTGGGATTTTTTGAAATTGATTTATGTTTTAAAAAGATGTTGTACTAAGTTATTACGGGTAGGTTTATATAGACTTGGGAGACTTCTAAAATTAAATGTTATCGGAGAATTTACTTGAAGCAATTTCAAATGTTTAACACACACGAATTTGGGATTGATTTTAGCAATCACATTTCTGGATTAGGGCAATATGCAAAAAGTAAAGGAAAGATTTGATAGATATCCAGTTTAATCAGCATAAATATTAGATTATATAATTCAGGCCAGAAAAGAAAATGAGACAACTCAAGCCTTAAAATGTATTTACTTTAGCTTTGTTTTTGATTAGGCAGGATTTGAATTACCCAGCTGGATGACCAACATTGATGAAATAAACTGGTACATCATGAAACCTTTTTCACACTGAACATTGTATACATAATCTGACTGACCCTAGTTTACTAACTGCAATCCTAGGCTTAATGTTTTAGATGTGAATCATCAATGGATTTGAACAACTAAAATAATGATTTAAAATAACTGAGATTTCTATTAGTAAAATTTAAGAATATATTGAAAAAATTTCTGTATCATGAAAAGCCTATCATCATCTTTAACGTAAAACTAAATGTAATCTACGGATGCTTTGCTGCTTTTCTATAAATATTGAAAATCTGGTCAAAAGTAATAGCTCACATAAAAAATGAGGAACATGATGGTTTCAGAAAAACCTGGGAAGTCTTACATGAACTGATGCAAAGTGAAGTAAGAAGAACCAGGAGAACATTGTACACAGTAATAGCAACATTGTAATGATGATCAACTGGGAAAGACTTAGCTACTCTGATCAAGGCAATAATCTAAGACCCATAATGAAAAACGCTGTCCATCTCCAGAGAGAGAACTAATGGAGTCTGAATGCAGATAAAAGCATACATTTTTCACTTTACTTTTCTTATTGTTTTAAAATGTGTTTTCTTTTGCAACATGGCTAATATGGAAATATGTTTTGCATGACTTCACATGCATAACCAATATCATTTGCTTGCTTTTTCAAGTGGTAGGGAAGGGGCAGAAGGGAAGAAGAGAATTTGGAACTCAAAATTTTAAAAAATGACTTAAATTTTTTAAAATGTAATTGTAAAATACTTAATGAAATAAATAAAAATACATTTTTAAAAAGTAATAGCTCAATTTTCTGTGATAATTGAAGGAAGCAATGACAGTGATAAGGCCCACCTATCCCTCCCCCGCCATGGGTAACCTAAGAGCTATTTATACTTGAACTTGGATATATTACAGGGTCCTCAGCTTACAAATTGTTTGTATATAAAAAATTCATTGATCTTGCAATTCCTATTTCCCATAGAAATAGGAATAGCCTGAAACGGCCAGGATTTCCCAACGCATCCTGGGCCATCTCTAGTCGTCCTGGTGAATATCAGGCCACTAGACCCAGATGTCTGTGGAGGAGAAAGTGAGGCTGGTGACCTTGCACAGCCCTCGCTCCCTCAAATCAAAGTCAACTGTAAGTCACTCATCATTTCCCTGATGTCATGGTCCTCTTTGAGAATGAAGGCCAAACACACAGAAACAATGATATAAATGTTGCTCAGGTTCCCAAACTAGCCCATGAAAGTCTATTTAACCTATAAAGTGGATAGACTACAATAGTATTTGCCCACATTCTATATCCTGGGAACAGAGAGCCACGCAATGTAGGATGGAAAGTGGAAAAAAGGGAAGTTTTTCCTCTTCCTTTCCTGTATGAGTGGACAATCTGTGGCAAAATTATGAAATAGGTAAAGTTTATCATTGTCATCCTTCAAGTTCCTAATGACCCTTTCTGCAAGCTAATGGGAGCCTAGAACTTTAATTCTGTTCTAAGGCTCAAATGTTGACATTATATTCAGAGCTTGTCCCCAAACATGCTCCGTGCTCTAAAGTTTGCTAGCTCTGCCTTTGATCAAAACTCCCATTCTCTTAGTGAAGCTAAATTTTTGTTAGGTGTCAGGAGAAAAGCAAACTGACACAATTTATTTATACTAATATATGAATGACTAATAGCCCCTTAATTCACCCAAGACAGTTCACATTTTTAAAAGAGTATTATTTTCAATAATCTATATGAATTTCTAATTGGTATAATTTCAATCAGCACTGTCTATAATGAAAAATAGGCAAGGAAGGTAAGATATTTTGGAGTTGACAGATGGGGAAAGATTGTGAAGAGGGCCAGAAAATAGTCTGCCAGTTCTGGTTGAGCCTTTAAAAGATGTTTTCCTTTTTCACATTCTACCACCAAACAAGAGGTGAGATTCTATAATATTCAGATTTCAAATAGAGTTTGAAATCAACCAATTGGAAAATAATTGCAATACACCTAGATTAACTCCCCTAAACCTTCTTAGTTTCTCATAGTTTCTGCCCTTCCTCTATTTCCAAACCCACAGAGTCTTTAAAAGTACTATTTTTTTTAAACAAGTCCCAGAGCAATAGAAGTTCTGGCACTGTGTGGGTAAGGTCAGAGTCATTTATTTGTATAGGTTTTTTTTAAAAAACAACTCAGATTATCTGTACTTTTTGGTAAGTTTGCTTTCCTAATCATTTCTTTCTTAGACTATTAGAGAAATTTGCATTGGAGAAGAGAGCAGAATCAGAGTATGCAGGCTTACAGGGAAAAGCCTATCTAGCATTAAAAGCTGCCAACAACACCTGCCATACAGATCATCACTGGGAATTGGCTCTTTTATTTTTCCCTTGGGAGTCAGAGATATTAGAATTATTTTCTATTTGGTTAATTTCAAACTCTATTTGAAATCTGAATGTTATAGTGTCTGAACTCCGTATAAAAAAGTATAAAAAAGAGCGAGCTTTGAAAGAACTGTCAAAGAGGAAGCTATACAGGCCAACTCATTTCTATAACATGTCAAAAACTTAGGAAGCAGATATTGATAACAAAATATAACACATGATCTTATTCTCAGGTCAACACTGGAGCCATGCCAATTCCTTCCCCTACTGGGACTCACTTGGGTGGCTATGAGTTCTCCATGGTTATTCAGCCTTATCTTATAGAAATATCAGTGAAGCTTGGGTTTTGTTTTCTTGTTTTTTTTCCAAACCAGGTTATTTTTTCACTATGTCTAAAACAAGGCAAAAAATACTGGACAGCAAGTTTTTCAGTGAAAATATAAAAAGACGCTAATGCTAAAATAAAAGTTACCTGAAAAGGGCTAGCCAAGGATCTATTTCTAGGTACTGTAAACGTCTTGAGGACATCATCTTCTGACACTGGCATCATTAAGACAGAACTTGTAAGAAGATTCTAAAAAGAACAAGAAAAATTGGATGTTTTCAAGATTAGGTA
The DNA here is from genome assembly GCA_028646595.1 of Phalanger gymnotis. Classification (NCBI taxonomy): domain Eukaryota; kingdom Metazoa; phylum Chordata; class Mammalia; order Diprotodontia; family Phalangeridae; genus Phalanger; species Phalanger gymnotis. Next base: position 111,336,751 of record CM053627.1, read on the forward strand.
ATAGCAATGAAATTAGAATGAGAAACAAGATTATAGCATTTTCAGAGTGCCCCGCTATGAATTCCACTGGAAAAGGCATATGTCTGCAACAAATTCTCTTCCTAATGAGATAAATGGAGATCTGAACTAGCTGACATACCTATAATGTCCTTTTCAGTTCTAAATCCTCTCACATTATGATTTACAAATATAGAAAAAAATCTCAGTGTTAGAGTTTCAATAGAATTTTTTTAATAAAGAATTTCTAAGCTATGAAAAATGGCACATTTGTTTCTTATCACATAATTCTTACCAGTGGTGCGCTGGAGCCACCTTATTCTGGCTCATGAGAGCTGATTGTTAAATTTTCAGCATGAACCTCTATACCTCCAAAATTAGCAAATGCTACAAGTCATGGTTTAACCTATTGTTTTGTTGACTGTTTAAACTTAGGAAGGTGATAAAGAAAAGGTTAAAAAATGTAGATTTAACTTAAAAGTGTGTTGTGTATACAGTCTCCCCTCCCCCACCCAAACAGTTGTTAAACATTTATCCACACATCCCTGGATATAACATATCCAGTACTAAACGATAATAGGATCTGATTTCTCTGTGTGTGTGTGTAATTTTATGCACTTGTCACTTCCGGGAGGGAAGAGAACTCTCTCTACAAATTATACATTTGTTGAAGCTAGGAGGAAGATGAATACCAAATTTAAATAACTGTAGCAACCAAATCAATCAACAAATATTTCAATTGTGTACCTCTTCAGTGCAAGGTACACCATAAGATCAAAGAAAAGAAATGTCAATGAAAGGAAAATAGGAGAACTTTAGGTAAAAATTATTGATCCTAATCTTTATTTCTTATTATTTTTATTTCCTGAAAGTAAATAAAAACTGAAGAACCAAAAAAGGACCCACAGTGACTATTAAAACATAACAAAACAATAGAAAATGAAAAATTCTGAATTTTAACAGGATTATTTTCTGTTACATAAACATAATGCCATCCTCAGATGTAGCCCATTAATAACAGGAATGAAAATCACGAACTATCCAAAAACAACTGTCTAAGAGAGGGTACACAAGGAAGGGCAAGTTTGGAAATGAAGTGCATTTTAGTAGGGATACAGCTAGACTGCTGTCACTAGTCTTAAGCTCACCAATGGAAAATTCAGAAACTTAAAAAAGAAAAATTAAGATTTAACTGTATATGCATACCGGCACATCTTCCATAGGAGACGCCTGTGTGAATAGCTGAGTGTTTAAATTCTCCCCTTCCCAATGATTGGAGCAGAAGAAATTTCCTGCTTTAGTAGTCGGGGATTCTGCCTAGGAATAAAAGAAAGGAAGCATTTCTTAACTGATTTCTGATCAAAATTTCAAATTCTTCCCTCACCACTGGCATGAGCCCAAGCATGTATGCCCATAAGCTCTAACTCTTCTCTTCAGAAATATTCTCTTTGTCACCCCAAATGTCTTGGCACTTGAAAGGTCAGGCTTATTAGCATTTGTCTTTTTGTGTCTAACATATGGAAAGTGCTAATATTTTTATCTTTTTATCCAAATCTCAACTTTCTGAATTTCTGGATATCCTTGGCAGCTGGGAATAAAAGAAGGAAAATCCTTTAGGACAGAATTAGAAGGCAGAGGAAATGTTTAGCATAGCTAATTTGGCTTCTCTTCCTTTCCCTTTTTCTATACGTCTATTAAAATCCTATTCTGCTGCCTGGCTGTAGTGCAGAAACAACTTTGGGCTTTTAAAAATATACCACCAGAACATAAGCTCCTACAAAACAAGAAGGGCTCTGAGCACTAGCTGTGTGACAGACTGTGTTGTTGTCTAAGAATCAGTAGAATAAAAGTCAGAGAGTCTTGTCATCAGAGTTTTGGCCACTGTGGTGGGTGGTAAATCGTTTTGATCATGGAATAAGAAGAAAGAGGAAGAGAAGGAGAAGGAAAAAGAAGAAGCAGAAGAAGCATTCACATAATAATGCTTTAAGGTTTACAAAGTGCTTTACAAATATTTCATTCTCACAACAACCCTGTGAGGTAGGTGCTATTATTATCACTCCCATTTTGCAAATGAGGAAACTGAGGCAGAGAGAAGTCAAGTGACTTGTCCAGAATCATACTGTTAATAAGTGTCTAAGGCTGGATTTGAACTCAGGTCTTCCTGTCTCCAGGCCCCACCATTCTACTCAGTGAACCACCTAACTGGAAACTCATGAAGACTCTACCAAGCTATGGAGAGAGTTGTAATTTATATCAGTGGAGGTAATACTCATGCCAACAGAATTATGGATCCTTTATGTCCTTATGTATGTCTTCTGACAAAATTATTTATCATGTGGCAGTAGGAAAATTGAGGAGATGTCTGAGGAATAAAGTATGAAATCAGCATGGGCCATCAGCAGTTTAGAAAGACCTGAGATCCTCTGCATAGCCTAATATCATAGTACAACCAAGCATTTGTCTAAGAGAAAGAGAGGATATTCGATATTATGATGTTGCAGGTTGGCTCTCTCCAGAGATTTTTCTGCTCACCTCTTGCTTAATCTTCTTTAATAAAGGTGGACCATTTTCATGAAAACCCGATACAATTCCTGATTCATCAGATTCCTGTTTGATCACATCTTGTAGATCCTCCACAAGATGAGAAGGTGTCTGAGGCTGAAAAGGAGAATGATGTCAGAAGACAAGTTCAGTTTCTTTTTTTTTAATATGTAATTTATTTATTTTCAGTTTTCAACATTCATTTCCATAAGTTTTAAATTTTCTCCCCTTCCTTCCCCCCTTTCTCCCCAAGACTGCTTGCAATCCAGTAAGTTCAGTTTCTAAGGATGAATCCACTTCACGAGACATAACTCCCCACACTTACTAGCATCTTCAAAGGACCATATTTTATTTCTTGTGCAGCGAGAGCATGTTTGAATGGAGTAGGAGTTCTTGGAGAGCTCTCTAATATTGACCTTTTGATAGCTGGAGTTCTGAAACTTTAAAAGGAAAAAGGCAATGCTTTAGTGTAATAGAACCCATATATTGATCATTAATATATCCCTTCAACTGATTAATTTTTCTCTTAATGAGTTTTGGCATCTATTTAGTGTGATCATTGAGAGGCAATGCAGTACAAGAAAAGAGCACTGGCTCTAGAGTAAGCTGACCTGGGTTCAACCCTCACCTTTGATGTATACTACCAAGATGATCTTGGGCAAGACTCTTAAGCTTTCTGATCCTCATTTTCCTTATGTGTAAAATGAAGAGACTGAAATAGATACACTCTGGGAGTCCCTTCTAGCTCTAGATTTCATCTTTTATCTGGTATAGTTGGAGAAGGTATTCTGGCTAAAAAAAAATTCCAAAGAGCTATCATATATGGATAACCAATATTCAATGAATTAGAATACAATATAATATTCTTAATGATAGAACTATACAAAGATGCTTTTACCATTATGCTACAAATGGAGGATGATATTAATAGAGATTTAAAACAAGAACATTTTGCAGGTATACATTTTAGCCATCGGAGACTAATATCTTTTTAAATGAAGCTCCTCTTATTTTCATATAAGCAAAGATTACTAGTTGGGGGGGGGATGCAACACTCAGGAAAAAAGAGATCATGACATCCATATGGTAAAAGTATTTTCATTTAGAACTGAATGACTAAAAATCTGTAGTAATTCCACAGAATCTAGAATATGCAAAAAGGGCTTTCTATGTAACCTAAGGTCGCAAACAGAGTATATGCCTTCTTAAGAGGATAAACTTTTTTCAAGTATTCTCCCTTATATATACAGTATAAGAGTTAGTGTGATACTTAGACTTGAACATTTTACAACAAGTTTCTATCTATTAATCTAAGCAGGATCTCTACCAGGAAATATTTTGCTAACTTATTTTAAGTGATAAGATGTACTTGGATTCAATCACTGCATTTTACTTTTTCTAAAATTCAGACTGGCCTGAATCTCCCATTGTTACTGAGTTAGCAAGGTTTCTTGTATGTGAGTTGCTGTTTTATCTACCTAATCATGAAAAACTTACACAAATGTGAAAAGAATAGTATGTATTCATACACAGCGAAAGAAAGGGGGAAAAATTCTTAAATTTAAAAAAGATAATCAGCCTCATACTAAGTGACAAGGAACAAAAGCTGAAGATCTTTTTATCCTTAACAAAGAAATTGTTCCTAATTTGTTCCTAAAAGAAAAGCTGAAACTGATATGTCAAATAACCTCTGCCAACACGGGGCAATCAAATCTTAGAATAAGTATCCAGGGGAAACCTAGTCCACTTCTAGTTAGTCATACAATTATGATAATAATATCAATTGACTTTATACAGGGTATCTCAAAAATCTTAGCACATTTTAAAGTTTTGATAACTTTGATATTCCTTATAATGCTTTAAAAGAAGTTTGCATTTTTTATTTGACCCCCACAGCAATTTTATAATAGAAGAACTATAGGTATTGCTAACCTTATTTTACAAAATGAGAAAACTGGAGCTGAGATAAGTTAAGTGACTTATCTATGATCATACAGTTAGTAATTATCAGAAATAGGATTCAAAACAAAGGCTTTCCTGACCCCAAGAACTCTATACCACCTTTGTTCTCCTATGATTATGAACCTCTAAATCCTGGAAAGATGGTACTCAAGATGGAAACATACATGTTTTACCTGGAGATAACAGGGTCCAAGAAGTCCAGGGAATATGACCAAATCTTATCAAATAGTATAGAAGTGAAAAATAAATTTCATTATTAAAGGACTTACATATTATTTTCCTTTTGAGGTTTAACAGTTTGATCTCTGTGAAATGGTGTTGTAACAGTCAACTTATGACCATTGAGTGGGGTGGAAGTTAAAGTAGGCATATCCATATCCATATTTTCATGGTTATTTGAAGTGTTTAAGAACTGTAAATATGAAAGAAAAAAGAACCAAGACTAGATTAAAATCCTGTCTTTTAAATTCAGCCAAATCAAAAGAAATCCCATTTTAGCAACTATTAAGTAGATTTTACTGACTTACAATATAAAATAATTACAATGATAATCATAACCATATGTTCCATGATTAGAAAGAATATTGTTTCAGATGAGCATACTCAAGATTCTGTGTATGTTCACCACGAATCAAATCAGGGTTTCTGGTGATAAAATTATGAATCCCAAAGAGACTATCCAAATAAGAACTACTTGCCACCTTATGGAGTAAGGGGCATTCTTTTTTTTTTTAATTAAGGTCAATTAAGCAAATTATTTTAGAATTTAGTTGTTTTTTTCTTTCATGCTAACTAAATCTACTTCTATCCTATGTAACTACTATTATCAAATCCTTTAAAATACATGGAAGATTCTGGAATGAAAGTGATTGGGTTAATTCAAGATAGCTTTGTTTCAGAGGCACTTTTCTGTAGTTAAAGCCGTGCTTCAAAGAAATTTAATAGGTAAATTAAAATATGCAAATTACTAATTTATTTGGATTGTTTTCCATTATTTACATTCATAGTGAATTTCAATATGCATGTTTTAGTCTTCCATGGCATATTTTCTTATGTTTTAAAAATCACTAGAAAAACCCCCCAGTGAAACAAAGAAATTAAGAGGCAAAAACTGTGTTTACATAATGTTATGGTTTATAGTACAAAATAGCTAATGTTCAGAAATGAGTTGAAGATTTAACTTTTTCCTTTCCTATATAAGCCAAGTAGCACCTTTGCTGTTTCTAGCTTTTAGTCACAACTTGAATATCTATATATTATCTAAACACAGTTTGCTTCTCCCACCAGTAGTTTCCCGCTGCCCCCCCCATCAGTGAATAATATTACAAGTGAACAAAGATACAGAAAATGTTTGTTTTTTTTAAACGGGAGGGGAGTGAAAGATGGAAATGTTAAAATCTGGTGTTGGAGGAAATAAAAGCAAAGGCCATGCAAATAATAATCTTCCCCTTTCAAAACCACCAAGAATAAGAGGCAATTCAAGTAAAATCATCAGTTAGTTTGCAGGTAGCCTAATCTTTGCATAGTAAATTGACACAGCAGTGGCTAGATTCAAACATGGAGTGAAATCAGTGAGTGCAGCAGCAATTAGTCATTTGTTCTGAAGGATTAGTTTCTAAATTGTTAACACTCTTGAGTCTGTTGAAAATTAGTAACATCTGTACAGCATTTTGATCTACCTGAGAGGGAGAGAAGGGTAGACTTTTGATAGGGGAACGCTTGGGAGTGGAACTGCTGTCAGCAAAAATGAAGGAGCTATAGTCCCCAGTAGCTAGGGGGCTGGCATGCCCCCTTTTTTTTCGAAGGATGACGAGTGGAATTGTGCTGTGCCTTGCAGTAGTAGGTAAGGACTTGGGTGAGTCGAGTAAACCCTGACTCAACATGCATTTACTCAAGCTTGTGCTAATATGTCCTTCAGGTCTATGAATACTGCCCTCTCTTTGCTGAAGTTGTATGGCCTTGTTTGAGTGATGTTGACTAGGTGAAATATCTGCTTCTTCAAAGAATTCAAAATTGCTGAGGTCACACCATGATGAAGAATCCTGAAACAATGTGGGAGGGATGGAACTATGAGATGATGTATGTATGGTATGGGCTATCTTGTGAAATCACAACACTAAAAAAAGAGATTCCACATACAAATTAAACACCTGTCTACTTTGATTTGCACAGTTAACACCGGTCACAATTACTGAATTGTGCTATATTAGGTAATCATATCACGCTCCATCCAGAACCTGTCATAGAATATTTTTGGCACGTAAGTACCTACCAAGTATTTGTTAAATGAATGAATGAATGAGTAAATGAATGAGTGAATGAAAATCCTACTGATCCAAAACTTTTGTGTTTTTATCCTTGTACTACATTGTTACCAAAATTATTATGTGTAAGATAAAACAAAGGTGGTACCTGCTCTAGGCAATGATGCATTTGGGCTAAATTCAGCCTTGTTGAGTAACTAACTGGAAAGTTTAAGAAAAGGAATGAAAACTATGAATGCAAGAACACCTACTTGCTAAGAACTACATTTATACAAATCTGTCTCCTTAAACATAATGCCTTTAATCACCTAGAAGCACTGGTAAACAAAGATTGTGGATTTGTAGAAATAACCCCCCTTAATACTATCAGTGAATGGATTGATGGCTTCAAGAAACATTCTGCAATCTCTTGATTTGGCTGGATAAAGCTCTTGATGTTTTAATCCCAAAGCAAAACAGGATCCTAAAGAAGCACACAGATGTGAAGAGAGTAACACAAAAATGGACAAATTACTCCCACCCTCAAAACAGGAAAATTGCTTGTAATATTTAATATGATCATTAATTCAAAATATGGGTTATTAAGATTAACTGTTTAAAAAACAAACTAAATTTTACTAAAATTTTACCCAATTTTTAAGTAGTCCAAGAAACCATTATACCCTTGACCTTCAGAATAATAGATGGAATAGTATTAAACTGAAATCACTTTTAGTATTGCAGATGTCAATAACAGTGTAACCATTGTAGAAAATGGAAATGATTGTAGTACAGATTTTCCAAACTCTATGGGAAAAAAACAAACAACATTTTACCTTGACTCGTCAATTCTACTTACAGAATCTATAAACTGGAGTGTTTCTGCAAATTCTAAGAGGTTCTTAACATTATCCAGAATATTGCCTTGGTGAACAATCATGCACCTTGCTGGGGATGCACTCTCTTCAGGTAAACAACCATGGTCCACTGGTAAAGATGGAGTAGAGTGATGTTCTCCCAAACAGGAAACAGGTGCACTGTCACCATGAGGTCTGGTATGGTCAGCAATTGCTGTACTATGCCAGCCTGAGTAGCTGGATGTGTGGTTCTGTGTCTAAGGAAAGAGAAGGGGAAAAAGAAAGAATGGGGAGGAAAAAAAAGGAAGAAGGAACTTAGCAAAGAAATTGCACAAGGTGTCAGATGCTGTTGGAGGAAAGATAACTGTAGTTGCATCATCTAAGACTTACGCCTATGAAACAGTTGTCAAGATGTTTCCTTTTATCAATGCAAGACCCTGCTTTTAAATAGTGGTATATTTTATCAGCTTTACAATTACTTTTATGGGCATCATTAAATTAAAGAACAATGGAGGCAAAAATGTCTGTATTTATGTATAGGTATAAAAGTATATCTCTTGTATATAGGATATTTAAAAATCTGCATTAGCATACTGTCCCAAGGATCTATTAAGACTCTGCTGTGTGTTAAAAAAAATTACCCAATTACCCTACAAAAAGCTAAGTATTTAAGAGTTAGAGTTGCTTTTGTTTGCATATATCTTTGTTTTTTCTATCCCTAGCTAGTGCTACAGCTTACACCAATGCAATGAAGAGGCTGTCAAATCAACGTGGTTAGGAAAGCAGAAGAGCAAATTAACAGAAGTTTCTTTCCAGTGGCATCATGCAACAGAAGAAATTGCAAAATATTAACTAAAGTTAAAAGTGGTCAAACTAATATCATGCATATAATCATTTGATTATTAAACCAAAAAACTTTACTCATAAAAGTATCTGCTGGCTATCACTTCTCTTCTTTATTTTTTTGTTGGTTTAACTATATTACAAAGGACAAACTTCTTTGCTAATTTTGCTATCTAATCACTACAAAATATGTCAGAATTCAGTAATAGCCAGCGCTGGTTTTATGCATGCAACTAAAAGGGCTAACATTATTCACAGAGAAGTAAAAAAAAATAATATATGTGTATTGTGTGTGTAATATGTATGTTGAACATGCATCAAGTCAGGTCTGAAATTATGAAGTATATAATATACAAGCAAAAGAGGGTCTGAAAAGAGAAGAAAAACAATCTCACAAATAGGCACCACATTTTCATTACAAGAAATATTGCTTCTTCAAAAAATTCCAACTTCAATCAGTATTGAATATGGTTGCTAAGTTAGCTTTTTATTTTATTGATTTTCTTTACTACGTTCTTCATTGTTTGCAATAATTCCACAGAACAAATTGTTGCTAAGAATGACTATCACTATCAATATCTGGGGTCATTATTGCATTATGTAAGGGAAAAAAACCCCAGTCTAATATTAGTTGCATCTTGGTATGTGCAACATCAAATCCTTTTTAATGGAAACATAGAGCCTTGATTAGTGTCACAATTAGAAGGGAGGAGAAGAAAGAAAGAAAAGCACTGGGGTAAAGCTGCTATCCCTCCAGCCAAGCACACAGTGACATTCTTACTGGTAATGCCTGCTGCCCTTTCAGTTCATTCTCAGTCGACTTTAGTAGCAACTCTAATTCCTTTATTCGTTTTTCTTTCTCAGGGTCTTCATCATTATAGTGTCTCTGAAATTGAGAGTTGAGGGAAAAGAAAAGATAAAAGTCTGATTGGAACTGATTGTAACTAAAATGCCTGTGACTTTTTGTCATGTGGCACCACCACCGCCAAATTAGTCTCAGAGATGAAACAAACACCAACTGCACTTTTCCACTGTAAAAATACTTGTTTTAATATCAGGAATGAAATTCAATATGCTATTGTGAAATGAAAGGCCCCCACAGCAGATGCTGACTAATGTGTTGTTTCAATATCACCTCAGAAGAGCAAACTACTTGCTTCCTCAGTTAGAACTCCCTCCCCATCCCTTTATCTATATCATTCAAGAGGATGGAAAAAAAAAAGTGTTCTGAGACAAATAAAAACATTGATATTTTCAAATTCGTTTATTTGATATTTAACTAATGCCTTTCTGAAATGATTTTTAAATTATCTACCTGAATAGCTGCAGCAGCTGGCTGAGGGACATTGACAATATTTACATGCAATGCGACAGGATATGGAATCTGACCGGAAACCTAGGCCAAGAAAGGTTTGGTTTTTTTAAATAAAAAAGTAATTCATGGTGATACATGCTTATATTACTTTCTAAGATTTAGCTAACAGTATATTCAGTGCAGGTAAAATGCACACACAAGTAAAAACCCATCTAATTTGAAAATAAATTAAAACAAATTTTCAAAGGTAGCTAGTTATTCAAGTTTTCATAGCAAAAGATACATGAAATGTTCATTAACCCTGAATAAGAAAAGTTTACTTAGAAATTTAAGACTATAGTGGATAATTTCCTGGGGGGGCGGGGGAAACATTGCAAAAGAGAAAAAAAAAAGCTGTTTGATAGAAAGATTATGGTATCAATAAATTGATAAAATTGTTTCCATTTTAATCATTAGAATTGTAGAGATTTAAGTGAAAACATGAGGCTTTTCATTAGCGTGTTCTTTATTCAAAAATGATCTTTCTGGAGGGTCTGTATCATAATTATTTAATAGGTCAGGAGAGGAAAGTTTTTTTGCAGATAATTTTCCTGTGCCTTTAAAGGCTCTACTGATGAGGCTCTGGTAATTTTCAAGTTAAAAAAATGTGTTACTTTTATATTTAAGATTGTCACCTCAATTGTTTGTCTTCAATGTTTCTTTTTCTACCCATTATCAATGACTTATTTCCCTAAAAAATCAATATTCATCAAAGGGGAGGGAGCTCCATAAATCCTAGAGAGAAAAAAAAATTGGAAGGTTTCAGACATTACTGTCCTATCATTAACAAAGAATATCTAAAAGCATACTTTTCTTTCTTGGTGAAATTTCAAAAAGTCAAGTGAGCATCCCTTAAGCAAATGTTATATTAATTCATCACTGATTTTCTCTATTAGTATATTTTATGTTAAATAAGAGAGTTAACATAAGCTTAGTCTGGTGAGATGATTAGAACATAAGTCTGCAGGCATGGGTTCTAGGCAGTGCCTTTCATTGTTAGCTGTATGACCATGGGCAAAGTACTTAACTTCTTAGTTTCACATTTTTTTAAATAAGGATGATAATATTATTTGCCCTACCTAATTCAAAAGATTCTTATGAAAATCAAATGGGACCACGTACATGCAAGTGCTTTTAAAAAAGTTGCTGGTGGGGGGGGGGTGGTAAGAGAGAGGAAGAAATGAATGTTATATTAAAATAAAATGCCTCATCATACAAATACAATAGTATTCATTGGAGGTAAAAATGATTATTGCTCTTATAAGCTAGCTTTTTCCAGTGCTTACATTTTGTGTTTCAGAGATATGATAATAGGAATAGTCGTTGCTAACTGGGGCCTGGGCAGTTGATGGGAGCTGTGCAGAAGGTGGCGTGTGGGCAAAACCCATTAAATGATTGTTCTTCTGAAAACTTGTGGCTACTGTTGGTTGGTTGGCCTTGGGAGACTCCTGAAGATAACCTTCTTGTTCAACCTTTCGACGCATTGTAGAATTCCAGTGGTTCTTGATAGCATTATCAGTTCTGCACAGAAATATACGCATATAAAAATTTTTACAGCAAAAGTTAATATTGAAATTAAAGCTAATTGACAGAAAACTGCAGAAAGCATTCCTTTTGGTCCATTCTTAATTTTATAACAAAGTTGAAATCCTTGTCACTTCCTACACCTGAATATCCATATTTTAAAGATGTCAACTTCCACTGATTTCAACAAATCTATTAGTTGTTTTATCTCAAGAAAGGAATATTTTCATCAAATAAATTTTTGGTCCCATTGGTATTGAATGGCATTATTCTGCAAGTTTCTGCCATAGTAGAGAATTAATCACTTCAATTCCAGTTTCTAGCATTTGGCACCTTTACACATAGCAGACTCTCAGTAAATATTTGTTGCTAGTGATCACTGAGGACTCCTTATCAACCTTAGGTACCCAACAGCCTGGAGATGAGACTTGTAAAATTCATCTTTTTAAAAGGAAAAACACTTGCTCTTCAATTGGATAGAAGTTGTAAAGGAAGATAGAATCTGTCTCACTGTATAACATATATGGTTGATGCTTCATAATTTTCAGGCAATCGTAGCTTCTGAATGTCGCAAATAGTCTGAAGACCTCCTTTGTATTAGTCTTGGTGAGAGAGTGGGAAGATATTTTGAGGGGAGAGGGAGTTCAATTGTCCCTTCATTTGTGATAACCAGTAACAAAGCCTACCTCCATGCCCTGCTCAGGTCAAAGAGAATAGAAGGGTTCACCTTTCCCCCATACCTCCTGGATATTCTAAGGTGGCCAAGTCTACATCTATCAGTAAAGCAGGGCCACATCAAAGTCATCAGAGCCACACAATTTCTCATTAGACTCAAAGAATGTTAGAGATGAAATGGAACTTTAGAGATGATTAGGTTTTTCTATGACTTTTTCCTTCTCTAAGGACCACTTCTAATTTATGCAGCTCAGGAAACCTGCAGGTACAATGGTGAGAAACAATTCTATTGCACAAGGGTTAGGAAATATTCACTACCAGTCTTTCTCTTACTCCACTGTTTCTGTTTAGTGTCTTTGAAAGAACCCAGGAGAGAGAACAAGGATAAATGGAGAGTGCTGTGTGTAGTGTGGGTTGGTGGAAAGAGTAATGAACTTATGAGACAGAAAACCTGGGATGAAGCTCTGCACAACACTGAACCAGACATCTGTGAGATTCTGTGAGCCTTAATTTCCCTATCTGTAAAACAATCATTTCTACATATATGCTTCACAGGGTTGTTATGAGGCAAAACCTTTGTACACCATAGGATGCTATATAAATTGTAGCTTTGGAAGAAATTTCAATGTGCTGCATACTTATGTCTTCCACTTTCACAGTTATTTTAATGTGTGGTAGAAATGTTATATTCCAAATAATAGATTTGATATAAATCCTTTTTGCTGGTAAAATTTGCTTCTACCCTAGTGAAAAGGTAAGTTTTTGCTTTGTTTAGCTCTTTTAAATTTTATTGTTACGTGAATAACACTACTTAATCACTTTGAAGCAAAGCAATAATTCATAGAAATGCTACTGTAGCTAAAAGAAAATACCTTGGAAGTATTTTAAGGTGAAAGTTCTAGGCTTGTATTCAGGACACCTGGGTTCAAATCTTGACTGTACCAATAACTAGTTGTGTAATCTTGGGGAAGTCACTTAATATGTCTGGGTCTCAGTTTCCTCATCTGTAAAAAGAGGATGTGGTACTAGATGACCTCTTATGTCCCTTTCAGGTGAAGAAGTCTATGCTTCTGTTTTATGCTATGTAACATTTATGACTGACACTATATAATCAAGTCATTCTTCAATATTTAAAACAGAGTGCTCAACACCCATTCCTTTTCCTCTCCCATTTTAATAAATAAATCTGATGACGTTACCGTCCCGGCAGTAGTTTTGCGATTTCTGCCCATCTGTTCCCCAGTCTCTTGTGTGCCTGGTATATTATTCTGTCTTCCTCTTCGGTCCAGGAGGTTTTCTTAACTTCTGGATTTAAATGGTTGTGCCACCTCTCCCTACATTGTTTTCCAATTCTTCCCTTCAAGTGCTTGGCAATAACAGACCAACGTTTCGGACCATATTTCTGTACAAGTTCTATCACCTTCAGATAAACATACAAAAATCACCTGATGTGTTAGTGCTATATAATAAATCAGGGTAATCATTCTGCAGTGTTGAAATATCTTCAGTGAAATTTCTATAAAACTGTTTTGGTTGACTGGAAATGTGAGCAAAGTGTCCTATATTTTCTACTGGCACATTTTGTGTCAAATTCTATATAGCAATCTATTGAAAAATGTTCTATATGACAATTCAAACAAAAGAAAAGGATATACTTACTCGCTGATCTTCTTCTTTGGTCCAAGGTCCCTTGATTAGCTCAGGATTTAGTACTTTTTGCCATCGATGCTGGCACTGTACATCTGTCCTATTCTAGATAAAAGGAAATAAAGATAAAATGTAATCTTACTATTACTTCGAAAGTACCTGAACACTTAATTCTATACTCAATATTATGTATGATCATAGTAGATGAAAAATCAACAGCATTTCTAGGCATAATTTCATCACTGAGATTCTTTCTCTTATTAATTGCAGAAAACAACTAAAGAATAAACAAGAAAAATTAAAAGTAAGTTTAAAATTCAGATCCACAGTTACTAAATTGTTAAGAACGCTTTTACGGCCTAAGGAAACCCCTCCCCCCTACATTGATCAACATAACTGGACATTAAGTTACTAGTAGTTATATCAGTAGTGAGACACCTGCAATGACTAACTAGATATTAAAGAAATCAAAAGAAATGTCCTGCTTTGTGGACAGCCATCATAATTAACTAAAACTAATTTCTCTTCTGAACCAAGAGATTTGTACTTCATTGTTAAATTAACCATCTACTATGCAACAAATCACCAAAGTCATTTCACAATTCCCTCAAATTAAATAAAGATGACAAGTAGTCGCCCAGACTCTGCTTGAAGACCTCAAATGAGGAAGTATGCCCCACCTCCAGGGGAAGTCCCACTCCACTTTGTGACAATGCATGTTATTAGGATGTGTCTTCCTTCCATCAAGCTTAAATCTGTCTAACTACTATTTCCACTCAATTATCCTAGGGGTGTTTTCTGGAGCCAAGAAACTTCCTTCCAAGCATAGTTCAAGATTCACCTCCCAAATAACTAAAGTTTTACTTAATTCTTGATCCCTTACCCCTAGATGTTGGTGCTTTCTACCCCTTGAAATTATTATCTATATATTTAGGTATATAGCCTATACCACCCCCACTCTCCTTGAGGACAAAATCTGTTTCATTTTTGCATTTGTATACCAAGCACATTAAGTCTCTTGAACGTTAGTAGATACTCAATAAATGTTCATTGTTAGATTGAATGATATTTTAAGCACAATATTCTTATCATCCTGTTGGTAGTTTGACTATAAGATGACATAATAAAATTGTTCAAATTGGTACCCTTCAGAAAGCTAACAGTAAAGTCTCATATTATGTTATACCATACCAAAAATGGGTTATGGATCAAAGTGCTTCTCCCCAAATTGTTTACCTACAATGTGACTAAACACATTAGAATGTGATATAGCCTATCAAAATATCTTGCTTTGTTTTTTAAAGAGTATAGGCAATTGATTACTCACAGGCAGAAAATTGGCAATAATTTTCCAATCATCTGTTCCATTTTGTTCCACTAGCTTCTTCAGCTTCTCATCCTGAGACAATCAAAAGAAATAATGTTCATCAGGCAATTAGTTGTACAGCTGTAATTAAGTTAAAGTGGAAAAAAGAAAAAAAATCAATAATAAAAACTATTTTTAAATCTTTCCAACTCCTCAAATGTAACAGATCTTCTAGAGTTACCAAAAAAAAAGATATTCAACAGTGAATTCAGTTGTAACTTTTTCTATGACCATAGATAGTATCTCAAACTATTAAATTATAAGCTTTTTCAAGGCAGAGACTGTGCTGTTTATCATCTTTGTCTAGCAGAATAACGTGTACATAGCAAGTGCTTTTACAAATGCTCACTGAATTGGAAGGAGGGGAGAAAAGTAAAAATACTTAATTATTCAATTGGATCTAATGAGGAATGGAAGATTTTGTGTTTCTTAAACTTTATTATATTCTTGTGGTATAAGCATTGAATGCAATAGGGAATTAATATACCTACAACTGAAACAAACTTACCAGTACCAAAATATGGTAACTATCACAGCACTAGGCAATCTGTCCCACAAATATGCAGGGCTTTGACATTTACCCCTTTCTAAATCTGTACCTCTAACAGTGTGGTAGCCTTTATTTTTGCAAGTGTAATATAATATAACAAAATTTGCAGTGGATTAAAACTTTAGTACAATACTGACCTAAATCTTTAGGCAGAACTCTTAAATGCAATATATAGATGTTTCTTAGGGGTAGCCAAATGCAAGTGCGTAATAGGTAAAGGAGAAGAATGTTCTTAGTTTCTTCACCAACCCCCCAGCAACTGTATAGCATAGCTATCTATATCCTGGAGTCCCCGTGTACATACAGATGTGAGTTACTAGGTTAAATAAAGCAAAATGAAGACAATTTACAGAAGTTACTACATTCTGTACTGCAGTGAAACCAGAGTGCTTCATGTAATAAAAATTATGACCTTTTAATCCAAGAATGCCAAATCTGACCCATTTAAATACTATTATTACTAATAGAAAAATCAAGTTTCCAATAAACTCATTTGAGTGTACACAAGAAGCAACAGTTGTCTATCTCCTAGTTATTGGATGTTAAGAGGTGTAGATGCTAACATATTTCTCAAAGGTTTTTGCATTGCTAATGGTTTTGAATGGTTGACATTATGGCAAAAGGTGATCTATCTCTTTTTCTGGAGTCATTTAAGCACCTATAGCTTAGTTCTATTTCTGTTTTCTAATGGCTCAATAAAGTTTAGGTTTTCATCAGGTAATAAAGTGAACCAGCAGTTACCTCCTCTCTGGTCCACCTTGTTTTCCCTAAGTGACGTTTCCCAGTTTTGGGAAGTAGTCCATCGTAGTCATGGTCATACATCTCAATATCTTCTTCATCTTCATCACTACTGTATATGCTACAGAAATAAATGTGAGTAGATATAAGATGGAATGAGAAGAATTAAATTACTGAATTGCAAAACACACACAAACTTCTTAACAATCTTTTCAAAGGTTATAAAGATAAAACTTTGAAAACTTGCACAACGAGATTTTGTTCAGCATTCTGTTGTTCAAGTATTGTGAACTGGTTCTGCTGTTTTGGGTATCCACAGATACAGGCAAAGAACTGGCACCTTTCTTATTACTGTACATGTTGAGACCTGTTGTTTCTGTTATACCGGTGACAAATTACCCATTTGGCAACTTTTCAACCAATGGAAGTTTAACAAGAGCCCATGTCCTTTATATAAGTGCACATTCAACTCCTTTAGCCATATATGTCACATCTCTTAAAGAATACTTTCTCAAACACAATAAGCAAACCCATTATTTTATTCCAATGGAGATACCATTTTATTAAAAGGGAGGAAAGGTTCAAGTAGTAATACTTTCCAATAATGTAATTATAGTCATACCTTTAGATTTGGAAGATTAGGAAACACCTGAGTGGATAGAATTTAAAAAGCTAAGGAAAACAGAGTCAACAAGCAATCTGCTTTGTAAATAAACATGAATATCAAATCTGACCAGATCTGCTGGTCAGAAAAGTCAAACTGTGAGGAAATTTACAATATATTGTTTCTATAGTGACCAAGTGATTTACCAAGCTACTTAGTATTTAGAATCTACTTATACTTTTACTATCTCAAATTGTGCTTTAGATATACTGTAACTCACCTAACTCATGACTAAGGGATTTCCCCCAGAGGCAATCTTTAAATTTAAAAGGAACCTATAACTGCTTTCAAAAGAGCTCTTAACTTATCTAGTTAACCAAAATTAAAAATTTCTGATTTCTTTTGAAGCACACTATTTAATGTTTATTTATGTGCTCAAATTATTGTAGTAATAGTGCACATTTATATAAAGCACTTTCCTCACAACAACCCTATGAGGTGGTTATATTAATGTATAATCATACATTACCTAATGTATGATTATATATCCATTGTACTGACTGTGAAACCAAGGCTCGGAGAGAGGTGAAGTGACTTGCTTATAGTGACACAGCAAATAAATTTTAAAGTCAAGACTCAAACCCAACTGAATTATTGACTCCAACTCAAATGGTCTTTTCACTACACCATGTTGATTCTCTTTGTATTTTTATAATTGTAGGATACTTTTAGGCTTTTCTGGCTAATATTTTTGTTTTAAAACCTTAAAGAGTAAGAAAAAATACACTATTTCACATACCTCACTAAATTGATAGTATTTATGGTACCAGGAAAGAGAAAAGTATACCAGGCAGGGACTAGGAAAGGATGATACTATAAAGCACCACTTCAAGTTAAAAAATGCAACTTTGTATCAACACAAATGTTTGTGTTGTTAGCAAAAACATGAATGAATACTGCTGCTATAATTCAAGCTAATGTAGTTTTCCAGAAAAAAAATATGAATTTGAGGTTCTCATTTTCCCTTTTTGTGGCAAAAAACCTCAAGATTGGTATTCAAGGTGTCAGACAAGAAACATAATTTAACTTTAAATGCTACCACAAAACAAACTTAGAAAGAAGAAAAAATACCCACTGAAATACAACTGACTAGACTCTTAATGCTGCTCCTAGTACATTACTGGAACTCAGTAAATGTTGACTAATCATAATTTTATTCCTTTCATATAAAACATTAACAATTTATTTACACTAAACCAAAAAAAATTGTTAGATACTTGGTGGGATCCTGAACAAAGCATTAAACCTGAAGTTACAGGACCTAAATTCTAGCTCTATTATATAGTGTTATCTTAAGTAATCTCTTAATCTCTGTAGGCTTCAATTTCCTCATCTGTAAAATGGGGGGGGGGGAAATGTCTAAATAACTTCTCAGGTCCCTTCCAGCTCTAAATCTATGATGCTATGGAAACTAAGGTTCACCATCAGGAAAGGTTCACAATCAGGTCAAGACCATGACCTCAAACTTTAATTCTTTGCTATCACTCACCATTCCTACCTAGTACTGGCAAAATTCATGCACAATTAAAATGACCAAGGTAATTTGAAAGCATTACAATCTAAGCAACTTCATTTCTTAATTCTACCCCCCCCCCACAGTTTGTTTGGACCTAAGAACTCAGTCTTCAGAACTCAAGGCCCTGCTTGCCAAGCTAACAAATATGCATAAATACCCTTCTCCCTTGGGAATAAAAAGCACACAAATAACAAGTAAATACACCCTAAGCTGCCCAGTGGGGGCAACCATGAGGAGAGATAGAAGGGTGCTGTGAAAAGAACAGTGGATTAAGAGTTAGACACCTGAGTTGTTCTGCCACTGAAAGGTTATGCAGCCTTAGAGAAGGCATTTTAGCACTTAGTGCCTCAGTTTCCTCATTTGTAAAACTGGTTTTCTTCTAAATAATCTTTAAGGTCCCATCTAACTCTAATATTCCATAATTCTGGGTACTAAATTCATCTCTAACAAATTAGAATCAGAAGTGACTGTGAAAACCAAATTGGTATGGGAGCGGGAAGGAAACTATATGAAGAAATTCCTCTGCTTGGTTGGGCTCTCTGGTGATAAACCTAGTAAGCCCTTGAGAGGCAGCATGATGCAGTGGATAGGATGCTGGATTTTTAAAAGAGAAGACCTGGGTTCAGATCCCCATTAGGTGTGTGAACTTGGGCAAATCACTTTGCCTCTTCGGGTTTTTGTCTCTCCATCTGTGAAATAGGCCGATTGGGCTAGATGATTTCTGAGCTCAGAGCCTTGGCTGCTCTTAGAATCAGCTTCCTCAGAAATCAGTAGTGCTAAAAGAGATGAACTGTTTAAGAGGAAAGGCTGTACTAACTTGACATCTTGCAGCCATCTCCTTGCTCTGAGAGATGCTCTGGAGCATGCATCTGTAGCATGATTAATTTCTACAAAGAACCTGAAATAACTCCCCCCCCTCCCCTTATCTACTTGGCAAGATCTCAGAACCAACCGGCAAGCAGAGAGTACTTTCAAAGGCCGCCTGAAAGGGTTAATGCACAAGGTTCCCCACCTGCTAGCCCGAAGTGCGGTTAAAAGGCTATACAACTATGAATATGACATTCTGTCAAGGAAACAAACCGTGCAACCATACCATAAAAAAGAGGGGTGGGGGTAGAGGTAGAAAGAGGGAGGGGAACAGGAAGAAGTGACTTGTGGCCGCTACTGTGATTCTAGAAATGGGGTTCAGACTCCTTTGGCTGACCTGACGAATTACCAGTTCCCAAGTCCCTTCCGCAGCCCGCCCGTTTTCTCTTCTCCACTCTCCAGAGCTGCCTCCGCTTCGCGCTCCTCCCTACCCCTCCCCTGCCTGCCTCTCCTCTCCTTTTGCTCTCCCTCCCAGCTCTGCTACCTGGGCTACCTCAAAGGACCTGAGGCGGTGTTGCCACCCTCCAGGCGTCTCGCGCGCCTGGAGTAGGTCAAGGAGACCTGGGCGCGCTTACTTCATTCACCCCACAATAGAGCATTCCTCAGAGCCGTCCTTGCTCCAGTTGTCTGTTTCCCTCCCTCTTTCCTTTCCTCTCTGTCCCTTTACTCTTTGTGCAGGAAAAAAAAAAAAAAAGCTACTCCAATTTGCCTTCAACTAAAACAAAATGAAATGGGAAGAGGCGAAGGGAGGGGGAAGAGGAAGGAGAGAACGGAAACCCTCAGAGCTCCAATGCTGCCTCCCCTGCCTCTCGCCTTCTCTCTGGTTTCTTCTCTCCACAGTTCCTTCCCTGGACAGTTCTGGGCTCCAGTCTTGGTTCTTGTCCCAGGAAGAAAAAATTCCTGAGAAGCAGAGGCGCAGGTTGCAGCTCTCCGGGTGCCTCTCTGCCCCAGGGTAACTCCAAGTCCTCTCCTCCACTCCCTTCCTCACCCCACCCCTGACCCAGGAACACACTGGATCCTACGCCCACTCATTTTCCAACCTCGAAATACCTACAGCAATCTTTAAAAAAAGAAAGAAAAAATAAAGCATCCCTTCAAAAATAAAACCCAAAGGGTTTCCCACCGCTTCATACTTCTACAATCGGGCTTCTACACTTCATCTATCCCCAGTCACAACCCCAGTAAGCAGAAGGCTTCAGTAGCTGGGGAAGAGAGCCAGAGTAGATGCGAGCCGGGAGCGCAGTCCACGTGTGTGAGCTACAACCCCCCCCGCCCCCCCCCCCCCCCCC
>CM053627.1:111357483-111438177 GCA_028646595.1 Phalanger gymnotis
CCTTCCCAAGTCTCAGGCCAAAGGCTAAACAGTTTTCATCACATCAACCTTGGAAGTGAGAGCCCTGGATAGCCAGGGATGGGATGTATGCAGAGTGCTGCGGGCGATATGTGTGTGTGTGTGTGTGTGTGTGTGTGTGTGTGTGTGTGTGTGTGTGGTTTGCATTAAAAATAAAAGCCTTCCCAAGAATAACGATTAAAGGGGACATCAACACTAGGGGTTGAATGGAATCAAAAAGGAAAGATCTGAAAACGGAAAAGCCTCTTTTTCTTCTGCCCCTAAAATCGTCTTTTTTTCCTGCTGCCTGTCAGCTGACACTACCCTTCACCTCCACAAAGAATGAATGAAATTTAAATGAACTACCTGCAGCTACTAAACAAGTCCGACATTTTTTTTTTATATCTGCCATATGCTCTACTCATCCAAGTCCAAACACATCTTAATGCATCCAGCAATTATGTGGAAACTAACTCGCGGACACCCGCTGAATCCAGTAAATCATCTGGTAAAATCCCAGGAGTTGGTGTGCTAGATTATGCCAGCGTTCGAAGATAATTTGCTTGCTTATTTTTTTAAAAAGAAAAATTCCTCCCTGTGCAACTTGCAAAAGGGATCGCAAGGAGTCCTTCCCAACATCTTCGTACATTTCTCTTTTCCACATTTCCATTCATTTGCTTTTCCAGCTTCTTTGCAGTGTTAGTGCTTCAATTCCTTTGCACCGACTGACAGTCAGTCCCTGAGCGAAGCATCGAGTTCCCTGCTACTCCTGCAAGAACCTCACCCACAGGCTGTTAAACACACGCTCTTCTAAACACACACTCACCACACACAGCTCGCGCACTCATGCAGCTCACTCGGGGACTTGTTCCAAGTTACCTGTGCCTGGGTCTCCTGGCCATCCTGCAGCTAGGCACTTAGCACCGGGAAGCCGGGACTGGATGGGGAGGGGGGGCTGCCCCTGCTTTCACCGGCTGCTTAATGGAGCTCCACACCACCCGAATGAAGTTTCGCAGGAGAAAGAGGAGGAGGAGGAGGAGATTGAAGAGGAGGAGGAGGAGAAGGAGGAGGAGGAGGAAACAGGTTGATATTAAAGAGTAAACTCTGTAAACAGAGATGCCATCAAACAAAGAGCTTTTGGACACTCCCCCTCCCGCCAAATCTGGCGCCCCTGCAGTGCGCACGCGTCCTAACCCCCCCAGCCCCCACTCTCCACCCCCGCCTCTGCTGCTGGAAGCGGTCTGTTTTGTCGCTACTGCGCTACTCCTGCTGTCCTGCTCCCGCTCCTGCTGGTGGAGCGACTTCTTCCATTCTACTCCTCTCTCTGGCGGTGGGGCTTTCTGCCCGCCGCCGCGGCCTAGGGCAGCGCGCTAAGGCGGGAGGAGGAGGTGGCGGGGGCAAAGAGACCAGGCGCCTTTTCTAGCACAAACCGCGCTCTAGGGCTGCTGCTACGCTTTCTGCCCAGAGCAAGTCCCGCTGATTCCTTCTCATCTCATGACTCTTTCCTCCCATACCCCATCTCCCTTACAGTTCCCAGGCACTAGCACCAGAGCTTGCCCCTCGAGTCTGACTCTTGGTAGTGCGTGAGTGGAAAAAAGGTCGGGACTGGGGGGAAGTAGCGGGGAAATTCCCTCATTTGGAATTAGCTTTTTAGGCATGTTTTAAGTCTCAGCTCTCCGTCTGGGGACAGATGATTTTTGCCTGTTAGGTTTCAGAGATGTTTCTAAGAGGTTTTCATGTCGTCATTTGCCAGTGGCAAAGACTCCCCTAAATAACTAACGACGTAGGGGTTCTGCTCCCAGAATCACCCTTCCTTCACCCCTACGCGCATCACAGTTCTCCGGTGCCCTCATTCACATGCACCGATCATGCAACCTGACACACCACACCACCCACACGTAGTCACATGTTAGAATCCCAGACAGTGTTCTATACCCTGCACACTCATTCACACATACACCGCCCCATCCCAACCCTGCCAAGAGGCAGAATACATTCACACATCTAGGTACATTTCAGTACCATGTAGCAGCGCATGTTTGCCACTGCACACCTGCAGAAATGCGCACAATTACAAATACATGACCCCACCAAACAGCACGCACGTGTGGAGTAGTCAGAAAGCACCGCATGTGAGCAGACCGCTTCGAAAGGTCAAAGCATTTGGATACGAATTTCGTGACACTGAAGTGGGCAGCGGATGAAATCAGCCTGTTTTAAAAGATGGAAATCGAAACAATCATTTTTATCTAACAAGAGGCCGCCAAAAAAGCTGAGGAAAGGGATGAATTAATTTACAAGGATTGCTGATTGGGGGATTTCAGGGGACTTTTGGTTTTACTTCCGTTTATAAACTAATCTCATTAGGGATTTTTTTTTCTTTCTCTCATACCCAAGTTTATTTTTCCTTTTATCTCATAGGAGCCCGAGGCTGTTACTGACTGAGTTTGTGGGTGTCCGATCTGCTCCAGCAGTTTAAACTTAGCTCAGAAAACATTTTTGTTACCAAAATGAGTCATAATTTTGAAAAATGGTGAAACATGCAAAGTTTCTTACCTTTATCTGCAGTTATAAACTTTGTTTCTTTAGCTCTGCTATATAGTTTTTAGCCTTTCATCAAAGAGTCTAGCTCTAGCTGCTGGAGAAGTCTTTTGGTTCTTTCCTTTATTCTGACAATGAAACAAAGTTATCAGGAATACTTTCCGTTTTACAAGCTCTCAAAAGCAAGTCACTCCCAAACATGTTTTAAAAATCAATATTTATTTCTAGATTCTACAATACAAAAGAAACCCTTTCTCTTCCTTCACCCAAAACCAATAAAAACAAAGAGCAAACATCTAAAATAAACATCTACGAAGTACACCTAAAGGAATCACAATATTAGACTTTAGAATTCCTTCAGGAATCTAATTGGCTGGCATGTTCCCCAAAATGCTAAGCTTCTTTGGCACTGAATGAAACCCTGGCCATGCTGGAATTGAATTCACAACCTATTCTCCAAGATTCTTAGTGAAGTGGAGCTGATGTACCACTCTTAAAACACTAACAGTAGAAAGATCTAATGTTTTCATTTCATTCCCTCAGTAAACTTATTCTTTCTGTACATTGTTTCCAAATTTATTTATTCCTTTGAGGGAAAAGGAAGTGGGCAGGGTAACACATTGTTTTTTGTTTTTCAGCTTTTGGAAAAGTATTTATGATTTTATCATATGCAATACCTTCCATATAAAAGAAAATGTCATATACTCACATACCTGTACAATTAAAATTGAATTTTATATACATTATTGTAAGGGACTTGGCTTGCCTTAGAGTCCTGAGTTCAAGTACTTACTGTACTTGGGCAAATCATTTAACCTGGACGTTGAGTCTCTAAGACTAGCCATTGCAGAACAGGAACTGCGTTAGGAGTTTCTGCATCTGGGATGCAATCCCTATACTTTTGTATACACTTATTTATATTGGTCTGTTCATAAAAAATTGAGAGTAAACACACACACACACACCAAAATAGATAGGGATCCAGAAGTCACTGGTTTGAAAACCTCAGCTGATGCAGATGTATAGTTCATAGTCTTAGAAAATTGCTTGGGTCACTGAGAGATTAAGTGACTTGCTTATGGTCACTTAGCTAGTATGTATTAGAGGCAGATTTTTTAATTCAGGCCTTCCTGACTTCAAGGCAGGCCTATTATACACTGGGTGAATTTGCCTCTCATTCAGAATTCTTACTATTAACATATTTAAATTATCTACACACATTTTTCTAGAGGAGAAAAACAAGAAAAACAATTATTTCCTTGAATACCCACTTGCTGATCCTAAATTTTGTTTTGCCTTAAGGGGAGAAAAAACCCACATTATTTACTTTATCCTTTATAGGACTGGAAAGTGACTTGCTTCAAGGAGCTGGTGGCTGCTTGCCATTGGCTGGGTCGAAGGGATAACCAGCCCAGACTTCCCTTTTTATTTGTCTCCTTTCCACCTCCCCTAGACTGGATCATTAACTTTCCCAATTCCCCTCCAAACCTATAGAGAGATGCTGCCACTAAGTGGGGGGGGGGGGGGGGGAAGGAGGGAGAGGGCGTTGGGCATTTCTGGTTCTTTTTTTTCCCCTTGTAAACAAAATATACACAAAACCTCCCTCCCCTTCCTCCTTCTCTTCCTCTCTTCCTCTCTCTGATTTCATCTCTCTGTGTGCTCAAGTGTACACACATGCAGGAGGTGAGGCTCTGTTTCACTCTAGCCATTCAGGAATGGTAAAAGAAAAGAAGATATGTGTAATATCTAGGTTTGTACAGCTTTGCCACTGATCGCTTTGTGATTCTGCAGCAGTCACTAACTCATGCAAGTATATCAAAGATGAATGAAAGTTGCCAAAGATGGCAGCAGACCAAAATCTATATGGTCATATATTTCCTTCCTAGCTCTGTCACTTCCACTGCCACCCCAATTGAAACAGGTAGAAGTGAAGACTGAAGGAAAATATATATGGTCTGTATAATTGAAATTCATAATCACCTCATGTTAGGGAATGACTTCAACCTTTCGCGCTAACCATTTTAACCTGGTAGGCCTGATGCCTCTAAGCATGCCGATGACGGCGCTTCATGGAGCAATAGTTCTCCCATATTCAGGCAACATATCCTATAAATCTTTCCCTTCAAATATCTCTTGGATTCAAGCCTTCCGATGTACCACTTTCCTACAGTATCATAGCACTATAGAGTATCACAGCCTCATAGTTCTTCAATATATAACCTCTTTCAGATTATTTCCAGGTGTCCGATCTTTCCTCTCTCCGGTTCACCTGGATCTTAGCTTTTGAAAGCTCTACGTCTGCCATCTTATCCTCCTGATCAAGAACTTTCAGCAGCTTCTTATACTCTTTGATCTACAAGCATAACACCTCGGTCCGGGGGTGAGGAACATGTGGCCCTCTAGGTCCGCAAGTGCAGCCCTTTGACCAATCGCGTGAAGTTTGGGTCACACTTGAGGACCTAGAGGGCCGCATGTGGCCCTGAAGATGCAGGTTCCCCATCCCTGCCTTAGTCTAAAATTCAAGGCCCCACATAGATTCATCTCTGAAAAAGTCTTGCCTGGTCATTTTATTTCACATTTCCTGAGCCTTTGAGTATATTTGGGGGTACTTTTTATTCACTTACTCTTGTACCCAAGATTTTTTAATGTCTCTCCCTTAACCACCCCCAACTGAATTGTAGCAGTTTAATGGCACTGAACTTGCAACCAAGAAGACCTGAATTTGAATCCTAAAGAGCTGTTGTGAGGAATAAATTTAGATCACCTGTAAGGTGCTTCGTAAACCTTTGGAAAATGCTACATAAATGCTAATATTATTGTCATTATTATTTCATATATTTTGAATCCCCTTGGAGCCTTTTGTTGCTGTTGTTGAGTCATGTCAGTTGTGTTGACTCTTCATGACCCCATTTGGGATTTTCTTGGTAGTGATACTGGAGTGGTTTGCTATTTCCTTCTCCAGTGCATTTTATAGATGAGGAAACTAAGGCAGAGTTAAGTGACTTGACTAAGGTCACAGCTAGAAAGTGTCTTCGGTTAGATTTGAACTCAGGAAGATGAATTTTCCTAACTCCAAGCCCAGCATTTTATCCACTTTATCTACCTACCCAGCCCCATGGAACCTAGATTATTGCTGTACATATAGCATGTGTTCACTAAGCTCTTTCGGAATGGCTAATTGCACTTTAACTGTTTGGTGGTACTAGGATCTCAGTGGTGTGGATATTCCTCCACTGGTAAGCCATCTGAGCCTTCTCATCTTTTGTAGCTCTTGTTCACACTCCTCCACAGAGAATCCATCCAGCATACTGAAGGCCTTCTTGATCTTTTAATATTTGTTACCTATCAGAACAACAATAACTCTATCTGTTATCCCTCATGTCCACCTCATGACCTCCCTTTCCAGTCATGCACATCAGTCGAACATAAGACTTTTAATCCTAGGATCATGGGTTTGAGCTTTTCTCTACAACATCCTACCTACTCTGATGCCTCATCATGACATGGAGGTAATCCTTCATTTCTGAAGCCTATGCCAGGAGAGTAAAAAGTATTCTACTAAACTGGAAAGACTTTAACTGTGGGCTTTGAAAATAGACGGAATGCCTGTCATTCAGCTTCATCTAGCTTAGTGACCAATTCTTTGGCATTTCAATATCTGAATAATGACAATTCTTGTAGCATCTCAAGGCTTACAAAATGATTTCCTCCCAACAACCATGTGAGGTGGTGATAAAAATAAAGGTATAGAGGCCATTTACCTGGAGGTGACAGTAGAAGCTGAGATTTACAAGAGGAAACAGGTAGAGAAAAGGAAAAAAAAAAAGGTCAAAGACATGAACTTGGATAAGGTTTACATTAACAGGGAAGAGAAAGAAAAAGAGATTGTTAAGGATACAGAGAAGAAACAGAAAGGTAATTATGGACCTGCCTAAAAGCTAAGCATTTTTAATGTAGGCTAAAAGGTCACAAATAGAATGGACATCAGAGGCCAATTAGTCCAACCTCTTTATTTTCAGATAAGGAAACAAAAGCCCAGGAAAGGAAAGTTAAGTGGTTTGTCTGAAGTCATACAAACCATAAACAGTAGAGGTGGGTTTAGACTTCCAAGTCCTCTGACTCCAAAGTTAGCTTATAATTAGTTTGTAAGAAAAATCAGTTCTTCAAATTACTTTATAGTATAGAAGACAGTGGTAAAATGATGTCTCTTTTTAAAAAATTTATTAAAAAATGGTCACTAAGCATGTGTAATTGCACATGCTTAGTGACCATTTTTACACACACACACACACACACACACACATACATATATACAAATATATGTGTATATATGTGTGTGTTGGGGGGGGGGTATTAACCTTATAGTACTGAATTCATTTGCCAGAGTATCTCCTGTTACAACCACTTTCAGCCACTTTCAACCACTTCATAGGAGTGCATGACTTTCTTCCTTCCTTTTGTTTGGAAGGAAGGTGGGGCAAAACTTATTCCACTGTTAAATTTTTAATATTCTAACTGTGCCTTATATCTTCAGAGGGTTCTTGCATGTGAATAGTGATGGTTAGTTTAAAATTTTGTCAAGACTTCTGAATTTTCAAAGAAAAAGTATGTTAGAATAGAAGTATCTATCAGTTTTTCTGTGTGTATTCCCTCTGAAACACCTTTCTGAACATATTTATAGGATAGTATATTTATAATATCAGCCTGGAACTTTTGAGAAACCCTATAATGTGAGAATAGAAAAGAGACAACTTTCATCATTTTAGAAAGGCTTCCTAAAATAATGGTTCAAACAGTTATTTAAAAATTATAGAATATGCCTTAACAATGTAATATTTGTTATTAAATTGAATATTTCTACATGATTATGTTGATTTAAAAATCCTGAACCCTTTTGATTTAATATTGTTGTTATTGCTGGTGTTGAGTCATTTCAGTGATGTCCGACTCTCTGTGACCCCATTTGGGATTTCCTTGGCAAAGATACTGGAGTGGTTTGCCATTTCCTTCTGTATTTGTATACAGATGAGGAACTGAGGCAAACAGAGTTAAATGACTTCCCCAGCATTACACAGCTAAGTGTCTGAGGCTGGATTTGAACTCATGTCCTCCTGACTCCAGGCCTGGTACTCTATCTATTGTGCCACCTAGCTGCCCCACTGATTTAATACTACACTACTTCAAAATTAAAACACGGGAAGAGAATTTATTGTTGGGAAGAGTTAAATTATATACATATACATGTACATTCATATAATATATCTTAGCTGATTAATTTCACCATTCAGTTGAAACCACTTTCTTCAAGTTTACCGTTGATGCCTTAACTGCTAAATCTAATGACCTTGCCTCAGTCCTCATCTTACTTGACCTCTGCAGCTTTTGACACTGGTTATTGCATCTTCCTGGTTTCTCTTTCTGCTCTTGACGTTTTTGTTGCAATTCTCTCCTAGTTCTCCTACTGTCTAATGGCTCCTTATCAGTTTCTTTTGTTGGCCTACCATACAGTAAATGTAGGTGTCTCCCAAGGCTTTGTTCTGGTCCTTCTTCTATGCTCTCTGTGATCAAATCTGCTTTCGTGTGCTCAGTGATCATCTCTACACAAATCTATATATATGCAAGCTAAATCTCTCTACTGAAAACTAATCATACATGACAAGCTGTCTGTTGGACACATTGATCTAAATTTCATTAGTCTATCAAATTCAATAGGTTGAAAATGTAATACCCCCATATCGAAACTTTCTCTTTTCCTGTTGAGGGAACTGACATCGTTCTAGTCACTTAGGTTCAAAACCTTTTAAAAATAGTTTATTATTTTTGTTTTTTCAATTAATAAGCTTTAAAAAAAAAGCTATCTCTGCCACTACTCCCACCTCTGGCCATTGATCAATTTAAAAAAAACCACCCCAAAATAAAGCCTTCAATATAGCTACACAGTCTGAAAACAAATTCCCACATTAGCCATATCTGAAAATTCATGTCTCTTTCTGCATTTTAAATTTATCACTTCTCTGTCAGGAGTTGAGTAACATATTTCAATCTCCATTCTTTTGGTCTTGTGGTTTATTATTGTGTTGATCACAATTCTAAAGTCTTTCAAAGGTGTCTATAATGTTATCATTATATAAATTGTCTTATTTTTGTTTAATTCAATTTGTGTAAATTCATAGAGATATTCCCAATTACATATGAAATGGTCAATTTTACCTTTTATTATGGCACAGTAATATTTCATTACATTAATACACCAAAATTTCTTTAGCTATTCCTCAGTAGGAGGACATATCACCATGAAAGGAGCTGCTATAAAAATTTTTGTATATCTAGATCCTTTGCTTCTTTATTTTCTTTCTTTTGGGGGTATAGACCTAATGGTGGTTTATCTGGGTCAAAGGGTATACACAGTTTGATAATATTCCAGGCATCGTTCCAAATTGCTTTCTGGAATGGCTGGTCCAATTCACAGATATGCCAATAGTGCACTAGCATACCTGTTTTCTCACATTCTTTCCAACATCTATGATTTTCTTCTTTTTTCATCTTTGCCAGACTCATAGGTGTGAAAAACCCTTGAAGTTTATTTATTCTGAATTTCTCTAATTATCAAGTATTTAGAGCATTTTTTCATGTGGTTGTCGATAGCTTGGATTTCTTCCTTTGAAAATTGCTAGTACATGTTCATTGACAATTTGTCTATTGGGAATGCCTCTTAGTATTATAAATTGAGATAAAAAAATTAGAATTAATCTATCATAAGTATACAACCTTTAGCAGAGAAACGTGTTGCAAAGATTTTGTAGTTACCTGTTCCCTTCCAATTTTTTATTTCAGTAAGTTTGTGCAAAATTTTTAAATTTTATATCATGAAAATAATATATTTTTTCTTTGTCTTTCAATCACTTTTAATGATGAAATAATATCTCTAGCTAGAGATATGAAAAGTAATTCTTCCTTGCTTTTCTAATTTGTTTATGATGTGACTTTATCAAACATCCATTTGGAGCTAATATTCATGTATGGTGTAAAGTGTTGGTCTAAACCCAATTTCTGCCAGATTTCTGTCCAGGTTTCCCTGAAGCTTTTGTCACACAGTGAATCCTTCTTTCAACAACTGGAGTCTTTTGGTCAGTCAAATAGTATGCCACTGTGTTTGATCCTATATGTTGTATATCTAATCTACTCCACTGATTTCTCTATCTCTGTCTCTCTCACCAAATGGTTTTTAATGATTACTCCTTTGTGATACAGTTTGACATCTATTATTTATCAGCCTCTTTCCTTGCCATTTTTTTTCATTATTACTCTTGAGATTCTTGACCTTTTGTTTCTCTATGTGAATTTTTAAAATTATTTTTCTAGGTCTATAAGCTATTGTTTGTGGAGTATAATTGTTGCAACCCTGAATAAGTACACTAATTGAGATAGTTTAGGTCTGTATTTATGCAAAGAGTTATTTATAATTAAATTCATAAAGTTCCTCAATGAATATTCATAGAAATACTCCCAAATATTTCAAAACATCTATTGTTATTTTTTAATAGAATTTCTCTTTATAGCTCTTCCTGCTTGGTTTTGTTGGTCATACATAGGAATTCTGGTGACTTATAAGGGTTTATCTTACATTTTATAACTTTGCTGAAGTTTTTAATTATTTCGATTAATTTTTAGTTAATTCTCTAGGGTTTTCTAAGTCAATCCTCACTGGTTATTCACATAGCACACACATATTATAGTAGATAGAGAGTTTGCTTCAGAGCCACAGAGAGTCCTATGTTGAAGTCGTGCCTCTGATCCACTCTGGCCCTATGACCTTGAATTCACTGAACCTCTCAGATGATTTTCCCACATTGCAGTAGTAGAGTCCTTATATTAGAGGTTCAGTGTATCAGTGAAATCATAGCTCCAGTCTCTATGTTCTCCACACATAGCTGTGTATGGGTACTTCTTTAAAGATCAATTCTTGTAATCTTTAAATCAGTTTTTAGCTCCCACCAAAAAAAAATTTACTTTGTTTTCCCTAATCATTCAACTTAGTTTTATATTTCTTATCTGAAACTTATTTGAATTTAATTTGCATATGATTATGCAAATGCATATGGTTATAATTTGCAATGGAGCAAAATCCCTGCAAGAAGCAATAATTTTTTTTTCACTTTGCCCATACCTATTTCTTCAGTTTCTTTTTCTTATCTTACTGCTACAGTTAGCATTTCTAGCAATATGCTAAATCATTGTGGTGATAATGGAAATCTTACCAGTGATATTATTGAAAGGCTACAATTCTCTGAATTATATAAAATGTTTGCTCTTGGATATAGATAAAATTATGCTATTTTTCCATATTATTGGTTTCCCCTCCAAAAAAAGTCCCTTCTAGTTTTATTTATCTGTTTAATCATTGTTTGATTTCAGCTTTGCTTATCTCTTCTTTAATTTTCATAATTTCTACTTTAGTTGGAGATTTTTGATTTGTTTTCCAATTTTTTTTACAAAATTATGTGCCCAATTCATTAAGTTTTTATTTATAAAAATATTTAAAGATATAAAAAATTTTCCCTCAAAACTGCTTTAGCTGCATTGCATAAGTTTTTGTATATTATCTAATCATTGCCATTTTCTTTTATGATATTTGTTATTGTTTCTTTAATTTGTTCTTTAGAGTAATGTTATTATTTTCTAATTACTTTAAAATTCTTTCTTTAAGAACACTTTGTTGAGTATAATTTTTTTTTATTGTGATCACTGAGTGACATGCTTAGTATCTCTGCTTTTTATATTTTTGGTGAGATCTTTATGCACCAATACATGGTCATTTTCTGTTAAAGTGTCATGTATATCTAGGTCCTTTATTTTCCCATTCAATGATGGCCAGAGAGCTATAATTTCTAATTTTTAAAAGTTCTATTAATGTATTTAATTTCTGTCTTGTTGACCTTTTGGTTAAATTTGTCTAGGTCTGAAATGGGGTACATTAAAGTCCTGCAGTATTATAGTATCGTTATTTTTCCCATTCAATTTAATTAATTTTTCCTTTAATTATTTAGATGCTTTGCCACTAGGTGTATACATGAATCAATCAATAAACATTTATTAAGTCCCTACTATGTGCTAGGCACTATACTGAGTGCAAGAGATAAAAAGGAGGTAAACAATAGTCTCTACCCTAATGGATCTAACAATCTAATCAAGGAGATATGCAAACAAATATAAACAAAGCAAGCTATATTCAAGATAAATAGGAAATAATAGGGAGAAAGCATTAGCCCATATTATTAATATTGATTCATTATCTATGATACCTTTAAGCTGAAGTTCAGCTGAAGAATAAAAGATTTTGTTCTAACCCTTCATGTAACTATATGTGAATTTTTGTGTTTCAAGTGAGTTTCTGACAAACAACATAGTACCAGATTCTGCTGTTCTCTTCCATTTTGTGGGTGAGTTCATCCCATTTACACAATTGTTCATTTCCCTTCATTTTGTCCTCCTGTGCCTCTCTTTTTACTCTAAGCTTTTGTTTTATAAATTGGAAGATAGTAGAAGAGAGGAGGTTTGCCTGATATTTGTGATCTTATAAGTGACATAGCCTGTTTCCACTCTATTACAGCTCTTCTTTCATTATGCCCTTTGTCCAAGGATTTTACTCTTTCTTCCTTTCTTTTATTGATGCCATCATGTTCTTATGATCATTCAGGTTTGTTTTGCTGATGACTGTTCCCTTACCTATTCTTCCCTCCCTCTTATACTCTTCTCTATCCCTCCCTTGTTCCCATTACCTCTTATTTTCCTTTTGAATTTAATATATTTCTATACTGAAAACTTCACGCCCATGCATATGTACATGTGCATATGTGTGTGTGTGTACATGTGTGTGTGTATGTATATGTGTGTGTAATTGTGTTCAATCTTCCTTTATCCAACTCAGATGAAAGTAGGGTTTGTAGAATGATAATCCCTCCTCCTTTCTTTATGACTATATATTTAACTTATGCATCTTTAGTATGTAATAGCGATTTCCTTAACCTTCTTCCTTCTTTACTCCCTAGTATAGTACCCTCCCTTCATAATTATTTTCTCATAAGAACATTAAAACAGGGGGTGGAGCAAAGATGGCAGCTGGAAAGCAGGGACTTGCTTAAGCTGTCCCCTAAATCCTCCAAACACCTGTAAAAAATGGCTCTGAACAAATTCGAGAGCTGCAGAACCCACAAAATAGAGAAGGGAAGGCGGTCTCCAGCCCAGGACAGCCTGGATGGTTGCTAGGAAGGGTCTAACACATAGTGCTGGGAGCCAAACGCAGCCCAGCATGGGCCACATTGGGACCAACCAGACTGAGAGTCAGGCAGAGCAGGCCTGAGAGCCATGAATCATTGAGCTGTGGTAGTTACCAGACTTTTCAACCCACAAACACCAAAGACAATGGAGCAGGCTAGTGGGAAAACTTCTGGATTGGGGTGAGAGTGGTCTGACCTTGGCCCCAGAAGGAAGCTCCTGTGGCTGTTTCCAGAGCTCAGCTGCTTCCCGAGTCCCTGTCTCACACGGTGGGAGGAATCAAGCATCATATCAGAGCAGGAGTGCAAGGAACACTTTGCAGGCACAGAGGCAGGTTCTCTTGCTTTGCCCTGCTTGGATCTGGGTCTCGGTCCTGGTTGGCAGTTCTTGGGGGAGGAGGAACTTTGCTGTGGCAGAGCTTGTGGTGATGGCAGAGTAGAAGTATCTCTGAAAACAGCAGGGCAGCCCCTAAAGCTTGGGACAAAGTACTCTCTACTCTACAAGCAGTCATACCCTGACAAAAAGCTCAAGGGTCAAATAGTTGTCTGGGAATGTGAACTGGCAGCAAAAAAGGACACAGACTATTTAATCTTTTTTTTTGGTGAGAAAGAAGATCGAAACATACAGCCAGAAGAAGTCAACAAAGTCAAAGAGCTTTCAAGAAAAGTATGAATTGGTCTCAGGCCATGGAAGAGCTCAAAAGGGATTTGGAAAAGCAAGTAAGAGAAGTAGAGGAAAAACTGGGAAGAGAAATGAGAGTTATGGGACAAAACCATGAAAAACAAATCAATGACTTGCTAAAGGAGACCCAAAAAAATACTGAAAAAGATACTGAAGAAAATAAGACCTTAAAAAATAGACTAATTCAAATGGCAAAAGAGCTCCAAGAAGCCAATGAGAAGAAAAATGCCTTGAAAGGCAGAATTAGCCAAATGGAAAAGGAGGTCCAAAAGACCACTGAAGAAAATACCACCTTAAAAATTAGATAGGAGCAAGTGGAAGCTAGTGACTTTATGAGAAATCAAGATATTAGACAGAATCAAAGGAATGAAAAAATGGAAGGCAATGTGAAACATCTCTTTGGAAAAACCACTGACCTGGAGAATAGATCCGGGAGGGATAATTTAAAAATTATTGGACTACCTGAAAGTCATGATAAAAAAAAAGCCTAGACATCATGTTTCAAGAAATTATCAAGAACATTAAAACAGAACAAAGCCATCCATAGACCCTCTGTCATTTTAACCTTTGTCAATGAACCTTAAAGATATGAGGTTCTAAGAAGACATTTGTTTCTTATTCTCCTATTAACACATAAACAATTAATCCATAGATTTATTTTTCAGTTAAACACATATGTGTACTTTTCTATATTTCTTCTAGAACCTGCATTTCCATGTCAAAATGTCTACTTAGTTCTTACCTTTCCATAAGGAATACTTGGAAATCTTCTATTCCATTGAATATCCATTTACTCCCTATGATTATGCTTAATTTTGGCAGATAGTTTTATCTCTTGCCTTTCAGCTCACTGTATTCAGAGTTCTCTCTTTTATAATGGGAACTATTAAGTCTTAGGTGATCCTTAGGTGATTTTTATTGTAGCTCCTTGGTATAGCTACTTCTTTTTGACTACTAAAAGTATTTATTTTTCTTTGACCTCTGGATTTAGTCTATGATATATTAGGGAGTTTTCATTTTTGAATTTCTTTCCTAAAGTGACTAGTGGATTCTTTCTATTTTCACTTTGCTCTCTGATTTTAAGAGTTATAATTTCCTGCAACATGATATCCATACTTCTTTCTGATAATTGTTTTCAGGTAGTTCAATAATCCTTAATTTTTTTCCTTGACCTGTTTTTGAGGTCAATTCTTTTATTTTATATTGTATTTCTTAGATTTTTCTAACTTTTTTTTTCAATCTCTTGGTTTTGTTTTGATATTTCTCACTGTCTTATTGAATTGTTGTTTTGTCTTTAGCCCCTTTTGATTTTCAGGGCATTAAGTTCTTGAGAAAGGTTTTCTACTCTCTGTTCTAAGAAGTTATTTTTCTTTGCTATTGTTTCCTCTTCAATTTTTCCATTTTCTTTCTCCTGTTTTATTTTTTTTCCAGGTATTCCTGTAGCCTTTTTTTCCCCTCTGAGACCTTACCTGTATTTGTTGTAGGGTCCTCTTCAAGGGTTTGTCCTCTGAGTATCACTTAATTCGCTGTATTTCCTTATTGTGTTCAGAATTTTCCTTGATTTTCTCATGGATGAGATTGAGTCTGCCTCTACAACAGAATAGCATGAGCAAAGCTTATTTAGGCCTGAGGATAGTAGACCAGACCCCTACTTCAAAGGACTCAGGTTGCTCCAATCCTGGGTTCTTCCTGGGAGCCCTTTCTTATCACAGTGCTCAGGGAATTCTCCCTGCTATATGCTCGACTGGGGTCTTTCCTTCTGTTGCTAGGATTAGGGATATTTATTTAGGGCTGCCTTCACAGGCTTCAGGGACTATTTGGGCTAGATTTTGCCTAGAACCTTTCTTCTACAGCTGAGCTCAGGCCACAGGGGCCATATTGGATCCTACCTAGAATGCTCCAAGGTGGCTTTCTGTGCTAGGCCAGTACTGGGTTTGAGAGCTATTGCACTAGGCAAGCCTTAGGTTCATTTGACTCAGTCCTAGAACCCTGCCCTCTCCCTCCCAACTTAAAAGGCTGTTCTCTCTCTCTCTCTCTCTTACTCTCTCTCTCTCTCTCTCTCTCTCTCTCTCTCTCTCTCTCTCTCTCTCTCTCTCTTTATCTTTCTTTCTCCACTCAGTCAATAATCCATGTTTGGGAAAGGTCAAGTTCTGGTGCTATGTGGGTCAGACAGGGAGTACTTCTCTAGACTGGCCCAGAATGCTCCCAAATCACTCTCCTGTTGTTCCAGCCTTACATGAGGCTCTGGCTGGAACGGGCTTGCACTCTGTTGAGCTAAGCTCAGAGACCTAGAATTGTTCCATGGCTCCAGGGACTAGCTGACTAGTTGCCTTGGCTCTGCACTCTACCCTCTGCATTTTGCCTTAGATCTGCCACAGCCAATCTATGCCAGGATCTCTCCAGTAGTCCAAGGGTCCATCTATGGATGTCTGGGTTGGGGTAGGGGAGTCTAGAAATGACTTTTTCTACCTCTTACCAGAGGGGTGGGTCTGTAAACCCAGAAGGAGTATTTTGGGGAGATCTAGTATTCTCTGTGTCCTGCCATGCTGACATCTTCCCTCCAGGTTCACAACCTTAAAGTCATCTTTAAATCTTTCTTCTCTCTCATGCACCTCCTCAATATCTAATCAGTTGCCAAGTATTGTAGATTCTATCTGCACAATATCTGCCGTCTATCTATGTCTATCTACTTGAATGGCCAATATCATAGTTCAGGTGTAGGGAACCTGCAGCCTCGAGGCCATGTGTGGCTCTCTAGGTCCTCAAGTGCAGCCCTTCGACTGAATCCAAACTTCACAGAATGAATCATTTTATTGGGTAGTTTGGATTAAGTCAAAGGGCAGCACTTGAGAACCTAGAGGGCCACACATGGCCTCAAGGCCACAGGTTTCCCACCCTTGTCCTAGTTGAAGCCCTTATCAATCTTTCAAAGACTACTGCAATCAGTATCAATCAGTATACATGTATTAAACTGTAACTAAGTGCCAGGCACTATGCTAAGCAGGAGGGATTCAAATTAAAAATTAAAACAATTCCTGCCCTCAAGAAGCAACTAGTTACTTAGGACAGCTAGGTAGTATAATGGGTAGAATGCTAGGCCTGGAAGACCTGAATTCAAATTCAGCCTCAGACTCTAGTCATGTGACCCTGGTCAAGTTGCTCAACTTCTGTATGCCTCAGTTTCCTTATCTGTAAAATTATGTGGGGGAGCAAGGGGCAAAGTGGTGTTGATAATTATACCTGCCTCACAGGGTTGCTGTGAAGATTAAATAAGATAATATTTGTAAATTTGTTTAACACAGTACCTGGAACATAGTAGGTACTTAAATGTTTGTTCCTTTCTCTCTTTTTATATAGTAATTAGAGAAGCAACATTTATATATGTATGTGTGTGTATATATTATATACGTAAATACAAAATACATACAAATAATCTGAGAGAACTGGGAGTGACAGGGGAAGACTTCTTGAAGAAGGTGTAATTTGATCAGAGTCTCGAAAGAAACCAGAGATATTAAGAGTTGGAAGTAAGGAGGTATAAAAACACAGAGACTGGAAATGAAGTATTCTGTGATAAATAGGCCAGTATACCCGGACTGTGGAATAGATAGGGGCAAGTAATGAGAAGAGAAAAAGAAGACAGAAAGATAGGAAGGCTTGTGAAGAGTTTAAAATGCCAAGCAGGGATATTTGATTCTAGAGGCAATATGGAACCATAAGAGGTCATTGAGGAGGAGACCATGTTTTAAGAAATTCCCTCTGCTAGCTCTGCGAAGAATGGATTTGAGTGGGGAGAGACTTGAGGCAAAGAGACCGAATAGGAATATGCTATAATAGTTCAGGGGAGAGGTGATGACATCCTGGAATAGGATGGTGGTTATGTAAGTGGAGAGAAAAGGATCAATATGAGAGAAGTTGTGGTAGTAGAAACAGCAAGATTTGACACCCAAATGGATACACGGGAAGAGGAAGAGCATGAAACAGTGATAACACCGGATGAACCTGAGTGACTGGGAGGTTGTTGCACCCACGGCAATAGAAGAGATATTCAGAAGAGGGGTGACTTCCAGGGAAACGCTGAGCTCTGATTCCGACACATTGAGTTGAGACACCCAGGTCAAAATATTTAATAGACGGTTTGCAACAGGAGAGAGACTAGGGCTAGATACATCTGCATAGATGTAATAATGGAGCCCTGGGGGGCTGATGAGATCACCCAGTCCTAGAATACAGAGAGAAAAGAGAATCTAGGGACAGAGTCTTGAGGTCTATTCACGGTTAGCGAATGGGACATAGATGAAAATCTATTAAAGAAAACTGAGAAGGAACAGTCAGAAAATTAGGAGAGATCACTGAGAGAATAGTGTCACAAAAACCTAAAAAGGAAAGAATAACCAGGAAAGAGTGATCAGTAGTATGAACCGTTTCTGTTTTCAGTGTCTCACCTCTCCAATCCATTATACATGTGGGTTCTGGATCCCATTCCTAAACAGACCTATGGTTTGGCCATACCACTCCTCTACTCAAAAAAAAAAAAAACAAATAAAAAAGCAAAACCAAAAACCTCAGTGTCTCTATGTTGCTTCTTGAGTCAGCCTGGCATTTAAAGCTCTCCATAGAATGAATCTATTTACTTTTCTAGATTTATTTCCTATTACTGTCCTTCAAGACTCTACAGTTGAGGCAATATAGCTCATTAGCTGCCCCACCACTTGACATTCTATCTTCTGTCTCTATGCCTTGACGCAGTTTGTCTCATGGCTGGAATTCCTTCCTCACCCCTCTACCTCAGAGAATGCCTAGATCCTTTCAAGGAGAACTCAGATGCCACCTTTTTTGGGAAACCTTTCCGGATTCACTAGGTGTGAATGCTCTCTCCTGCCTCAAATCATCTTGTCCTGACTTATCCATTTATATGTCATATTCCCCCGCATAAAGTAAACTTTGTAAGAGCAAGAGATCATTTTTTTGCTTTTGTTTTTGTCTTTATCTCATCAGCACCTAGTATAGGGCTAGTGTCTAGTTGATGCTCAATAGGTGTTTGTCGAATTTAATTAAATAGAACAACTTGTTCAGAAGACTTTGCCACACAGACTTTGGACATAACAATTTATTCAAGTCTTAATTATTCAAGGGTTGTAGATCAGGCCTACTTCTGTTCTACCTCATGGTGTGGAGGTGATGTTGAGATCTCAAGGACAATGCTAATAAATACAAGCTTTGGCAGGTAGTACCAAACAGGAAAGACTTTGACTATAATATCAGGAATAGACTAAATATTTCTTATCTTGAATCAGTTTAGATCCTTTTGTTGAGATTCATCCTCAAGTTGATTAATTTTTCAGTTACAACTCTACCAAAACAATCTTACAAAGTCATAAACACATTGCCATCACAGTTAGTGGAAGGATGAAATTGCGGATCCTTGAAGTATCAAAGTATATCAATTTGTGGATTATCCAGTCCCTTTGATTCCCTTCCTTTGTCCCCTGGCAGTCTGCCTGAAATAATTAGCACTGTCAATTGACCTTGGACAGGGCAGATAAAACAACCTAAAACAATGCAGTTAATATTACTCAGTCTTTGAAGTCCTAGGAAAAGCTTCCAAGGAGGCAAATTAAAACGGGCTAAAACGAAATTTTGAAATTTGGAGAATGAGATTTGAATGTCCTTTTAATACTGCCCCATGTTACCATGAATAATTAATTTGGCTTTATGATGCTGAAACTTTCAGGATCAAATATTTTAAACAAGATATCTTCAAGGCTGCTACTTTACTCAAATCTCTTCTCAATGGTCAGAATGCTTAAAGTAATTTGCATGCTCTTTCCCAGTAAGGAATAACATAGTTTATGTCAATTGGTTTTTGCCAGTCCTCACCTCAGCCCTCTTTATCTGACCCCAGAATGTGTTTTAACCCATTTAGCTGTCCACCAGGACAAAAGGGCTTAACTAGTGCAGATGTCTTGTCACTTGCCTTGGCACCATTTACCATCTATTTCTTGCTCAGGAAATTGTAAGCAAATCAGAAATACCTGGAATGACATCTCCCATCCTTTTACTCTATTTGTAAACCTTGTGACTATGGTATTCTGAAACTCTTTTTCCTGGTCACCATTCACTGATCAATTATACCCCCTAGTAGAATGGAAACTCCTCGAGGGCAAAGATTGTCTCATTTTTATATTTTTAATCCTAGTACCTATCAAAAGATGCTGGCATTTTTTTTCTTTTTGGTCCATACCCTATGATTTCATTGCTTCAAAAAATTCCCAGTGAGGAGACTCCCTCCAGCAGCACAGACCAGCAATTGTTCTTCAATTTATAGTCCTAGAGAAGTAACTGGGGTCACTGAGAAATTAAGTGACTTGCCCATCAAAACCAAGTTTTCTGTCACTGAGGCAGACTTTCTATATACACTGCCATGCTGCCTCTCCTCCAATAAATGTTGTGTTGATTGATTGTTAGATTAAGAGCATTAGATTTTTTTTTAGCTAAAACAAAATGTTAATTGGATTATATAGTAGAAAAGAGACTTAGCAAAAGACATAAGTTGGAGACCTGGTTCTATCATGTAAAGCCCAGTTTGACAATAAACACTTCAATATTTAATTGCGTATATGATAATATAGCTGTGAGTAATCCCTTCCATCGGTACAGGTCACAACCCATCCTCACTTTTTTCTTCTGGGTGAGTCTTGTCCATGTTCCCTCATAAATCCTTCACCTCTGTGGATCAACCCTGTGAACTGGAGCTCTTCCTCTAGATTTTTTTTAGCATTCTGTTAACAAAACCACTGACAAAACTAGGAGAGGCCACTGGCTACCCTTTACTCTCCTTACCTGAAAGGCTCACCCCCTTTCCAATCACACATTTCTTTAATGATGTCTCTTATATCACTCCTTGTGCCCATTATTTCAAAGGAAAAATGTTCCAGCCTAGTTATACCCACCCAATGCCCTTTGGATCACCTGAAATTTTGATTCCCAAGAGACTGTGGCCATGATTTCCTATGATCTATATAGCCAGACAGCATCACTGAAAGAATAATGGTATTAAAAAGAGAGGATGTTGGGGCAGAGAGAAGCTTAGGATTGAAAGTCATACACAATTTCCCAAATTATATCCTGCTTACTTCCTCTCTCATTCACTTCTGGTCCTAGTTATCTAGCAACCATAATGCCTTTCAAAAGCCTTCTAATTGGTTCCTTCCATTCAGTCTCTCTCTTTTCCATCCATCCTTTATACTTTTGTAAAATTATTCATACATGTATGTGCTTTATGTATACATTTATGTATTCCTAAAGCACAGGTCTGACCACATGGCCTCCTTGCTCAAGAATTGTCAGTGTTTCTCTATGGCCTCTAGGATACAATAAAATTTCTCATTTAAAAGCCTTTCACAATGCCCAGCCAACCTTTTCAGACTTTTGTCATATATTACTCTCCTTCCCATACTCCACGTTTCGTCTAAACTAGACTGACATTCCACAACTCGCCTTCTTGTCTTAGACGCGGCCTGGCACGCACACCTTCCTCATCACTGCTTTTTAGAATTCTTAGCTTCCTTCAAAAGATAGGTAAGGTACCTACCCCCTTCAGGAAGCCTTTCCTGATCCTCCTAAGGATTGGTGTTTTTTTTCTTCAAACTAATTAGCTTGCATTGATGAAGCAATCTTGTTTTTACAAGATAACCTTGCATATCTGCTTAGCTGATATACTCCCCAACAGAATGTAAACTCCTTGAAAATAGGAACCATTTTATTTTTTGTCCTCTCGAATCCCACTGTCAGCACCCTAGGCCAGGCCCTCATTACCGCCTGCCTAGAATACTTCCACAGGGCTCCTAACAGGGCTCCACTGTCTCACATCTCTTGATAAAGTCTTGAAGAAAATGAAGTCCTGATAAAGACTTCAATCAGTCAACCAAC
Source organism: Phalanger gymnotis (assembly GCA_028646595.1). Classification (NCBI taxonomy): domain Eukaryota; kingdom Metazoa; phylum Chordata; class Mammalia; order Diprotodontia; family Phalangeridae; genus Phalanger; species Phalanger gymnotis. The sequence goes on from CM053627.1 coordinate 111,378,910, forward strand.
AAGCATATATAGGATGTCCCTAAAATCTGGACACATAGGCAAGAATGCATATTTTGAAATATTTGGGGAATATTAACAGAGCTTAGCCCCCTTGACTTCTTTTTCTGGGGTATACTAAAGGAGAAGGTATACTCAAAGAAAATCACAGATGCAACACACTTGATTGAACGAATAAAGAATGAATATGCTAAAATTGACAGCAATGTGGAGTCATTGCATTGAGTTCATGTGAATCTTGCAAAGCGCATGAACCTTTGCATCACAAATGATGGAATTCATACTGAAGATGTTATTTGTCAATATTCCAATTAAATAAAATGTTGTTGAAAATTTCATTCATTTCATTTCTTGAAAATATGCTTTTTTGCCTATGTGTCCAGACTTCAGGAACACCGTGTATTTCTTTGTGGTAGGGATAGGGGTTCAAAGTTAAAAACAAAAGTATTCTTGACCTCAAGCAGCTTACAGTCAACAAGAGAAAACAACACATATATACACATACACACACACACATACATACACACACGCCCATATAAATAAATACAAAGTATATAAGAAGTAATAGAAATTAATTTTTGAGGGGGTAGGGGTATTAGCCTCTAGGGGCAGCAGGGAAGATCTTGTGTAGCTTTTCACACTACTACCAGACTATCTTTCTTGTGCCCAGATCTGGTCATGTCATTCTTCTGCTCAAAGTTCCTTAGTGGGTCCCTATCAACTCCTGAATAAAGTTCAGACTCCTGAGCCTGACATTTAAGACCCTTCTTCATATATTGCCTATCTGTATTATCAGCCTTATTTCCCTTCATGTACTCTATGCTTCATCTGAACTAAATTACCTTGTACTCTTGTGTACACACCACAAGTGTTCTATCTTCATGCCTTTGTTCAATTGGTCCCTGTACCTGGAATTTCCTCCTTCCCATTCCATTCTGTCTATTGTATTTCTATCCTCCCTTGAAAGCCAAACTCAAATGCTATATCCTCCAGAAAGAGTTCCTTCAATCCTACCCTTACTTCAGTCAATTCAGTCCTACAAGGCACCTCCCATAATAATTTGCACCTATCTTATGTACTTATCATGCAATATTAACAAAGTTATTTTTGGTATGTGACATATCTCCCTACTACAAGAGAGCTTCTTCATTGCAGAGACTGAGTCATATTTAAACTTTTTATCCCTTCCAATGTCTAACACAGGGCTCTACAACCAATACTGTATGTGCTTAGTAACTTTGTCAAATTGACGAGTAGAATTTTAATACTTGAATTTCTTTTCAAAAAAGAAATATCAAAACCTATGTATGATTATGGGAGAGCTAGATGGCACAGTGGAGAGTGTTCCAGGCCTGGAGTCAGGAAAACCTGAGTTCAAATCTGGCCTAGCTGTGTGACCCTGGACAAGCCACTTAACCCTCTTTGCCTCAGTTTTCTCATTGGTAAAATGAGCTGGAAAAGGAAATGGCAAACCACTGCAGTATCTTTGCCAAGAAAACCCCAAATAGGGTTGCAAAGAGTTGGACAGGACTGAAAATGACTAAACAACAACAAATGTATGATTATAGAGAAAGCATAAATTTTATTTTCCAGAGGAACATAATCTATAATGAAAAGTACTGTGACGTTGTAATTTAATAAGGGGGCAAACTCTCTGGGGTTATTCAAATGTAGAAAGACAAAACATGAAGAGGAGCTGGAAAAGGGAAGATGGAGGGTTATCAACAAGTGGCATAGTGTTGGAGATGGGTGGCAAGTGTCTAGCAAGATAAGTTAATCATAGTGAGAAGAAGCTTAAAAGCAGAGGGCACAATGGGGGGGGCAGGGAAGGAAGATCACGATGGCTTGGAGTATGGGCAGCATGATGAGGAGATATTGTTGCAGGGATATAGTTTCCTGTATTAATATAATGATATTTTCCTTCGACATCCTAGAGTATACTTCTATAAGATCCTAATTGTTAGAATGCTTTTTTCTATAAGAAAAATATCTATGTTCCTCTCTACCTTCTATTCATTACTGCTAGTTCTGCTTTTGAGTCAAGCAAAACAAATTTAATCATTCTTCCATACAAACCTTAAGATATTTGAAGACAGTTATAACCCTTAAGTCTACTATTCTCCTGGCTAAATATCTCTAGTTTCTTCAATATGTCTTGATATGCGATTGTTTCAAACCTAAGGTTTCATGTTCCCTTGCTATCCTGGTCTCCTTTTTCTGGACATAATCCAGCTGCCCAGCATCCTTCCAAAAATATGATGCCTGGAACTAAGCACTATTCTATACTCCAGATAGAATCAGAGGAGGGTAGAGTAGAATAAGAGTTTGACATTCTGCTTGTATCAATGCAGACTAGGTTTGCACTAGTTCTTTTGGCTTCCATGACACTCTGCTGACTTGCACTAATCTGGCAGTGCTACTTCTACTAAGAAGCAGGAAGTGTTTTTCATGTGGATTGTTGTCCAGCCATGACTCTCGATCCTGCACTCTGCAGTTTGTTGCTTTAAACTCAAGTTCTAAAACACTTATCCCTGTTAAATTTAATCTTACTAAATTCAATTCATTATACTAACCTATCTAGATATTTTGGGATATCAATTCTGCCATTTGAAATGTTAACTAACTCTTCATAGACAAATTTTACACACACAAATGTTGAATGGAACAGAGCCAAAGAAAGAGATATGAGACACACCATTGAAAGGTGGAAAGACTTCTTGATTTGAAGTAGTAGTATCTGAGTTCAAGTCCTGGCTTTACTGCTTATTTCCTGTATGACCACAGGTAAAGTCATTTAATCCCTCTGGGTCTTAGGTTTCTCGACTATAAAATATTATATTTGGTTTATATTATCCCTAAGGTCCTTTCCAGATCTAAATTCTCTGGTCTCCATCCATGTTGATATTGAACCATTAATCAATTCTTTTTGGGTCTAATCATTCAACTAGTTCCAAATCCATCTAACTTTACTAATCATTACAGACAACCAGGTGGTACGCAAGATAAAATGTTGGATCTGGAGTCAGGAAGACCTGAATTTAGGTCCTTCTGCAGACACTGTGTGACCAGAGAAGTAAGTCACTTAAATTCTCTGGGCCTCAGTTTCTTTATTTGTAAAATGAGGGGGTTGAATTTGATAAACCTTTTAGGACTCTAACAGTTCTAAATCTATAATACTATGATTCATTAAATAATCAGCTCTCCTTGTCCATAAAGATAATTTGGAAGACTTTGTCACACACCTTACCATAATCCAGATATTTATGACCTTACAGAATTCCTCTGTTCTTCTAGTCTAGGAATTCTATTGATGATCCTATTTGAGACTCTCTTGCCTTTCCGGGAAAGATGTCTTTTGACAACATGATAATTGTGCAATACCCCCAAAGGGACCGCTATGCAATGAATCAGTTGAAAGTTTGTCAGTTCAGTGCATGATATATTAGTAACAAACAGCTTAAAGACATGTTTTGTTCCTATGTGTGAAAATCCATTTGTGGGAAATAGTGATCAAAAAAGCTGTCAACTTACTTATGGGGGAGCAGCACAAGCAATACTATTTGTGAATCTTGTTTTTTTTTCTTCATTTTTATTCAATTTAATGTTCAAATTCATACAGGATGTGGAAATGTTTATCATCACTAGCTTCCCTTAATGCTTCTAGAGCCATCTTATATTTCCAATGACTCTGACAGCCACAGTGTTGCAAAATACTCTTTCTTGATTCAAATAAGGTTAATTCTGACGATGATATACAGCTCTTGCTGCCTAAGATTGATGTTAAAAGAAGAAATGTCTTCTAAACAAAATGTAATAGTTGAAGTAGCTATTGAAGGTAACTTAGGTAACATTAAAGGTAACTTAGCATAATAACTATCAAATGTGAATATCTTTCACATGTAAAACTTTAAAACTGCATTCAGTAATTTAGTTCTGATTGCTCCCATTAAGTTCATAGAATTATTTTCTTTTAAAACTTAGGAACTTATTTAAAAGAATTAGATCTTTTAAGATATTGACATTAGATGTCAATCTAAGGTTGAAGCTGGCTGTGTGATATTTGGACCCAAGAACAAAGTTCAAAGAAAATTGTTCAGTTTTCCATTCTCTTTACATACACACTGAAATAAAAAGAAACAGAATTCTAGTCACAAGCTTTTATTTTTTGCACTTGAAGAACTGAAAGCTTTCTCTGTTTGTTATTTTCTGAAGGAGGGGGGTTTCCTGTGTGTTGCCCTGGGGATCCCCTAGTCTTTTCAGTCCTATGTATCTTTTTCCTTATAACCATTACACAGTCAGCCAATCAAGGCTTCAGGGGCCACCTTTTGGCATCTCCCTAGCAAAGCAATTTCCTTTTTTACTTGACTAAGCACTGGCACTTTTATGAAAGAAGACAGGAAGTAGCCCTGAGTACTGCCTGCAGGCCTGGCCTTTGGAGATCAGTGTCTATAATTCAGTGTTCACCTAGTCACTCTTTTGGGCATGAAAAGAGTTTCCCTCTTCAAGATTTTCCTATTAACTTGCAAAGAGAGGTAACTTGGAAAATCACTAGTCTTAAAGAAGTCCAGTTTTTTTAAGAAGCGCCTTAGGGAATGGGATTGGCATCTGGGGGATTCTAGGACCCAAATAGTAGAGAAAAGCCTGAAAGGAGAGGCTAGGAGTGCCAAAACAAATATGAAGTTCCGGAGCTAGAAAGAGCTGGAATGGACTTTAGCGATCATCTAATCCAATTTCTTCCTTTTAAGATGAAGAAAGGGAGGCTTGTAAAAATATGAAGTGATTTGTCCAAGGTTACACAGCTGGTAAGTGAAAAAGCCTGGACTAGGACCCAGAACTGCTGATTACTGGTCCAGTGTTCCTTCTCTGCTGCCAAGCTTTTCTTACATCACAATTTTTCCTGGGGCTAGTCCAGACTGTTTTTTTTTTTTTTTTTATCTAAGTAGAAAAGTTCCAGGCCGGGGGCTCCGGGAAATCTTTGGTGATGATGCCCTCAGGTACCACCAGGAAAATGGACTTACTTGTCATTTTTTTTTTACAAATATTTGTAATGAACATAACCACAAAATATGAATCTAGGTTTTTTGGCTATGCTGAAGGGAAAACTAAAAACCATATATAGTGTTGCGAGTCAATACACAACATTCTTTATTGTATTTTGATAAAGAATTCTGTGTCTTCATTGCATAGACTAATGACATCTCCAGACATATTTACAGTAATTACACCAGCTGATACACTTTAATTAATGATTTAAGGACATAATTACATGTTTCAGTGATCTTTCACATATTTACAAGAACAGCTCTAGCTAGCTTAATTAGAGCAATTATGTAAATACCTGATAATACACAACAAATTACTAAGAAAAATACCCTATATTTAAGTATATTTAGTTTCAGAATCAACTGGTAGAAAGATCACACTTACATTTGTGGATAAATCTTCAAACTATCTGATCCCCAGACTTCATTCTTCCTAGAGAATAGAAGGACTTCATGGTGAGTCAGGGTTTGTATCCTGAGTCATTTTGAGTATCATAGGATCAGATCTAGAAAGGACATCAGAGATAATCTAATCCAAGCCCCTTATTTTACAGAGGATATTAACACTTAGAGTGAATTGTTAATGGTAACAGCCAGTATGCAAATCCAGATCCATTAAAAGTAAAATGGAGCTCTCCCTCCACTCCAGCTAGTATGCTGCACTATGTAATTACTCCTGGTCATTTCAGTGAACCTCTCTGATTCCCAGTTTCTTCCACTGTAAATTGGTTTAGTGGATTATTTCGCAGAGTGACCCTGGGCAAGTCACTTAGTTTCTGTTTGCCTTAAACCATTGCAGAAGGAAATGGCAAAACCATTCTAGTATCTTTGCCAAAAAATTTCCATGTTAGTATTTTTTTAAGGGGCAACTAGGAAGTGCAGTGGATAGAGCAATGGACCTGGAGTCAGGAAGAACTGATTTCAAATTCTGGCCTCAGACACTTCCTAGCTGTATGATCCTAGGCAAGTAACTTAACTCTGCCTCAGTTTCCTCACCTGTCAAATGATCCAGAGAAGGAAATGGCAAACCCCTTTAGTATCTTTGCCAAGAAAATCCCAAGTGGAGTCACAAAGAGTCAGGCAATACTGAACAACAACAACCATAAAATTGGGAATAATAATACTGGCATTACTTAATCTCCCAGACTGGCTAGGTCTAAGGAAAAGATTCGATAGACCTTAAAGTGTTCTGGTAATATAACTTGTTAGACCAGGCTGTTCAGGCTGTTGGATGTTTTTAACTGTTCATTTTTGCTTCCTTTTTGCACTTCTGTCATAAGCCAGCTCAAGTCGGTTGTTATTCTATGAAATTGCTCATGCAGCAATGATGTCGGCTCCAGTTTCATGATGAGTTTTGCTGTTACACTGGGGCTAAGCATGTTGCACTCGCTGAGAATTGGAGTGCCTCCTTGGGAAAAAAAAAAAGAGCTGACAAACCTCACACCTAGAAGTGCCCTCTCTCATTTCCTTTCATGTTCTTTGTTTAACTGATATCTTTAATTTCCATCACAAAAGGTATTTCTTTGGACTGGCCTCTGTCCATTCTTTTTACCGTATGAAGGTGTACCTTCGTGGAATCTGTGATTGATGGGAGGCCGTGAAGCCCAGATTGAGGGTCCTAAATCTTTAAATCCCTCATCTGTGTTGCCTTTTCCTTGTAGCCCTCTTCCTTCTAGGGTCCAAGTGGAAGACAGAGGCCACCTTCTAGATCTGTAGCGAAGAAACATTCCCTCTTTAACCAGCTGGTTAAGCTCAACTGAGAGATGAGAGCTAGTCCTTTCTCCCCCAGATTATGGGTGTCCGTGTCAGCTGTCCATGTTCCATAGAATCATAGACTTTTAGAACTGAAAGAAAACTTAGATAGCATTTAGTTTAACATCTTCATTTTCTATATAGACTAAACATAAACCCAAAGGTTGCCCTAAGACACACAGCTGGAAAACTACTTAGAGCTAGGACCCAGTTCTTCTGACTCCTGCTATAGTGCCTTTCCATGTGTGGTCATGCTTTCTCTTGTTTAGAAAATGCTAAGAAAGTTTCATGTGGTACAAAGAAAAGATTGTGTTAGAATTGTATGATGTGATACTAAGTACAGTTTTCTTCTCCAAATAGCTCATGTTTGTCTAACACTTTAAGGCTTACTGTTTTACAAAAATTATCTCATTTGATCCTTAGAACAACCTTAGGGGATAGATGCTGCTGCTATCATCATCATCATCATCATCATCATCATCATCATCATCATCTCCATTTTACAGATGAAGAGACATGGCATGCCCAGGGTCACACAGCTAGTCAATACCCAGGGTTACATAGCTAGTTAATGCCTGAGGTGAAATTGGAACCTCAGTCCTCCTGGTTCCAGGACTAGCCGGTAATTTACTGGGCTTCTATATCCACTGCCTCTCTTGAACTTCATTTTACTTTAAATGGAGCAGTGGGGCCATTTGGGTGTAGGAGTGTCAGGATAAGGGCAGAGGGGATAGCAGAGAAGTATCAGCTACAGAGCTTCCTTTCCTCAGACCTCACCTAGCACTTTGTCTTTCTTCTATGCTATTATGCTAGATACTTAAGAAGCACTTAATAACGGCTTGTTGATTGTGTTTTATATTATTTTTATTTGTGTCTTGTCTTATGCATTCTACCGAATTACAGGAGAAAAATCAGTGACAGCTAGACTAGTGAGGGAATGCATCATAACGGTAAAAAATTTGAGTAGGATCTTGAGAGATGGACAGGATTTGGATAACTGAGAAGGAAATTGAGGACACCTCATTAAGAGAAACAAGAGTGAGGCCACTGGGGAAGAAATGAGCAGAGCATGTTTGTTTGACTGTGGGGGATGAAGTTTTTTGCTGATGAAGGGTAATAGGATCAGAGATTCAGAGTTGCAAGAAACTTCAGAGATCTTGTCCAGTTTCCTTTGAATCCAAATTTTCTACCTTTAAATTCAGTGCTGTTTCCACCAGAGTTTGGAGAAATAGGCTGGGGTCATATTTTGAAGGCATTTAAGAGCCAGACAAAGGGTTAAACAGTGGGATAAGCAATAAAGATTAGTCTGAAATGAAGTACGGGATGAATGGAAGAAGGGAAAAGCCAAATGCTGGGGTGGGGCAGGCTATATATGGCTGTATTATAATCCAGGTATGAGAGGACAGAAATCCAAGTTTGAGAGTAGTAGACCCCTCAAGGATTCTTACAGGATTTTAACATATGCATAGAAGACACATTGGTGAAAGAGAATCTCTGAGTCACAATTTTGTTCTATTAAATCAAGTGTGTTTTTTTTAATAGTAAACAAGTAACAAGCATAGTTGTATCATGTGTTCTTTGTACCTTTCAGTCAATTGTATGACTATAAAGATAGGATCTGCTATAGAGCATTGTTTGTAAGAAACTATCTATTCCTTTCTCATGCTTTCATCAAGGCCCTTAAAAATATTATTCTCCTAAAGCTTTTATTGAGATGGGAAATTAGATGTATAGTTACTAACACTTTTTTTAAATCATAGTAGTATAGATTTAGAACCAAAAGGAACCTTAGAGATCTTTAAGTCCAACTCCCCATTTTTCAGATGTGGAAACTGAGAAAGGTTAATTGACTTTACAAAGGATCATACAACTAATAAGTGTCTGAGGTAACATTTAAGCCAAGGTCCTCCTGACTCTCTAACCACATATTGCTTCACTCAATCTGTTATAATAACATGAAGGAAGGAATGATAGAATGAAAAAGGGTTTTATTGAGCACTTGCTATTTTTCAAAAATTGTGCCAAATGCTGAAGATACAAATAGAAATATCGAGACAATCTTTGCCATCATGGAGACAACACATATAATGGAATGATAGCCAGGAAAGGGTGTTTTGGTCTTGGGAGTCATAGGGATGATGAGTGAAACAATTGGGTAGACGTTTCAGTGGTAGTGGCATTGTTGTCTTAATATAGTTTCCCAGAGAAAGAGGTGGAAAGGTGGCATGTGAGTGGCAGTCAAGTGAAAAATGACTGAAATAAAGATGAAGAAGCAGATGCAAAGAGATTTCAGGACTTAATGATTTAGCTCCTCCCAAGTATGGTTTCTGGAGGTCTGGTTTCGACAGCTAAGCAACAGTAGTGGAGGAGAGCATGGCCATCTATGATTATTTTCAAGTGTTGGGAATCCATCCCTCTTTCAGATATCTTGATGACTGATCCCTCAATACCCTCAAAATTCTGTCAGCTCAGGCACAGCCCTCCATTTTGTATACCTGAGAAAATAGTAGGTTCGATGGTCACTAGATTGATTGATTCTATGAAATTCAGTATAATGTTGGTAATAGCATCAGGAGATCTAGGTCTGAATTCCAGCTCTACCACTTACTAACCATGTGACCCTTCAGGAAATCAAGAAATATCTTAGACCCTCAGTTTTTCTGTGCAAAAATAAGGGATATGAACTAGATAATCTCTGTGCTCCCTTATAGTAATAAATCTTATGACTATGATTAGTAATAGTAATTAGTAAATAACTGTTAAAGTACTAATAACATTAATATTTATTATTATTATTATTGACTAAAGTAATAACTAAAACAAGAGAGACTAAAGGGTTGCTTAGCAAAAAAAAACCAAACTAACAAACAACTTTGGATATCCTGTTTTCATAGATGAGAAAGATTTGTCATTTGAATACCAAACCTAAACTTCGCATTAACTTTGCACATATATAGCTAGATGTTTTAAAAAATATATATAGGTAATAATGGAAAATAATAGGAAATAATGGCTTAATTAATAGATAGTTGGTCCCAAATCCAGGAAGAACTGGGTTCAAATTTCACCTCAAACATACTACTTATTTACTCCCTCCCTGGTCCCCTAAGCCACTCTAGGGGACAACAATGCTCTAGGCAGCTCTAAAACTGCCTTGCAGTTTTCTAAGTTGCTTAGGAAGTAATGACCTATAATCATAAAGAGAGTTTCCTCATCCAGGGAGTTCTCAATACCAGTGAAGCCACAGGTCCAATACCTTTCCCTAATAATAATAATAGAGAGGCAACCTGATATAGTAGATGGAAAGCTGGTTTCAGAGTCAGGAGGATCTAGGTTCAAGAGCCACTCCTTCTAACACATCCTGGTTGTGTGACCCTCAATAAGTTACAATACTTAAACCAGAACGACCCCAGGCAACTTTCTAAGACTACAAGTAAAAAAATAGTTCCTTATCTGCAATTATAGAGGAAGGTTCCTCACCAGGAGTTCCCTATTCCAATGAAATCACATGTCCAAGACAAAAAAAATAAACAAACCCTCAGATATATTTATATAGTGTTTTAAGATCAAACAGATAGAAAAGGGTAAGTGACTTACCTATGGTCATACTGCAAATGACAAAGTGGGCATTTCATAGAATCATAGATTAGAGCTCAAAGGAAACTTAGTGGCCATAAAGTCCAAGCCCTTCGTTTTGCAGATGAGAGTCTGAGGCACAGAAAGGTTAACCGACTTACCCAGAGTCACACAGTTAGTAAGGGGCTAAAATGGGATCTGAAACCCAGTGTTCTTGACTTTGTCTAGTCCACTATTTAGAACTATTCTGTTGTTCCATGTTTTCTGTTTCCAAGGGGAAAATGCACAGGATTAAAAGAAGTCATGAGACTAGGTCTCAGCTCTAACATTTACTAAGTTAAAGGCTTTTTGCAGATTGCCTAATTGTTCTGGATCCCAGCTTCCTCATCTTTAAAATGGGAGTAATAAAAGCCACTCTATCTTCCTCATAGAGTTTTCAGAGACATCAAATAAGCATTAGCTTGTATAAAATATAGTAGTATATGAAAGTATACTACTGTATATATTGTATAAAGTATGCATTGTAAATGGTGATAGAAATGTAAAATTTTTATTACTAAGTGGACAAACATTTTTTTTACAATCTAGATTATGATATTCACTGTCTTAATAATCCTCTCTTTCTCACTGATCTTACTAACAAAATACACCTCAGCCCATGATCTGTGTATTATACATTTCATTCTGAATTAATCTGAAATGATGACATTTTTATTGTAGACTTTATTTCTCAGGATATTTTCATCTTTGTGATCATATAATGTCTATAGTCAATTTTCCTGGCCTGTTTTTAGCTTATCGTTTTTGAAATTTATCTTTTTACTACATTTCCAAAAAGAAAATTTAAATAAGAACATTAAATAGTCAAGCAAGTATTCCTGGCATGAATCAAAGGGTGTTCTGGAGTATGGGAGTTGACAAAATGAGATAATCTGGGGCAGACTGGCAAACACTGTGATGGCAGAATTGCTCCTTTTTCTTTTACATCTTTTCCCCGAGATCAATTTCCCTATCACAATGAGCAATGCCAATCATACTCTGTTTTTGAGCCTTTCACAGAATAATCTTGATAACCTCATTTCCCCTGCTCCCAAGTCAGTAGCCTTACACTTGACTCAAGTATACTTGTTTGATGTCTCCATTATATGTCTATCCCACTCCTGCCTTTGAATCTTTTTCAAATCAGAATCTATGCTTATTTACTTCTCTTTAGCCTCTCCCATAATATAACTGCTTCTGGAATTCCACTCTGTGCACAAAGTCTGGATCAAACAGAAAAGAGTTGAACAGTTTCCTTCTCCTGCATCTGTGGAAGATATAAAATTCCTTTGGCACCTCTTTCAAATATCTTCTGAGTTGTGTTCTTATCCTGCTCCCCACCCCTAAAATGCACTTACTCATGACTTGGATGACCATGTCTATGAACCAAAATACAAAATGGGAAAATGGAGTTATTTATATTCCATTTTAAAAAATGAGGAAAAATACAGATTGGCAAGTAGGACCTAAGTGTAGTCTTAGGTGAATAAGAATTGGTATTCCTTTCAACTTGGCCATCTCAGCACCTAACAGACAGCGAGTAAAAGACAATGGCTTTTAAGATGTTATCAGGAAAAATGGCAAGTCTTAAATACAGATGGAAGAAATCTATACTGGTAGTAAAACAATTTTAAGGAAATTGAGGGAAAGATTTTTGTGGTATTTTACAAAGGATAATTCTAAAAAATGAAAAAGATCATTCATAATACTGTTTTTTAAAAAAGGCAACCATAGTATGGTTTTACGTGTATGTATGTATGTATGTATGTATGTATGTGTATTCATGTTTAGTTGTAGCCTTTTCTAGAGTGGGGTGGGGAGGGATGAAGAAAAAAAAAAGTGCACAGCTGAGAACATAAGAAAACTTAGAAGGAAGCACAGAAAAGTTGAGTAGCTTTGAAAACAAAGCGTAGTATTTACTGCCTAGTTTTTAAAAAAGTAAATAGTCGGAAACGGAAATTCATGGCTTTATATTAAATCCTCTCTTTATGTTCTGCTGTGTTCTTCCTCCCTCCCTTTTCATATTTAAGTTTAAAATGAATAAATCATTTTTTAAAAAGGCAACCAAGGAGATATTACTGAATCCGTGCAAATTGCTTCTTAACCTTGAAGAATCTTTATTTGTGCCATTTTACAGGCCTGCCTACCCTTTTGCTGATAGATACATTTGCTATCAATTTGTGTATTGGTTTGTTGTGTTTTTCCTTTGCTTATCTCATATCATTGATTAGTTAATACATTTGCTGAGTACTGAGCATAAAATGTATTCTTTACCCTCAAGGGACTTACATTTTAGTTGGGGACACAAGACACAATTGAGTGAAAAATTCAACAATAACATGGAGCAAATCATACAATACATGTCACTAGGCAGTATGTGGTTAATTTAGAAACACCTCAGCATTGTCCATCTTAGCCTGAGAGTTCTTAGTTGGCCAGGACTATGTCTAGGTATCTCTCTGTGTGATGCCTAATAAATGTTTTTCCATAATAATGATGTTTTATAATGCACATAAGGACTGGCTTGTGAAAGTGACATTGGACAAGTTCCAAAAAAGATAAATGCATACATGCCATAATTAAAATTGCTCAGTTAAATTAACCCAGTTATGGTGGAAGCCAGTATGCTTTAGCATGGGTTAATCAATAGCGGGTAGCAAATTGATCAATTAACATTTAAAAGATAGTTCTGACCTTACCGATGCCCTGTTGTTTCTACAAGCCAAAAGCCAATCTTTGCTATGAAAAGGAGGGAAAAAAACAAAAAAAAACAAAAACAAAACTGTCCCTGGCAGGCAGAAGAGCTGGCTTTTGGATTCAGCCCACATGCTCCTCAAAGACCTAGGGAACTCAAATTTTAAAACAAAAGGCTTTTGACAAACAGGTGAAAGGACAGGATTTGAGCTTCATAGTTGATTGTTCAGGATGACAGATTGGAGAAATGTCCCCCTCTCAGAACTAGACATTTCAGCTGCTAATAAAAGTCCCCCCCCCCTTTTTTTCCACCTTTTATTTGTTCATAGTATGGGAAGGTACAGGATGGAAAGCTGATGTGCTGATGCCTGGGGCCTCCTAACTGCCTAAACTGAAGACAAAGATGGTGAACACATTGTGTTTAAAGAAGCTGTTATTTCATCATGAGTTTTGTAACTTCTCAAAAGGTACTTGATGAAATTTGTACCTTCATATCCAGTCATGTATGTTTAATTTCTTCCACAGGAGTTTGCAAAAGGGAAAGTTTCTCTCTCTCTCTCTCTCTCTCTCTCTCTCTCTCTCTCTCTCTCTCTCTCTGTAGTACTAACTTGATGCTACAGCAGAAAATATGAGGCTCTTTGAAGCCATGCAAAATATCCCTCCCACATAATCTTATCACCCTGCAGACACTAAACTTCCTTTCTTTCATTAAAAATTCTGGCAGTGTGTATTTCTAAAGCAATATCTACTTGTTTTTTTTTTTACCCTTGGAAAAAAAGACCATCAGCTAATGGGGAAAAAAGAAGTAGACAATGGCTAATAATAAAGAATATAATGAATAAATTTAAATGCATACAGGCATTCTTTCCCCCGCCCTGAAAAGTGTTTCAATTAGAAACTAAAGGAGGTGATCTGAGAACTACATGAGAAAATCTCTACCTCTTAAAAGTAATAAAGCAGAGCCCATTACACAAAGCAGATCATTTGATGCATTCTAGGACATAGTTTATTTAGTGTAGTTTTCATATTGGTGCCTTCCAGCAATGAGAGAGACAGCAACAGAGACAGAAACTGTCTTCTCTTTTTCCATTCTTCTCTCAGTCAGCAAACTATTTCCGAAGATTTTCATGACCTTTGGGACTTATTTTCAAATCTGTCTTGCTACCTACTATTACTACTACTACAAACATTACAAATAATATTAGCTAGTATTAGTATAGAGCTTTAAGATTTCTAAAACATTTTACACATTATCTTATTTGATCCTTACAACAAGCCTGTGAGGCAGGTGCTATTATTATCCCCCTTTTACAGCTGAGACAGAGAGAGGTTGAATGACTTGCCAAGGGTCATAAAGCTAGGAAATGTCTGAGGCAGGATTTGAACTCATGTCTTCCAGATGTTTATTCAGGTATATTTGAAAAACTCTCAGATTCATTGTGGAAAAATCCCAGAAGTCCTTTTAGTGAACCTCAACTTTTATTGGATTTATCTTCTCTTCTTTCCCTTTTTTCTTCTTTGGTAAAAGACTGAGATAAGCAAGAGGAACTTCCTCCTTGTCCTTCAATCAAATGAAATAATACTTGTAAAGCACTTAGCACAGTGCCTTGCTGCATAGTAGGTACTTAAGAAATGCGTATTCTCTTCTCCCTTCCCTTCTTCCACAATCTGGAGTAGGTTATTTCTGAATTTCTTTGCTTCTGCAGTTCAGAGGCTGGTAAATAGAACCTAAACTCATGCTTGACCAGCAATCTCATTTTTCAGCTTTATTCTGAATTTACATACTACCCTACTTTTTGCCCCATTTTCATGAGTTACTTGTCTCTTTCTCTCAGGGGATGGAAATTGCTCAGTTGGTGACATAGGAACTACTCTGGGCTACTGAAAAGAAGACTGTGAAAGCCACCATTCATAGGATCGTTGATTGAGATATGAAAGGAGTGTTGGAGATTATCATATCCAAACCCACCGTTTTATAGGTGGGGAAACTGAGTCATAGGAGGTTAGGTGACTTGCTTATGGTAGCGCATGTCAGAGGAAGTCTGAACTCAGGTTCTTGTGATTCTGAATTCAGTGACCTCACTACAACATTATGCTTTCTCAAGAACAATGTTCTGTGTCTTCCAGAGGCAATCTGAATATTGCATAATTTAGTGGAATTGTTCTGCTTAGTTTTATGATTCTGAGTATTTTAACCTACTTCACAGGGATATTGTGAGGACCAAATGATCTTACATATGTAAAGTGCTTTAAAATCTCTAAAATACTATATAAATGTTACTTATTATTATCATTTCAGTAGTTTCTCTTGATAGAGTCTGTTTCATTACATGTTGGGCATTGGGCTGAACTTTGGGATAGTTCCCTTTTCTGTTTATGTTTATTCTGGGATAAAGAAAAAATCGTGTCCAAGTATTGACCAAGTATTTGACCAAGTATTTCCCCTTCAGGAGGGGGAAAAAGTCAATTATTCTCCTTGTTTATTCTTCTCCTATAAAGTAGACACAAGATTATAAGGGGAGGGGACTGCTGGAAAGATAGAAAAGCGTTACATTCCGAGTAATGAACGTGATTCAGTCTCCTTAAAAATATATTTTTACTCATAAATGGATATACAGTGTTTCAGAATCTATCATAACATTTCTAAGTATTTGTATAAACTGGCCAGTTGGGTCAAAGTTCTGGTTTCCTGCTTTAGACCTCTTGCCCTGGGAATAGTAATGAAATCAATACTGACATGGCTACTGAAAAAAGATGTAACAATCCACTGTCCTATGGTTCTGGTCTCTTTCAATTTCCAGACCAAAAACTCCTTTCCATAGCTGTAACCCACTTATGTATTTTGTCTTTTCCTATTAGAAAGTAAGCTTCTTAAGGAGAGGTACTGGGTTATTTTAGTATTTGTATCCTTAGTGGCTGGCACAGAGCAATAAGTGATTACTTATTCGTATGTCCATTCATGTATTCATCCATCCTTTCATTCATTTTCCTATGGCTCAAGCCTTTGGTAGGCTCCATGTCAAGGGACCAGAAGGACCAAGGCTAAGGGAAGATCTTGAGGCTGGTTGAACCTCCTCTTGTTTGGGAATCAGGGGAATGAAGGGTAATCAAGAAACTCCCCTGTTAATGGTATTAAGCCATTCTGTGCTAATGAGTTAAGAACAAGAACAGGATAGACAAGTTATAAAACTGAAAGAGCCAGAGGCCAGATATAGAGCCTCACACTGAAGCAGAGTCAAAACCGGGAATTGTAACAAGCTCCAGGATTAAGGCTTCACATGGGCAAGAATCAAGGTTTAGGGCTAAAACAAAATGGCAATTTGTTGCAATTGCAGGTTTTATAGAGGTCCGAGCAAGTAAAGTGGAGTCTACAAGATTTCCTTCTCCCTTACTGGAGGCCCTTCTCCCTTAAACACTGGTGTCTGTGCTGGTAGGAGCTGGCTCTGTCCCTCTCCTATTGTTTTTAGAGTTCTGAAAGCAGTCCATGCAATTTGCATAAACTAGCCTAGCTGCCTCAAGGGAGGATGTGGAGTAAAAAAAAAGGCAAATTGAAAGGGAGCCCTACAATTTTCATTACCCCACCCCGCACCAAGAGATTCAATGGTAGGCAATGATTGAGTTGAAAGCCCATCCTTTCAATGTTGCATTAGGGAAAAATTATATTGATTCAGTTACCAGAAAGAAATGGCAACAGGTTGAGGTGACCTCCATAAATGCCTGAGATCTTCTGTGTGGAGGTCAGGGCTGTGGCTCTCAAGTACAAAGAGCTGAAACTTTTAAATAACCCAAAGGCATTTTAATTCCACTCATGGAGGGTATAAAATATGTAATCTTGTCGTTGAGACAGGTGTAATCTGGGGAGGGACAGATAATCTAGAGAAATTAGAGGCACTCAAAGTATCGTGGATCCCTAAGTATAAGGAGGGGCTCTCTGCCACAAGGCTTACACAAACATTAGATTTTTAAACCATAACCTCCAGCATACCGTCATCCTTTGCGCGTAGAATAAAGGCAGCTAGTTGGCACAGTGTATAGAAGCCTTAGCCTGGAGGTAGGAAGACCTGAGTTCAAATTTGACCTCAGATACGTTCTAGTTCTGTGACCATGGACAAGTGATTTAACCTTTGTTTGCCTCAATTTTCTCAACTATAAGATGGGCATAATAATAGTGCCTACCTCACAGCGTTGTTGAGAGGATCAAATGAGATAATATCTGTAAAATGCCTATCATAGTGCCTACATATAGTAGGTACTATGAAAATGCTAGTGATTATTATGCTCATGTTACTATGACCGTCCACATCAATTTCTTATGGAATCTTATTGCTATTATCATTCTGCCCAAGATTGTGATATAGTAGAAAGAGTGATAGATTTACTGTTAGAGGTTGTTGTTGTTCAGTTCTTTCAGGCATGTTCTACTATTTGTGACCCCATTTGGTGTTTTCTTGGCAAAGATACTGTAATGGTTTGCCATTTCCTTCTCCAGCTGAGTTGACAGGTGAGGAAACTGAGGCAAATAGGGTTAAATGACTTGCCCAGGATCACACAGCTAGTAAGTATTTGAGGCTGGATTTGAACTCCTGAAGTTGAGTCTCCCTGGATCCAGGCCCCATGCTCTATCCATTGCGCATCCTAGCTACTACATTCAGATGTTAGCTTTCCTACTTCTCATCAGTGTGACCTTAAGTGAGTCTCTTAATTCTGCTAGACCTACATTTCTTCATCTATGAAACAGTGGGCTTATGCTACATGACAGCCAAGGTGCCTTTCAGCTTGGAGTGCCATCACTGCTGTTTTGGCTGCTGAATCTACATCTTTTCCTTTTGTGCTACGTTCTTCATCTCCCATTCTTGCTCAATCTGAGATGAGTTTCAGGTGAGGGTCTGAAGAAAAATTTGTTTGCTTGTCACTAGAAGCAGAATTGTGTAGTACATAGAAGGCCGAATCTGGATTTACGAAATTTGGGTTTGAATTCTGCCTCAGATACTTATTAGCTACATGACCACAGGCAAACCATTTCACCTTTCAGGGACTTAGTTTTGTCATATGTAGAATGGGAGTATGTCTACAACTCTCCTCATTAGATTTGCATGAAGAAAACTTTTTTCGAACTTTGAAGCTATGTAAATGTAATTATTAGAGAGAAAGTGGGCATAATCTTGCTATGGTTGCAAAAATCACTACTTTCAAGAATGCAAATACCGTTTAAAATTAAACTTAAATACAATGGAACTCTTCTTCCATACTATACTTACACGCACCTTAGGTATGCTTATATTATTTTCCCAACAAACTAGAGGTTCACCTCTCTAGCATTGTCCTAAGACTAAGAATTATATAATCAATTCTTGTGGACCACAAAACCATTAATCAGAATTGATTGCCTACTGGTCCTATTACTCAAAGCTGCTCTTCTGACTGAGTCTTAGTTTCTTTTGATATCATAGGGCCTTAGATTTGGTCAGGAATGCAGGACAAAGTTTAGAGGAGATCTGAGCTTGAGTTAGAACAGAGCCATAAAACAATAAAAATAAAACAATATTGGTGTGGGTCAAGATACCAGTAGGGAGTAGCGCCATCTGGTTAAAGCCTGAGAATGGAAGTTGTAAGAATCAGTTTAGCTCGAGCTCATCCATTGAATGATTTTGGACAAATAATTTCATCTTAGTTTATCTAATGGCAGAATTAGACTCTTAAATGTATTTATATACATAACCAAATTAAATGAAGATCCTGTTAATGATTATTGAGATCACTAATGACTTCTTGATTTCCTGATCCAATGACTTCCTCATCCTGCTTGACATCTCTGTGGCATCAGATCCCATTGACCAGCCTCTCTTATTGATACGATGTCCTCTCTTGGCCTCTCTGACCCTCAGTGGCTTCTAAATTCTACTCCAGCGCTAAATTTATGGTAAAACATAAATACTAAAGACTTCTTAGTCTTCTGGACTTATTTCACAGTGCTCCCATTCACGCACTTTATATCATAACCAAATGGCCCTAGTATGAGCATAGGATTTAGAGCTTGAAGGAAATTGAAAGATCATCGAGTCTAATGCCCTTATTTTACAGTTGAGAAAACTGAGACCCATGGAAGCTACATGACTTACCCAAGTTTTCTCTTTTTTTTCCTTTTTTTTTGCAGGGGGAAAGGCAGAGCAATTGGAGTTGAGTGACTTGCCCAGAACTACTAAGTGTATCAAGTATCTGAGCCCATATTTGAACTCAGGTCCTCCTTACTCCAGGGCCAGACTGCGCTACCTAGCTGCCTCCCAAGGTTTTCTTATTCCTTCATCTCTTCTTGCCTGCTTTGGCCCTCATGACTTCCACTGTATTTGTGCTTTCCTTCTCAAGGTCCATCTTAAATGTCACCTCCTCAGTAAAGCCTTCTCTGATCCCACCAGTTAAAAGTGAATCAATTCCCCACACCTTCTTACATTCTTCTTTCTATGTGACCTCTCCTTTGCAATTACTTCATTCCAATTTGTTATAAGGCTCATGTTTTATCTCTTCTATTAAGTTATATGGTTATTGAAGGCAGGGACTGTGTCATTTTTAATTTCTGTATCCCCAATGCCTAGCATAATATCTGGCACATATTAAATACTTATCAAATATTTATTGAATTGATTCATGAGAAGAAAAATCTATTTTAAAAAAGATTTGATTTAGTGGTTTAAAATTATGCCTTTGCAAAAACTAAAATATTTTTATTTAGTCCTTGAGCTGTATTTAAGATATTATTAGCATATTGCTGGACAATTGCAAATTAGAAGACTAGCTATATTTATACAAAGCTTAGAGACTTTAAAACACCAACCCAGGTTGAATGTCCTGCTGTTAGCAGAACTCCACATTTAGTTTGTGTCATTGAAACTACAAACAGAAATGGGGAAAGTGAAAATGAAAATTATGTTAAGAACAGATTATGCAATGGAAAATTCCTGGCCTTTCTGGTCCTTCCACTTTCCAGTGAGGCAAGAAACACACACACATACTCCTGATTTATGCATAAATATTTCCTGTCTGTCTGTAGAGGAATCTTCCTATTCCCACTTCCACCTGCAACAATACCAAAAAAAATACAGAGAAACTCATACAGCAGGAGAAATTTGGGACTTAACTTTTATGGTTTGCTAACTTCCTTGTTCAAACTTTCACTGCTTTCGTTATCACTCTGAAAAGGCAGGGCAGAGTGTCCTAGAAATATGTCTGCCCCTATTTAAGTACTAATTCTCCTATTATGTTCTAGGGAAGACTCTGCCTCCTTCTGTTCCTTACATTATTGATTCCTTTTCCCTTGGAAATAATAGATTCCTGTCCTTCCATTAAGTGCCCAGGGCTGAAGCTGAGATTTCCCTTCCTATGAGAGGCAGGCCATCTACTGTTACCTTTTGGTATGGCTTTTGAAACTGGAAAACTGTTGTGTGTGAGTGTGTGTCTGTGTGTGTCTGTGTGATTCCGTGTGTCTGTGTCTCTGTGTGTCTGTGTGTGTATGTGATATACAAATAGAAAACACCAAATGTGGCAATTCTGGTAAAATCAAACATGGTATCTCACAACAAACAACAATTGCAAACAAGTCGTGTAGCTTTTGCTTTAGAGCTCCCAAGCAAAAATGTCCAAATTGGCTCTCTTTCCCTTAAGTAATTACAAAATAAATAGACATGAAATGTAAGGGCTCTTGGGTGATATTTATACCTAGGGAAAGAGAAAAAGGAAACAACTGGTAGGATTTATCTATTATATACTCTCTGCCTCTTTCACTTGCCTTTACCCTAAGGGTGCATTTTTATCCTTCCTCCCTCTTTGCATAGAGCATTGAAGTCACCCTTGACCTCTGACTCTTCCTCATCCCATATCTATAGTCAGTTGTTAAGTCTTATACATTTTACCTCCACATTTCTGGTATCTGTCCCTTTCTCTCCTCTCACAAAAACTGCCCTAATCCAGGCTCTCATCAGTTCTCTCCTGGCCTACCTCAAAAGTCTTCTAATTGGTTTTGTTGTCTGAAATCTCTTTCTTCTCCAATCCTTCTTCGACTCAGGCTCCAAAATGATATTTCTAGTCCCTTCTTCATTAAAAATTCTAGTACCCCCCCCCATTATCTGTAGTATTCTATACAATTCTCTCATGTAAAGTCTTTGACAACCTTGTCCCAACTTACTTTTCCAGCCTTTTTATATTCCTCTCCTTCATGTCCTCTTCTGTCCAACCAGACTAACCCGGAAATTCCTTACGTAAGACCCTTCTTCTCCAGTTTCTGTAACTTTGCATAGGCGCTCTCTCATAGCTGGAATGCATTTTTCCTCGCCTCCATATTGTTCATCTCAAGTACCAGCTCCTCAGTGAAGCCTTTCCCAATATCTCCAGTTGCCATTACATACTGTACCCCCAAATCACCTTGTATTTATTTTGCACACAATTTGTAAATAGTTGCTTTGCATAAACTTGTATATGTCTTTTTTGCATGTGTTCTGTATGTCTCTCCAGTGAAATGTAACCCTCTTGAAGTCAGGAAATGTTTCATTTTTCTCTTTATATTTCCAGTGCCTAGCACAATGCCTGCCACATAGTATGCAATTAATTATTATTAGCTGATGGATTTTCTTGTGGGGAAAAAGGAGTAGTTATTTGAAGTATTCTGCTAAACAATGTGCTGAACACAGGGCTCTTAATGACTAGAGTTTTAAGCTCTGTCAATGACTGATACGAATCCCTTGGGTGGTCAGACAGCTTGACAAAATTGTTTACCTTACTTTTTCGGCCACAGAAACTCCTTTGAAGATCTGTCTCATACTAAAGACCATATACTGACTTACTGAGTATTGCTTCTTTGAAAAGGAATCTGAGCAAAAACCAGCAGAGGACAAATGGGAATAAATAAATGGGAGTCACCAAACTGACTATATCCAGAGTTCAAGTCTATGCTACAGGAGAGGTTTGTGGATAACCAACTTTGTAAACTGCAAAAGTATAAATTTTCTATATCTAACAGAGAATAGTGAATATAATAGAATGAATACTAAGAGCCCAGGAACCAGGGGTCCAAGTCCCTTACCAACCTTATGACTCACTTTGCATTAGAATCTCCATTTTCCCAACTATAAAAAAGGGGTAATAACAAACATGTGCTTTCCGCCTTATAGGGTTACTGTGAGAAATAATTTAGTGTCCTCTGGACACTTTCCAGCTTTTCAACGTCCTTTCAAAACTATAGCATCTCATATTAACACAATACTACAGATATGGCTGGGCTAGAACAGAGGACTATCACCTTCTTATTTATGGAACTTTTAAAAAACTTTATTTTTTTCTCAATTACATGTAAACAAAAATTTTTAACATTCTTTTAAAAATTTTTCAAGTTCAAATTCTCTCCTTCATTCCCTCTTCTTTCTCTCCTTGAGAAAACAGGCAATTTTATATATATATTAAATGCGTGCAGTCATGCAGAACATTTCCATGTTAGCCATTTTGCAAAAGGAAATGCAGACCAAAAAAAAAAAAACCAAGAATAACAAATGAAGTAAAAAAGCATGCTTCGGTCTTCATTTAGACTTTCTCTGAGGGTAGATAGCATTTTTCCAAAGTCCTTTGGAATTCTCTTGAATCATTGTATTATTGCTGAGAATAACTAAGTCATTCACAGTTGAGCATCGTATTATATTGCTGTTACTTTGTACAATTTTCTCCTAGTTTTGCTCATTTCACTTTGCATCAGTTCATGTAAGTCCTCCCAGGATCTTCTGAAATCATCGTGCTGGTCGTTTCTTATAGCATAATAGTATTCCATCATAGTCATATACCACAATTTGCTTAGCCCTTCTGCAATTGATGGGCAATAGTGATCTAAAGCATTTATAAAATATAACTATAGATAGCTTTGATTTCTTTTTCTGAAAGCTGCCTGTTCCTATTCTTTGACCATTTATCAGTTGTGGACTGACTTGTATTCTTATAAATTTGACTTAACTCTCTATATATTTGAGGAATGAGACTTTTATTGATTAGAGAAATGCGGGTTAAAATAACTCAGAGGTACTGCCTCATACCTGTAAGATCGGCTAGATCACATTAGCCTTTTTATTTTTTTGGCTGCCATATCCTACTGCGGACTCACCCGGTCAATCTACTAGAATTCCCAGATTTAGAACAACTCTTGTCTCTGTCTCCCTGGTATTTATGAGGTTAATTTTTTTGTACCCAAACATAAGACTTTACATTTATTCCCATTGAATTTCATCATGTTAGATTTATTCCAGTCCTCTGGCCTGCGAAGGTCTTTTTGGATAATGACTGTCATCTAGTATGTGATTTATCTCACCTACCTTAGTGTCTCTGTAAGTTTTTAAATAAACCATAAATGACTTTGTCCAAGTCGTTGTTAAAAATGTCAAACAGACAAAGACAAGCACAGATCCCCAGAAAGAAAGGGAATTTCTGTTGCTGTTGTTACTAGTGATATAATGGGCAGAACTGGTCAGGACCTAATCAGGTGTTTTTCTACTACAGCATTACACTCAAAAATCACAAAATCTCAGAGTCTTACAGGACTTCAGAAGCCATCCAAGCCAACTCGTATCTAAATAAGAATCCCCCTACTACGTAACTCCAAAAAGGATCATTCAACCTTTGCCTGACATACTTTACTGAGGTCAACCCAACAACTTTCTGAAATGGCCACCTTTCCTTTAAAAAAATTTCTTTGCTGCTTTTGTCCTATGGGTGGAAGCGCTAAATGTTAGGAAAATAAATACTGGCAATTTTCTCAAAAACAGACTATTTTTAGTAAAGTGTATTAATACTTATGTCTCAACAATTTCAAATCTATTTAAAATGTTACATTTCTTATGAAAGTTTCTAAGGCAAGGTCTTTTGCATATCTGAGTGTCATTGTTTGTTCCTCATTTTTGAAAAAGACCAATGACATCATGGGGTGGTGTTTTGCCTTGCTGGTGAATTGGCTGGAAGTGAAGCAGAGCTACACAAAGTTATCAGCTTTACTAGCTCTTCTAGTCATCAAAATCCAGTGGCAAGACAGAAGTCAAGACAACTGGCAATGGCCTGGGAATGCAGTGGATGACCTTGGCATCTTCGATGTCCGACCCATCTCCAAGTCTTCCACAACTCCTGCTTCAACTACCTTCCATCCAGTTGTTCCCATCTACCTGTTCTGTTGGAGGAAGTCTTCATAAGCTTGAAGTAGACATCCCTCTAACTCATGAATGGGTTTAAGGCCTGTTGGTTACCCTCAACCTGGTTTAGCCTGTCTGCTGAGACAGTTTTACCAGGGTGTGGCCACTGCTCATGCTACAGTTTCTTGGAGCCACAGGTGAGAGTTGGGTGACAGATGGACACCAAAAGTGGATGAGCAGCTCTGAAAAGGGTTTGGCAAGCCCTCATACCAGAGATTCTGGTCCTCTTTGAATATCCCATACCCCTCAACTATATAGTAGTCATATCTTAGGCTATATATGTATATATGTATGTATGTGTACATATATATATGTATATGCTAGGATTTTTAAGAGGTGAAGACAAGGAGTGAGTGCATTCCAGGCATAGGTAACATCCCATGCAAAGGCCAGAGAAGAGAAATGGCAGATTGTGTATGTGTGAAGAGCAGGAGGCAGGCAAGTTTTGTTGGAATTGAAGGACAGTAATGCATAACGAGGTTGGAAAGGTAGACTAGAGCCAGAAAGTGAAAGACTTTTAAGTGTCAAACAAAAGAATTTTTTCCATATTTCATCCTAGAGGCAATAGGGAACCATAGAAGGTCTTTGAGAGAAAGAGAAACAGAGAGAGAGAGAGACAGACAGACAGAGATAGAGATAGACAGAGAGACAGAGTAGAGGGAGGGAGAAAGATCATCATATCACAGCTGTAGTTTAGGAACATCATTTTAAGAGCCACACAAAATAGATTGGAAAGGAGATACTTGCGGAAATAAGATTAATAAGGAGGTCATTGAAGTTAATGAACAGTTTGGTTTAGTGGATAGAGGGCTGACCTTGAAATCAAGACAGATCTGGAGTCAAGTCCTGCCTTTGACTCAACTAGCTATGTTAAAATAATAGGCAAATAACTTCCTTTTCAAACTAGTCATGTAGCCATGCAAGCCACTTAACTCTTTAGTGTCCCATGGAACTCATTAAGACTCTAAGTTACTGATCTGCCTGGGTGGCAAGAGTTTTCCCTTCCATATACCAAGATAGATTTTCCTTACACCATTCAAATAACAAGATTAGATTCTGCCCACCCCAAAATCCCACTTTATAATGTCAAGAAATGTACTTATCTTTATGCCTAATCTTGGAAAGCAGCAGTTACTGTGTACAACAAAATAATCTTGAGATGCCTTTTACCCCCTAAATATTGAAAGTTTGCTTCTCTGTTCTACAGTTGGTTGTTGTCCTTCGTTCTTGAAGAAGACCGAAATGACATCATTATGCATGAGTCCGACTGTGGCTGATCAGACCAATACAAGCTTGGAATGCTCCACAAATAATCCATGTGAACATTTGGGGTGGATACTTCAAACTTTTGCATCCGCATTTCCTTTAAGCTGTTTCAGTTCTGCTTTGCTCATTGAGCACGGCACCTTCTCTGATGTGGGCATGCCATGCCAAGCGGTCCTGTGCCAGTGTCTCACAATCAATTCCAAAGTTCTTGAGAGAGACCTTGAGAGTGTCCTGTGTGAGTTCTCCATAAAATAGCCTTTTTGGCAAGCATACATTTTGCATTCGAACAACGCAGCCAGCCCATCAGAGTTGCACTCTCTGAAGCAGAGTTTGAATGCTTCTTCAAGAAAGGGCCTCAGTGTCTGGTACCTTATCCTGCCAGGTGATCTTCGGACAATTCAAATGGAAGCCATTCTGTTTCCTGGCATGGTGCTGGTATACTGTCCAGGATTCAAACGTATACAATAGTGAGGTCAGCACCACAGCTCTATAGACCTTCGGTTTGTCGCATACTTTCCATCGAAGCCTCCCAAACACTGAGCTAGCTTTGGTGACAGATGAGTCAACTTCCTTATCAGTGTACATCCCTGGAAATTACACTACCAAGGTAAGTGAACTTGTACACAGCATTCAAAACTTCTCCATTTGCTGTAACTGATGATTCCACATATGGATGGTGTGGTAGTGGCTGATGGAGCACCTGTGTTTTCTTGGTGTTAATTGTTAGGCCAAAATTAGCACAAGCAGCAGTAACTTTGGAAGATATAACTGAGTCTGATTAAAGTTGGCATTCCATATAGGGCAGAGCTGTCCATAGGCAAAATTGTGAATCATAGGAAATTTGCCTTTGACCATGTACTACCAGACTGCAGTTTCTACTTCCTTTTAGTTTATCTACTCTACTTCCTTGTCTCCTCATTCCAAGTCTTTCTAATCTCTCATAATCTCCCACTAATCTCCTATCTCAGAAGAATGCTCCTTTGGAGTCCAATTCTTACCAAGTAACTAAATGCCTAACCCTTTTAGGAGTTCAAAAGGATCCTATCTAGAGAAAATGTTCAAAAGGATCCTATCTAGAGAAGACGGTGCTCGACTGGGAGGAATAAATATCTCCTATTTTAATTTTAGCCACCTTGGCATTTTGGAATAAAAGTATTATCTTAGTATCCCTCAAAGCACGTCCTATAGGTGACTAGCTACTCAAAAGCATAAGATAATTTCAATCTGCTAAAGGAGCCCTAAATACATCTTCATTTTTATTTGTCAGTCATAAAGTATCTATTAGGCCTATGCTCTCTCCCAGGGACTGTCCAAAGTGCTGAAAATACATAGTCAAAAAACAGTCCCTGTCCTCAAGGAGCTTACATTCTAATGGAGGAGATAAGCATGAAAATAATTAGGTATGTATATGATATGTTGTTGTTCATACTTCCTACTCAGTGAGGACCAAAATGACATGACGATGTTGGGATCAAGGTTATTGTTGTTGTCCTTCACACTCACAGAGGACCAATGACATCAAGATGTTGAGGTCAAGGTACAGTGTGTCTGACTGTGGCTGATCAGACTCATATGAGCTTGGAAGGCTCTACCACAAGTTGGGCACAAATAGTCCAAATGAACATTTGGGATGGAGATGTATCTAAATTTTCACGTTTCACATTTCTTTTGAGCTCCTGCAATTCTTCTTTTATCACAGAGAACAGGGCCTTCTTTGATGCTGCACATCATGGTGCACAGTCCTCTGCCAGTGTCTCCCGTATTTCACAACTGATACCAAAGCTCTTCAGAAAGACCTTGAGAGTGTCCTTGTAGCACTTCTGACTTCTGTGTGAGTGCTTTCCTTGTGCAAGTTCTCCATAAAATGGTCTTTTAAGCAAACAATGTGGCCCAGATCATCCAAGTTGCCATCTCTGCAGTAAAGTTTGAATGTATGGCAGTTCGACTTGAGAGAGGACCTCAGTGTCTGTTACCTTATCTTGCCAAGTGATCTTCAGAAACTTTCTGAGATAATTCATATATGTATATATATATATATATGATATACACAATAGATAAAGATAAGCTGAAGGGAGAAGGCATAAGCTGCTAGGGCAGGGGTGGGAACTAGGAAAGATATTATATAGAAGATAGGATTTCAGCTGAGTTTTGGAGATAGTTAGGAAAACTTAGTGACAGAAGTGAAGGGGCAGAGCATTCTAGGCATGGAGGACAACCAGTGTAAAGAAAGGAAGACAGAATATGGGATGCTCCGTTCAAAAACAACTATAACTTGACCTGTATAGTGTGTGAAGGAGAGTAAGATTAAAGGAAGGCAAAAAAGTACAAAGGGGCCAGGTTGTGAAGGGCTTTAAATGACAGAGAACTTCGTATATGATCCTGGGAGCCACTAGAATTCATTGAGCTTGAGGGCTTTGCCGTCAGACCTGCCCTTTAGAAATATTACTTTGACAGCTGAGAGAGAACTGACTTAAGGCAGGACCAGTTAGAAGGCTATTGCAACAGCCCGAAAGACCTGACAAGGGCCTGAACTTGGTCATTTAATCCACCATTTAGAAAAAATAACAGCTAATGCAATTTCCAGATCTATAATTTTCAAAATATTATCATGGAATTCATTATGTAAGTAGTATCTAAACCTCTTGTCCAGGCACAAGAGCCCATATAGTGGAGCCCGCAGAAAAGATTGGCAGACAAAGATAAAGGCACTGTCCCCAAATGAGCAAAACCTAATGAATCTACCATGCAAGTTCTTCATCCCAATGTCATTGGAAGGTACCCTGTGTTTCAGACCCTGGGTCCATTTGTTGAAGTAAAATGACTTTATTCGAGCTTCTTATTAATGTTTCTCAGACTGCCATTGGCTTAAAAGCTTTTTGTGTGTTTTGTTGATGTCTTTGTGTTTATAATACCTTCATTTCCAAAGATAGCCCTCACCTTTCCAGAGACCTATCCCTTGTGATAACAAAAGAAAAGGGGAGAAAAAAAACCAGTGAAGCAAAATCAATCAACACAACTGAGTTTAAGAGTTTCTGCAGTGTTCTATCCCTGTATTCCCACACCTTTGCAAAGAGGAAGGGAGGTAAATTTTTGTTTCTTTTTTCTGAGTCAAAATTGAACTGGCTTTTAAAAAAATACTTCCTTTGAAAGCTGTTTAAACTATCTTATATTACTGGAATCTCCTTGTGAATGACTAGGATTATGATTATGGTCTAATACCTGTAGATTTTTTTACTTACTCAGGAACTTTGTAGATTATGACAGGTAGAGGTTACAAAGCTATGTTATTGTACTGAGTATGGTTTACAGTTCAGAGTGTCACTAAGATCATAGAATACAGAATAAACTCTTAAACTAGAAAGGAATATAGAGATTACCTAATCTATTATTTTATACCAGGAAATTGAAACACAGAGAGGTAATGTGATTTATTGAATGTTACACAGCTATGAAATGGCAAATTCTCATTTAGAACCCAATTCTTGTGACTCCTAGTTGTTTATCTTATCCATAACACTAACTTCTTGACTAAGGGTCCAAGGATTATCTATGGTGGCCCCTTGAAGATATCCTTGGAAATCTTAGGGAAGAGTTCATGGGTATGGTAGGACAGGGATGAGGTCAAAGCAGGTCTAAGAGGTTATGGATTACACCACTGGCATGTAGCTAAGAAAACAGAAAATAGCTTCAGGAGCATCGGGTAGCCTGCAAGTAGCTGCGAATTTGATTGTTTGGCAGATCAATTCAGTTCAACTCAGTAAGCACGTTCGCTTCATTAGGCAGACTTTGGGAACAATGAAAGTGAAATAAGCAGAGCCAAGAAAACCATAAAAACACAAAAAACCAAAAACAAAGACTGCAAGAATGTGAATGGAAAAAAAACAACAATCAGAAAACAACCAAGACAGAGGATTGCAAAATCACAAAGAACAAGCATGGCCCTAAAGAAGAGGTATGAGAAGATGCCTGCCCATCCTCCTTGGTAGACTGGAACTTTATTTTTATTTTCAGGGGTTTTTTTTTTTCTATGATAGGCTTTGTTGATTTTTTCTCTTCTTCTTTTCTTAAAAAAATTATCTATTTTAGGTGATGGTTTTCTGAGTGGGAGGAGTGGGAGAGATACAGGGGGAAATAGGGGTGAAAACAGAAGAGATCAACAAATATGTACTAAAAAAGAAAAAGACAAAAAGAAAGGAAGTCTTTTCGCTTGAGGAATTTAATTCTACTTAGCGTCAACGACCAATTCTCTACTGATTCACACATGCCTGAAAACTCTTCTCCCTCCCTGGGGGTAAGAGGTAGCAATGAGCAACTTGCTTATTTATATTGAGAGAAGAGACTTAATCAAAACACACCCAAGTCAGCCCTCTGGATGGATACTTCCTCTAGTAGAGGGTTGTCAAGAGTATAACAATGAACACACAAGAAACATTACCTGGGGAAATCTGGTACCAAGAGAATGCAATCTCCTTGAGGTCAAGAATTATTTTGTTGCATTCTTCGTATCAATGGCTGGCTACAGGTAAGTATGTAGTCATTACAGTCGTTGTCGTCATCATCACTAATACTTATATAGCACATTAAGATTTTCAAAGTGCTTTACCTATATTATCTTATTTGATCCCCCCAATAACCCTGTGAAGTAGGGGCTATTATTTTCTCCACTTTTGCAGATCAGGAAACTGTGGCTGAAAGGTTAAATGATTTGCCCAGGGTCAAACAGCTAGTAATTGTCTGAGGCAGAATTCAAACTGAAGTCTTCCTGACCTCAGCTACAGCACTCTACCCAAGTTGATTTTTTTTTGAAAGAAGGAATAAAGACATGACTTCCTTGGATGTCTGGACTGATGTATTGGGAATCCTTTCTATGGTTTCTTGGTCCCACTCACTTATGTGCCCTATGCTAACAGAATAATGGGTCAAATTTGAAAACCCAACAGCTCCTTACTGTTCTTCTTGCCCTTAGTATGTGGGCAAACTCTAGCCTTGCTATCCCGGTGACACAAACATGTCATCTGTGTTGGTGGCTTGTCCCTGTGGGGTTGATTCTCATGTTTTTCCTGCCACTGATGAGAGTGTCCTCTTAGAGTCTTTTTCCTTCCTGTTTGGGAAGGGGGAAAAAAGGCTATCTTGGGGTGCAGGTCAGATAGCAATAGTGGTCTGGGATTCCTCAGGTAGCTTTTTCCTGCATCCCTTATTGTACCCAGTTTTAATGTCACTTAGCTAGAGAGTATGACAGTGAGTTGTTTTGTGTGTCTTCCCTTGGCTTCCTCTTAGCTTTTCATGTCCATGTCAGTAAGCCATTGACTTGTATACATTGTTCCAGAATTATCCAGGCAGGGACTGAATGGTACAAGAAATTGTTGGTTGCTGATTCTGTGTCCTGAGGTTGTTTCCCCTTTCCCAGAGTATACCTTCTCCACAGATCACAGCCTCTCATTGATTCTCCAAGGCCCTTCCAAGTGGTAAAATCCCTTAGGGTGGGCCACTAGAGATGATGGCACCTTGGCTCTAGGGAAATACCCTACTAATTTACCCTTATGGCAACTGTCTCTTTTTTTCTTAGTAAATATTTATTGATTTCTTGGCATAAAAGCAAGGAGCTTGCATTGGGACATTCTGCATGTCTCTGACAAACCAGGAGACTCTCTGTCCCTTCCCACATCTAATTTTTAAAAAGGTTTTTTATTTATTTTATTTTTTAATGTGTGGAATAAAACAAGCATTTCCATAAGATAGTATAATAACAAGATGATTGCACATAAAATTGCAAATCTATTAGTGTAATTTTTTCCTTTTTTTCTTCCTTCCTCTGACCCCTCAAAAAAAATGGCTGCCATCAGATACAAATATGTATGTGTGTGTATATATGTGCGTGTGTGTTTGTGTCTTTGTATGTGTATATATATACATATGTAAAATCATTCTATACATGCTACTATTCATCAATTCTTTCTCTGGATACAGATAACATCTTCTTTCATATGCCTTTTATGATTAATTTAGGTTTTTACGATGGTCAAAATGACTTAGTTGCTTAAAGTTGTTCTTATAACAATATTGCTGTTACTGTATACAACATTCTCTTGTTTCTGCTCATTTTGCTCTTCATTATTTCATTCAAGTCTACCCATATTTTTCTAGGATCATCAAGGTCATTATTTCTTGTAGCACAGTAGTGCTCCATCACAATTATATACCACAACTTGTTCAGCCATTCCCCAATTGATGGCACCCTTGCAATTTCTAGTTCTTTGCCACCAGAAAGAGAATTGCTACAAGTGTTTTAGAATATATAAGTTCTTTTTCTTTTTCCCTAATCATCTTCAGAAATAGACCAGGTAGTGGTATTGCTGGGTCAAATGGTATAAGCAATTTAATAACTCTTTGGCCATAATTCTAGATTGCTCTCCCAAATGATTAGCGTCTCAATTTTTCCACATCTCCTCCAACATTCGTTGCCTTACCCACATCAGATTAATTTCATAGATGAATTGAAGTTAGTCTGAAATGGAGGGAAACTTGAAGCAGGAAGACCAACTGAAAAGTTATTACAATTGTTCAGGACTGAGGTTAGGAAAACCTGGTGGTAAAAGGTGGTGGCAGTGTCAGAGGAGAGAAGGGGGTGAATACGAGAGATATTATAAAGATAAAATTGTTAATACATAGCAACAGATTGGATGTTGGGGATGAGAGAGAGAAGAGTAAAGGATAACACTTAGATTTTGAGCCTATGAGAAGATCACGGTGCCTTCAACAGTAATGGGGAAGTTTGAATAAGGGGAATATTTAAGGGCAGCTAGGTGGTACAGGGATAGAGTGCCAGGCCTGGAGTCTAGAAAACCTGAGTTCAAATCCAGCCTCACTTACTATCCATATGATCCTGGGCAAGTCACTTAACCCTGTTTGCCTCAGTTTCCTTATCTGTCAAATGAGCTGGAGAAGGAAATGGCAAACCACTCTGGTATCTTTGCTGAGAAAACCCCAAATGGGGTCACAAAGAGTCAGTCATGACTGAAACAACAAACACTTAAGTATTTAAGGGGAAAGATAATGAGTTCGGTTTTGGACATTTTTAGTTTAAGTATTTATGGGATGTTCAGTTCAAGATCTTCAATAAGCAGTTGGAGATGTGAGTCTGGACAAGAGAGATGTTAGAGTTAGATAAATAGACCTGAGAGGCATCAGCATAGAGATGATAACTGAATCCATCAAAGTTGATGAGATCATCAAGTGAAATAGTGTAGAGGGAAAAGAAGAGAAGGCACTGAACAAAGTCCTGGGGGACACCCACCATACATGAGGATGACCTGAATGGAATTCCAGCGAAGAAGACTGAGAAGGAGTGGTCAGATAGGTAAGAGGAGAACCAGGATAGGGTAGTGTCACAGAAAACTGGAGAGAAGAGAGCATCAAAGAGAAGAGGGTGATTGACAATGTGAAAAGCTGCAGAGAAGTCAAGAAGGATGAGGATGGAGAAAAGGTCGTTAGATCTGGCAATTAAAAGATTTTTGGCAACTTTGGTAAAAGCATTGAACAATGAGGTCAGAAGCAGAATTGTAGAGTTCAACAGAAAGTGAGAATCCAGGAAATGGAAAACCTCAATTACTCATGTCCTCAAATTTAGCCACAAAAGAGAGGAGAGATTGAGTGGTATTGGTAGGCCAGAGAAATGTTGCCATAAGGGTAAATTAGTAGGGTATTTCCCTGGAGCCAAGGTGCCATCATCTCTAGTGGCCTACCCTAAGGGATTTTACCACTTGGAAGGGCCTTGGAGAATCAATGAGAGGCTGTGATCTGTGGAGAAGGTATACTCTGGGAAAGGGGAAACAACCTCAGGACACAGAATCAGCAACCAACAATTTCTTGTACCATTCAGTCCCTGCCTGGATAATTCTGGAACAATGTATACAAGTCAATGGCTTACTGACATGGACATGAAAAGCTAAGAGGAAGCCAAGGGAAGACACACAAAACAACTCACTGTCATACTCTCTAGCTAAGTGACATTAAAACTGGGTACAATAAGGGATGCAGGAAAAAGCTACCTGAGGAATCCCAGACCACTATTGCTATCTGACCTGCACCCCGAGATAGCAAAATAATGGGGCAAATGGAGAATGAGCAGCCTCTCCTTCTCCTCTCACAGCCTCTCCTTTACTTATGTTTAGTGATTGCTTGATTGTTGGTACAGAAACATGGGTGAACTTTCAGGGGCTGCACTGTTCATTCTCCTGTCTACTTGGGCTGGGGTTGGCTGCTTGCCTCACTACTGATGACTTTTAAGTTGTCACTTAGTAGGTTAGTCCATGGAAGGAGGGAGGAGCTGACCTGGGAATCAATCAACTAACCCATAAACAAGTATTTATTAAGTGCCTGCTATATGCCAAGCACTATGCTGAGTCTACAATTGCAAATTAAAACAATGAAATGATACCTCCTCCCATGGACCTTGCAATCTAACCAGGAAGGTAGGGGTTCCCCTACCTTCTCCCCTAGATATGTTCAGATAAAGGCTGCATGACACTTGCCAGTTATGGTGCAGAAGGGATTCCTGCTCTGGTGCAGAATGGACTAGATGATTTTGGAAATATAAACTGGTATCCAGATATAAAAGAGTACAAGATTGGCAAAAATGGAACACCAAGGAATTTCGCAATATGTGTAGGGGGTTATGGTGGGATGGGCCTCCAGATTAAAAGAATATGTTCTCTAACCAACTTCTTGATGCCTGAAATTCTTCAACTGCAACCAGTTGCCCTGTTAAGTGTATGCATTAGGTCATATTATGAAGGCAATGCTTCAATATATGGTAGGCTGTAGATGTAGATTTAAAGAGGAAGTCTTCAGTTTTGAAGACTGTCAGAATTAACTTTCAGCCTTAAAGTTTTTTTTTCTTTTTTATCTCATCTATTTCTGATGTGCAGATGCAAGTCATTTAAAAATGCCTTTTATTCAGTAATTATTTGCTTAGAGTTCTACCACGTGTGGTCTCCTCATAGTCATGTGCAAGATGGTCATTGCAGCTTATATTTCTTGAAAGGCCTGAAGCTGTTGTAAAAACTGGTCCCACTTATCACTATCTCTTTTTTTCTTTTTTGGCATCTCATGGCTATTTGCAAAAAAGAAAAAAAAAGAGCCTGTAAAGATTAAAGGCCATTAAAGTTCATAGGAACACGTCTCACATGTCTTTTGAGTCATAGATACAGTTTGACACTGTACAGACAAAAATGAGCTCTTATAAGCAAGGCAGAACTAGCATATCTATGGGAAAATGAAATGGATATGATTCCATCTCATTGAAGACAGTACCCTATTTGTCTTCCCATCTTCCCCAGGACCTAGCATAGTACCTTATATGTTTTTTAATTGAACCTGTGATTTAATTGGTATCGGAAATTTCTGATGAAGAAACTCTCTCTACCAATGTAGACAAGTGCCCCTTCTGCAGACTTACTGTCCCAGAGAGTTGCCTGATATGCTGAGAGTAACATGCTTTAGGTCACACAGCACACCTGTGTCAGAGGCTATAGGTTTCGAATTGTCACTGCCAGACTGGCTTTTGGGTCACTACATCATGCTTTTTCTCCCCTTGTACATAGAGGTTACTACATTTTTGTTATTGAATGAATGGGCAGCAAGGCTCAGCTGTTAGAATATTAGAAGAGGTGATATGATAGAAAAGATAAAATACTAATTTTGGGAGATTGCATAAGAATTAACTAAAAATGCCAGAACAACCCTCTAAATCTCTTATTTGCCATCTCCTGCCTAATTCCTGAATTATGTTAGAAGATTTCAATTTGTTTGTTTTCCCCTTAGATTGTGAACTCACTGAGTCAACTGATTGCTTTTCTTTTGCTTTGTATCTTAGCACTTAGTGCAGGGTCCAGTACAAAGCAGGTTTTTAATAAATACTTGTTGACCGGTCTTGTTCTCTGCTTTTATTGTTAACATTATTTCTCCAGAGACTGCAGAGGTATCAAACTCCTAGCCTGAAAAACTCCTTCTCTGAGCCAGGTTAAAATGTAATTGGGAAATGTTGGACAAAATAAGTATAAATACAATATTATATATATATATACATATATATATATGATGACATACCTGTATATATATATATATATGTATACATATACATAGATAGATATAGATATATGTTAATGTGTGGTTTTCTAACATGGTCCTCTAGGGCTACATTTCTGTTTGAGTTTGACATCATTGGTTACAAAATCCTCAGCCACAGGTCATCACTCTCAGTCAAATTTAAGGCAATCCCAATGTCTTAAGTGATTTTTAAAATTGCTCTTTTACTTGCGATATGCAAACTAAAGTAACTTTTGTACGAGCTATCAATATAATCATTAAATACATGTTTTTAGGAACTGTGGAGTAGTTATGCAAAAATGGGCAAATGAGATTCCTTTACTGAGAAAGGGGTCCTCAGTTCAAGCACATGATATAAGCGCCTACAAAAGATCTCATATAAGGAAGTGTAAGACTATCTAAAGTTATGATGTTCTATCCTTGAGGCATGAAGATGATGCTATGAACCTTTTGTCAGGAAGACACATTTTCCCAGTAATAAGAGCTATTATAT
The DNA here is from genome assembly GCA_028646595.1 of Phalanger gymnotis. NCBI lineage: Eukaryota > Metazoa > Chordata > Mammalia > Diprotodontia > Phalangeridae > Phalanger > Phalanger gymnotis. The sequence continues at coordinate 111,415,083 of CM053627.1, forward strand.
ATGTATACATTATGAAATGTTATACATAATATGTAGCTATCCTATATATATTACATTTAAAGAATTAAGGTTTACAAAGATACGCATTGTGTCATTTGATATGTACAATAATCCTGGGAGTTAGGTGCTATTGTTATCCCTAATTTACAGCTGAGGACATTGAGGCTGAGTTACTTTTGGAGCACCGCAATGTCAGGAAGGGTTTTGAGGCTAGATTCAAACTGAGAACTCCCTATGTCTAAGTCCAGCGCTCCATCCGCTTCACCACCTAGCTGCCTAACATCCCCCAGATTTTTTCAAGCAACCCCATCACTATGCCTTCACCATCTTGGGAAGTTGCATTTTTTTGTACCAAAGCATGAAACTATATTTTTTTACCTATTTAATTTCATCTTGCTGATGTCAGTCTAGTAAAGAGTGATGATAAATTATAATGAATCACTTGCACTTACGTAGTGTAACCTAAGGCAAATGTTTTCAAGATGACTGGCTATAATTATGGAATTTCAGCCTTCAGCAAGCTAGGCAGGAAAGATAGTCTTTTAGTCTGGAGGGGCTTCCCTTAGGCAGGCAGTTCCATCCCTATGAGGATTAAACATGGAAAATGCATATGAGAGGAATTGTTTCTTGGGGTATGAGTGGATAGAGCCAGAGAGGAGGAGCATTCAGGTAATTTTCTGCCTCCGCCAAACCCAGTTCAATGTAGATTTATGTAGAGAAGCTCTAATCATCTGTAGGAGGAGGTCAAATAAAAGCTCTTGGGAAACCTGTGAGAAATACATTTAGTGGTTTCAGTTCAATCCCTTGTAAATTGGTGTTTCACATCCAAGCTGATGCTAATTGTCCTTGCAGTGAACAGGCCAAAGCAACATAATTCAGACATATATGGGAGCTGAGGAAAAGCCCATTATACCCTCTGTTATTCTCTGGGAATTAGTAGGAGTCCCCCAGGCTATTAACTTTTTACCTTTGCTTACTGAAGTAGCAAAAGAAGTTCCTTATCCTTTGCATGGACATTGAGCCTTTTATCAAGGCTCCAGTGGAAGCTATAATTAAAACGCGACTTTTCTGTAGTGGTAGTATAAAAGCAGAAACTTTCATTATGTCTTTTGGATTCTAAGTCAATCTAGGTCTCTCAGGCTCAGAGCTGAAGACTACTCTAGGAAATTACTGTAAAGGCAGACTGGCTTCATGAGGTCATGGAGAGGTTGGATGTGCAAATCGGGGCAGCTCATTCCAGGAGTGAAGATAGGAGAGCTGTGCAGTTGGAAACAAGTGCCAATTAGGCATGATTCACACGGAGATTCAAAAATAAGATATGCTAGCATTTTACTCTGTGACTTTGCCAATAGAGTTAAATAAATTAAAATGTTTTGCAGTCAAGTTGAGACCAGGTTAAGCAATGTTATACAAACATCATAAGCCAAAAGGGAAAGAAGAAGCCACAGGTAATGGATCCTGACTCCCTGGGGAAATAGATTCCCTGAAATCTGGCTCTGGGTGATTGTCTCTGGCTTGCATCCTTGTGGACCATGTCAGGGGAAATTATAATAAGATGAAAGTAGAAAGCACTCCATGTTTTCCCACAAAAAAACAAACAAACAAATAGAATACTTACAACACAATTTGGAGGTTGTATGGAGTGGTATATTCAAGATTTAAAGGTTTATTCTGATATTTTAAAACCGTATCTTTGGAAATTATTTTCCTAAATTAGTATGTAAGGCTCCCCACACCAAGATCTGTTTGTAATACTGTTATTTCAAAGTTAGAATGAAATGTGAAGACCAAACCCTTTGTGATATGGCTCCCACCTACTTTTCCAGTCTTATTTCATATTCTTCTCCTCCTCACCCTCTGTTTCAATTAAACTTGTCTACTGGCTGTTTCCCATTCAGGACATTCAGCCTCCTACCTCCGTGTCCTTGAACAAAAAGCAAGTTATTCATGTTGGGGGTCCATGTCCTCTTCACCTCCTCCTGTTACAATCTCCTAATACAATCTCTAGATTTCATCAAAGCTCAAGTTCACCTCCTAAGTGAGACCTTTCTCATTCTTCTCTTCTCCTCCCACTCAATTATTAGCACCCTCTCCATCTTGAAATTACTTTGTATTCCTTGGAATATACTTTGTAGTAACTCCATGAGCAATATAGATGTCACATAAAAGATGCTGTAAAAGGAGTTGTGGGACTTTATTTACTCACCTAGGACTTCCTTTGCAGTCTTCTCACCCTGTAAAATACCCACTCCTCTGATTGAGAATCTCCACCTAGAACCTCCATATTGAGAAAGTACCTAAGCCAGCCAGGCTCCCTTCTTCACTCTTTTCCCAGCTTTGCTCTGATTCTTTCAGATTCTCAGTTGTATCCCCTCTCCCTCCTTTTCATTTCAGTTCAGCTTTTGTGATATCTTTCCAAATTGGCATATAAGCTCTTAAAGGTAGAGACTGTCTTTCTTTTTGTTTGTATTTATATTCCCAGCACTTAGCACGGCACCTGGCACCTGGCAAGAATTTAATAAATTATTTTTCTATCCTATCCATCTTGTGTTATTTTAGGCAAGTCTCTTAATTTCTCTGGGCCTCAGTTTCTCCACAGATAAAATGAAAGTGTTGGAATAGATGATCTCTGTGGTACTTTACATCTCTTTATATCTATGTTCCTATGATTTATATGTGTACAACTGTATTCCCCTAGTAGAATGTAACCTTTTTTGAGAGCAGAGATAGCTTCCTTTTTGTCTTGGTATCCCCACCACTTAGCACTGTGCCTTGAAGATGCATAGATTAATTGTACTTGAACTGAAATGAATTGAACTGAAATTGTCCTTTGTGGATAAAGCCAGTAGGATGCAGGTACTTCTGGAAGTTGAAACTCCTGGATATCCTTTACCTCTAACTACCTTTCTTGAATCTTAATTTCCATATGCTTTAGGTCTCCTGTCTGCAAAATAATGCCCACTTTGCTTACCAGTTTTGAAGCTTATTAATTCTTTCCCAAAGCTTTTTTAGATTCCACAGGGAGAGGTACCATAAAAGTGGTTTAAAACCTTAAATGTTAACTGTGTAGGGAAGTGCCCATTTAGCCACATGGCCTCAGGCTTTGATCTCATCAGACCTCATAAAGTTAGTAATATACAGTAACTTGTATTTTTTTTTATAGTGCCTCTCTTCTAAGGAATTCAAAGCCTGGTGCAGACATTATCTAATTCCACTTCACAACATGGCCTAAAGGGAAGGAGGAGTATTGTTATTACTGCCCCCATCTTATACTGGAGGAAAATGAAATAGAAGGAAAAGTGACTTTCCTAAGATCATATAGGAGGGAGAAGAATAGACCCCAGCCTTAGAATATTGGTCTTGATCTATCCAGCTGGTAGGAGCTAAAGCCTGACTCTTAGGTTGGGATTGTTTTGAAAAATAAGTTTTTAAATAGGGAAGATATTTTTCGGATAAGGAAAAGCATAATACCAACCCCAAGCCAGGCTTAGCCAAGACCATCTTATACAAGTCTGCTTGAATCAGAGTAATAAACACATAGATATTCAAATGTTTTATATATATATATATGTATATATATACATGTTTTAAATGTTTGTATATGTGTGTAGATAGATAGATAGATAATGTCAGATCTTGGTCATTTATCCGTACTAGAGGTAGGTGAAGTAGATGATTGATAGATAGATAGATAGATAGATAGATAGATAGATAGATAGATAGATAGATAGACAGACAGATAGATGATAGATAGATAGATAGATAGATAGATAGATAGATAGATGACAAAAGATTGATAGATTCATAGAATTTTTATTAAATGCTTACTATGTTCCAGGCACTCTGGTAAGTGCTAATGATACAAAACAAAAACATAATGAAACAAAAACAAAGCAGTCCTTATTCTCAGGGAGTTTATATTCTAATAGAGGAAGCCTCAACCCGAAGGGTCCTGGAAGCAGGAGGAGGAGATGGAGAGGGAAGTAAGAAAAGGCTGTCAATGTGGAGATGGAGTAGACTAAACAATGAGCTGAAAGTGAAGTTAGCAATATGGCTAGGGACACTTAGAACATTTCCATACCCTTAAAAACATTCCTCTGCTCAGTGTTGTGTATCATAGTTCCCAATTTCGTTCCAGTAGAGTCATTCCTTTATTAAGCATGATCCTCATTTAGAGATGTAACTAAAGCAGGATAACCAGAGCTTTGTCACAGGGCGGCGAAATTTTGAGAGTGCTGCTAGCATTTGCAATCATTTAGCATGTAGAAGCAACTGAATTTTCCATCTAGTTACCAAGAATATTTAGTTAAAATAATAATAATAAGTTAAAAGTGGAAGTCATCAAATGGCAGTCTCTCTCACCCCTATTCCTACATGTCACACCCCCAGGTGAGCCGCTCCCTGGTCTGGTTTTGGTTTATTTCCTTCAACCACTTCAGCATCTCTGAAGTGTCCCCTAGTCTCTAATTCTCTCCCATAGGTCTCCCATCTCCCACCTTCCCCTACTTTTGAATTTATCTTTTAAATTTTTTATAAGCAATTTTCATGCCACTTGCCCCCAAGCACAGTTTATGCTGTTTGCTCCTACTTTAGAATTTCTGGTTATAGCTCTACTCTTGATCCGATCAAGTATTTAATAAATGTTTACCAAGCCTCAAGAATTGGACCAAGCATGAGGGACACAAAGTCCAAAGCAAAACATATCTGTCCTCAAGGGACTGACATTCTAAGGGATAGGGAGAACAGACAACATATACATTTATAGGTGTGCATAAAACACATGCAAATCAGATATAAGATAACTTTGATGGGGAAGCCAGAAGCTTCTGAGTCTTGAAATAATCTTGCAATCCTTTCAAGAGTAGAAGTCATTAGGTTTTCATGGGATCAGTTTCCTCTGGGACTGGACAATGTGAGAGATGTGAGGAAGCACTGAATGTCCTTAGGTGGGAAGGTGGGAGGGAGATAAGAACTACAGTATAGGGGTGCTAACAATAAACTTTGATACTGCATAGTTTTCCCTAGGGCTAACTCTGCCTATGGTCATAAAGGAAAGCATCCTTAAGTTTCTGGAAGACAAACTAAAATTTACTAACAGGAAGGAGCTCACTCGGGGTCTGAATGCATATTTATTAAGATCCTTGGAAATAAGAGAATTATCAAATAGGGTGATTGGCAGGTCATTTAAAGCAGGGGCTTTCAGACAAAAGAGACAGATCTAATTTTAGTCATATTCAAGTGGAAATGTCTACTAGATAGAGCAAGAAGTGAGGTAGACTGAGTTGGTGAGGTCAGGTCAGATAGAACTGGATTTTGCCTATATAATTCTTGGAAGTTTATTGTAGGAGTTTAGATAGCCTATAGAGTTGAACTCAATTCAGGCAGCTAGTGGTTCAGTGGATAGAGCACTGGGCCTAAAATCAGGAAGACTCTTCTTTCCAAGTTCAAATGTGACCTCAGACAATGCCTAGCTGTGTGACCCTGGGCAAGTCACTTAATCCCTGTTTCCCTCAGTTTCTTCATTTGTCAAATGAGCTGCAGAAGAAAATGCAAACCACTCCAGTATCTTTGCTAAGAAAACATCAACTCATAAAGCGTCGGACATGACTGAAACAACTCAACGACATCAAGCATTTACTCTTACTAGCTATGCGCTAGATGCTGAGGGTGCAAAGACAAAAATGAAACTGTCTCTTCCCTCAGGGAGATTATATTCCATAATGAGAGTGAGAACCTATACTGATTTCTAGGACATTAGTAAGTATGAGCCTAAGTGAACTCAAAATATATTTGAAAAAGAGTTGCTGTTACACGATGAAATATTCTAATATGTTTTTACTGCTCCAGAGAAAGTATATATGTTAAAATATCAAGGGGAGAAAATCTGTTTAGGAGTTTAAATAAGAGTAGCTCTTGAGTTTTGTAGTTTTAAAATACGCAATCAAATTCTTCAAGTGTTAGATTCATTGTACATTACGTGGTTTTAATACAGTAAGTATATAATACATATATGACAATGCAAATATGTAGTGATAAGAAAACATTAAAATACACAAAGCCAATAAATATTTCAGCATTTTAAGACCAGTTTTTTCCCAAATAGTTTTAAATAAATCACATTGAGTCATGCAACATAAGTCCACTTGCTTAATGCATGTTTTTCTCCTTCATCTCATCTGTGATCACTATATTTTTTTTATTAGCTAGAATTGGAGTAAAGCCTTTGGACATATGACAAGAGGGAAAGAAACTCATTGGTCATGAGCATTTAAAATTTTAAGAGTTTCTAGTTTATTAGGTCAATAGATGCCCACTTCTTATCTAGATGGGTCAGAGGCAGAGTCAGAGGCACATTTAGGGTTAGGGTTAAGGTTGGGTTAGGGTTAGGTTCTTGTATACGGGTGGCTTGATAAATTTATACAAAACATTTACAAGAACGCCCGTATTTTTTGCTTTTTTCTTCTCTCTTCTCCTTCATCCTTTCCTCCCTCCTCTCCCCTTCCATATCTACTACAAAGAGATGTATTTAGGTATAGAGATGCACATTGTAAAATGAATTAAATAAGAGTGATTTTCTACTCACCTAGTAGATGTTGATCCAGAAAGGAAGACAATGAATATGTTCAAGGCAGTGAATTGTCGCAGTTTCTCCCATGTTATCCTATCTGTTAAAATGATTTCACTTTCGCTTTGATTTAAAGCATCCTCAAGATTTCTTAGGAAAAAAACCCACTGTTTTCTATGTCTGATATGCCTCCTTTTTTAGTGCAATTTTAGCACACTAAGTTTGATTTTTTGCCACCCAACAGAAGCTGAAGACCCCTTAAAGCTGCATGAATTGAATGCTCAACTTTCTATCCGCCCTTAAAATTGGGTATGCAGGTGTGGTCTAAGGCAGACTCTTCACCTGTGGGCTGCGGACCCCTGGCTGCCCAAGAGTTACTGCAAGGGGTCTTTGATTCAATATGCAATTCCATAAATAAAGTAAGTAGTTTTTCTGTAGACTGAAGAGATAATGCCTCAAACACACACACACACACACACACACACACACACACACAAAACTATTTTTCAATTGTGAGTATTGTACTGATTAATAATAGTGTATTTTAAAATAGCAGTTTTCTATCAGCATGTATCTTTTCAATCAATAACTATTAATAAGGAGACAGTACAAACCAGTGGAAAGGATGCCAAATTTGGAGTGAGAGGGGCTGGGTTCAAATCATGGCTTTGTTACTACCTGTTTGACTTCAGGCAAATCATTTAACTTCTCTGGGGCCCAGCATCTCATCTGCAAAAAGGACTGGATGACTTCTAAGGTCCCTATACTCCAAATTTATGATTCCATAATAGCGTAACTGCTATCATATTGGCATGCATGCACATTGAACTCTGACCTTGAGAAGGCTGGGTCCACTCATCAAAAATTAGCTTTGAAATAAAGTCCCTTGGGGGGCAGCTAGGAGGTGCAGCCAGTAGAGCGCCGACCCTGGAGTCAGGAGGACCTGAGTTCAAATCCAGCCTCAGACACTTGACATACTTACTAGCTGTGCGACCTTGGGCAAGTCACTTAACCCTAATTGCCCTGCCTTCTCCCCTCCGGAAAAAAAAAGAAATAAACTCCCTTGGAATTTCACCATTGTATTATTTTCCATAAAGTAGAGTTTGGTATATAAGCAACATACGTATACTTTTTTTTGAGCAGTAAGCTGTTTCTCTTGGTTCTCAAAAATGGGTTTAGTTATTGAGGCACCTAAGGACGTCAGCACCCATAACAAGGACACTAAGAATAACCTTTTACCAAATCTCTTAGGTATTCCTAAGACTACAATTTCAAGGACAATTTTGCTGGAATACAGAGGTGGATGATTAAGCATGAACTTTTTGCACTTTTGATTTTCAAGGAGCCAGAGACAACTGGAGGAAGGGATTGAATCTCTTTACCATCTCCTCCCTGACTCCAACTTTTTTGAATCATATTTCTAGGACTGGATCAGTTAACAGTTCAGTCACATATCTTGGTCTTTATAATTTCACAATATCCTGGTTCAATTATTTTTTCTGCCTTGTGATTGTTCAAACCACCACCAATCCACAAGAATTTATACTTGTCGATAAACACCCGCTGTGTGTTCCAGGCACTGCATTAGGAGTTACAAATTCAGTAAATGACCTAATTCCTACAAGTAAGGAGCTTCTTTTCCATTTGTTAAGCATTTACGGTGTGGCAGGCGCTATGCAGGAGCATATAAAGTAGGGAATACTAAGACAAAAACCAAATATCTGTTCTCTGAGAGGTTACATTGTGTTGAAGAAAACAAGGTGCACACATACAAAGTAAATAGAGGGCAATATTTTGGAGGGGGGTGTGGAAAGCATTGACAATTCAGGGAATTTGATCAGAGAGCTCATAAGTAGGCCTTTGCTCCTAAAATTTCCATTCCAGTCTTCTGAATAAAGAAGTTTCAGATAACATTCTGAATATCAGTGTTTTTTCTTAATGGAAGCACTAGAGACTTTCTTGTACCTGGTAAAATACTTATATGCTGATTGTTATGTAAGCAAATGGTAACACTGTTCACCATGATCTAATATTTAGAATATGCACTTATGAATCCAATTACCTTAATAGTGCTGTTTAGTTGATTTTTTGTTTATACTTAACAGATGCAACACCACAGTCTTTGCCAAACCGTTATTTAAAGGAGAGAAGAGTTTATCTTTTGGGCACACTCAAGCCTTCCATCAGATACATAGCATATAAGGAAAGGAACTGAGTTAAGGAAAAAGCAAAGAAGCTCTTATGGTAAATGTACAAGGAAAGAATGTGAATAAAACAAAGCATTTTATAAAGACAGTAAATCACAGAATAGTGCTGGAAGGTAGAGAAAGTAGAGTGGGGGTACTAGTCTTCCTGTTTGTCTCGATACAAAAACAGTTAAATCAAGTTAAAACCTGAACCACTGGGAAAGTACGCTTTAACAGTGTTATAATTTTCATTGTTTTTCAGATGGCAAAAAAAGAGAGTGTGTGGATGTGTGTGTAGAATTGTGCTAGAGTGTGTTTTTTTAAGAGAAAAGTGTTCCAGCAAGTTTAGTAAGAGGAAGGTAACTCCATGCCAAGTTAACATTGGTGTACATGTGTATATTTCTTCCTCACTCCTTTTTAAAGGTGGGAAATCCCCCCTTTCTTTTATTTTTCTTCTTTCTATTGGAAGCAATTTGACCATAGGAACTTTTCTTAGTTCTTTCCCTCTCTTGTTAAAAGACAACTTAAACAAAAAGTTTGAAATTAATTTGGACATTTTAATTAAATCCAAATTTTTCCCTCTCAGAATCTGTTTTCACCCTTACAGATAATTTTTCACGGGCCAGGAAGAAAAAAAAATCTTTTTTTCATGTGAATATTTCAGAGATATCATAAATACATTCAGTTTTGTTACCCTAGGTAGGAAAGACGTAGTCCTCCTCATCAGATGTAAGTAACCACTCATATTATCATCATTATCGATAAGGGCAATTGGAACAATTGAGGCCATGAGCCAATGTTAGGTTTCTGTTCTTAGCTGTCTTATTTAGTAAGCAAATATATGGGCATTTTCAGTCGGCCATAATTCAACCTTTAATTAACTCAAAAGTAAGAAATTAATGATCCTTCTGTAATCAATACAAGGTTTTCATTTTTGAATTTAATTTGAACACTTTTGAAAATCAAATGATGTTTTAATTCTGAATGAAGATAATATATAATAAAGCAATATGATAAAAATAATATAGAATAAAGAAAATATATAATCATAGTTCTACAGTTAGAATAGACCTCAGAAATCATCTAGTCCAGAGGAGGAAACTGAGGAAGGACCCAAAGAAGTAGAGGAGTATATCCATGATCACAGGGGTAATGAGTGTTCGAGGCTGGATTTAAACCCAGCTCCTCTGACTCTAGTCAGTGCTCCTTTTGCTGTACCATAATGCCTATTCATACGTTGACAGAGTGTTCTCTATAGGAAGCTTTACATTTGTGAAATAGCTCAAGACCAAAAATGTTTGGAAGCTGATGATATTTATTGAATTTAATCCTTGTTGCACACTCAAGTGTGTATATTGGTTGACAAAGGGACACTTGCAAGTTTGCACACTTGAGGTAATTTGAAAATAGCACAATTCCAAGATTGTCTAAATGTAGTTCTTTCTGAAGGTAAGAAGAATGGGCTTACCTAGTTTGTATTGGTATTTATCTCTTTTTTTTTTTTGGCAGATCTGCTTCCCCCATCTAAACTGTTACTCACTTAAGGACAAAAGCCCTACTTTATACCTCTTTGTATCCCCAGTGATTACTCCAAAGATCTTAATATGGTAAGCAGAGAAAAAAAAATGTTTGATGGCAATAATAATGATTATTGTTCTAATATGTAGATACATGACTATACATTAATTTTTTTACACCTTTTTTTAAGCTGAGTCTCTTCCAACAATTTCATAATCTGAGGAAGAGCTACTAGCATAGATCCAAGAACAAAAGAGTTAAAGAGCCCAAGATTATTTAATTGGAAAAAAGACAAGGCTAGTGTAAAAAAAAATGACCAAGGCAAGCCATAGAGAGAAACAACAGAAGATATATCAGCTTAAACAGAGTTAAGTAAGCAGAACCAGGAAAACAACAGACACAAGGATCACAGTCACATAAAAGAACAATAAAAATGAAACCCAAAGATGCATAATTATAATGAGCAATCATAGCTCTGATGAATAAATGCACTTCCCTCTTTCCATTCTAACAGTAGGAGACTATGAAAACTGTGTCAGTTGGAGTCACCGTGTTGGTGGATTATGTTTGTTTCTTTTGTTTTCTCTGTTGAAAGGGCAGGTTCACTGAGAGGGAATAGGAAATGGCTGATATAAAAACAAAAGTTATCAATACAATTCAATACAATTTTTGATAGAGAGAAGGAGAGAGAAAGAGAGAGCGAGAGAGGGAAGAAGGAAGGAAGGAAGGAAGGAAGGAAGGAAGGAAGGAAGGAAGGAAGGAAGGAAGGAAGGAAGGAAGGAAGGAAGGACTTATTATCAGTCTGATGCCTGACAGATTTTATAGAGAACATTAACTAGTTGGTCTTCATTTTCTCTAAAACAAAATGGTTTATATAGCTGCATGAGGTTAGGTGTTAGGAAGAAATTCCTGACCCAAAGGGTGGTAAGATACCAGGATGAGTCCCTGCAGAAGTTATATAACCTTCTACCTTAGGGAATATCTACATGAGCAGGCCTAGCTTTAAAGATCAATATTAAAAAAACATCAAAGTGACTCAATTATATAATATTTCAATGAAGAATTATTAGGTGGAGTTACTCTAAATTCCTCTCTTACCGGAGTACCTTTGAGAAGAAAAACTTTCTTCACCCCTACCCACTATGTTATTTTTTTGTGAATTTGAATGTCTCATATTTCTCAAGGAATTGTGTTAAACATCATATCTTTTAACTACAAAATGTAGAAACTTAGACATGATGTTAAAAAGTCAAATTCCCTACTTCAAAAACACATGAAATATGCCCAAACATATATTCTGTCCTTACTGGCTTCCTAGTTTATTTCGTCCCTATTGACTTGCCTATTTTTTATCTTTTGAACTTTCATTTTGCACAGGAAAGGAGAAGTGCAAGTCAGAGATAACTCTGGGGGGTTTGAGCCAAATACAGGTATAGGACTGGAGGGTGAGTGGAAGATATTGTCTGGAGAGGGTAGGCCAGAGTGGAGTTTCACTTGGGACAGCCAGAGGTCTGGGCTACATGCGAAAGGATTCCAGATACCTTAGAGAGTTGAGGTGAGGATCACTGAAAGAGGGATGAGGACAGGGAACATATACTCCACTGATTTTACATCTTGCTTAGCTACAACCCTGATCAATTCATGTTTTATGAAATTTCATTTAAAGAAAGGTCTTAACTCTCTCCTTGCCTTCTTAAATATTTTCTCCCCTTCTAATGAGATCTTTGTTATTCTCCTATAAACAGAGACCATATTCTTTGAAAGGAGAGGGTGGGAAGTCTGGGGCTGTGGCTCATTCTAACACCTTGTATGATGCAAATGATAACATCTTATTCACACAAGCAAACCACAAATGGAGTTTATTTCTCATGAGCAACCTGCCTCCCATCACATCTAGCCTGATATGAATCAGTCAGTCCTCCATTCCTAGCAGTGTTCCAATTTGTTTGTTCACAACATCAGATGTCCTTTCTCTTCCTGTTTCTTATTCGTTCCTGGTAGCAAAATACATTTTTAACTCCCCAGACCCTGATTTGTAGTAGTTTACATTGGTGGCTGAAATTTAGAAAGAAGCCTATGAGACACAAATGTAAATCAATGTGAAAAAAATGTTTCTTTCCCTTTTTAGTAATCCCACCCCTTTCCCAAAACACTCCAATATTGCTTTATTTGTTGACAGTATTTACTGTAGTCCTTGGTTTATTATGGTTTTTTGTTAAAAAAAATAAGATGAAAAGTTCTCAAGAGTACAGAAATTAAGATACTACAAAAGAATTAATACATGATATAAAAATTCAAACAAAATATTATGGTGTAATCCAATAAGCATGGATTGGATTGTTTTGTGTTCATTCAATGTAAGAAGTTTAGGTAATCAGCTCCCTTCTCTGGATAAGCTATTTTCCTAACCCTAATTCCTACTCAGGTACTTGTATTATTTTACCCAACTTCCATAATTGGTCATTGAGGTATGGGTTGTTGACTGTGAAGACTCTAGTAGAAATGAAATATTTCTACTGAAATTTCTAATGAAGTAATTTCCTTTTTTAAGATATGATTTTTTTTTAAAAAAAAACTTAATTTGTGAAATGGCATTTTAAAAAGCATGTTTTAGAAATCTAGACCATAAGCGCTATGAGGGAAGAGACTAGGACCTCTAAATTCTGGAAGTTAGAGCATCTATGCTCTGTGTGCTATAGATTAAAGTAGGTACTTTAATCAACATTAGATAAATTGAATTGTTTAGTTGTCTGCACCACAGATGTACCAGGAACCCTCACTGGTTCAAGTTATTTGATAATTGTAAAGGCATTTTATAAGAGGATTTGGTAAAGGAATGGAGAGTATAAACTACTTGAGAGAGGAAGAAGTAGAGGGGTGATTTCCTTAGTGGAGGTGATTCTGGTTGAGTATATGCTATTTACCAATGCCTATTAACAACTTTGCTTTTACAACTTATAGCTTGTACTCCCCTGACATCCCATGAGTTGCCCTGATCCCCTACTACCCCAGTTGCAAACCAATCTAGGCCTGGAACTAAAGTGCAAGCCCCCATCCTCTCTCCTCATCCTAATTGATAATTGCCTCAGTTGTTCACTATATCTAGACCTGGGTTCTCAACATGCATAGCACAATGTTTGGAACATAGTAAACTCTTAATAAATGCTTTTTTTGTTGATTCATTAATTTCTAGAGGCATTTGGATGGCACGGTATATGGAGCCCAGCACCTAGAGTCAGCAGATTTGGTTCAAATATGGCCTCAGTCCCTTACTAGCTGTGTGACCCTGGGCAAGTCACTTTATCTCTACCTCAATTTCCTCATCTGTAAAATGAGGTGATAATACATCTACCTCCTAGGTTTATTGTGAGGCTCAAATCGGATAATATTTATAAAGCACTTAGCACAGTTCCTGGAACATAGTAGGTCTTTATGAATGTTTCCTTCCCTCCTTCCTTTCTTCCTAGAGAGTTGCCTGGTACTGAGATGTTAAGTGACTTGCCCACAATTACAAATCCAGTATATGTCAGATAGACAAATGAGAAAGACAGAGAGACAGAGACAGAGATACAGATAGCAATTATAAGAACCGACATTTATATAGTGCTCACTATATACCAAGCTCTGGGCTTTACAATCGTTATCTCATTGGATATGCTCAATAACCCTATAGATTAGATGCTATTATTATCCCCATTTTACAGTTGAGGAAATTGAGGCAAACAGGTTAAATGACTTGCTCAGGATCATACAGCTAATAAATATCTAAAGTTGGATTTTAACTCAGATCTTCCTGACTTTAGTCTGGGCTCTCTATCCACTGTGCCATGAAAGGAAAGGAAAAGAGAGGAGAGGAGTAGGAGAGGAGAGGGGAGGGGAGGGGAGGGGAGCAGGGGAGAAAGAAAAAAAGAGAAAGAAAAAGAAAGAAAGAAAGAAAGAATGAAAGAAAGAGAAAGAAAGAAAGAGAAAAAGAAAGAAAAGGAAGAAAGAAAGAGAGAGAAAGAGAAAGAAAGAAAGAAAGAAAGAAAGAAAGAAAGAAAGAAAGAAAGAAAGAAAGAAAGAAAGAAAGAAAGGAGGAAAGAAAGAGGGAGGGAGAAGGGAAGAGAAGAAGGAAGGAGGGAGGGGGGAAAAGAAAGTATAATAGATATTTAATAAGTGCTCAGTACTCTGTGTCTGGCACTGCTAAGATGGGGCTTACCCCAGGATCTTCTTGAATGCAAGACAGGGTCTCTATCTTCTACCCTCCATAAGTCTCCTAGACATGTTTATCATTTGTGGGTGAGGCAGGGCATGGCAGAGCCCGGACTGGTGATTTCCTCAGTACAGGAAACTCTCAATGAGGAAACTCCCACTACTAATGTAACTGTTTCTTGAAACTTAATCTTAGAAAGTTTCCTGAGGACCCCAAGAGGTTAAGTGATATTCTCAGGGTCACATAATCAGTAGGTATTAGAGACATAACTTGCACCCAGATCTGGGAACCTCAGAAAAAATTATGAGGGTATAATCAGACTACTTAAGAGAATACATTTTACAAGCAGTTTATTTATATTTATTTATATACAGACAATTGGTGCACTAATTATAAATCATTCTTATCTATTCATTAGAGTCAATCTCCACGGGCCTCTGTCTTTCAATATTTTCTTTTAACTTAGTAATAATCAGTCTGTGAACTTTATAGCAATAGAATTTTAATAAAACATTCTATTCATATTTTATTCATTGAGACTGACCTCCCCGTAGCTTGTTTGAATCACCAAGGATTTACTGCATACCCAAGTGTCATTCTTCCTGCCAATATGATCTAAGGTATTTATATTATTCCTCTTCATATTTTAAGATATTTAAGACATTTATTATCTGTGTGAGTGGGCATGTCTGAAAAGAATTTTTGACTAATGATCTTTTCCATGCTACTTATATATGTAATATTGAAATTTGGATAGAATACTCTGATACTACCTTGGGACTAGTTCACTGGACTACAAAACTACTTAAGACCTGAGTAGGCAGATTAACATTAAAGTGTTTTAGGCAGGATTTGAAATCAGGTGTTCTTAACTCTAAGTCCAGACTCTATGCACTGTTCTCTAGATCTGGTGATATTAAACATAGTTTCTGTACAATGTATCTAGAATAGAAAGCAGAGAAATGAACTACAAAATAATCTTTGCCTAAAATATTCTGACATACAAAATTGTAAGAAATTGATACAAATTTATAATACAAATATAATATATATAATACATAATACATATATATGTATAATATATATGATACATAATACATATTATACATCTATTTCCTAGACTGCTTGATCAGTGGAATAGATTAGATATACAATATACAGAAGTAAATGACCACAGTCATCTTCTATTTGATAAATCCAAAGATCCAAGCTTTGAGGTCAAGAATTCATTATTCAACAAAATTGCTGGGAAAACTAGAACGCAGTCATGCAGAAACTAGGAATAGACTAACACCTTACATTGTATACCAAGATAAGGTCAAAACAGGTACATGATTTAGACATACAGAATGATATCATAATAAGCAAATTAGGGCAGCATGAAAACATTTGCCTGTTAGATCTAAGGAAAAGGGACAAGTTTATAACCAAACAAGAGACAGAGATGATCACATAGGGTAAAATGGATATGAAATTAAAAAGACTTTGCACCAGCAAAACCAATACGCCAAAATTAGAAGGAAAGCAGAAAACTGGCACTGGAGGATGGGGTGGGGTGGAATATGTGAGTGTATGTGTGGGAGGAGTGAGGAGATTTACAACAAGTTTCACTTATAAAGGCCTAATTTCTCAAACATATAGGAACTGAGCCAAATATATAAAAATAAAAGCCATTCCCCAATTGATAAATGGTCAAAGTATATGAATGAGTAGTTTTCAGAAGAAGAAATCAAAACGATCAATAGTCATATGAAAAAAAGCTCTGACTCTCTACTAATTAAAGAAATGCTAATTAAAACAATTCTGAGTTACCACTTCATACCTGAGATTAAATTGATTCTGTATCTTTTTTTATTGATACAGTTAATTGATCTTGGCCTGTAACCACCTAAGTCATGGTTCTTTTTCTCTAAACTTAGCTCAGAGATTCAGCTGGCCTACAATAATTTCACTGTTCTATTCTTGCCTCAAGAAAATCTGCTATCCTTGGGGGAATGTGGGTAGACACCAGAGAGTCTGGTCTAGTTTACACCACCAGTTATCCTTCAGGAATATCTGATTTGCCATCCAAAGATCTCTAACCTTTCAGGTAGATTCAAACAGTGAACTTTTCTTAGTCACAAGAGAAAAGGAGGGGGTTGTTACTAGCCTCTCATTCCCAACTTCCAATCAATCATATACCTCATACCTCATACCCCATACCTCAGCTACATAACCAGTCATATTATCCTCAATCCCATGATATCACCAACTCTATAACTAGTATATTATTTCCTCACCTGCTCTTTCTGTTCTTTGTTCTGTACTCCCCAAAAACTATAAAAGGGGAACCGTCCTTTTGCTTGGAGCCTTTCACTTAAACTGACACTCACTGACCCCTTTATTATCAGGTTTGCACCTTGTTAATAAGCTGTTATCTTGCTCAGAGAATACATGCCTTCAGTATACCTTTGTTCAATTTCACTTGTGACATACCTATGAGATTGGCTAACATGCCAGAAAAGGAAGATGACAAATTCTGGAAGGGATGGAGGAAAATAGGTATGCTAATATACTGTCAGGGGAGTTGCGAACTGGTTCAACCATTCTGGAAAACGATTTGGAACTACATCCAAAGGGCTATAAAACTGTGTATCTTTTTTACCCAGCAATATTACTATATACCAAAGAGATTTTAAAAAAAGGAAAAAGACCTATATGTACAAAAATATTTATAGCAGCTCTGTTTGTGGTGGCAAAGAATTGGAAATTGAGGAGATGACCACCAGATGAGGAATGGCTGAATAAATTGTGGTATATGATTGTGATGAAATACAATTGTGCTGTAAAAAATGATGAAGGAGATGGTTTCAGAAAAAAAAAATTTGAGAAGACATATGAAGTGATACAAGGTGAAGTGAGCAGAACCTGGAGAACATTGTGCACAGTAACAGCAATATTATATGACAGCAATCCACTGTGAAAGGATCTGATCAATAAAATGATGCATGACAATTTCAAAGGATTCATGATGAAAAATGCTATTCACCTCCAGAGAAAGAACTGATAGAGTCTGAATGCACACTAAAGCATATTTTTTTTACTTTATTGTCTTGATTTTTCTAGCAGCATCGCTTATATGGAGATATGTTTTATATGACTTCACAGTTATAGTGGGTACCATATTTCTTGTTTTCTTAATGGGTGGGTGAGGGGCTGTAGGGAAGGAGAGAATTTGAAACTCAAAATTTAAAGAAACAATGATTTTTAAAAAGTAACATCTATTTTCAATAAAAGTATAATCAAAGTATGTGATTAGGAATAATTCGAGGACTCTCAGTTCCAAATGTTGCTGACCTACATCAATAGAGGGAATTTCCATGCTAGGAATTTCCTACACCAAAGAAATAACAGGTCCAAATCCTCTCTTTCCAACAAACAAACATTATACTAGAATAGGTAGACAGATACTATGAAGACCTCAATGAGATCCTTTAAAGTAAATCAATGTAGAATTTATAATTTAATGACTTCGGTGCACAAATGGTAATCAGAGCGAATAGCGAAAAACCGTATTGCAAAACATAGTTCAAAAGTAAGATATCTGAGAGGAAAAGGTTCGTAGACTACATAGAAGCATCTCAAATATCATTAACACTTTCTTTGAGAAGAGAGGCAGCATTAAACTTGGTGCACACTAAATACCAACCCCCAAATTAAATCCTTTACTTTGACATACAGTAAAAGGGATGTGAAAAGAATTTCCAGTGTCATCAGTTACCAGTTACTTTTTTGAGCAACAATGAAAAGCAAAACCAAGTTAGAAGAAAGACTAAAACTGGAAAGGTTTAGAGTGCAATTTAAGTAATTACAACCCAACTTATTTAAACAAGCTCTTGATGCTGAAAAAAAAAATGAGAAACAGATATGAAGTACAGCATTATCATTTCTTGTGGAAGTTTGACTGATTTAATCAATAGCTACAGCATGAAAACCAATGAAGATAGAAACTGCTTTGCATTGGAAATACTCAGTCTCCTTACCAAGGAACATCCAAGGACAACACCAGTTTAGAATATAAATTTGATCATAAAACCTTACAGGATGGTTAAAGATAATGAGTAGTATCTACTTATAAAAAAGCAAGGGGCAGTGAAGGGGAAAAGAAGTTTTAAGAGTTTTGAGAGAGATCTAATTAGATCATTCTGAAAGAGGAGGACAATAAAAAGGCAAAAAAAAAAAAAGAAAGAAAAGTTATGCAAAAATAAATTATTTTCTCCACTGATGAAACTAGGGGCACCACGCTTGGGCTCTAACATCACAGCTCCTAATGTACTACATGAGAAATATAGAAATTCACTTAACACAAAATAGGAAGAATATCTGGACTAGATAAAATATATGGAGAGGGGGTTTATGCTGTAGGCGCTGCAAGCTTGAGGGCATCAGTGGACCTTCTCAAAATACCTGAAAGAAAGGAAGATAATAAAAATGTGAAGGAAAAAAACCTTAGATTCTATTATTACCCACATCCACCAAAACCAGTATCAATAACTACTAACCTCTATCTCCACTTTCCTATCTCAACAAAATTTGTATGAGAATAATGCATACGTGCATCAAGCATCCTTGATAAAAATATGACGTAATAGATAGGTTTCATAAACCATATTCTATAGCATAACATATTTTTAAAATGTCAATATTTTATTAAAAACTTAATTTTGAATTACAATACAACCAGTTAAATTTGCTTAGTAATGATTTACACTTCAACTGATTAATTTGAATGTGTAAAATATCATGATGATATTTGATAATCATAATGATTTTGAGTCACTCTGATTCACCATCAGGATTCTTGGTCCATTTATTCACTTTTCCCCTTATGTAGTCATTTTATGTCATCACTTCTAATTCTAATTTTTTCATCTTGGATTATTTCACACAGGTTTTTCTAGATAGTATCATACTTGTCCGTCTTAATTACTTCCATTATATCAGTGTACCACAATTTATTTAGCTGTACTTTATTGTCACATATATAGGCTATTTCTAATTTCTCACATATAATCCTGCTATGAAAATCTATCTCTTTTGCTTTTCTTATAACATTTTCAGGGTATATTCCCAACAATGGAATTACTGCATCAGATCATATCTTTACTATCAAACATTTGACTGAAAGGCATAGAGAATAAACGATCCCATCTGCTTATTGTTAGTGGACCATAAAAAAGCATTTGATTTAGTAAAGCAAGATGTCACCTTATTAAAGAGTCTCCTTGAACAAAGTGTCTCCCATAAATATTTCATAAAACTTTCAGGATTCCTCAAGAGATGAAACAGCAGAGACAACTGTTTGATAGCTTGAGGAAAGGAACCTTCCTAATAAGGGAAATTAAATAGGGATAAAAGTAAACTTGGTCTGCTTCATAATTTTATTTGACCATGGCCTTTATCAGAATAGGGTAGCTAGTTGGTGCAATAGATAGAGCACGAGGTCTCAGAGTCAAGAAGACTTGAGTTCAAATCCAGCCTCAGACAGACTAGCTGTATGACCCTGGGCAAGTCACTTAACCCTGTTTGCCTCAGTTTCCTCATTTGTAAAATGAACTGGGGAAGGAAATGGCAAACCGCTCCAGTTTCTTTGCCAAGAAAACCCTAAATGGGGTTACAGAGAGTCAGACATGGCTGAAAAACAACTGACCAGCAACTATACATACACAACCATAATTCACCTAAATTTTGCCTCTTCTTCAATGCCTAGCACAGTGTTTTGCACGAAGTATACACTTATCAAATGTGTATTGTGTTGTTTAAACTGCTGAAAGTACTAATTAGTACCAAATGTTTTGATTTGGTGACCTGAATTATAGAGTCACTGGGAATCAGCCCATTAAATTAATCAGCCATTAAGTTACCTAACTCAAGACCTTCATAAGGAGGAGCCAGGGTGAGATAAATGGTCCATGCAGCCCAGTGCTTTGTTTCAGACAACTAGACTCAAAAAATATGTACTAAGCAATGACTGTGCCAAGCACTATGCTAGATGCTGCAGATGTGAAAAAAATCAAAATGAAATAAATGTTCTTGTATTTGAGTTGAATTGGTCTCAGTCTTCTTCCTTCAATCTATTTCTGTTTTTTAAGTCATATATCCTCTCAGAATCATGACTGTGATGTGTTTGCTCCTTTTTTAAGTATAAAGTAATGCTTTTATTTGCCTAAAGTTCCCTTATTTGAGGATTAGTGTGGACCCCCCCCCCAGCACTTAATTTATATATACTGCCAGAGGTAAATCAATTTGTTTCTGATTACTGGAAATCAAATTGGTCATTGAAAAAGGTCAAAGGTTCAGTTTACTATTAGCAAGAAAACCCCATTATACTGTTGCCCCTATGACATTATAGTGTTTTCTCACATTTATTTTGTGGTGGTTGCTTTCAGCCACTTTTCCATTTGACATGTAACTTGATATTGATATAAAAATCAAGAAACAAAGTGTTCAAAACAAAGGAATCCACAAGAAAAGATTTTGACTCATGAAAGGGGTACCCCTAACTTTCCTTGCTGGGTAAAATGAATCACTACTGGGTGGTGACCTTAGGACAAACTGTTTAAAACTAAACATAATATTTTCATTTTCCTTTTTCTTTGAATTTCACTCTTACGGATTTGTGGTTATAATGAAACATACTCATTTATTTCAGGGCTGCATTCTGAAACAAAGGCATCCCTGAGCCAAGTCAGCCAATCTCAAAGATATATAGTTATGTACATTGGCAAAGTGATATGGCTGAATGACTTAATGGTTTCCATCTTCACCTTTCCCTTCAGGTCTAGTAGAGAATTAGTTATGAGTCTTCCTTGGAGTAGAACAGCCACTCCTTCCTCCGTCCATATCTTCTCCTCTACTTACACCCATAACTGATTAGGAGGGCACAATTTGTGTCACTCTTTGTTTTCACAGTGTGAATCATTGCAATAAGTGGGAGAGACCAAGGTAAGAATATCTATATATCCATTCTCTACTACAAGAGTCAATCAGATTAGAGAGGAAATTATTGCCACAGTCAAGTCAGAGCAATTCCTCTCTGACCAGTTCATATTTTATGTACCTTCTCTAGGTAAATAATCTAACTTTTAGTCGATTATTATAGTAATGATAATAAAGATGTGGGAAGTAGCTCTCTTCTACTTTAAATTTATTTAAATTTATTAAATTTATTCTTAATTAAAAATAAATTTCCTATTCTAATCCTTTAGGTCCAAGATGCCAAAAAAATTATATATTTTGGCTAGTAATATTAAGCTCTCAGTTTGGATGATTATTTTGTTCAGTCAAGTTAAACCAGTTAGACATTTTAAACTAAAGTGAGATCTTCATATCTAACATCTGAATGAAAAGAAAAAAACTTAGTCAATCTTCTTGTTTCCTCACGTCTGGAATGTACTTCTTCCTCATCTCTACCTTCAAGAGGTCCTCTCTTTCTTTAACATGGCCATCAGACATCATTCATCTTCTGTATGAAGCCTTTCCTGAAGCCCCCAATTGCTTTTGTCCTCCCTTCTATGTGACCTTCTATCTAACTACTTTGTGTATTTATATATGCATGTATTCATTAACTTCAAACTCATGCTGTGCATGTTTTTACTCTATGTTGTTTCCTCTATTATATATATATATATATATATATATATATAATATGTATATATATGTATTTTTCCATATATATACATATAAACTCATTCCAAGTTCTTTGTACTTGTAGCCCTTGTACCTAGCATGCCTGGCACATAGGTGTATAATAGATATTTGTTGATTGATAAATGTCCAAGACAGCCATTTTTGTTGTCCTTAGTCAAAACAATGGATAATTAAGTTGGTCAGTCCGCTTTGGCCTTGCTTAAAAGCAATTTAAAAGAAAACAGCAGAGTCAACTCCTTCATCTCCACGCTAGAATTCAGTATTTGTTTGGGGTTGCAACAATAGAGAAGGTTCTGTCATGGACATCAGAAAGCTCAATCTGAGCAGCCCTTATCTCAGAAGTACACACAGTTGCGGAAAAACAAAATTTCAAGAGCTGGGAGAGTTGAAATGAATGGAAGAACGATTAAGATCCTTACTCAGTTAGAAAGAGTAAACTTTTCCTTTGACTTGGAGTCAAAAATGAAATGTTCATGGTCTCAGGCCATGGAAGAGCTCAAAAAGCATTTGGAAAAGCAACTTAGAGAAGTAGAGGAAAAATCAGGAAGAGAAATGAGAGTGATGCAAGAAAACCATGAAAAACAAGTCAATGACTTGATAAAGGAGACCCAAAAAATACGGAAGAAAATAACACCTTAAAAAAATAGACTAACTCAAATGGCAAAAGAGCTCCAAAAAGCCAATGAGGAGAAGAATGCCTTGAAAGGCAGAATGAGCCGAGTGGAAAAGGAGGTCCAAAAGACCACTGAAGAAAATACTACCTTAAAAATTAGATTGCAGCAAGTGGAAGATAGTGACTTGATGAGAAATCAAGATATTGTAAAACAGAACCAAAGGAATGGAAAAGTGGAAGACAATGTGAAATATCTCATTAGAAAAACCACTGACCTAGAAAATAGATCCAGGAGAGATAATTCAAAAATTATTCGACTACCTGAAAGCCAT
>CM053627.1:111438677-111454496 GCA_028646595.1 Phalanger gymnotis
GAAGGGTTTTACATAATGATGTGCATGTGGCCTATGTTGAATTGCTTGCCTTCTTAGGGAGGGTGGGTGGGAAGGGAAGAGGGGAGAGAATTTGGAACTCAAAGTTTTAAAAACAGACATTAAAAACAAAAAATAAAGTTTTTGCATGCAACTAGGAAATAAGATATACAGGCAATGGGGCGTAGAAATTTATCTTGCCCTACAAGAAAAGAAGGGAAAGGGGGAGGGGAGGGGAGTGGGGTGACAGAAGGGAGAGCTGACTGGGGAATGGGGCAACCAGAATATATGCCATCTTGGAGTGGGCAGGAGGGTAGAAATGGGGAGAAAATTCATAATTCAAACTCTTGTAAAATCAATGCTGAAAACTTAATATATTAAATAATTTTTTAAAAATATGCCTTAAAATTTTTTTAAATGAAATGTTCAGCAGCATTTAGCAATCTACCATTGTGACCTCAGTCCAAAAGTGCAGTTACAGTCTCACTGCCATAATTATTATCTTTCAATAAATAAAGACTGATGCAAATGTTAAATGGGTATCATTAAATTAAGAATGTTTTAAAATTGCAAACATTATTCCACAATTCATTTAATTTGTGTCTCAGGCATTGCTTGGCAATCTATATAGTTTTTTTGTTGGCAAAATGCCTTACAAATATGTGTTACAAATCTATAACTTCATGTGAAACACTGAGTAATAGTGACATATTGTCTTGAATATCAATAGTTATGGCACTGGCTTACTTAGAAGGAATACAATTTTCATAGTTTGTCCCATTTTGAAGCACAAAAAAAATAACCTATATTATTATTTGCAATTAAATGGTTTTAGATCATTTCCTTTTAAATAGTCTAATAGGTTACACTAATCTTGGATAGTCCAATTCAATTTTTTTCTCTAATGCCACTTCGAACTACCTTCCAGACAGGCACTGTTTTCTTATTAATTTTAGGGAAAGTATTTATCCTTTTTTACAAAGTGACTTGTTTCACGTTATTCCTCATGGTCTTATCTTCCTGCTTGGCATGATAGTTGTAATGAAGTCATAATAGTTACACATTTCTTTGTTCAAGTAATGTGTATTTAGTGCCTACTGTGTGCCAGGCACTGTACTAAGTACTAAAGATACAGAAACATAAAACAGTTCCTGTCCTCAAGGAGGACTCAGGAAATATAACATATGCACAAATGAGTAAAAAAGAGTAATTTTAGAGGTTAGAGAGAATAAGAGAGAACACTATTAATGGGAAGGAGTCAGAAAAGGAGTTAGGAATGCCAACAGATGAAGAGAGTAAACATTCCAGGCTTGGGGGATAGACCATGCAAAGTTACAATCAGGAAATAGAATGCTACATATAGAGAACAGGAAGAAGACCAGTTTGGGGGGATTGTAGAGAGCTTGAGGGGACATAATGTGAAATAATCATGGAAAAGTAGGTGAGACAGGTTGTGAAAAATTTCAGATGGCAAACGTAGGAGACCACATTTTATTCTGTTTTGCTCGCCGGACACTAGTTGCCTTATAATAATAATACTTAGCATTTATAAAGCACCTACTGTGCTTTATATGTGCCAGGTACTGTGTTAAGCACTTTACACATTTGATCCTCACAACAACCCCTTTGTGAAATGGATACTATTATCATTTCCATTTTACATTTGAGGAAAATGAAGCAAATAGAGTTTGACTTGCCCACAGTCACATACCTAGAAAGTGTCTGAGACTGGATTTGAATTCAGGGCTTCCTGACTCAAGGGCTAGCAGTCTATCCACTCTGATACTTAGCTACTTCATCAGTAGCTGAAATTGACTCTACTCTGAGGCTTACTCACTAATTATTGAATCTCTGCCTTGAACCTCTATATCCTGAGAAGCCCCAACTCAGCTCCTCACTTCATTTCCAACTCCCTCTCTGTTTTCTGCCTTCTTCCTCCATACTGGTTGCTTTCCTCTCCCATGCTTTCCTCTCCTTTTCCTTCTTTTCAGTTCCTTTTTGTTTTTTCCTCTCTTCTTAGTATGCTCCTTGAGAATAAAGACCATTTTATAGTCTTGTTTTTATATTCTCAGCACATAGCACAGTGCCTGGCACATAGAAAGCATTTAAATGCTCTATCTATCCATCTATCACTACTATTTCAAAAGATCCTTGATATGCATTCAACAGGGCAGGTTGTGACAATCTAATCTAATAAACAGTTATTAAGCACCTATGATGTGATTAGCACTGGAGAATACAATTAGTAAAAAGAAAGACAGCCCCTGCCCTCAAAGAACTTATAATCTAAAGGGAGGAAACAGCATACCAATGGAGGCAGGAAAGCAGGTCAGGGGGAACGGGACACCAGGGGTACCTGATACAGGGACATCTTGTTCCATGAAGTTGAAACCAGGTAGGGCAGCGGATGCAAACTAGAATGAACAAAATATCTTTTCATCCTATGTGACTCCTGTTCTCATTCTTTCATAAATCCTCAAGATTTACTAAGAAAGTTCTATTTGATATTCTGGAGGCTTCTTCCATCTAAATTTTTTTTTAACATTCTGTGGTTTCCAGTGTAGCATTTGCGCTATCCCTCTATTATCCCTCATAGTGGAGGGCCTGGAGCCATGAAGACTTGAGTTCCAATCCAGCCGCAGACACTAAGGAGTTATGTGACCTTGGACATGTCACTTAGCCTCTTCTTTTGACTCAGTTTCCTCATCTGTAAAATGGGGATAATAATAGTGCCTACCTCTCAAGGTTGTTGTGAAGATTAAGTGAGATAATAACTGTAAAGTGCTTAGCATAATTCCTCGTACATAGTAAGTACTATACAAATGTTAGCTATCCTTATCATTATTATGAGTACTACTAATATTATTACTTTCACTGTTGGGACAGCCTATCCATTGATAATATGCTAAATCCTACTTATAATTCTTTCCATCTTCCTTTGGGTTACCCATAATTTTGATTCTTCAGAGACTATAGTGTTCCATAATTTATAGCTATCTGGTATATCTGTGAGAATATTGGTATTAAAAAAAGATGGGGTTTTGCATCAGGGAGAATCATTGAAATAATTTCCCAAATGCAATGCACCTCACTGTCTTCTTCCTGTTGAATTCTGGGCCCACCTCTCTGTCCTTCTGTAGAATACACACACACACACACACACACACATATATGTGTGTATAACCTCTCTGTCCTTCTGTAGAATACACACACACACACGCACACACACACACACACACACATATATATGTGTGTGTGTATATACATATATACATACACAGACACCACCACAAGGGTTCTGTATGAAATCTCTACACAGAGCGGACTTCCAGAACAGTTGTGGTAAGTTTCACCTTGTCATACGTATTTCTTTTTTTTTCTTCTTTTTAAAAATTTATTCGTTTATTTTTAGTTTACAACATTCGGTTCCACAAGCTTTTGAGTTTTAAATTCTCTCCCTTCCTTCCCCTCCCTCTTCTCCAAGATGGTGTGCAATTTGATATAGGCTCTACATATACATTCATATTAAGCATATTTTCACACTAGTCATGTTGTAAAAGAATTATAACCAATGGAGAGCAACACAAGGAAGAAAAAACAAAACAAAATGAAACAAAAAAGAGAAAGCGCAAATAATATGCTTCCATCTGCATTCAGACTCCATAATTCTTTCTCTGGATATAGATGAGCCTTTTGGAGTTGTCTTAGGACCTTCATTGCTGAGAAGAGCCGAGTCTATCAAAGTTAGTCATTGCACAGCGTGGCTGAAATGTGTACAGTGTTCTCCTGGTTCTGCTCCCCTCACTCAGCATTTGTTCATACATGTCTTTCCAGGTTTTTCTGAAGTCTGCCTGCTTATCATTTCTTACAGCACAATTGTATTCCATTACATTCATATACCACAACTTGTTCAGCCATTCCCAAATGATGGGCATCCCCTCAATTTCCAATTCTTTGCCACCACAAAAAGAGCTGCTACAAATATTTTTGTACATGTGGGCCCTTTTCCCATTTGCATGATCTCTTTGGGATACAGCCCTAGAAGATCACAAATCTTTCTTAAATGTGCGCCTCACTACAATTATAGTGGTCTAAGTTTAAGTCCACTCCTCCCATGGAGGCTGTATTTGTGGGAAGGACTGAGCTAGGTTCTTAGGCGAATGTTTTGTATTAATCATCTTTACCAAGTTATCTGAGAATAGTAATCACTGCTCTCTGGGGACCCAACCTGCCAATTCATGCAGAAGTTGGAGTTTGCTGCTATTATTTTTGGTAACAATATCATTCTTTTTTTTCTAGTTGTTTTCCTCTTTTTGAGACATCTTGAAAATCAAGCCCTCAATACTTTCCATTGTGTGGTACCTCCAGCATAGATTTCTTCTGTGTGTACTTGGTCTAGTAAAGCTTCTCTTGTTGCCATTTCTACTCCACATGTAGCCCACTGTGTACTGAGGTCATAGAATCCAAATGTGGTAGTTTCGCTGTCATGTGTGACAAAAACCTATTGCTATAGAACTGCTGACAAATTTGTTCCATTTTTCATCTATTTGTTGTTTTCCTTCCAGTTTCATAAAAATGTTCTTGGAATGATTTGGCTTAATATGTTCACACACCAGATTTTCTACAAACTCATTCTCCCTTCCAATGTTTTTTGATGCATCATGAGGTGATACTATTCATCATCCGGCCTCTTCTTCTACAATGTTTTGAAAAGGAGTAATCGCTATAAACTAGTTTTCCCCTTTACGGCCAAGTCTCTTTGCATGAAGAGGAGATCAGATACTTGCTGGCTGGCATGATTCTTATGCTTTTTGGCTTTCTTAAAGTTTTAGTTTGGATAAACTTCTCTGAGCAATGCTGAGTAGCTGAGTCAAGCCTCTAACATTTACCCATTTCTCATTTTGTTGGTGTCACTAACTTGTGTGAATGTTTGTTTTTTTTAAATTTTGTGGATTAACATGGCCAAGACACTGGAGACAAACCTCCTTATACTAAGTTAGAGCATTCCTCAGTAAGTTGCCAGCCTTTCAATCATGGAAGAAGCTACTAAAAACTTGGGAACCATTTCTGAAACCCTGTGTCGCCTATATGCTACAATAACACTTCAGAGTAAGAATTTTGTGGAGAATTACTACAACTATCTTATATTTGCGTAGTCCTTTAATACTTTTTGAAAGTGTTTTTGTAATCATTTCATTTGACTCTTTTGTTTTAGCAATGCCACTTAACCATATGACTCTGG
Source organism: Phalanger gymnotis (assembly GCA_028646595.1). Classification (NCBI taxonomy): domain Eukaryota; kingdom Metazoa; phylum Chordata; class Mammalia; order Diprotodontia; family Phalangeridae; genus Phalanger; species Phalanger gymnotis. The sequence continues at coordinate 111,443,917 of CM053627.1, forward strand.
CCAAATATTATCACTTTTCTGGGCCTTAGTTTAGACACCTACAAAATAAGGGAGTCGAATTAGAGAACCTCAAGGATCCCTTTTACCTCTGGAACCTACATATTTTCCTAACTGTTCTGTGAGGTAGATAGAAAAGCTGTTAGAGTCCCATTTTATTTAGAGTGAGACGCTGTTTTCACTCTCCCAGAATGAAGATGGTTACATTACCCCCAAGGGCTCTAGGGGCATCTCTAAAGGGTTGGATGGTATATTTCTCTAATGCCATTGACTCAAGCCCTCATTTTGGTATATTATCATCAACATTAACTACAACTGATTTGCATCTCAGTTTCATTTAATCAATGAACATCAATTACTCTCCCCTATATGACCTCATTTGCTGGGAAGAGGCCTCAAACTTAAAGCTATTCTTATGTAGCAATTCAATCTGGCATAACTTCCTTTTACTGAGCCAACAGTTCAGTTGGGACTTTGCTTCTCACCTTATGGCTTTTGGCAAATCCTAATGTGGACTCTAGCTTCTGGACTTCTGACACTCAATAGAGACATTTATACTCCGATGCAATTTCTCTATAGCTCAAGTTGCCTTGTTTTCCTAAAACAACTTTGAGAGTAAAGTTATACCATAACAGAAAGCTAAAAAAGGATCAGATCCAATGCTACCTCTTAACGACTAATTTGGAAAGCTGGATAGTGGCAAGACTTTTGGATGCGGGGCCAAAATGGCAGAGTAGAAAAAGCACTAAGCTGAGTTTTCTCAACATTTCCTTCCAGATAACTTAAAAATAACACCTCAAATCAAATTCTGGAAATGTAGAATCAACAAAAGGTCAGAGTGAGACATTCTTCCAGCCCAAGACAACTCAGGAGATTAGAAAGAGACATCTATGATGGGGTTAAAGGGTTGGGGGGAACCCACATCTTTGAAACAGTCCCAGTGGTGGGACTAGGTGGTTGCGACAGAAGCAGCAGTAGCTTGGGGAATTCTCAAGTCAGAGATAATAAGGAAACCTGGCAACTGGTCAGAAAGAAATTAAAGGGGACCCCTGCGCTAGCACTGGACACAGGACTAGATGCTGTTTGGCAACTGCATTGCCTGTATCCACTTCTGGGTCATAGTTTAAGGGAAGAGAGCAGCACTTTTTTTAAAAAAAATAGTATTTTTTTTCAATTACCTGCAAAGACAATTTTCAACATTTATTTTTTGAAAGATTTTGACTTCCAAATTTTTCTCCCTCCTCACCCCCTCCAAGGTGGCAAGTAATCTGATACAGGTTATGCATGTGCAATCATGTAAAACATATTTCCACATTAGTCATGTTGTGAAAGAAGCAAATAAAAGAGAAAAACCATGAAAACCCCACCCCGCCCCCAAAAGTGAAAATAGTATCCTTTGATCTGCATTCAGACTCCATCGATTCTTTCTCTGGATGTGGATAGCATTTTCCATCATGAGTCTTTGGAACTGTCTGGGATTATTGCATTGCTGAGAAGAGCTAAATCAATCAAAGTTGATCAACACAGTGCTATTGTTACTGTCTACAATGTTCTTCTGGTTCTGCTCACTTCACTCAGCATCAATTCATGTAAGTCTTTCCAGATTTTTTGCTTTCAATTTTATTAATCTCTTTTGATTTTCAGAATTTCAGAATTTTGATGTTAAATTGGGGATTTTTAGTTTGTTTTTTTCTAGCTGTTTCTTTAGTTGCTTGCAAGAGCATGATTTGCTCTCTCTTTAATTGTTGTATACATTTAGAGATACGCATTTTCCCTTAAGTACTGCTTTGAATGCATTCTACAGATTTTAGAATGTTATCTTACTGTTGTCATTCTTTTTAATGAAATTATCAATTATTTCTATGATTTCTTCTCTGACCTACTCATCCTTTGGAATTAGATTATTTGGTTTCTAATTAATTTTAATTCATGCTTACATGGCTTTTTATTAAGCATAATTTGTATGACGGTATGATCTAAAAGGGTGCATTTGGTTGTGAGCTTTTTATGCCTTAATACATGATCAATTTTTGTGAAAGTTCCATGTACAGTTGAACAAAAGGTATTCTCCTTTCTATTCCCATTTAGTTTCCACCAGAGATCTATCATGTATATTTTTTCTAAGACTCCATTTATCTCTTTGACTTCTTTTTTATTTATTTTATGGTTAGTTATCTGGCTTTGAGAGGGGAAAATTGAGCTCCCCCACTAGTACAGTTTTATTATTTCCTCCTGTGATTTGTTTAAATTCTCCTTTAAGAATTTGGATGTTATGTCATTTGGTGCATTTACATTTAGTATTGATATTACTTCATTGCCTATGGTTTCTTTTAGCAAGATGCAATCCTGTCGAGTCTCTTATGATATTCCTTTCACATTTACCTTTTTCTGAAATCATCCTGCTCATCATTTCTTATAGCACAATAGTATTCCATTACATTCATGTACTACAACTTGTTCAGCTATTCACCAAATAATGGGCATCCCCTATTCTTTGCCACCACAAAAGAGCTGCCATAGATATTTTTGCACATGTGGGTCCTTTTCCCTTTAGTAGTGGTATTGCTGGATCAAAGGATATGCGCAATTTGATTGCCCAGCTGGTTTTATGAAAAAACCAATAACATAATCATTTGTTAATTTGATTTTCAAAAGAAAAGGAGGAAAACCAAATTGCTAGCATCAAAAATGAAAAGGCTGAATATACCACTAATGAAGATTAAATTAAAGCAAGGCTTAGGAGTGCCAGTAAAAATAACAATCTAAATAACATGAATGAATATTTACAAAAAATAGAAACTGCCCAGATTAACAGAAGAGGAAATAAAACACTTAGATAACCCTATCTTAGAGAAATTGAACAAGCCACCAATGAGCTCCCTAAGGAAAAAAAAATCCCTAGGACCAGATGGATTTATAACTGAATTCTACCACACATTTAAGGAACAATTATTCCCAATATTATATAAACTATTTGAGGAGGAAAAAAAGGTAAAAAAGGAGTCCTACCAAATTCTTTTTATGATACAAATGTTTTTGCTACCTAAACCAGGAAAACAGAGAAAGAAAACTATAGACCAATTTCCCTAAAGAATATTCATGCAAAAAATTAATTAAAATACCAACAAGGAGGTTATAGCAATATGTAACAAAATCATGCACTATGACCAGGTGAGATTTATGCCAGGAACTCAGGGCTAGTTCCATTTTAGGAAAGCTGCCAGCATAATTGTCTATATCAATAATAAAAAAATCATATGCTCATATCAATAGCTTCAGTAAAAGCCATTGACAAAATACAACACCCATTCTTATTAAAAAATAACTAGAAAGCACAGGAATCAATGGAGTCTTTCTTAAAATGATATACGTATTTATGTAAAACCAAGAGTAACCATTATCTGTATTGGGGATAAACTCGAAGCCTTCCTGGTGAGATCAGGAGTGAAACAAGTATGTCTCTTATCCCCATTATTGTTGAATATTATACTAGAAATGGTAGCTATAGCAATAAGACAAGAAGAAGAAACTGAAGGAATAAAAATATGCTTAACAGAAAGCACAACAAAGCTTTATTAAAGGATATACCTTATTCAAGGATGAGAACAAGTGACCTAAATATAGGTTAATTATAGGGTTATGCAATTTATAGAGAACATTCACGGTTCATATATTTTTAAAAAAAAACCATAAGCATTGACAAGAAAATAGCACGTTAGTTGAGGAACAGAAAGGATGTGGGGGAAAAGTCCTATCAAAGTAAGATCTACTTATCAATTCAGTAATTATTAAATAAGCTGTCTGAAAGTGCCATAACGTGTATACTATCTTGGCTGAAAAACTTTTGACTCAGTTCTGTACTCATGGCTTCTTTACATACTGCAAATATATAAAAAAGACCTAAACATAGTAAGAATGATAGTGTATTTGATGTCCATGAAGAAGATTGCTCTCTATTTAAAAATGCAACCAACACAACAATGGCAAGAAAGATCTCATAAATGGGACATACTTCAGAAAGAAGTTAATCCTATTATGGTTCTGCCTAGCCTTAAATCCATTATCATCTCTCTTAGATCAAAGTATAATTTCTAAATAAAAAAGACAGACAAATAAAAATACCTTTCTAAAGCCAATCTACATGGCACCACTGAAAAACAAATTAAACTCTTCATCTGACATATCTAGGATGGATTGAGTAGATAGAGTGCTAGGCATGGAATCAGGAAGGCCTGAGTTCAAATTTGACTGTAGACACTTACTAATTGAATGATTTTCGACAAGCCACTTTACCTCTTTGCCTCAGACTCCCCAATTTAAAATGGGGACAATAACAGCCATCTTCCTGACAGGGTTATGTTGTTGTGAGGATCAAGTCAGACAGCATTTGCAAAGTGCCTGGAATGTGGTAGGTGCTGTATGAATGCTTTATTGCCTTCCCTTCCTTAATGTATGGAACATTTTCCCAATGATACCAAAATGCCATTTGGCCTCAATAAATATAAAATTCTGAATGTCCACCAACAAAGATAGAGACCATGGGCTTTGAGCTTAAATACAGAGATTACACCAAACCAGTGGTTGAAGATGGTATCTATGAATACATTGTTCTCCTTCAGTCAAGACACTTCAAACCTATAAATCTAAAAAAAAGATTAAGATACCGAAATTCTGAAATCAAAGCTGAATTGGATAAATATGCATAAAGCAATTAATGCCGACTAAACACCAATTTTAATGTACACTTTCAAAATTGTAATTGAATTGTAACAGATTGGAAAGTTCCCTAACAAAAATCTGAATAGCATTAACAAAACCTAAGGCCCACCATGCTGACAGCTATCGAAAGATGAATGCTTCCACACCAAACAGGAGAAAGACAATTGATACATACTTATGTGATGATATATATGTACGTGTGTCAAACCCCTATAGAGATACTTCTGAAGTAGGTAGACACCATTTCACAAAGTGATAGTAAAGACTGACAATAGGTCCATGCCATCAGATTCATTAAGAGTACGCAAAAGTGGCTTACATCTGGCCTGTGAAATGATGAAAATCCAAGAGTGGAACCAAAAGGCAGTCCATGGGCAACATCTGCATGAATCCAGCCAACAGAAAAGCATCAAACAAATGATTGTGTCATGCACATTTGTTTATGGAAATAGAGGGGCTTATGATGGCAACTTAGGAACAGGTCATTAGCACCCCAAACTATCCACACCTTAAGAAACCTAAACTTAGTAATCAGTGTAAATTATGCAAGAGAATGGTGGAGATTGTGCAACTACAGGCTGTATAAATTTAACACTCATCAAATATCTAGAAAGCCGTAACCCTGGCAGCTAGAATTATACGTTAGAAACTCACTGTCTTACACAGGCAGACAGACAACAAATCCACATGCCATAAATAAAAATCTCAAAATATCCTGGAGAATTCTAGAAACAAATTGTGCTGGAATAGAATTAGCTTATTATCCCAAACTGAGCTATTACTCTCAATTGCAAAGATATTCCATTGATTTACAAATACTTTAAAAATGATTTTTAATAGATATCACCATCAAAAATCCTCATAATCACCAACCTACACTGAGTGAAAAGAGACACTGCCAAGGAGATCAAAATCAAGTCGAAAAAGAGTAAGGGGCACATCATCTCTCTTGACTTATTTGTCATGGGAGTTGTATTGAAGATGTTCTCAGTGAGCTTAAAGAAAACTTACATCGTAATACTTTTACTCAACTGAAAAAAGATGTTATTTTATCCACCTGGGCAATAGTCTGTAGAAGGGAGAGAGTAAAAGAATAATAGTGTGGACTTGCCCTAGGACCAATTTTAGATGAACATCATTTTAAAAGGGCAGAAAAATTATATAACAAAAATAATCATAACTCTGTAGAGATGTAGTGTGGCGTAAGGGATAGATCACTGAATTTGAAGTCTGGAGGACATAGTTTTGAATCCCATTGCAGAACCATATTAACTAGGGGAATCTCAGCCATTTGAGGAAACTTTCTGAGTGGTAGATTTCTAATTCAACTCAATAAGCATATATTAAGTAACTGTTATGTGCCAGACACTTCAACCTAAAAAATCTAAAAAAAGATTAAAATACTGAAATTCTGAAATCAAAGCTGAACTGGATAAATGGCAGGGAGGATACAATGATAAAAATGAAAACAGTTCCTGCCCTCAAAGGACCTACATACTATTAAAAAAAACACAAACACAGAAAAGTAAGTAAATACATATTCAGTATAAATAAAAAGGGAGAATTCTAACAATGTGGGGAGTAAGAAAAGGCTCCTATAGGAAATACCACTGCTGAGCCTGGAATGGAGCTAGATACTCCAAGAAGGATGGGCAAAGAGGGACATGATTCTGGACATATGAGAAAGTATGGCTATGGGAGGCAAAATGTGGTATAAAATGTACATCATGACCATAAGACCTACCTCAGAGGGCGTTGCAAGGCTCTGAAGAGAGAATGCACGTAATGTGTTTTATAAACCTTGCCGTGTTATATAAAGTCAGCTACTTAGAGCTTTAAGTCATGTTGTCATAGTAAGCACTTAATAAATGCTTATTGATTAATTAATTGATTTCCTAGTAGCTTGCCTTGAACCAGCTTTTGTATGTTTTCCCCATTTGCTACTTGGTTTTTTTTTAGAATCTGAAATTAATTCCTAATTTCTTAAAAAATTCTTCAACTACTGCCAAGGCTCCTATTACTACTCTCCCCAACAGCATTGCCCTAGTTGTTGTTGTCCAGTTATTTCAGTCATGTCTGACTCTTCGTGACCCCCATTTGGGATTTTCTTGGCAAGGTTACTGAAGTGGTTTGCCATTTTCTTCTCCAGCTCATTTTATAGATGAGGCAACCGAGGCAAACAGGGTTAAGTGACTTACTTAGAGTCATACAGCTAGTAAGTGTTTTAAGCTAGTTTTGAACTCAGGAAGATGAGTGTTCCTGACTCCAGGCCTGGCACTCTATCTAACCTAGCTGCCCCTGAATTACCCTTACGTGTACCTTACTTCAGCATAATCAGCATTTATTAAGTGTCTACTACGTGCCAGGCCATTAAGCTAAGTTCAAAGGATAAAAAGAAAGACCAAAAACGAGTCTGTTCTTCAAACTGTACTTGGTTAACATGATCAAATGTGTCTGAATTTTACAAAATAATAATAATAATAACATCTTATTTTCTTCAGGGTACCTCCCTTCTGGCTTCTTTTATCTGGTTTTGTTGTCCAACTACTTATTTTTAATAGCCTGCAATTTTTTACTTTCTTTGTTATCACACAATATTTATTTTATTTTACATTTCTTAGAACACAGTAATAGTTCGTTTTTTTTTTTTTACGTGTACCCAATTTATTCAGTTACTCCTCAAGCATCGGATAGATGACTTGTTTCCAATTTTTCACTATTATAGACAAAACCACAATGAATATATACTTTTTTGCATAGATAGTTCCCCTCCCCCTTTTGATATGTGAAGGATACAGAAAGGTTATATGATTTTATCTGTTTGGGAACTCCCTTCGCCTCAGAGATCACATTAAGTCTGTGACTCAGGAGATAAGTATTAGGGAGTTGCATAAGGTACATAGAGATTAAGTGACTTGCCCAGGGTCACATCTTTAACAAGAACCAGAGGATGGTGATGAAACTAGTTCTTTTTGACTCCCATGCCAGTAGTCTATCCATTACGTGACATTTTCTTTTGCTGTTCTTAGAAAACAATCCTAGTAGTGAGAACCCTAGGTCAAACGTGTAACATTTATTGTATGTTGCCAGATTCGATTCCAAAATGCTTACTCTAATTCATAGCTCTATAAACAATGCAATCATATGCCTGTTCACAACTCCACCAATATTTTCTTATTTTTCATACTCTTTGACAATTAAATGGTAGAGGGTTGTAGCTATGTTTTTTTTAATTACTTATTAAAATTTAGTTTTAAGGTAGTTAATATCAATCTCTGTTTCTTCCTTGATGATACTATTTCTATTGTTTGTTCTATTATTTTCTATTATTCTCCTTTGTTTCAGTTGTGGGAATTACATTTTAAAAGCAACCTTGACCAACTAGATATATATCTTGAGAAGGGTAAGCAGCATGATGAGGGGATTACAGACCATTCAACCCCTCAACTTTATGAATGAGGAAACTGAGGCCCAGCGTAGTGGAAGTAATTAGCCTAAGGCCATATAATAAATTGCAAAACCAGGATTTTAACCTAGCTCCTCTGACTTCAAACTGAATGTTTTGTTGCACTATGTAGCCTAGAAACTGGGACTCAGCTACCTGCTCGTGATCACACAGCTTGTAAATACTGGAAGGGAGATTTAAACTTAACTCTTTCCTGACTCTATCTTCCATGTTTGAAGGAGCTTGACGCATTTAGCCTGAAGAAGACTTAAGGGACTTGGCCAAGGACAAAATTACTACCATCAAATATGTAAGAGAGTGTCAAGTGGAAGAGGTAATAGACTGATCGTGCCAGGATCCAGAGGAGAGAACAAAGACCAGTACAGTAAGGTTCACCATGAGGAAGAACAACCTGACAATTTGAGATATTTAAAGATCTAAAGCACTGGTTCCCGAAGAAGTGGATTCCTTCTCTTTGAGGGTGTTCAAGTAGAGGCCGGATGATCCTTTATTGAGAACACTGCAAAGGGGATTCATGCTTTGGATAGCAATTGGATTATATGACAGTTTGCATATTTTCTCCTTTATCAGAATATGAACTCCTTGAAAATAGGGACTTTTTCTTTTTTGCCTTTTTTTTGTATCCCCAATACTTAGCTTAGTGCCTTACATGTAGTAAATGCTCAATAAATGCTTGTTGATTAGACTTGACTGCTAAGGACCCTTCCTACTCTACATTTGGAAGCTGGGAGGGTAACCTCTTCTTTTTCTCTAACTAGACAGCTGAACATAAGCAAATAGGATGAGAGGCCATATGGTGAGGTAGGAAAGATAGGGCTGGATTTACAGTCAGAGAACCTGGGCTGGAATCCCAGCTCTGCTGTTATCTGTCTAGGTGATTTGCCCAAAGTGACAGGATGAGGGATTTCTGGTTCTAGGTTCCACACTTTCCCCACTATACCACATAGCTTCCTCATTTGTAAAATGAGAAGATTGGAACAGATGATTTCTGAGGGCCTTTTTGATTCAAAATCTATAGTGGCACGGTAAATCGTGTACTCTCAATTAACTGTTTCAATTTTAGCATGGCAAGATGATCTATGCTAAGAGGTTAGGAGTTAGATATTTAGACAGACAGAGAGGCAGATACATAGATGACAGATAGAAAGGTAAGTAGATACCGTGATAGATGGATGGATGCGTGGATGAATGGATGGATGGATGGGTAGATCCAAGTTTGACACTAGGGGATATATGTTCTCAAAAACTAAATAACATAGCCGTCCTCAATGCCAATGCTGTGGGTACGCTTCTGGATGAAAGTTACTTTTCTACTCACAGTCATGATAAAATATTGTTTAGTGGCACGGTCTGAAGAGAGACTTATAGTTGCTTAATTCTCTTCTACTTCGAGTTTAGATGATAAAGTCAAATCAGGAGTTCAAAAATATCATCTCAGAAAGGAAATGAGAAAGAAATTGCATTTCTGTCACTAACAGAGGAGGGGGCTCAATCTTTCCGTGCGCGTAAAGTGGGATAAGGTGGGGGAGGGGGAGCTGAGGGCTGCAAGATAATTGAGAAGAGCGGGAAATGTAGCAAAACCAAGGCTAGATGTCAAGTGAGGTGTTGTGGGCTTCAGTCAATTTCACGTAAGGAGAAAGTGAGGATGGGTTAATGGAAATAAAGTGGGAAAACAAAGAAATAAAAGAAAGGCTGCTTGAATGTACAGTGTGTAACTACTGAAAGAGAAAGGAGATTATCAGGAAAATGCATGTAAGGCTTTGTGGTGAGAGAAGTGGGTGGAGGCCAAGGGAGAGATGAGATGAGGAAGAAAAATTTGTTTAAATAATGAAGAAAAACAGCATAGAAACCAGTGAATGTCATAATAGGGAATGTTATCTTCATTAGAAAATGTGGAAGTCTGTCTTGTGGGCCAGGACATTGGTATTATTTCTGATATAACACCAAAACAAATGTAGCTGCAGCCCATTATGTTCTGCTAAGATATTGGCCTATCTCCTTAACTGCTTAACATTCAAAATGGTGAGTATTCCTAATGCCATTTTATTTTTTAAAATTTTTTTGTGCTTTTATTATTTTTAAATCATTATTTATTTCTGTAATATTTTTAGTTTTCAGCATTAATTTTCACAAGAGTTTGAATTACAAATTTTCTCTACATTTCTACCTTCCCTCACAATTCCAAGATGGCATATATTCTGATTGCCCCGTTCCCCAGTCAGCCCTCCCTTCTGTCTCCCCCCGATCCCCTTTTCTCTTCCTTTCTTGAAGGGCAAGATGGATGTTTATGCCCTATTGCCTGTATATCTTATTTCCTAGTTGCATGCAAAAACTTTTTTTTGAACATCTTCTTTTAAAACTTTGAGCTCCAAATTCTCTTCCCTCTTCCCTCCCCACC
>CM053627.1:111454996-111500262 GCA_028646595.1 Phalanger gymnotis
TTTTTTTTAAACATGGTAAATGTGGTCATTTGTTTTCCTTGATTATACATATTTGTAATAGGTTTTGTTTTTCTTGCCTTCTCAATGACTGGGGATGGGGGGATTGGGAGATGGAAGGGAGAGAATTAAAAACTGAAAACAAAGTAAAATTGAATTCAGGAATGGAATGGAACAAAAAGAATTCAACAGCTCTGTGAGGAAATAAATATTTAAAAAGATCAAAAGATTGGGGAAAAACTAAGAAATTGTAAAGGTACCTATGAACAAAAAAAATACTGACCTGGAAAACAGGTTGGAGAGGGGGAATTTAAGAATTGTTCAGTCATTTCGATTGTATCTGACTCTTTGGCACTCCATGGACCTCTGTCCATTGGGATTTTCTTTGCAAAGATAGTGAAGTGGTTTGCTATTTCCTTCTCCAATGGCAAATAGAAGTTAAGTAACTTGCCCAAGATCAAATAGCTAGAAAGTTTCTGTGACTGGCTTTGAACCAGGATCTTCTTGACTCTAAGCCCAAAGTTCTATCTACTGTGCCACCTACCTGCCTCCTAATTTAAGAATTAGACACCCTAAAATATCATTACCAAACGAAAAACCTGGACATAATTTCAAGAAATCATGGTGGGAGTGGAGGGGGAAGAGAGAGAAAACTCAACCCTGTATGGATCTATTAGAACCAAACAGCAAAGTGGAAGTAGAAAGAACTCACTGATCACTTTCAGAATTCCTTTTGCCCTTTTGATCTTGTGGAAAGCCCATGAACTATGATATAGATTTCTAGTTCTAGAGAACACACACACACACACACACACACACACACACTTTCCTCATCTGTATAAGGATCTGATTCTGGTGATTTCTAAATTCCTTTCCAGTTTTGAATCCTAAAATCCTTTACCACAGTAAGGAATGCATAAAAACATTATAAATCAAATAACTGTTGAGGGTCTACAAAAAGATTATTCCTTGAGTTTTACTCATAAGGTAAAGACAAGGGCAGCTAGGTGGCACAGTAGATAGAGTGCTAGGCTTGGAGTCTGGAGGACCTGAGTTCAAATCCAGCCTCGGTCACTTGACACATTTACTAGCTGTGTGACCTTGGGAAAGTCACTTAACCCCAATTGGCCTGCTTTTCCCCTCTGCAAAAAAAAAAAAAAAGAAGCTCATTGGCTGAAAGCTTGATCCTGCCAAAGCTATATCTGGTGCCCTCCAAAATCTCAGAAAGGAGAAGCCTCTCAGTGTGTTGAGCTCTACTCCCCTTCTAGTTTGAGATGGAGAAAAAACAGGCATTATGTGTGGTTTGCTGTGAGCTGTGCTTTTATGAGAGAAGAGGCTTGGTGCTAATTGGACAAAGCAGAGTCTCCTGCTATTTACAGATTTGGAGGAGCTTGGAGTTTCTGATGCTTAAGGGGACAGCTTAACTTCCCTCCCACCCCCCATTGTTCTTTTTAGCATGACTGGAAATTTTTTGCTTCTTCACTGACTTCAGGGCACAAGAAGTATGGGCTTTGCCTAGCGGGAGAGTGGCGAAGACTGAATGGGGAATAGCTACCAGAGAAGTGGCTTCATGTGATGCAAATTGATCCTGAAGGAACCAAGGACATCAAGTCGAAGACGAGAGTAGTGAGTTGCTCAGAAAACATGAGTTTCCCTATGAAATGCAAGGGGGGGAATTCCTATAGTTTCAAAAAAAAAACCCCTTCTGTTTGAGGCCTTAGCTTAGGGGATGTAAGAAGGATGGGTCTAATGCCAGCACTCTCTTAGTTTAAGTTTGTACAAAATGAGGTACAGGAAAGTCGCTGAGCATCTAACACCAGGAGGTTTACATTGCCCTAACACAGCAAGACTATTCAAAGATACAGTGGCACTTGGCTTCTCTAGATATAGTACCTTTCATCTCCATATGAAAACTAGTCTGACCATTAGGATAGTGCACAAGATTACTATCATGGGATTTAGAAATTCACCAGTTCCAAGGGACCTAGATTCTGTGTGTCTAGGACTTTCAAAGCCCTTAGATGACCAGGAAGTGCATCAAGGAAGTAGAATCCAATTACATTGGGTCAATCAGATCCCAGTGGCAGCTTTGGTTTGTTTTATGTAGTTTCCCCATGGTGTGGGTGGGAGGAGCAGGGACCAGGCAGATCAGGGGACAGCAGAAGGTGGCTGAAAGGCCCCCACTCCCCAGTCCCCAATCATTCCCCAGAGGCAAAGAAATTTAACAACCAAACGAGGCTGGAGGAGGAGGTTGAGTGCCTATGAGATGAGACATCTCCTTCAGAGGCCCTGGGGCCTTTAGAAGACAGGGACCCTGATTCCCCAGCCAATGGGAAATACTCCCCCTGGCCCAGGAAGTGTCAGTCGCCTCTCAGCACAGGGGAAAATAGTGAAGAATATTACAGGTGGGGCGAAACAGGGATGAGGGAGATGGCCCCTTTGGCGATAGGTACTTTTGCTTCTGTAAAGAAAGAGGTGGAGCAGGACAGGCCTTGATCAAATTGGGGTGTTTTTTTTGTTTTGTTTTTTTGCAAATAAACCAGTGACAAAGTGTAAAGAATTTCGTAAATCACCCAGTAATACTCTCAATCTTCCCCATTGGATGAAGGCAACAAACGAGACCCAGGGAGCTTCTGGTGATTGGCTGGTTGGGGATCAGCTATGTTCCTTTGTCCTTTAAACAGCGAGCTGCTTCTACTCTGAGTCACTTAGCTTGAAGAGTCAGTTCTAGAGAAAGGAGTGAGATTTTTTTTAAAAGTTTGAAATTTTGGTTTCATGTTTAATATCTTTTAACACGCAAAACATATTTTGGGGAGGATTTGTGCAGGGTGCTTCAGTTAAAAAGTCATCCATAAAATGGAAATATTAAAAATAAAACTCTAGAAAATGTCAGTTCCTGTTCAAGATTCCTCACTGAAGGAACACTCAGATTAAAAGGTATACATGATACAGAGTGGTAGTGACACATTTTCACAGGCAGTTATTTATAGTCTTACATATAAGAGGTTATGTGAAAGGTGACTTGTTAGTATTTTTTAAACATGAACTCTTGGATTGTATACTAAATAACAAAGATTAAGAGATGTTCAGGTTATGAATTATTTGAAATGTATGTGCATGTGTCATACAAATATGTGTATGTGTATGTAGATACGACTGAAAAATGATTGAATAACATTTGTTTCCTCTAAGATGACCCTCCTTCCACATTCCTTAGCCATGCACATTTCCTCTGTTTATGCTTTTCTGCTTGTTACCTCTATGTGTCCATTCTTCCTCCTGATACTGTATTTGTGAGGAAATGTCACTTCACAGTAATTCATCTTCTTAGATACCAATCATGATGAAACAATTTTCCTTAGCACCTAGGCAGCTAGGCGGCTACATAGAGCACAGAATTTGGAATCAGAAAGACCTGAGTTCAAATCCTACCTCTGAAACTTACTATCTGACCATGGACTATTTAACATGTTTGCTTCAGTTTCTTCATCTATGAAATGATGATACCAATAGTACTTACCTGTCAAGGTTGTTGTAAGGATCAAATACAGTAATATTTGTAAAGCATTTTTCAATCCTTAAAATGTTACAGGAATGCTAGCTATTTATCATATTATTGTTATTATTTATCAGGAAAAATTGGTTCAAACAGGCCACCCCTTTCATGCAATATGGGGTGGGCAATGGACAGCTCATGCTTCTCAGCTGCAGCTTTACAGTGACTCATGAGGTCCTAACCTCCCTCTCCACCCACATACATGTCCTTTCTATTCTCATTGTCCTAATGGTCAGATGTGGTGCTTGTCCCAAATGAAAAAATTTGACTCATTTACAATTCTGGGTTGGAACAATCAGCCGAATCTAATAAAAAATAAATGTAAAGTCCTACTTTGGGGGTCCAAAAAATTAACTGCACAAGCGGTAGATAGGGAGATTATCTAGGCAACAATTCACATAAGAAAAGCCTAAGGATTTTAGTAGTCTATAAATTTAATATTCATCCATTGTATGGTGTAGCAGTTGAAAAAGCTATTTCAATCTTAGGCTGCTTCTGGAGGGAGGGATGCGACAGTCTTATTTTACTTTACTGTCCTCAAACCATATCTGGGGTATTTTGTCCAGTTTTCAGTCCCACTTCTTAGGAAAGATATTGTCCACCTTGAAGGTGTCCAAACAAGAGTGAGGAAATTCAAACCATGTCATGTGAGTATCAATTGAAGGAACTGACAATGTTTAGCCTGAAGAAGAGGAAACTTAGGAAAGAAATCGTTAACATTTTCAAACAATTTGAGGGCTACCATCCGGAAGAAAGTTGAGACTTACTTATTGGGAATGGAAGCTCATTTCTAAAGTATAGCTCTCTGGGAAAAGGGACTTCCTAATAACCGTGATTAATAAGGATCTCTTTGGATTGCCGCTCTGACCTTTTGCCATCAGCTAAGGGATGTAACTGATAGAGCGCTGGATCTGTTGTCAAAAACCCTGAATCGGCCTCAAAAACTTATTAACTAGCCAAGTCTCTTCACTCCTGTGTGCCTCAGTTTTTTCATCTGTAAAATGGGGATAATAATAGCACCTACCTCCCAGGGTTACTGTGAAGATCAAATGAGATCGCATGTGTAAAGCACCATTAAAAGCTAACCCTTATTATTTCACATCAAATCAGCATACAAACAATGTATACCAGCAGGAACGCTCTCAGTTGAACACACAATTAATAGCAAAAATGTGGTCTCTTTTTTGACAACCTTTATGCCCTGCTTATCAATTGATTCCCCAGAAGAGATTCTATGAGGAAAAAATGACGCCAGATGCACTGCTATTTGTACATTGTTGTGCCACTTATTTGGCAGCCTCACAGAGCTCTCTGTCTGTTGACTATATCCAGGTAGTTGAAATATCGCTTTGTAGCTTTGTTTCTACCTCTCCTCCTTCCTGTGCACTGACTTTGGGCAATGCCACCTGTGACCTTTATTTTGCTTTGCCCTGGAGAGTAGAATTAAAACTAAATCCATATATACCTATGTATATGCATATACACATATATCTGTATACATGAGTGTGAGTGTATATGTGTATATTGTATGTATGCATATATGCATACAAACATATAAAAATACCAAGTCGCAGCTATGGAGGTCATGAAGCTCTAAAAAGTCCGCTTTGGGAGATTCTAGCAATACATGCCTAATGAAGGGATCTCAGACCAAACTCAGTCATTTTACACATTGCATCAGCTGATTTCATAAGCAAAATAAGTCCAGCTTGGCATTTAAAGTCCTTCACAACCTGGTTCCCACTTACCTTTCCAGTCATTTCATATTATTTCCCCTTCATAGGCAGAGTTTGTAGAATTTGCTAAAATTCCATTGCATACATTTTGTAGTAAATGAAAGGACTTTTCTTTCATTAAACTTTCAATTTGTCTTTCTTTTCAACAAAGTTGAAACATCGCAAGAATGTCCTGCCTCAATTTTTGTCCAGGTAGGTAGATGTAAAAATTGTTACACTGATTTCTGAAATAAGAAAACCGTCAGAGGCAAAAGGTGACTTGAATAAAATCCTAGGGGAGTAGCTAAGCATTCTTCACAAAGCTTGGTTTTCTGATCACTGGACCAGAATAGCATGTAAAGGCACACCCAGAGACCCTCATCTCTACATTTATTTCCCTTTGACTTCAATTCAATATACATTCATCAGACAATTACCATATTCCCAACACTGTGAGCACTAGAAGGGACGCAAAAGAAGCAGAGAATATCTTTGCTGTTGAAAAGATTTAGGATTTTGATATTCCATTTCCTTGAGGAGGGGTGGGATATGGAATTTAGCAATTGATTTCTCTGTAGTCTTGTTCTACTAAAAAAATTTACAGAAATATTTAGTTACCAGAGAATCCAACTGTATCGTAATTAGCCAGTTGGAGAATTCACTTATAGAAAGAAAAGTTTGATAGTGAGGACACAAATCTACACATTAGTTTTAAGGCTATTGTACTTGATATTGCTTTAAGACTATTGTCTTTGTATGTGTATATATATATGTGTGTGTGTGTGTGTGTGTGTGTGTGTGTGTATACACATGTATATTATGTGAGTATGGGGTGTGTGTGTATATATACATATATATGCATATACATAGAGACATCATCTTCCTTTAAAACTTCTACACTTAAAAAATTTATTGAACTCCACAGCTCATTCACAAACCAAAACTTGCTTATTTTAAGGTAAATAATACTGATTTAGGATCATTCTCATTAGGGTAAGAGAGAAAACAAACATACTTTTTTTTCTTTCAATGACTATATTTTAGATAATTTTTGTAGTTCATCTCAAAAGGTAATGTTATTTAGGGATTGATTTCTGCAGTTCAGTTTCAGGACAGTGTGAAATTGGACAAATAATTTGAAATTGTCTTAAAACAGGATTTATAATGGAAAGAGTGATACATCCTGTAACCAGGTTTCAGGAGAGACTTGAAAGACTCAATGTATTTACATTAAACAAGTGGAATAAAAATCCAACCCAGCCTCAAGGGTATTTTTTAAAATGTTTTTGGAAATAAGAAAAGTTTAATTTAAGCATGAAAGATAATTATCACACTTTAAAAAATAAGTAGAGATGAATCACAAGAAACCATTTTACTATGACTCATAATGATATGTGGTCAGATCCTTCATGGGCCAAGTAGGTATTTTTCTTCAAAGAATACCCTTTGGTGGTTTTTCTGTCTTCGGATTATTCACAATACAGCATTACTTTCTGGTGTTGGGACTTTTCATCTCTATAGAAGATTCACTGCACTATAAATACAGTGCTTATGGTTCACATGGCAAGTTTGGATTGATCATATGCATGATTCCACCTAAGTGTCACCTACTCGGCTTCTCTCCGCCCCTCATCCTGTCCCACAGAGTAACTTAAATTTTTCATTTAGTAAACAGGATGGTCAAAGAGAGCAGAGGGAAAAACCTATTTAAAAAAGGCAACAACCACACCTTATTATTAGATTGTAATAATATTAATGATGATGATAATCATAAATAACAATAACTGTATAGTATGGATAACAAGTTTCTCTTCCAGGTGTGCAGTAGTTCAGGGGGTGGAGTGTGAAATTACTCCTCCTCCTCCCTCTAGATATCTAGGAAACAATTTTCTGAAAATAAGAGATTGTGGCGGGCTGATAATACAAGAGAGATCAGGGTATCCTCCTGAGCCACTAGACCAGGGGAGATGCTGACACAGGTAGAAGATATGCCACTCAGATGCTCTGTAAGAGAGAACACATAACTATGATAGGTCAAATTGAGCCAACAGAGAATTAGGAAGTAAAGAATATTTTAGAGGTGGGGCGGAGGTTGCCCCTGTTTTCTGAATGGGGGCAACGATGCAGAGAACTGAAAAGCTTTCCAAAGTATACCCAAGCTCTTTGTGTCAAGAGGGAACCTGTGATACAAAAGTATAGTAATATAGCAATTTGTGGTTACAATGTTTACATTTTTTTTCTCCTTTTAATCTTCACAGAAGTGTGGTAAACTAGGATGTAAATGTATTATTATCCCCACTTTAAAGAGGAAGAAACTGAGGGGAAAAGAGCTTAGATGTCTTTCTCAAGGTCACAATGCTAATAATTGGCATAGCGGGGCTTGGAAATCAGCTGTTTTACCCTTGCACACTTTGGACCTTGCATATAATATTGTAAGAGCTCAATCAGTATTTGTGGAATGGATTCTTTCTCTCTGAGGCCTTTAGCCTCTTGCTTTGTATGGTAGGAAGATATGGTATGAACGCGTAGGAAGGCAATGCCATTAAAACTAAGTTGTAATTAAAGCTATTATAATAAATACCATGAAGAAAACTGGAACAAAAATTGAAAATTACATACAGAAATTAAATTCGTACCTTTTTTGTGACCACAGACTATCTCCACAAATGATAATCTAATAGCAGAAATCTTGGAATCAACTACAAATGAATTCATTTTTATTGATGGCATGAGAAAGGACAGCAATGTACTAAAATTAAACTGAAAACATTTTTACCATTATATGGTAGAGGTTTAAGGCAGCTGTGTGGCACAATGAACAGAGAGCAGGACCTGGTGTCAGAAAGACCTGAGTTGAAATCCAACCTTAGACTCTAGCTGTGTGACCCTGGACAAGTCACTTAATCCTATCTGCCTCAGTTTTCTCTTCTCCAAAATGACTTGAAGAAGGAAATGACAAACCACTCCAGTATCCTTGCCAAAAACAAACAAACCCAAAGAGGGCATGAAGAGTTAGACTGGACTAAAACTACTCAACAAGAGGAGATTTACTTAAGAGGAAATTTGCAAGAGGGTCATAATTCCATCTAATGGATTACATGCAATCCAAGATCAATAGTTGAAGGCCCTCCTTCAATTTATTTTTATTTTTTATTTTTTGGAATGGGGAAGGCAGGGCATTTGAGGTTAAGTGACTTGCCCAAGTTCACACAGCTACTAAGTGTGTCAAGTGTCTGAGGTTAGATTTGAACTCAGGTTCTCTTGACTCCAGGGCCAGTGTTCTATTCACTGTGCCACCTAGCTGTCCCCCTGCTGCAGTTTTGACACAACTCTTGAGTTTTGAGAAGCAGTATGGAGGATATTCAGGCAGAAGTGATGAGATGGGAATAACCATGGCATAGTAGAGTGGAAAGAACTACGAGTCAGGATATCCAGATTCTAGACCTCACTACCGATTCATCTCCCTTGTTCTTAGTTTCCCCATCTATGAAATGGTGATAATGATACATACACTGTCTATATCACAGGGCTGTTGTGAGGAACAAATGAGATAATGTATGTGAAAATGCATTTTAGGAGAGTATTGGCACTAAATATTCCCTAAGATTCTGGGTTATTTAAATTCTAATGATTTACATACAGCAATAGGCTTGGGCATTCTAGTTCTTAGCACTTGGATGTCAAGCTCTAAGGTTTGTGAGGAAGAAGATCTGAAAGTTCAGCAGGTAAAAAGATTTGCCTTGAGTTATTTGCCTTCAATGAGTTATCACACTAATGGAGTTTTGTCATTTGAATAGTTTCTGACCAGTTCAGAGTACCAAAAATATCAAAACCCTTTTCTAATATTATCAACATACTCAGTAATAGTTGTCCCCTAAGAACCCAAAGGAGAAGTAGTGAGGTTGGAGTTACAATGACATGAAGTGGGGAAAGATTATGTTTTCACGAAAACTAGAGGAGTCTTCTATCTAGATTTCTGTCAATTCAATTCACATGATCATAGTTCTAGAACTGGAAAGAGTCTCAACCCCTTCCTTAATCCAGCCCCTTCATTTTACAGATGAGGAAACCGAAGCCCAGAGGGATCAAGTGACTTGTTCAAGGTTGCCTTAGTTCAATTCAGTTCAAGAATATATTTTGTGCTTAGTATAAGATAATGCATGGGAAAGTGATTTGAGAAGCTACAAGCACTACATAAGTTCTTATCATATATGAAAAGAATGAGATATGTCCTGGCCAACAAGTTACTTACAATTTTGCAGGAAAGATAAGGCATGCACACAGGAAACTGTTAAGAAATACAAGATAATACACAAGTTTCCAGTATGTTCCCAAATAAGCGGCACAGTCTAGAAAAACCGAGAATAGAAAGGCAGAAATCAATGCTGTTTGGATTAATTTGTGAGTGAGGTTGGGAGGGAGAAGAGACCTGATGGAGAATATGATGTTTTAGCAGGATCTTGAAGGATGAATAAGGCTTGAAAAGAAGGAGAAGAGGGAGGCATTCAGGCAGAAGCAACTAGTCAAGAAAGACCATGGTATATTCACAAGGGAATTAAAAACTAGCAGGCAGATCATAGAAGTAGCATGGTTTGGTGGATGGAGAACTGACCAGTTTTAGTTAGCAAGCCCTGCATTCAAGGCCTACCTCTTCAACATCCTAGCAATGGCAAGTCACTTAAACATCCCCCAGACACCCCTCTAAGGCTAAAATCCAGAAAACGGTTGTAGATTTTCATACGGAGAAGGAGTTTCCTGACTCCAAGAAATAGGATCCAGGAAAAAAAATGCTTATTTTATCACCACCAATGACAATATTTAACATACTAGGTGCAAGGCACAGAAATTGGTAAGGGAGAGACAAATAACTCGTATTTCATTAATTCAGTCAATAAACATTTATTAAATGCCTACTATATGCAGGCACGGTGCTGAGCACTTTGAATAACATTTTATAGTTTAAAAGGACCATTTAAGGCTTTATGTAATCCTTCTCACTCATATCACTCTTTTTCATGTATTTCATGCTCCAGACAAACTGAGCTAGGAGCTTTTCCCTGATTCAACATCAAAATCTCCTGTTCGAATGCATGAACTCCCCCTCATGCACTTCTAGACTTCTTCCCTCCAGGGTGAACTGGGGCCTCCTCTGTGAAAGCTTCCTTGGTCTCTATAGCCGTTCTCTCTTCCTCCTCAAGTTACTTCGCATTCACTATCAGTGTGCCCATGGTAACCCTCCAGCCAGGGGCTCTTCAACTATGTTGTGTCACAGATCTCCCCTGACAGCCTGGTGAAGCCTATGGACTTTTTCTCAGAATCATGTTCTTGAATAAATTAAAAAAAAAAACCAGGATTACACAGGAAATAATTTATATTAAAACTATTTTTCTTAATCTTTTTTTATTTTTAAAAACATTTTTATTTAAACTTTTGAGTTCCATTTTTTAAAAGTTCCTAAATACCAGGTTGAGAACATTTCTAATTTTTTCTTTATATTATATATTTTTTATTTATATAAATATTCATATTTATGTACTAATTTATATAATGTAACATGTATTCTCATAATAGACACTAGATCAGAGACATGCATGACATTCTTCAATAGGGTGTATATCCAGGGAATTTTTTAAAGGATATTATTTTTATTCATCGAATTAAAGAAACTTAACTAAACTCAATTTAAAAAATTAGCAACTAAATTTTATTTTGAAATTAGCAACTAAATTTTATATTTAAAACTTTACAAAGGGCTCCTTTTAATCAAACCCTTCATTTTCCCCTAAAATGTGTAACAATGTTTTCAGTCTTATCTTTTTGACTAAAAAATTTTTCCAACTTAACCATGTTCTTCTAGCTCCATACTTTGACCCTATGGGCCTAAGGCTGAGTTTAAGGACTGGTGACCAGAAGCATATCTTTTCAAAATAAAAAATGTTAACCTTTGTGCTTTCTTCAACTGTACCAACCAGAGCCCCAGGGCCATGAACTACGCGTTAAACCATGTACATCAAAGTGGCCAGAAGAGTCAAAGTGGGAAAGGTTCTGGTAGATTTTTCCCTTTAGCAGCTGTACCAGCTGATGTCTTCCAAGAGAAGGTCCCTAGAGGCAGGAAGAAGGTGTTGGGGGGGCCCCAGATTACAGGGCAACCAAGTCACTAGCCAGGCTTCCTTCTCTATCCCTCATTCAGAACCTTGAGGAAGTGACAGAGGGGAAAGAAATCAGAAGAGAAATAAGGAAGCAAGAGTTATGGCAATAACAAAAGAGTTATGGCTGTAACAAAAAGGGGTCTCCAAGGACTGTGCAAGCCACCTCTGCCCAGCTCTGGATTCCTGGCAGCCCCACCATTGTGAGAAGGATGCCTGGATATGCTTTTTGAAAAGTGTTTGTTACCTTGACTTGAATTCCCAGTGCGATCCCTCCTCTCCAGGAGTGACACTGTGAAGTAGGCCATACAAGCATTATTAACCTCATTGTAGGAAAAAAAATAAGGTTGATAGAGGTTAACTGAGTTTCCCAAGGTATCACTGCTAGCAAGTAAAAGAGCTTGAATATGAATCTAGCTCTTCCTTCTCCAAGTCCAATGCACTTAATACACAAAGCTGACCATATAGAGATGATAATCTTTGGAAACACAGGATCTTTATCTAAATTTTGTATTTCCCTCAGTAACAGTATGTATTTAACAAATGTTTGTTGTTGTTATAGACCAGGTATAAGGGATGGTAGCTGACTTTGAGAGCTTACGATCTGGTTCTGAAGACAGGACATAGACATTAAAAGGAAGATAACAATATAAGGTAGCACCTAGCCTGTATAAAATAAATAGTATGAGAAAGCGGTCATGGCCAAATAAGAGATAGAGAGGATCACAGAAGATAAAATAGTTCTGATTATATAAAATTTAAGGTTTTTGCACAAACAAATCTAATGCAGTTAAAATCAGAAGGAAAACAAGTAACGGGGAAAAAAATCTTTGTAGTAAGTTTTCCTAATAAAGATCTCTATCCAAGATATATAAAGTATTGATTCAAATTTATAAGACCAAGAGCCAATTTCCAATAGATAAAATGCTTAAAGGATATGGACAGTTTTCAAAGGCAGAAATCCAATCTATCAACAATCATATAAAAAAAAAAGATCCAAATTACTGATAGTTAGAGAAATGCAAATTAACACAATTGTGAAATTCCATCTCACACTCAGAACATGGGTAAAGATGACAGATGACAAAAATGACATCAGAGGGACATCAGGAAAACAGAGATACGAGTACACTCTTGCTGAAGCTATGAATTGATCCAGCCACTCTGAAAAGCAATTTGGAACTATGCCTCGAAAGGTTACAAATCCTATGTTCCAGGTATATTGTAACTAGGTTTATACCCCAAAGAGATCAAAGAAAGAAAAGGACTGACATACGCAAACATTCATAGCAGCTCTTTTTGTAGAAGCCCCTAACTGGGAAGACGGTGTTTATCTACTAGGGAATGGCTAAGAAAAATTATGATATATGAATGTAATGAAACCTTACAGTGCCATAAGGCAGATGAACTGATGCAGAATGAAGCAAGGAGAACCAGACCAATTTATATGACAAAATTATAGAGAAAAAACAACTTTGAAACACTTTGGAACTCTAATCGGTGCAATGATAAGCCACAAGTCCAGGGAACTGAGGATGAAACACATCACCTACCTCCCAACAGAGCAGTGATGGACTTAAAATGGAGAATGAGACATGCATTTTTTAAATTGCCAATGTGAAGATCTATCCTACTGGAGTACATATATTCCTTATAAGGATTTTTTTAAGCAAAAAAAATGAGGAGGCAGTGGGAGAAAGATAATAAATGCCTTATAAAAATGGATTTTAAAATAGCAGCTAGTACTTTATAGAACTCTAATGTTTGCAAAGTATTTTACAAATGTTATCTCATTTGATCCTCATAATAACCCTGGGATATAGGTACTATTATAATCCCTATTTTAGAGATGAGGAAACTGAGGCAGACAGCAAGGTTAAGTGGTTTGCTTAGGGTCACACAGCTAATAAAAGTATGAAGTCACAATGAACTCAAGCATTTCTGACTCCAAGTCCAGAATTTTAGCTACTCTACCACCTGGCTGCCTATAACTAAGTAAACAAACAAATAAAAATAAACAAATAAGGAGAGAGGGAGGAGGGGGAAAAGAGAGAGAGAGACAGACAGAGAGAGAGAGAGAGAGAGAGAGAGAGAGAGAGAGAGAGAGAGAGAGAGAGAGAAACAGAAAGAGACAGAGAGACAAAGAGAGAGACGGAGACAGAGAGGGACAGAGAGACACAGAGAGGGAGACAGAGACAGAGAGACAGACAGATAGACAGAGAGAGAGACAGAAAGACAGAGAAAGAGAAAAAGAATATGGTAGGAATGATAAGTGCTATAGAAAGCCAGAACAAGGAGAGAAAAGACTAAGAGTTGGAGCTATAGGGATCGTGAAGTTGGGCCTTGAAGGAAAGATGGGGCTTTTAAAAAGCATAGAGAAGTAGGCATTTCAAGCAGGGGTAGTAATATGAGCAAAGTCACAAAAGTAGAAATGCCATCTTACTTTTGAGGAATAATAAATGTACCAGTATGGCTGTGGCAGAGGGTTCATGTAGGACAGCAGGAGTTAGAAGATAAGACTGGAGAGATAAGTAAGGCTAAGGCTGTGAAGATCCTCAAATGCCTGGCAGTGTTTAGTCAGTTAGTAAACATTTATTAAGCACCTACTCTGTGCCAGACACTGTGCTAAGTGCTGGGATACAGAAAGAGGCAAAATATAAACCCTGACCTCAAGGAGGGCACTGTCTAATGGGGGGAGACAACAGGCAAATAAATATGTACAAACAAGCAATATGCAGGATAAATAAGAAATAACTAATAGAGGGAAGGCGCTAGAATTAAGAGAGATTGGGAACGGCTCCCTGTAGGGGATGAAGTTTTAGTTGGGACTTAAAGGAAGCCAGTAGGTGGAACATTTTAGGCATGGGGGACAGCCAGAGAAAATGTCCAGAGCCAAGAGATGAAGGGTCCTGGCTCATGGAGTAGCCAAAGAGGCCAGTGTCACTGAATCAAAGAGTACAGAGAGGAGTAATAAGACTGGAAAGGTAGGAGGGAGCTGAGTTTTGAAGGGCATTGAATGACAAATAGAAGATTTTATATTTGGTGATTGAGAGCCACTGGAATTTTTTGAGTGGGGTGGGGGATGGAAAGTGGAGGCGTGTGACATAATTGGACCTATGCTTTAGGAAAACTACTTTGATGGCTGAAGGAGGATGGATTGGAGAGATTTGTGGAAACATTATTTGTGGCAGGTATACCAAACAGCAGACTGTTGCAGCAGTCCAGACGTGGGGATATTAGGGCCTGCACCAGAGTGGTGGCAGTGTCAAAAGAAAGAAGAAGGAGTGCTCGAGATATTGCAAAGGTGAAATCGACAGGCCTTGGCAACAGGTTGGGTAGGGGGGTGGAAGGGCAAGACATAGTAAGAAGTCCATGATGACTCTTAGCTTTCAAGCCTGAGGAACTGGGAGGGTGGTGTTGCCCTCTATAGTAATAGGAAAGAAAGGCAATAAGGAGAGCTTAGAGGGGTAAATAATGAGTTTGGCCTTGGACATGCACAGTTTAAGATGTCTAGATTTTCTCCTATAACAAAGGTATTAATCTGGGGTCTATAGATTCCATGGACAGATTTCAGGGGGTACATGAACTATATCAGAAATATTTTACTCATTAATCACTGTACAGCAATATAATTGTTTTCCTTTGTAATCCTATGTATTTTATTTTATGCATTTAAAATAATTCTTTGAAGGAGAGATCCATACTTCACTAGACTGCCATGTGTACATTATGCAAAAAAAAAAAAAGGTTAAAAAACTCTGTCCTATAAGCACAATGGGTAGCTACAGGTTTTTAAGTGAGCGATTGTGAAGCAAAAAGACAGGAAAAAAGGAAGGAAGGAAGGAAGGAAGGAAGGAAGGAAGGAAGGAAGGAAGGAAGGAAGGAAGGAAGGAAGGAAGGAAGGAAGGGGACAGAATACATATCGGATAGAAAGTAGTCTGTGGATTCAGTGACAAAGCTAGATGATGGTTCCCTTAGATGTACCTTATGTGTTTGATGGGGTGCTTTTTATTCCTGTTGTGCAAAGGGGTGTTTTAGGAAGAGTAGTAATTGTCTACAGGATGAATTCGAAAGAGGCCCTTCCATACGAGGTGACCTTTGCAAGGCAAGGTATGTGGTGTGCCAGGACCAGGACCTGTTAGTGATAATTTCCAATGTGGGTGGTCTTCTGAAGGTAAAATTTTCCAGTTTGCCTTTGTATAGATATAAAACCACCCATGTTTTGCTGCAGTTTTGTACCTGAGGCATAAGCTAACTTCATGACTACCATATTGGCAAGACACTTGGAACTGTATGTTTCATCTAGTCCAGTGGCTGACTCATGCATATTTCATTATGACCGAGTGCATAGTCCACATTCTCTTGACAACATGTATAAGGGAAAGAAGAAGATTTGATTCCAAGGCCTATTACACATTCCAGATTAGAAGGATATACCTTTTTCCTCTTTGTTCTCTCTGGTTTTTTTGTGCTCCATTTACCATTACTGTTCTGTTTTGAATGTCCTTCCTTTCTTTCCGCCAATACTGGCTGAAATTTGGTACAAAGTTATTACTTCTGAGAAAGTGGTTGGCAGGTGCCTAGAAGGGGAAAACCAACCCTAAATCCTGTTTTAATGCAAATAGCCAGAATAACATTAAATGTAGAAAAGAATACAGCAAATATAAAATATACATATAAAACAATTTTAAAACTCCACAGACAGATTTCTCTAACCATGGGCCTCCCTTATGCATATCTTATGTTT
Source organism: Phalanger gymnotis (assembly GCA_028646595.1). Classification (NCBI taxonomy): domain Eukaryota; kingdom Metazoa; phylum Chordata; class Mammalia; order Diprotodontia; family Phalangeridae; genus Phalanger; species Phalanger gymnotis. Next base: position 111,471,158 of record CM053627.1, read on the forward strand.
TTGATGACCATAGAAAGATGAGTAGTCAAAAATTTGTCCCGGTTATCATAGCATTTCCCGTTGTTGTTTCACCTTGCAAACCTTAAAGTGTCATATAAATCTTATCTTTTATTAGTAGTATATAGATACTGATCTAATCTGCTCATTTGAAGGAACATTTATCACCTAGCCTAAAACATGAAACTAAGACTCGAAATGCAGTCAATTTTAGATGCCATGTGTTTAGTGTCATGCCCCCTTTGCCAAACCACCATTGTCCAAACCTATACTGTTTGATCTGATTATATCCGTGGGTATTGCCTAGGGAACCATCTTGATATGTTTGGTTGAGTAATTTCTATAATTCTGATTGATTAATATCTTTACCATCCTGGCAGGCAGGAAAGGAATGAAGAGTGGGGAATGGGTAGGAAGCTAAGGGAAGTTTTGGAAGGGGTGGGATGGAGGGTAGACAGGTCGTTATGCAAACGAGCTAAGATTAGTAACTAGCAATGAGGGCCATGGAGCTAAAAGGCAGGGGTTTTAAGTGCTGAATGGAATCAAAGCAGACATAGGTCACAATAAAGTCCAAGTAGTCTAGGGAGAGACAGGGTTTAGGTTGGACTGACATAGTTTAGCAGCAAGGTTGGTAAAATATCCTTCTAATTTTTGTCATTGGTCAGTCATCTCCAATTTGTGACCCCGAGGATCATAGCATGCCAATGTTGTCCGTGAGATTTTCTTGGCAAAGATACTAAAATGCTTTGCCATTGCCTTCTCCAGTGGATTGAGGCAAACAGAGGTTAAGTGACTTGCCCAAGGTTACTAAGGTCAGATTTTGAACTCAGGACTTCTTGACTCTAGTCCCAGCATTCTATCCACTGAGCCACTTAGTTGATTCTAATTTGCTTCATTCTAAAATGGTGTTTGTACGGGGGTGATTCCACACCTGGGTGCATATTCCAAATTTAGTGAGACATGGCTGTATTCCATGTACACATGGATGGATGGCCATAGCTTAAAGCTTCCTCTTCCTCACTGTTATCTTTGTAATGCTCAACTCTAAGTTGCAAGACAATATTCACATTCTAGCAAAATTCCACTGAAGTTTCCATTGGAGCTCCATTTTAAAAGTACAGAATCATTCTCTAGTGAAATTGCACTTTTGATAGTGATTCATCTTCATGTGACTTTATTTAGGAAGGCAGTCTGGTGTCATAGAATCCTGATGGCTACCTGAGTTTAAGACTATCTCTTCTACATACTGACTATATGACCCTGGGCAAGTTACCTAACATTTCAGTGTCTGAGACATCTCTCTGACTATAAATTCCCAAACATTTGAAGATCTTTATTGGTAGAGGGAGTTTCCACATTGGAAGTTCCCTAGACTAATCAAATCACAGATGCAGAGGGGGAAAAATCATGAGGGATTCTTCTACATAGTACCAAAGAATGAAAGGCTTTGTTGTTCAGCCGTTTCAGTGGTATCTGACTCCTTGTGACCCCATTTAGGGTTTTCTTGGCAAAGACACTAGAGTGGTTTGCCATTTCTTTCTCCAGTTTATTTTGCAGATGAGGAAACTGAGGCAGATAGCATTAAGTGGCTTCCCTGGGGTTAAATAGCTAGTAAGCGTCTGAGGCCGTGTATGAAGTCAAGTCCTTCTGACCGCAGGGCTGGTACTCTACGCATTGTGCCACCTACCTGCCCCCAAAGAAAGGTATTCTCCCAATAGAATATAAGCTTTCTGAGTTCAGGGCCTTTTTTTTTCTTTGTCCTTGTATCCCTAGGGCCTGACATATTTCCTGACGCATAACACTTACTAATTGATTGATATAAGTTAGTTTCACGCACAATCCTATGACAAGCTGTAGTGAGGGCAGCATTGTCTTGAGAGTAAAACATTAACTTACGTGAGGTAAATGATATCTTCCTATGTGAAAAATGAGGCCGAATCCCCAGGTAATTCCATCACCTCTCAAAAAGAGCTAGGTCAGGGAAATGCTTTCCGGATGGCACACCATGCTTATATTGACTTGCTTGGGGATCAGTCTGCTTGCCTTTGGGAAGATATTCAGGGGTACTGTAAATCCTTCCAGAAAAGTGGGTCTTTGACTAATTCAAAAACACATCAGTATATGACAGCAACTGAGGGTGAAAGGGAAGAGGGGCCGTTAGCACCTGCTTTTTGCCTGAACTCTTAACACTCAGTGAGATCATTTGATAGAGAATACCATGGCCTTTAGCTTCACATTAACCACAGAGGTAGTAGTGGTTTGTCTGGTAAAGGAGCTTTGCTAGCTTAGAGACAGCCAATCACTGGCTTTGTTGTGATACCATCTGCTTCCATGACTAGGTCTCCTCCTGAGCAGAGTAACTTGTGTTCAGTCTTATACCTTTGTCATATGGGATACAGAAAATGGTAAACTTTTCTCACACAAAACCACAACTGTTTTAAAGGAGTAGGGTTTGTTCAGGTCTAGGACATGATTGCATAAGGAATTGGAAGTTACCAATTTTTGTAAACATGTTCCAAGCTAAAGATGTCCCATAAAATTGCCTTTAAAGCCTGTAGTGTTCTCACAGATCAAACTTTTATGGGAGCACAGCTGATGGGAGGCATGCTTTTATAGTCAAGATTTGCTTGTAATTCAATGTATTTTCAAATGAAAAATAGCTAGTAATCTTTGCATTTAAATATTACTTGCAATGTTATAAAATGATACTTCATTTTTTTTCAGGTCACATTTGGTGAATGGCACAGCAGATAGAGCATTGGACTTAGAGGCAGCAAGAATGTAGCCTCAGGCTCTTACTAAGTGAGTGACTCTAGCAAGTATTTAACCACTGTATCAGTTTCCTCATCTGTAAAATGAGAGGTTAAGCTTGATACTCTCCAAAGTCCCTTCCTTACTTCTAAATCTGTAATTCTCTGGTAGGAGATCTCTTTACCATAAATCCCTTGGAGAATCTCATTGTTAAAACTGAGGTTCCTTTACTACCTGTTCATGAGTGCATGAGGACAGTCCCTGCCCTCAAGAAGTTCACAATCTAAAGGCGGAGACAGCACACAAAAGGAGGCAGGAAGGGGCTGGGGGTGGGGGAAGGAGGGAACACTGGGGGCATCTTGTTCCATGATGTTAAAACCGGACAGAGAAGCAGATGCAAAATGGAATGAGCTGAAAGTCTAGTTTCTGCCCTCTGTAAAGGAAGACATTTAGAGGAATTTGGTACTCTCCCTTCGACCTTCTATTCAGAGGGAAGAAAAGGCTGAGGGAGATGGTGTCAGGGCTCGAGTTAGCAGCATGGAAATGAGATTAGAAATAATAAGCATATACTATCTTTGCATTCACTACTTGTATTTAGTCACTTTATATTTATGCTGTGTACACATATACACATACACACACGTTCTTGTGTCTTCCATTAAAATGAGTAGAGATTATTTCATTCTTTGTACTTGCACACTAAAAATGGAATTTTATTTCTCATAGCATTTCAAAAATTTTAATCATATTTCTATCCATCTATCTGTCTATCTATCCATCTCTAGGCTACCTGCCCATCTTTGTCTAGATCTGTGATTTCATCAATGTTGGGGATTCACTGCAAGTTGCTAAATTTATAGTCTCAGACTTTAAGACTTAACTCCAAAATTTAAAGAATTGGCAGGGAGCACTGAGAGGTCAAGTGTTTGCCCAGGATGAGTCAGCCAGTACGTGTCAGAAGCAGACTTGAATCCAGGTCACCCTGGCTTCAAGGCCAGCTTTCTCTCAATGTCTCCTGGATGCCTCATATGCGTGTGTGTGTGCGCGCACGTGTGCATGGGTAAGTGTGTATAGACAACCACTCAGGCAGGTAGATATTCACATAGATAGATAGATAGATAGATAGATAGATAGATAGATAGATAGATAGTTGGATAGATAGACAGACAGACAGACAGACAGACAGACAGACAGACAGATCTAGATCCCTAGAGAAAATTTGTTTGGATCACTACTGATGAAATATTTTAACAAGAATTACTGTTTTTCTGCCACATCTACCTTTGAGACTATGCAGATAACATAACCCTAACAGTGGTGGTAGATGCCAGGTATGTAATATAGAAACACAAAGTTCTGAGCAGTACAAAATTCATCAGTTTAAAACACAGAAAATCTAGAGGAAATCTAATATGATGCATACATAGAAAGAGAAAATGTATGAGAGTCAGCTTTCGTGGAAATCAAATGAAAAACAGCTGATTAAACTTTGGTATAGCCATTTCCCCTGTTCCCTCTCCCTCTGGTTGGCTGATTTCTCCAAGACTTTCCACTGTAAGGAGTTTGCCCAGGCCAAAGTGTCTTCATTCCTCTCCAGCTACACTTACGTCTCTATTCTTTCTCTGCCATGCCTCCTCTCTGGGTACCTTCATATCTCCACCCTGCTCCCTTTTCAGCTTCCTATTGTATTCCCACATTAGAATGTAAACTCCTTGAGGGCAAGGCTTGTCTTTCTGCTTGTATTTGCATTCCCAGCACTTGGTACAATGCCTGGCTCATACTAAGAGCTTGCTACACCCTTACTGACTGGCTTGGTCATTTCACAATTAGAATGATGGTATAAACACATAAACCCTTAGGGGTTTTAACAAATTCATCCTGAAGGGTAACCAAGTATATTGAGGGCTGGCAGTCACCAGCACATTCCTTTCCCTATAAATGTAGGCATTTGTGGCAAGGGAGGGGCAATATTGGAGAGACTATCAAGAACTTATACTCTCCTTTGCTAGTTTCATTTTTTTAGGAAGAAGCTAATTTAATTTAATTGGGCAAACTTAATTCAAGAAACATTTATAAGTGCCAATCATACATTAGGTACACATCATTAGTTAGAATAATTTTATTTCTTACTTTCTCAACTTTCATAAATTTAGAGTCAATATGATCCTTGGCAGTTATGCAGTCCAACCCCCTCATTTTACATAACAGGAAACTGAGGCCCATGGATGTTAAGTGACTGGCCCAAGGTCACAAAGGTAGTATGTGAGAGAACCTAGATTTTACGCAACATCCTTTAGTGCCAAATCCAGCACTTTTTTCACTGTACCAGGCCTCTTGATCCCTGTCAATTCAGTGTCAGTTATGTAATTATTATGTGCAAGGAAACAGACTTGGAGTCACAGTTGGAAGACCTGGATTTGAATCCAGGTTTTGCCACTGATTACCTGGTTGCCCTTAAGTGAGTCTCGTATTTATGTATGTATGTATGTATGTATGTATGTATGTATTTATTCATTCATTCATTTGTTTATTCATTCATTCATTCATTTTCAGCTTTTATTTAGTATTTTATTTTTCCCCAGTTACATGTAAAAACCATTTTTAGTATTCATTTTTAAAACTTTGAGTTCCAAATTCTCTCACTTTCTCCATCCTCACCCCTCTCATTGAGAAGACAAGCAAATTGACATAGGTTATATATGTGTAGTCATGCAAAACCCATCCGTAAGAGTGATGTTATAGAAGAAAACATAAACAAACAAAAAAAACCTCAAGAAAAGTAAAGAAAGAACATTGAGAAACCATCAGTTCTTTCTCTGGGGTGGATAGCGTTTTTCATCATAAGTCCTTCAGAGTTGTCTTGATCATCGCATTCCTGAGAATAGCTAAGTCATTCACAGATGATCATCTTACAATATTGTTGTTACTTTGTACACAATACATTTCACTTTGCATCAGCCCATGCAAGTCTTTCCAGGTTTTTCTGAGGGCATCCTGCTCATCGTTCCTTATAGTACAACAGTATTCCATCATAATCACATACCACAACTTGTTCAGCCATCCTCCGACTGACGGGCTTCCCCTTACCTTCCAATTCTTTACCCCCAGAAAAGAGCTGCTATAAATATTTTTTGCACATATAGGTCCTTTTCCCTTTTTTAAAAATTTCTTTTAGGATACAGACCTAGTAGTGGTATTGCTAGGTCAAAGGGTATACATGGTTTTATAGCCCTTTTTCCAAATTGCTCTACAGAATGGTTGAATCAGTTCACAATTCCATCAATAGTGCATTAAAGTCTCATTTTCCCTACATCCTCGCCAACATTTGTTATTTAACTTTTCTGTCCTATTAGACAATCTAATCGGTGTGAGGTAGTACCTCAGAATTTTTTAATTTGCATTTCTCTAATCAATAGTGAGTTAATTTTTTTTTCATATGACTATAGATAGCTTTGATTACTTCATCTGAGAACTGATCATATCTTTCGATCATTTATCAATTGGGGAGTGGTTCTTATTTTTAAAAATTTGACTCAGTTCTCTACATGTTTAAGAAATGAGGCCTTTATCAGAGAAAATGGCTTCAAATTTTTTCACAGCTACTATTGAGAACTGTATTTCCCTCCATCCTTCTCCCCCATTTATTCTATCTTCTCTCTCCTTTCACCCTGTCCCTCCTCAAAAGTGTTTTGCTTCTGACTACTCCCTCTCCCAATCTGCCCTGCCTTCTATCACATGCCTCCCCTTCTCTTATCACCTTCCACTCCCACTTTAGGGTAAGACAGATTTCTGTACTCAGTTGAGTGTGTATGCTATTCCCTCTTTGAGCCAATTCTGATGAGAGTAAGGTTTGCTCCCTTTCCCTCACCTCCCACGTCTTCCCCTGCATTGTGAAAGCTTTTGCTTGCCTCTTTTGTGTGAGATAACTTACCCCATTCTACCTCTCCTTTTTTCTTTCTCTCAGTACACTCTTTCAACGTACAGAAGTTGCTAAATCTTATGTTATCCTGACTTTGGCTCTACCATACTTGAATTATTTCTTTCTGGCTTCTTGCAACATTTTCTCCTTGACCTGGGAACTCTGGAATTTGGCTATAATATTGCTGGCAACTTTCATTTTGGGATCTCTTTCAGGAGGCGATCAGTGGGTTCTTTCAATTTCTATTTTAACCTCTGGTTCTAGAATATCAAGGCAGTTTTCCTTGATAATTTCTTGAAAGACCATGTCTAGGCTCTTATTTTAATCATGACTTTGAGGAAGCCTAGTCACTTTTAAATTTTCTCTCCTGGATCTGTTTTCCAAGTCAGTTGTTTTTCCAATGATTTTTTGCAATGATAAGGTATAAGTTTTTCTTTGTGAATGTAAAAAGATAGATATCATGTGATAGAAAAATGTATACACATACACAATGTTTTAATTGCCTGCTGGCTCATCTCAATAGATGGAAGCTACTCCTAATATAAAGATACTAAACAAAAGGACATGAGTGAATGTTAACCTGTTTATTATCCCTATAGATGCTTTAAAGTTAAGAGACTGACTCAGGAGAGTTACGAGTCAAGTCAGAAATTCAGATCATGAACAAATTTAATGGCACCTTTGTTCTTTGTTTTGCCATGAAGCTCTTTATGAGCAAAGACAAAAACTGCCATCTGTGTAATGGGGAGAGCCTCTGGGCTCTGAGAAAGTTTCTCAGAGTCCAGCCAAGACCACGAAAGCAGGCCCATCCATGCCTCTCTGAGAATAGGCCCTATAAATCTGCAAAGTCAACCATAGGATGAGTCAGAATCTCTCTCCATTTCATGCTTCAACCAATTACGATGATCAAAGATCTCAAAAGGCAGATCTGAAATCAGAGGTTAACAGATAATACCTTGCTTCCCTACCAATCAGTACCCTAGGACTTCTGGGAAGCAAGAAACTCATTAAAAATCAAAGATGTAAGTCAGACATGGGACCTTTCTTGCATTAAAAGGAAAAGTTTGAAATTGGCAAGGACGAAAATAGGCAATTTTAGAGTGGCTATGGAAAGAAAGACAAAATAATACCCTACTGGAAGAACTATGAATTAGTCCAACAATTCTGGAAGACAATTTGTAATTATGCTTTAAAAAAAAAACCTAAATCTAAAATGTTTGACCCAAAGATCTCACAGCTAAGTATGTAAGAAAGGTCAAATACAGAAAGAAATGTCTTATATACATGAAAATACTTATAGTGGTACTTTTTGTCAAAGTAAGGAATTGTGGGGGGGAAATAGAAACTCACCAATTGGAGAATGGCTAAACAAGTTGTGGCATATTCGCGTAATAGAATATTCCTGAACATTATGGAATGATGGATAAATACGAAGATTTCTGAGATGCATAAGGAAACATATAAACTGATATAAAATGAAATAAGTAGAACCAGTAAAACAGCATGCATAATGGATATAACAGTGTAAATAGAGGAAACAAAACCAAAACTTAATGCTATATAAATAGAATGACCAAGCTCGTCGTGGAGAAGAGATGAGAAAACGCATCCCCCTCCCTTCCTTGAAGAGTTGAGGGACTAGAGGCATGAAACATATAATGTCAGACAGTTAATTTATTGGGTAGTTCTGCTAAACTTCATTTTTTCCTCTTTCCTTTTTATTCTTTGTTGGGAGGCTCACATAGGGAAGCAAGGAGAGATAAATTTGGAATTGATGATATAAAAATAAAAGATATCAATACATTTTAAAAATATGTTCAAGATAACTGATAGTGCAGAGGGAGAGAAAAAGCTAGGAAACCATCTATGGTGGGTCTTGCCATCCTGCATGAATTAATCTGGTGCATACTTTAGATGCATTTGAAGCTGGAAGAACTTCCCAATCAATGAAATGACGGGTCCATTTGCATATTCTTCACTCAGGGTAGGAAATTCAAAGAGAATAGATTGATCACCTCACTTTTCCTCATTAACTCTACAAATCAGTTTTAGTTCTCTCTCCTGTACTGCTTCACCTTCTCCCTAGTAGCCCTTACCTGCTTGGAGATCCCTCTGTGCCCTGGGGCTTGATTGCCTGACTTCTGAGTCCCTAATGGGGATCATCATTTCACAAGCACCTTAGCCCACGCTTATTTCACTCCCACGTCAAATCTTTCTCCAGACTGCTCTATCTCCTCAAGAGCAAGCTTGCCTTTGCTTGGGTAACCTTCTCCCTCCAACTCTCTCCTATCTCTTTCCAGCTGCACTGTGTGTTTGGTCTGTCCCTACTAGAAAATAAGTTCCTTGAGAGTAGGTATCATCTTGTTTTATTGTTTCTGTATCTTCAGTGCTTTAGCACATAGTAAACTCTTAATAAATACTGTATCACCGACCTATCTATCTTGATTTCCAATTATCTATCAATTATCTATGGGCATATGAATCCATAGTGATATAATATCCATTTCATATACATCGATGGACAGGTTAAGCAATAAATAAATACACACTCACAGACACACATACATATTTCAAAAAGTACAAAATGTTTTGAAAATAAAAGTAGGTTAAAAGTGTTTATCAGTGCATTAAATGGAAATTTTGGGACCTGGGACAAGTACCACAAAACAGGCCTAGAGACAAGTAGCACAAAACGCAACATCCATTTAAAATTTTGAGACAAATTCAATTGAGATGGGGAGGACAGAGCACTTAGATCTTTGTAAAACAAGTACCCATGTGAGAAGAGAGATACCAAGAGGATACTGTTATGGAGCCCACCGTTGGGGTAAGCACCATAGTGTGCCTAAGGAGAAGCTTATCTGGGGAGGGTCCACCAGCAGTGGAGAGGGTGGTGTCATGTGTTAGCTTTACATTTTAACTAATTATTTTTGCAAAGTGCTGATTTTAACAGATTATATCTGTTAAAAGAATACAAAGGCTGTCAGCACCATCTAAATTTCACTGTCCTGCACCAAATAACTTAATCACTCTACCTTAGTTATGGCTCTGAAATGTATCAGTAGAAAAAAAATCACAGGAAAAATTATTTTCATAATCCTTGATATTCATGAACTTATTAGGATTCTGTCTTTAGCATGGTTTTCCATAGCAGTTAGGAAACCTGAAGACGTAGAAAAGACAGCAAAAATGATTTTACTGAAACAGTCTCTGCTAGATTTTAAGTTTCTTGAAGGTAGGTTCTATTGAATTTATTTATCTTTGTATATTCCCTAATACCTACACTTAGTGAATATTTGTTGAATGTAATCACCCCAGATCCAAGAGGCTTGGTGGGGAGGTATTCCAATAACACTTCAAACATATAAAATTACATTATGTGACTAATACTGCACTGAAAGAAGAGCAGAAGGAATGAGTTTAGATTTCTGGCTAGTTTTGGGTTGTGATAAGTAAAATGGATGAGTGGTTATAGTTCTACTGGAAAATTGTAAAGGGAATTGTAGAATGTTATTTTATGAATTATTTGTGTGAAACCTTGCCCAAAAGCAGAAAAAGGAGACCAATGGTTGTTTTCTGGTCTTTTGAACCTAGGACTCTCTGGCTTTTGAAAATGATTGCCATTGAAGTGGTTAGTCAAAGTTCTTAGAATGTGCCCTCAGAGTACATATTTCTTTCTACTTCAAAATATGGTATGCTATGTGACAACAGGTGTCTTTGTGACCTTTGACTTTGTTTACTTCTTGACTACATAGATGAATTCCTTTGTAAAGGTTTATGAATTTAAGGTGGCCCAAAGGTAGACCAAATCATGACATTATATTTGGACATTTACAATATATATATATATATATACCTTTTCTAGCTTGGCTTCTTTTATTGCACAGTGACTTGCACTAAATATTTTTTTAAGTTTATATTCTTATTTGAAATAAGTATTTGGCCCTTTACATAAGATAGAAATAAATACAATGTGGAAAAACTCATTTTCACCTTTCTGGGAATTAGGCAAAAATGTTACATGTATGAGGAGGGTATACATTGAAAGAGACTGATAAATTAACCAAGGTATTGATCATTTATTACAAGTCCAGCTACTCATCCTCCACAGGGGAGGAGGCTTCTTTGTAGTCAGAAGTTGCCAGTCTGGTTGAAGTGGGGGTCTGGATAAGTGCTACAAAATCTAAGATTGCAAGCTAAATCCAGGCTCTCACATACTCCAATGCTTTGCATGTGTCTTAAGAGAAAACAGCCTCTTTTCCCATTAAACTTTTCCTTACTCTCTTCTTTCAGATAAAGACAATACAGCTATAGATACAGATATAGACGATAAAGATACCCACTTGCATCCTGCATGCTTAAAGAAAGATCTGCTCATGCACGTTTGGGTTACTTCAGTCCCAGATATGTAGATGCAAAGATCTCAGGAAACTTCTCACTATCAGAAGTCAGCTTACAAAAGAAAAAAAAAAACCACTCATTCCAACTGTCTTAAAGGTTCCCCTCTGAAGAACACTTTTGATGTGCCTGGAATACTAATTATCTGATTCCTAACTCTGAATGTGAGCAAGTAAGAAGATACAGAGAACCAAGGCGACCAGCCCCAGTGATGCCCTAGTCCCTGATAGATGAAAGTTGCTGCCATCGAGTCATGACCTCCCTTCCAAGGGGGATATGGGAACTCAGCTCCAGTGACTCATAGTGAGAAGCTGATACTTCTTTAGCTATTATGAAGTTTCATTTCAGAACACTTTTAGAAGGGACAAAGGAGAGAAAAAGCAGGCAGCAGAGCTTTTCTCCACCCCCCCACCCCTAGTCCTACCACCATTTCACCTCCAGCTGGTGTGCCTTTCTTCTGACCTCCTTTCCCCCTGACCCTTGCAGAACACTACAGCACCCTTCCACCCCAAACAGTCAGGGCTTGAAAGAAACAACATTCACCTCTGTGAACAAAGCAGCTAGTCCATCTTTGATAGGTGGACCTCACTCCCTAGTTCTGTGATGACCTATGGGCTATATTTATAATGTATGATATTGATTGTAAGGTATTTGATCGGAGGGGGTTCAGACATGTGTAAGTGCGAAAGGAGACAACCTCTATCTAACCTGGCCAATCTGTGTGCCTCCAAATGTACAAATGTCTTTTTCACATTTTGCAAATTATTTTCAATAATAAAAGAGGAGATGCTTGTGGAGGGTGGGAAGAAAAGAGGCACTTTGTCCTAGTGGATAGAGATCTGGCCTTGAAATCAGAAAGACCTGGGTTCAACTCTTGGTGTCAAACATATACTAGCTGTGTGACCCTTTAGCAAGCCCCTTATCCTCTGGGTGCCTGAGACAACTCTCTAAGATACATGTTGCCAAGAAGGTGCCAACTTGCATTGGGAGGAGTTTCTTCACCTGAGAGTTCACGATGCCAATAAAATCACAGATCTAGTGCCTGTCCCCTTATTGAACAATTTTTAATAATTATGTTAAGCACAATAATAAAATACATTGAAAGCTCTGGCTAAAGTTACCAGTATAGATTTTCTCTTTTCTAGGAAATCTTAAAGGTCAATTCACTTGACTTTAAATTTCAGCATATTTTTATACTGCTTTTCTATGCCACTTGTGTAACCTTGGACAGTCCTTTTGTTGACCTGTGCTACAGCCTATAGAACATTACATATAAATTAATAATAGCTTGATAGTGTGCTATCTCAGGACCATTTCTATTTGTATTCCATCAAAAGAGATGAGAAGGTTAATGGTTTCGTTAATAGTCTATAGCTCATTAATGGCTAATGGTCTATAATTTTTTGTTGTTTTGCATTCTTTCAATGGAATGAAACAAATTTAATATACATTGCTATCTTGAGTGCTCTCCCATGTAATTTAATGTGTATTTACTATACATATACTTTGGATTAATTTGTCTATGTATGCTTTATGTCTTCACAGTAGAGTGTAAGTTCCTTAAAGATTCAGGTCAAAGACCATCTTTCTCTTCTCCCAGCTACCAATGCCTTCCCTTTCATATCAGCTTTTATCATCTCAGTATATATCTTGTATATACTTACTTATTTACATATTATTTCCCTCATTAGAATGTAGCTCTTTGAGGACCAAGATTATGTTTTTGCCTTTCTATGTATCCTTAGTGCTTAACATACACACCCACACTTATGTATGTATGTATATACACAGCAAACATACAAAGTGAATAAATGCAAATATAAACAAAGGAGTTCAATGTGAAGTAGTCTGGGAAGGAGAGCACTAGCAGAATGGGGGATCTTTCCTTTTCGAGATCGTCATCCATTTCTCGCCTACCTCCTTTGCATGGGTATATCCCAAGGGTCTGGCCTGGGACCTCTTCTCCCTACATTTTCTCTCTCTTTTGATGATTTCCTCACTTTTATAACTCAAATTCCCTCAGTATCCATTATTCTCTCCAGCTTTACCCTAGTCTCTGACAAAGTGGTTCTTCTCCTAGCCAAAGTCAACCCCTCTACTTGTGCGAGATCCCATTCCCTCCTGTCTCCTCAGGCGCTTGCCCCTCCATCTTGATGATCTTCAATCTCTTTATCCACTAGAGCTTTCCCTGCTGTTTACCAATATGTCCGTATCTCCTTCATCCTTTAAAAACCTTATCATCCTCTTAAGCTATCATCCTGTCTTCACTTTTTTCACTTCACCTTTTCTTCACTGCCAAAAATCCTAGAAAATGTTGTCTTTGGTCATTGCTGTCACTTAGTCACTTTTCAACCCATTTCAATATGGCTTCTGACCCTACAAGGGAAACTGCTTTCCGTTTCAGGGTTGACAATAGCTTCTTAACTGCTAGATGCAATAACCTTTTCTCAGCTCTCAGCTTCCTTGACTAATCTGTAGAGTTTGACACTGTTGACCTCACTCTTTTCCCATGTAGTCTCTTCCCCTGTGTTTTCATGACCTGCCCTCTCCTGGTTCTCTCAACCACTTGATTCTTGCTTCTGAGTCTTTTTTCTTGGATCATTATCCATTTCCCACTCCATTTGCATGGGTATACCCTAAGGCTCTGTCCCATGACCTCTTCTATTCTCTCTGTAGCTTTCCTCTTGCTGATATCAGCAGCTCCAGAAAGTTCAATGATCATCTCTATGTAGATAACTCCTCATCTCCCTACGGAGCTCCATTTTCACTTCACCAAACAATCTGCTGGATATATCTACCTGGAATCACTCATACACATCTCAAAATCAACACTTCCAAAAACTTTTTCTCCCCTAAATTTACCCCTTTTTCTTATTTCCTTATTTCTGTCAAGGGCACCCCCATTCTTCCAATCAACTAGTTTCAAAACTTCAGTTGAGTAATACATCTTCATTATAATAATAATAATAATAATAGAATTTATGTGCCTGCATTATGCTTTTTTACAAATGTGCTGCTTTACAAATATTATCTTATTTTTATTCTCACAACAACCCTGGGAGTTGCTATTATTATTATTATAAGGTGCTATTATTAATCCATTTTACAGTTGAAGAAACTGAGGCAGAGGTTAAGTGACTTGCCCGGGATCATACAGCTAGTGTCTGAGGCTGAATTTGAACTCACGTCTACCTCCTATGCAACCTAGCTGCCTCTATTCTCCCTCAGTGACCCTCCCCCCCCATTCAGTCATTTACTAAATCCTATTAATTCTAACAGAATTCTACAGAATCTCTAGAATCTGTCCCCTCCTCTCTAATCACAAGGTGACCGCTTTACTCCAGACTCTTTTCACCTATCAGTTGGAACACTTCCACAGCCTCCTAATGGTGTTTCTACCTCTCAGTCTCCCATTTCTAATCCATTATCTGAAAAAGAGACAAATTGATATTCCTAAAGCATGGTTTTTACTATGTCACTTTACTATGTCACTATGGCTTTCTACTGCTACCACATTAAAATACAAATTTCTCATTTGGGCATTTATAGCCCTGCATGATCTAGTTATAGCCTATCTTTCTAAATTGATTTCACATTATTACCCCTCACTCCCTATCATGTAATATATTTCAGTGAAATAAGCCTACTTGCTGCTTCTTATATATGCCATCCTATCTCATACCTTTTGCTCTTTATACAAGCTGTCTCCCATACTTGGAATCTGCTTGGTTCCCTCCTCAAGGTCAAATACCACCTCTAATGCAAGGGTTTTTTCATCACTCAAGGTGTTCTCTCTGGCCTCACCCTGAGAGTACTCAGCATTTACTTCGTATATGAATGTATGTGGGGTAGCGTCTTCACTTCTAGAGTTGACCCACCTAACTCTCTTTGTGGGCCTGCTTGCTCACTCCAATTTGTCCTCACACTCGCAGGTTGAGATTCTCCAATAAGGTCCACTATCACTTGGTTATACTCAAAACTGTCTCAAAATCCTAGGTGTAGCCCTGTTGTTGGGGATACACTCTCTCTACTCACTACTATAGCTCTCGAACTCTCACAAGTGCACTTCCATCAACACAAATCCAACTATTCATAATGATTACATATCAGATCTTAAAGCCATTTACTTAATAACAAGGTAAAAGTTATAATAATAAACACAGTATCATAGGTATTCATGGTGAAGAAATAATAAATGAGTTATAATCCATACATAATTCTGAATCATATTGCTCCCTTGATGCATTCATTGTCTGTGGAGAAGAGTGGGCACACATTTACAGAAACCTGTCAAGCAGGTATATGAATGAGGAAAACCCTGTGCTTAAAATAACTCACAACTCTGGAATTATAATCTTCATTTGTCTTCTTTTTTGTTTCAAAAATTAATTGTCCATCAGTATTGATAAACATATCACCCATATTGAACAAATGTTTCTACTGCTAAGCTAAATTGACCCAAACTACACTTGACTGACTGGATGGTAGTCAGGATATCTCAGCCAAACTAGTCAACCCTTTGGGTGACTTCTCTGTTACTTACTTCCCAAGATATTCCTCTATTCATTTGCACTTACTTCTCGACAGCAATTATAGTATCTATTGCTTCCAGCTTAAAGCTTTGGGGATACCTTCAGCTGTAGCATTGTTATACTATTTTAGGAAAACATGATGAACTTTGTCCTAAAGCCGGCAAAAGTCACTCTTACTCTGCTTTTTTCCCTCCAAGATTCTTCTCTTTGTCCACCTCTCAACAATAGCACATAGCAATTCAGAGAAGTCTTTTTTTATCTCCTCTCTCCCCTCCTTTCCCCTCTTCTCTTCTCCTCCCCCCTTTTCATCTTTTCCTCTCCTCTCCTCTCTTCTTTTCTCCTCTTCTCTTCTTTCCTCTCCTCTCTTCTCTCTTTTCTCCTCTCCTCTTCTTTTCCCTTCTTTTTTCTCTCTTTTTCTCCTCAGCAAACAATCATTATAAAGATCAGATGATGTTATCCCTAGTCCTCATTCTTCAACAGCAAACAGTAATATAGGATGTTCCTAAAGTCTGGACACAAGGCAAAAAAGCATATTCTCAAGAAATGAAATGAATGAAATTTTCAAAAACATTTTATTTAATTGGAATATTAACAAATAACACCTTCAATATGATTTCCATCATTTCCGATGCAAAGGTTGATGCGATTTGCAAGATTCACATGAACTCGATGCATTAACTCCACATTGCCATCAATTTTAGCACATTCACTCTTTATGTGTTCAATCGAGGATGTTGCATCTGTGATTTTTGTTGAGTACAAAGAAGTAAAAGGGAGCTAAAGTCTGTTAATATTCCAATTAAGTAAAATGTCGTTGAAAATTCCATTCGTTTCATTTCTTGAAAATATGCATTTTTGCTTGTGTGTCCAGACTTTAGGGACACCCTGTAGAATGGAGCATATTATCTCTATTCTTTCTTCCTCTCAGAAGTAGGCAGTAATAGGGAGCACTCCAAGTTTTCATTTTGTGCATTAGAGGGACAATGTGATCCAGGATTATGTGTGCACTGTGATGTATTGTTATTTCTTCATTACGAGTGTCTGTGATAGTGTGGTTATTATTATAGCTTTTGCCTTATTATTAAGTAAATGGCTATGTTTAAGGCCTAATATGTGTACATTATGCGTGTATACCTTTATAGATATATAAAAAGAAGGAGGGTGGGGGGACAGAGAGGGATGGATGGAGAGAGAGAGATACAGAGAAAGAGAGAGAACTAAGAAAAGAAAGTTACAATCTTCCTTTAACACTATTCTGAAATATATCCTTTTACCTCCCTCTCTCTTATATTTTCTGGTTTAAGATTCTGAATCTTCTCTCTGAATGACCTCACTTTAGCTTATGGTTAGTGACCAAATTCTTATCTTCTGTTTATGACCAGGTAAATTACAGTCGGCCCATAATCATAGAGTTGTTTTGGCACAAATATTTCCCCAAAGTCAAAAGTTCTGCTATTCTTCATACACAAATCACTGAAGCATATTGTATTCTCCTTTCACTTCGGTATTCTACAGTTTCTCACATTCAAATGAGTAACTGCTATCTCAATTCTCTGAATCAGACTTAACATCAGTAATTCTAAAGGAGAACTTTGTGTAGATCTGTGCCTGAGTTAAGTGAACGGACAAGGCAAACTTAGCAACTGCTTTTCTTGGAAGTAGACATGCCCCAGAAGAATGAGTTATCAAGGGCTACTCCCTTAAAGGGATTCTTTTTTACACATATATTTTACATCTACTTATACGTGTATGTGTTATTTTTGCCCAATAGAAGTTAAGTTCCTCAAGGGACAGGACTATTTTATATTGTCTTTATAATCCCAGTGGTTAGCACAGTGCTTGGCACACAGTAGAAGTTTAATAAATGTTTGTTGAATTGAAATTTTCATGTATTTTTCTGAATTCCTTAAAGGACAATAATAATCCATTGGATTCATATATCACAGCTCATTAAGCCATCTTATCAACAGGTGACTTATTTCCAGCTTTTTTGTAGCATAAAAAAAAATGCTGGTATAAATATTTTGCTGTGTGTTTCCATTTCTTCATGCCTACACTATTGTACTAGCTTCTTAATGTGTCCTCTGGTTTCCAGTCTATACCTTTTCCAATCCATCTTTCACAACACCATCTGAGTAATTTATTAAGATTACTATTCTGATCCTTCACTCTTCAAGTCAATATTTTTCAGTAGTATCCCATTGCCTATAAAGTAAAATATAAACTCTCAACTCTGGCATTCAAGGTCCTCTATCAACTTGCTTTAATCTACCTCTCCAAACTCTTATATCACTCCCTTTTGCATGCTATATCTTCCAGCCGAACTAGGCAACACACTGTCTCCTTTCTTGTTTCTCCTTCTGCTGAGTCTGTACCTCTGTTTATGCCATCTCCTGTGTCTCGAATAGATTCTATTTCTCTGCCTCCCTCCTCTTCATCATCTCTGTCTGTTGAACTTCCTCTTTTCATTTAAGGCTCAATTTAAGTTCCACCTATTCTGTGAATCTGCCCTTTTTTGTCTCTTTGTGGGAAGCCCTGAAGACCAACAAAAACAAGCTTCTGTAGCCCAGAAAAGTTTAACAAGATTATGTGTGCCAGGAGCGAAGTGTATGTATATATATATATGTATATATATATATATATATATATATATATATATATATTTAGCTACTTCCTGTAGGCTATTTACTTCATGAACATAGAGACCTTGTTGTTTGTAGTGTGTCAGACTCCACAGATTCTCACATGAAATGCTTCATTGCCCAACTGGTTATTCAATATGCTCTTCTAAAGCCCTTGTTCATCAATACAATCAGTGTTGGCACTGGTTCATTTTAGCCTTTCTCTGTAGTTAGAGCATGTCATATTTGCCACATGAAGTTGCCACAATCATTTTCCTAACCACATGCTGTAGCAGTATAGCATAGCACTTCCTACTCCTTAATGGCTCCAATACACATGAATCATTAATCATGTGACAATTATTTAGCTTAATGTGGTAAAAAATATAAAGCCATTAACTTTCAGAACAAATTTACAGGCAGTTTGGTCAATCAACTTAATATGAATTAGTGAAAAATGATTTATTTGACATACATGACTATTGATATATTGCTTATACTGTGTATGTTTTCAGAATCTTTCACAAAAATATTCTTTTTAGAAATTTACTTTTATTGATTTGGATTTGGCCATGTCCCACTAATATACATTAAAATTAATTCCCTCTCTGAAATACTATGGGTAGCATTCACCAGATTTGGCATATGAAAGAGAAGGAGGACAAAGAACAAATTTCCAAAGGAATATTGCTATTTACATAAACCCTTTGGACATGCTAAGCAATTTTTCCATTGATAACACTACATAGCAGTACTTAACATTTATCTGTGGCACATGTTACATACATAGGTTGTAAGTTCCTAGAAAGAAGAAACTGCTATATTTTAGCATTGTTCCTGCCATATAGTAAGCACTTAATAAATGCTTGCTGAAATGAAGAGAATGGGGGATGAGAAGGTAAAAGTAATAAGCATTTACACAGCACCCACTATGTGCCACACACTTTACAAATATTATCTCATTTGATCCTCACAACAACAACCACCTAGTGAGGTAGGCATTGCTATTAATCTCATTTTACAGATGAAGAAGTTGAGACAAACAGAAGTTAAGTGACTTGCCCAGAGTCACACAACTAGTATGTGTCTGAGGCTGGATTTGAATTCAGGTCTTCCTGATGCCAAGTCCAGTGTTTTATCCACTGAATCACCAAGCTACCCTAATTGAATAAGGCAGAATACACAGGGGAAGACAAATTCTTGTAGTTTTGGTTTATAAACTAAATCAAGACAACATGGATGAACTTAAGAGTTAATTTATTTCCTTTACTTTTTTTTCTTTTTTCTGACTGTCCAGCTCCTTAATTTTTATGAGAAATCTGTCAGTGTTAAAATATTCTTAAAAGATCTATTTTTAAAAAACAAACACATCGTATTTGAGAAAGGATTCAAAAGCAGCAGAGGTGTTGGTTGGTTTGGCATGCCAGAGAGGAGAGCCAGTTCTAGGCATGGGGCCAGGACCTCTTCCTCTCTGAGTGCATAGCAATTCCCTGCCAATTACAAAACATGAGAATTTGGCCTACAGTTATTTGTATTCAAGAAATTGTAGAGCTGAGAAGTAAGGAAAGAAACAATAGAAGCAGTCAAATGAGAGGACTGGGTCTCATAGTTAAGCCAGTAAAATATAAAGGTGCACAAAATGAGAACGATGTAGGCTGGAGAAAATGACAAAGTGAAATTAAAATTAAAGTAGGAAGCTTCGATTTGGTGAAGAAACAAAGGGAAAGCAGATGAAAAACTTGAAGATATAAATGATACCTAAAATACGAAGAATTTTTGAATGAAGCTTTTTGAGCACTACTAGTAACTTCCCTGATTATTTCTTACTTACAATATACAGATAGATCGATCAATAGATGGATGAGATAGATGAATGGATGGATAGACAGATGGGTGTCTGGATGGATGAATGATGGATAGATGGATGGATGGATAGATAGATAATCTTGTACATGCATGTTGTCCTCCCATTAGAGGACTCCCATAGTCATCATTTGACTGTGAGTTCCTAGAGGGCAGGCACCATGTTGTTTACTTTGTTTGTATTCCCTGTACTTAGTCCAATGCCTATCATATAGAAAATACTTAATCAATTTGTGTTGACTGACTAATATCTTGAATGTGTTAAAGGAAATATCAGTGACAAACAAGGCAATTGAAATATAAGAAAGTTTATGACTTTAGATAAGATATGACTACTATCTGAATTAGTTTTAGCCAGTGAAAAGGCATGGAGATAAAATGTAGTATGTAAGACTGAAAAGGTAGGAAGGTGGGAAGGGGCCAATTTGTGAAGGGCTTTGAAAGACAAACAGGAGATAATAGGGAACCCTGGAGTTATTTTAGTGGGGGAGGGCAACATATTCAGACCTGGGCTCCAGGAAGATTATTTTGGTAGCTGAGTAAAGGATGGACTGACTTGGGGAGAGACTTGAGGGAGGGAGAACTAGCAGAATCTTGTAGTAGTCTAGGCTTGAGGTAATAAGGGCCAGCACCAGAGTGGCAGCTGTATTGGAGGAAAGAAGGGGACATATATATGAGATGTTGTAGAAGTAGAAATGACATGACTTGGCAACAGATTCAAATCTATATGAGGTGAAAGAGTGAAGTGTTGATTGAGGATGACACTGAGGCTGTGAGCCTGGGTGCCTGGGAGGAAGGTAAGGCATTTTAGAGGTGATTTTTTTTTAAATGTCAGAATTTGACAATAGACTAGGTGTTAGAAAGGAATAGGAGAAACCAAGGTTGTAGTAAGACACATGATAAAAGGTCCTTAAAATCAGAGACAAGAAGATTTCTTATTCTTTCTTAAATTTCCTTAACTCATAATCAGCAGTTTGTGATTTCATTTCAGGTACTAAATTATTCAAGGGCAGCTAGGTGGCACAGTAGGGTAGCTAGGGCTAGAGCACTGAGCCTAGAGCCAGAAAGATCTGAGTTCAAATCCAGCCTCAGACACTTACTAGCTATGGGGCCCTGGGTGAGTCACTTAACTCTATTTGCCTTTGTTTTCTCATCTGTAAAATGAGCTAGAGAAGGAAATGGCAAACCACTCCAGTATCTTTGCTAAGAAAATCTCAAATGAAGTCATGAAGAGTCAGACATAACTAAAATGACTGAACAACAACAAATATTATTCAGATTTGCACCAAATGCTGTTCTTTCTGCATACCCACCAACAGCTACAGGAGAACCTAACATGGTTTGCGAAACCCATGGATTTTCATTTTCAGTTTTTAGAAAAGAGCTAGAAGTCTGTGGTGGATTTCATTTTTATATTAGGAAGACATTTTGTTGATTTCTTGAACCAAGAATTGAATGGTTAGGCTCCATGATCTCTAACATTCTTCCCAGCTCTAACATTCTAACTCTATGATCTCTAAGGCACATACTTCGATTCATGTAGAAAGCAAGCATTGAGGTTGTGCCCAGACCATGTCCTGGCTCCTCACTGCCCCAATTGATGAGGACTTTGTTCTTACATAGACTTTTATCCTTAACGAGGTGTGAAATTTCCTTGAAAAGTTAATTCTTTGATTAGATGGGAAGGAAGAAGAGGAAGGAATAAGTATTTATAAAGCACCTACCATATGCCAGACACTATTCTAAATGCTTTTTATAAATATTATCTCGTTCAATCCTCACAACAGCCCAGGGAGATAGGTGCTATTATTATCCTTATTTTATAGTTGAGGATATTGAAAGAGAGGTTAAGTGACTTGTCCAGGGTCATGTAGTTAGTGAGGGTGTAGACTGATTTGAGGTTAGATCTTCTAGACTCCAGGCCCAATGCTCTGTCCACTGGCCACCAGATGCCTCAAGGTGTGAATTCTTTGCCTTTTTTTCCAGCTGAATTGAGGATGATTGATTTGATCAGACATTTCTGACATTGGAAGATAGAGAGCGGGACAGAGATAATAGGGCTAGGAAATAGGTGACACTTAGATTCAGTTCTCTGGCTTGAAGGTCTCACAGTCTCACAGCCGTGAGACATGAATGGACATGGACATGGACATGAATGAACAGTGCCAGGAATGACCTGGACCATCTCCAGTCATCCTGATCTATATCTTGCCACTGCACCCAGATGGATCCAGAGGAGAAAGTGAGGCTGGTGACTTTGCACAGCCCTCCCTCACTTAAATCCAATTCACTTTCAAATCATGGCATTATCTTTCTGCGCCATGGTCCTCTTTGAGAACAAAGGACAAACAATAACAACAACAGCCAGGAATGACAATGGACCAAAGCACTGAAGCAGGAATATGAACTAACAGCAACGAAGTGTCTGTGGCAGAATGACAGAGGCATTTCCATGGACCAAGTAGAGGAATTCCTGGGCCAGGTGGGAGCCAGAGTTGAGGAACATACGGGAATAGAGCTGCAATGTGAAGGTGCTTGCTGACTTGCTGTTCTCTAATACTGTGCAGTTATGGCATTAGGGGGAAGGAGGAGGGAGAAATTAATTTCTGTGTCAGCCCCAGGTATTTTTTTCCATTATGTCTAGGGAGGACCATTCAGAGTAGTACTCAGTTAGAAGTTAGAAGGATTGTATTGACCTCTGGGGAGGTCCCGCTTCTCCTGGGTTGGAGGATTTTATGACTGTTTATTGACTCAGGAACGAATCTTTGTGTTTTCATCAGACTAAATAAAATCTACCTTATTCAATGGTTTTGTTAGCCTGGCTGGTTATGTGGGAGCTAAGAGTACCTATTTGCCGAGTGCTTATGTGAGAGCTACGGGGTTGCTAATTGATTGTGTTCGGAGCAATGAATGTTGAATTGCAATATCTTTTAATACTGCAACATTGCTAAGATAAGCTTAGCTGTAAATATCTAAACAAAAGCTGAATTCTGATGTTCCCTGGAGAAGCCCCTATTTGGGGGTACAAGCCATTAAAGCCAATGTAATAAGAAGCCTCTTGGAATGAATGCAATATGTATAAATTCAGAGCTTTGGGTCATGGTTGTCAAAGAAAAGAGGAAAAATTGGCCTGTTCTTGATTTGAAAGTGAGTCTGAGATAAGGTGAGAAGGTGGTAAACATTAGACTGAAAAAGCCTCAGAGACGGGGGTTCTCAATTGCTCCTCAGGATGCATAGGTTCAGAATTAGACACTTTTGCCATTTTAAGAAGCTTTTAGAGATGCTGGATTTGTGTTCAGGTGACCCTTAAACCTAAAAGGACCTAGAAGGACAATAGTACTTAAGGAATGCTTTAATGTGTTAATAGCTTAAAGAAGTTACACTTGAGAAGGTGAACCTTCTACAGAAGCATCATACAATGCATTACAAAGTTATATCTGGTTTTTATATTATTCGATGTGTTCTGTGTTACAATATGTTTCATTAGCACGGAAAGTTGTGAGTTGACTATGTGGATGGGATACATCCATCTGCCAGATGGAATAAGTGATAAGTGGTGAGGTTCAAATTAGAAAGTGCCAAAAGTAGTCTACATGAGATTCTTACAAGATGAGAAATATTTATTGAAAAATAGATAAGATCAGGTGGAAATTAGCCATCTATTCTCATAAGCCCTGAAATAACCCTGGTTCAACACGGTCAGCTTTCTGCACTCTGAGTTATGGTGCTAGCCTCACTAGTTAAAAAATGTGTGAAAACAAGCAGGACACAACTCCCATAGCTCCATGCAGAAGAGAGGTCTTCATACACCCAAAGAGTATTGGATGAAAAGTGCTGGAAAGCACAAGAAATGATGAAAAGGACAGATTCAGAGAAATCTGGGATGACTTATATGAACTGATGCTGAATGAAGTGAGCAAAACCAGAAAAATTTATACAATGACTATAATAATGCAAAAGGAAAACAACTATGAAAGACTTGACTGATGATTGTAATGACAAATCACAACTTCAGAAGCAGGATGAAGAATTATGCTTCCCACCTCTTGGCAGAGGGGTGATGGACTAGAGGTGCATTTTTAGACAAATAGCCAATATGTGGGTTTGTTTTGCTTTACTTGCTTATTCATTGCAAGAGAGGCTTCTTTTTTTTTCTTTTTCGAGGGAAGGGATTGATGCATAGTGATAATGATCACAAATAAAGAGAAGAAAAGAACATTGCTGAAACATTTTAAAACACACACAACAGAGTAGAAGGAAATTGAGAAGGGGACAGAAATAAGCACGGTAATTTTGTTACTATTAAATTTAACGTACACTTAAAAAACCAAAGTGTTCCTAATAGAAACTCAATTTCATAAACAATACCTTTTTTCTGTTATTCTTTGTATAACCAGTAGGTATCACTATCTGGCAAGGTTTGAAGGTATGTAAGTAAAGAATTAAGCCCCATCCATTGGAAATTAGGAATGTTTCAAAAGTATGTCTTCTCTTCCTACTTCTAACAGCAGGCCCAAAGAATATATCCATGCCTCTCTATTCTGCTCTTGCTACAAAGGCTAGAAGCTTTACTGAAACATCTGTCACTTGAAGCCCCCTAAATCTTGTTTACTCTTAACTCCATAATGGAAGGGTTAATGAGCCCAAATCACATGGTTCATCTTTCTCTGCTATTTAGGAGTTTGTGAGCTATTAATAAAGTTAAAACCATGAAATTCTCTCTTAAGCTACTTCCACTGGGGAGTAGAGGAAGCCCGACCCTAGTCCTCTCCCCTGTCAGACAGGTCTTTACTGTCTCTTTATTTCTGCACCATAAGCCTGTCACTGGCTCCTCAATTGCAGTCTCTCTGTATGCAATTAAAAGAATCTCAAAGAAATTTTGATTGGTCATTAATCACAGCTGAAACAAATTAGGCATTCAAAATAGCTCAAAGAAATATAGAAAATGCCTGTCAGATTCAGGCAAAGAAGAGAAAGAATTTAAACCTTCACAATCTACTTTCTGCCTCCTCCCAACCTGGTTCGCCTATGCACAGAAATCCTTCGAGAAACTTTCTTCCTGGCCAAGGAGAAAAATAATGTCTCTTTGGGACAACACTCCCCAGAATTCAGAGTTCAGTTTGTGAGTTTTTCCTTGATTGCAAGAAAAGTCTGTACCCAGTTACATTTATATACTGAAATGTTAACATCTGCTCTTGTTTGAGTTCATAATAAAAAGATTTCATGACATTCCCACTATATTATATTATGTAACTCAAAAGCAGGCAGAGAACTGGGAGAAACATGTGACATGCAGGAGGTTACCTATGCTTGGGAGGAGGTCTGTAGGCACTAAGAATAAATGATTCTACCTTGCCAGAGAAGGGTTTATATATGGACTTAGCTCTTCTGAATCAAAACAGATTTCTAACCTTTTCCAACTCTCCGTGGGAATTCCATTTCAAGTACTTTTTACTGTAAATATACCACAATCCTGTATTGGCATGACCTCATTATCTGTGGCAGAGTAGTAATTGGGAAGTAAAATCAGATAGGAACTGCCACTTGCTTTCTGTCATTATGTTTCAAAACTTTTGCAAACTAAATGCTACCTTTTTGCTATGTATGAAAAGAGGTTTTTCTACTTTCCATAACATCTTTTTTTCTTTAATAAATTTATCATTTGTTTATATTTAGGTTTATTTTTTAAATTTTGAGTTCCTAATTCTTTCTTCCCTCTCTATAACATCTTGCTCCTGAATCAGAAATAAAATTAAAAACTACAAATCCTAAAATATTGAAAAACACACACACGTGCACAAGAAATGCTTGACTTCTGTCTGCTTCTTTCATTTGTCTTTGTTTTATTTCTTAAAAATGGCTGCTTCACCATTTCCAGCCAGCATCCTATGCCATGTGGCAGTGCTTACAAACACTTTCTTCTCCACAGTAAAATACTTACTGTTCACAGAAATAAATGTGTGAGGCTTACATTAAGCATAGAGTGTAAATAACCACATAGCCAGGCATCAGGAACAGATTGTCTGTTTAAACATCATTGTGAATAGAAAAAGTGTTACAGTGATGCAACACTTCCATCCATTCACTGGCTAAACGTGCCGTGTTTTTTTTTCCTTGCCATATGCCATGGTGATGTTTCCAAAATCTTTGAAATACTCTAACCTTGTCTCTGACATTTTTCATTCCTATATCTATAGGAATGAAAATCAATGATTTTCATTGAAAATCAATGAAGATCAATGATTTAACAGAGACTCACTACAGAATCCAGGGAGTGGATCAGTGATTAAACAACACTGATTAGGTAAGGATACAGAATTAGATATTTAATTAAATTAAATTTATATTCTCCATGGAAACCAACAATAATAATTTGATGGCACAGCTTCTGACTTTTTTGGACATCTTACCACATTTGGTAGGCAAATATATGCACAATGCATATAAGTTGCTGACTTTCTTTCTCTGTGTGAGAAACTAACTGAGGGGGCAGCCCAAAGGAAAATAAGGAAAATTGTAAATAACTCACTTGCTGCAAAGCATATTATTCAATTGCCCACAATCTGTGTGGCAGAGAATACATTTAGTAGCTTCTAAATATTTAACAAATATTGCAACAAAACCAGTATTTACCAAACTCATTTGGCCATAAAAATTTGGGGGCTTTAGATGTATTGACAGCACCCATAAATACTGGTCCAAAGAGTTAAGGGCACAGAAGAAAACTGGAGGGAAAAGGAGGATTGGATAAATTTTAAAAATCTCCACATGGATGTCTTATCAGCATCTCAGATAAACATGTCCAAAACCTCACTCATCATCGTCCCACTACCTCTACACCAAACCCAGCTCTCTTCCTGCTTCTACTCAGGGTTTTGGCATCTATTGGCACTCAGGTTCACAACCTTGGAGTCATTCTTGATTTCACCCTTATAGCTCCATGCCCCCCATGGACAATCAGTTTCCAGATCTTGTGGCTTTGACCTCCACAATATCTCTCTAATCAGTTTCTTTCTCTTTAGTCACCTAACTTCACATTTTCATCATCTCTTGGTAGGTCTATTGTGATAACCTCCTATTTGGACTCATGGCTACTGATTTTTCACCCTCTCTAACTTTTACACAGCTGCCAAAATAACCTTTCCAAAACATAGGTCTTACTGGGTGACTCTCTTGGTCAAGAAGCTTCAGTGGCTTCCTATTGCCTCTATGATAAAATTAAAAATTGACTTATTTGTCATTTATGAATAGTCTGGCTCCAGCCTACCTTATCAGACTATTTTATATTACTCTCTCACACATTGTATATTCCAGATTATCTGAATTGCTTGATGTTTTGCCATTCTACCTCCAGTCTTGTATGTTCTGTGATAAACTCCCCCTGTGTCTAGGTTCTAGACAGAGTTTTATTGTATTTAAAAACATAAAAACCATTCTTAGCTCCAAGGTTGTACAAAAACAGGTGGCAGTCTGAATTTGGCTCCCTAATTTGCAAACCTCTGTCTCATTACCATTTTTTAGAATCCCTAGCTTCCTTCAGCTCAGCTCATGTGCCACCTCCTATAAACCGCCTTTCCTTATCCCCACAGCTGTTACTGCCCAATAAGTGGAGAGAAGGGTACATATTCAAGAGATGTAGTAAAGATAGAATCTTTAAGGCTTGGCAACTAACAGGGAATAGAGAGAAAGAGAGCTAGAAGAGTCAATGATGATGACTCAGAATCTAAGAGCACATGCCTACAAAGAGTATGGGTTGCCTATCCTCGTAACACCTGGTCCCTACTCTGTGATCTACGTCTAACAAGATGATAGTTCCTTTTACAAAAATAGGGAGATTTGGAGGAGGTATGGCTAAGTGGGAAAGATAATGAGTTTTTGACATGTTGAGTTTGAGATGCCTATAGGATGTCCAGGTGGCAATATCTAGCTTAGGACAAAGATGATCTCGGGATATTTTCAATAAAGACAATAACTAAACATGTTGGAGCCCCTGGAATCACCAGGGGAGAGAGTTAAGAGATTAAAAGAGTTTATAATAGCTATCATTTATATAATACCTTAAAGTTTAGAAAAATTTTTACATGTATTATCTCATTTGATCCTCACAACAACCCTGTGAGGTAGGTATTATTATCATCCCCATTTTACTGATAATGAAACTGGGCTAAGAGAGGTTAAGTAACTTGCCCAGAGTCACATAGCTAGCAAGTGTCCGAGGCAAGATTTAAATTTATGTCTTCCTGATTCAAGTCCATGACCCTATTCACTGCTCTGGCTAGGTGGGACAGAACCTTGGGATACATCTATGCAAGTACAATTAGACACAAATGATGATCCAACAAGGGACTCTGAGAAGCAAACATCAGGTGATTAGAAGAATAACCAGGAGAGAGTAGTATCATGAACATAAAAACCCAAGGAGAAGAATGTCTATAGCAAGAAGTGTCAAGTGCTTCAGAGAGATCAAAAAAAAAAAATGTGGACTGAGAAAAGGCCATTGAACTTAACAATGGTATGGCCAGAAGCCACACTGAAATGAGTTGACAAATGAATGGGAAGAATGTAAGTGGAAACTTGGGGAGGGAGGAGGATGCAGAAAGCCAATGAAGGAGGATGCCAAAGACAAGTTTTGTCTTCATAATTTGCCTAGGGCTGGCCCTATGTAAGTAACAAGGAGACTGAACCAGATGATCAGTCTTTGAATGAGATAACTAAAAGAGACTTTGGTAGGTCATTTTATTCTATTCTCTTTCCCCTCAATAGTCAGAATTGTTATTTATTATATGTGGCTATAATGGTATGCTCAGGTCTGCAAAATGGTTTTAGCATACATTACATTCAATTTCTTTAGCATTTCTTTGAGATAGGGTGATGATTTTAGGTGATATGGAAGTTAATGCTATGTTATTAGTCTGAGAGCACCAATGTTAATGAATGACTTGTGAATCCAGGAGTGAGAAATGCTACCATAGGATTTCTGACATCATCAGCATGTATAAATCCAAATGATTTAACTTTACTATA
>CM053627.1:111500762-111538787 GCA_028646595.1 Phalanger gymnotis
GGGGCTGGGAGTTCCGTTTGGGACAGACCTTACCCAGAGACCATCCAGGGTGTCCTGGGCTGGGGCCCTGCTTCCCTCTGCCACTTTGTGGGTTCTGCAGCTCTAGAATTGGTTCAGAGCCATTGTTTTATAGGTTTTTGGAGGGATTTGGTGGGGAGCTTACGCCAGTCACTGCTTCCCAGCCACCATCTTGGCTCCACCCCCCTCCTGTGTACATATTTAAACCAAAATCTTTTGAATAATCACGGGTCTCATTTTTGATGCTCCACAATACTCTGGGGCTTGATACAATTGGTATAATATCACAAGGGTGAGCAATCTGTGGCTTCACGGCCACATATGGCCCTCTAGATCCTTAAGTGCGGCCCTTTGACTGAATCCAAACTTCATAGAACAAGTCCTTTCATTAAGAAGATTTCTTCTGTAAAACTTGAACTTGGTCAAAAGACCCAACCCAAGGACCTAGAAGGCCACATGTAGCCTTGAGGCCACAGGTTCCCCACCCCTGTAACAGGAAGTCAGGAAGACCTGAGTTCAAATGTAGTCTTTTATACTTATTAGCTGTGTGACTTTGGGCAAATCATTTAAGCTCTGTCTGCCTCACTTTCTTGGTCAGTAAAGTGGGAAAAATAGCAGCATCTGCATATCAGGCTTGTTGGGAGGATAAATGAGATAGTATTTGAAAAGTGCCTTGTAAAACTTAAAACATTATGTAAATGCTAGCTATTATTTTCTGGATGAGTTGGTTTATAGGATTCTTTGTTCTTATTTTTGGGATCAATTGATTTATATCAGTTAAACTTATTTAGGAAATGGTGATAGTTTGGGCAAATGTTTGTTTAGACATTTATTTCCTTATTTTTGTTCTAATTTTTTGTTGATTTTTACTTTTGCTTTAACAACCAGACAATCTAATTATTCATTGATGACTGATTTGGAGATGATTCTGGAACTGACCAGTCACTTCCTGTCTGTTAAAATATCACTTCTTTTTTGTGATGGTATTTGGTACTTATTCTGTCTGGCATCTTCCAATTCCTTTCTCTAAAATATGTAGCATGAAACTCCTGCATATCCTATGGGCCTCAGGAGTCTTTGTACGTCACCTTTGAAAGCATATTTGCCAACTTTCTTCCCTATCCACAATTTGCTTTAAAGTTAATGCATTAAAGTACACATTGATTCAACTTGTAGGGTCTTATTCACACAATTTTTCTACTTTTTCATCTTCTGCAAAAGATATTGGTATATGAACTGTAATTATTTTCGTGCTTGTCTTTTGGTAAATACTACGAACAACGTAGTGAGTCGATGCAAAAGTATCTTGAAAATGTTTATTCTTCCTTTTAGATGTTTGTTCATTCTTCTTTTTAGATGTTGGATAAAATCAATTCCATTATGTGCTTCTGCAAGGACAAACTGTCAACCATCCTTCCATTTAGCTATAACTTTTATATAGCTCCTGGTTTCCTTGTGCAGAAAATGTCAAAACTGATACCCCTCAGTTCCTCCAGGAAAGTGCAAAGGTAACAGCTGTGCTAACAGCTCTGCTAACAGCAAAAACTAGTTGATTAGGAAAGGCCACATCGTACAGTGGATAGCTGCCTAGTTTTAAAGTCAGGAACACCTGGGTTCAAGTCTCAGCACAATGGGCTTTATTTTTATTTTAAAAATTCAATAAAGCATTCATTTTCTCCACCCAAAAAAACAAAACCCTTGCAACAAATATGCATAGCCAAGCAAAACAAATTCCCATGTTGGCCATAACCAAAAACGTGTGTTTCGTTCTGCATATTTAGGCCATCAAGAGTTGGTGGCAAACTTCTTCAACGATCAGAAAGCCAACCACTGGCGGAGGCCACCCCCACCGTGGACAACTGGTCCACCTTATGTTCTCATCCATCTCCGTCAAAAAGCTCACTTTTTTTCCAACTTCAGATTTGCTTTCCCATCTCCACATTTCTACCAAATGTCTCAAAATGACCGATTGACTATACAACAACTCGGGCCAATTTTGTTCTGTTCCCGCCACCTCACACCAAGTGGTCGGAACCAAATAAATTTCACGTGTACTGGAATCCAAGGAAGCACCACGTGACAAGGTCGGTGCTGGGGCAGGCCCGCCTCCTGCAGCCTCAAGTGGCGTGTGGGCGGAGCTCCAGTACGTAATCTCTCTCGTGTTACCAATAATCGCCTTGGTTTCGGGGGAGTAGGGAGTGGGTGGAGTGCCTCAAGTCTCAGCGCGCATGCGTTTCCCAGAGACGTGCGCAGAACGTTTGCCGAGAGCCTTGCCGGAAGCCGACATGGCGTCCGAGCGCTCCCCAGGCTGCAGTGGCTGTCGCGGCCGCATCTGAAAGAGCTGGTCTGAGGAGGCCGAGGCAGCGGGGCGCAGCGGCGGGGCGGATGCCGTAGTTGCCATGGCGCGACACAGGAACGTCCGAGGCTACAACTACGATGAAGGTGGGTAAAAGCCCGGTCCCTCCCCCAGCCACCCTGGGCCGCGGCCTTGGGCCCTACAAGGCTGACCTGTCTTTCCTTTGCTCCCGGCCTCGGTTTCGGCCGCTTCCTTTCGGCTTCTTGGGCCCCGGAGTGATGATTTCGGAACGTTGAGGCCAGAACAATTTGTGGAGTATTATTTGGCAGAAACCCATTGGAAAAGGGAAAGACTTATCAGAGTTAGAGGATGACCCAGCGGCGGGGGATGATGCCACTCTTGATCATTATTTTTCTTTTATTATGTGGGCAGCGTGCGTAGCCTATTGGGTAGGAATTTGGCAAGGTAAGGATTTTCGTGTGCTTAGCACCTGCCACATAGGCGCTTAATAATGTTTATTAACGTGTAAATGTTATCACCCTTCAGGGTGACTTCCTTTAAGATGTATGCATACACTCGTGTGATTACTTCTTCAGTGGCTGCCCCGAACATTATTTGTCTTTTTTGCACTGCCCTGTCTCCTTAAAAAAAAAAAAAGTTCCAGCAGTTAAAAAAAAATCAAGTAATTTTGGGAAACCTGTTTGTAATATTCTCCAAGTGAAGTTTTTGTCTTGGGGTTGTTGTGTTGATATAAATATTAATAGTAAAAATGTTAAGTATCACACTTAGAAAGTTCTATGTGTCTGTACCCGTTTACGTGTGCACGTAAGAGTTTTATGAATGAATCTTCTGGCTTTGTTCCATTTGAATTTCATACTAAACTTAAAGAGTTTAGAATTCAATAGGTGATGATAAAGGTCTAAAGAAGGGAAACTAAAATGACCAGTGACTTTCGTATGAGAATAGATGAGACTGACAGGCGATTAGTAAGCGAAGTTTATGCAGTCATGCTCATGGCTATGATGAATTTGGACCTGTTCACCAATCCAAAATTTTTGTATAAAGGAGGAACTTTGAATGAGTTTGTGTTATGACAGAAAGAACTTCCTTACACACTAGATAAATGGATCTAATTATTTAAAAATATGTAAGCCAATTCAGGGGGCAGTTTGGCAAATTTGATAATTTATATAACTTTTCCATCTATTAGATTTAAGTGCCTCAAGAGCAGATCCTTTTCCCTCACTTCTGTATCCTCTAGCCACAGTTCTTAGCATAGGATAGGCACTCAGTGTTTCATTAATCTAATCTGGTTACCCACAGTAGAATTTTAAAAAACAAATTAGGGATTCATACATGACACGTCCTTAAATGTTGGTATTTGTAAAGCAACTGCGATATATCCTTATACAGTGTTTGTTGTAAATCTGTTAGTTACCCGTTATTATTTGTTATGCTCCTGATGTTGCTTAAAGTGGAAACTTTTAAAGCTTGAATCTAAATATTGTAGATCACAAGATGTTCAGGTAAACTGTATCACGTTAAGTAGAAGGTCTGCTGAAAGCAAAACAATGTAGGAATAGACTTAATGGTTACTACCGTTGTACATCTTGTTTCTGAAATTAGCACCAAAGTTTTTTCTCAGTTTACTGACCCTCCTGAGTTCAGGTTGCCATGTTTCTTTTGGAACAGTTGGTGACATCATAACCACTTTAAATATGTCAGGAACAGTTTTGTTCATCTTGTTTTGTCTTAGGTGTTTGTGATGGCATTGACTTTCTGGAATAACTAAAACCCTCTGAATCATGAGTCAGCATGCTGAAGAAGCCAAAAATCTTTTTTTTTTTTTAATGAAAGCCATTTTGCAAAGCCTTTTGGACGGCTAACATATTTTGAAACGCTTTTTAGTTTGTTTCTTTGAAAGAATTGCTAATGAATGAATGAATGACGTGATATAGTATTCTTTAGTTGAGCTACTTCTTAAAACTAAACTTGCTGGTTTCATTTAAAATGGCAAATTTTAGTTTTCTGTTCTCTGTATGCCCTTAGGTGACTGTTTTTTTTCCTGACTCTTGTTCTGAGAATTTTTCATAGTCTTTGAAAATTAGTTAAATTCCTTTCTGATTGACATTTAACTCATTTTTATGAGTTAGTGGTCTTAGTCCTTAAAGATAACAATTTATCAAATATATGCCAGTTACCCCCTTTTTATTCTTGGATCCCACTTTTTGAATTCTTGATATTTTCACTGACCTTTTTGAGATTAGTAGACTATTAAGAACATAAATCTAATTATTCTAAGGTTATAGACATCCATACCTAGTCCTTAGTTTACTACTAAGTTCAACTTAGTACTTAAGTACTACTAAGTTAGCTACTTACATTGTTTCCATGACACTCTCTATCCCTCTCATCCTCTGCTATCCCCTTTTTGCTTTGCCTTCAATCTTTCCAAACATCAGGGTCTTTTCCAGTGGATCTTGTCTTCCCGTTATGTGGCCAGAGTATTTAAGCTTCAGATTTAGTATTTGACCTTCCAGTGAATAGCCTGAATTAATTTCTTTAAATATTGAATGATTCGATCTCTTTGCTGTCCAAGGGACTCTCAAAAGCCTTCTCCAGAACCACAGTTCAAAAGCATCAATTCTGTGGCGCTCACAGCCATCTGTTGCTACTGGAAAAGCCATAGCTTTGACTATATATACCATTGTCTGCAAGGTAATGTTTCTGCTTTTTAGTATAGTGTCCAGATTTGCCATAGCTTTCCTTCTAAGGAGCAAACATCTTTTAATTTCATGTCTGCTGTTGCTGTCTGCAGTGATCTTTGAGCCCAAGAGTATAAAATCTGACACAGTTTCCCTCCCTCTATTTGCCAGGAAGTGATGGGACCAGTTGTCAAGGTCTTAGTTTTTTTGATGTTAAGCTTCAAACCAGCTTTTATGCTCTCTTCTTTCACCCTCTTCAAGAGGCTTCTTGATTTTACTTCTCTTTCTGTAATCAGAATGGTATTGTTTGCATATCTGAGATTGTTAATATATTTATATTTCTTTCCTACAAATAATAGGGAGTCACTAGAGTTAATTAAATGGGAGGAAGAGGGTGATCTAGGTATATGCTGACAGTTGAGTGGAACTGTTCAACCTTTTGATCCCATTACTGGGCATGTACAGCAAGAAGGTCAAAGATAGAAAGGTCCTATATGTTTCCAAAATATTCATAGCAATACTTTTTATACCAAAGAACTATACAAAGTAGATACCCATTGGAAAGGTACTCCAATCTTTAAAGATAAATAGTTTCAGTCTTTGAAACAGTTGTTAGAGTAATATATCCCAGGGTCCCCTTAGCATAGATGTGCTTATTTTAATGTTGAAATCATTATTGATTAGGATAAGATCACTTGATATTTATGTTAACTTACTGTATGTTTCATTTAGATTTTGAAGATGATGATCTCTATGGCCAGTCTGTAGAGGATGATTATTGTATTTCGCCATCAACAGGTACGTATTCTGGATGAAATTGAGAATCTTGATGTGGGATTTTGAAAAAACAGGTGGATAAAATTACTGTTTTTCTAAACCTTGAAGGTATCAGAAGAAAGCCAAATTGTGTAAGCTCTTTGAGGGCAAGGACTGTTTTTCATTTTGTTTTCGTAGCCTTAGAATCTAGCAACAATTCATACGTAAGAGGCACTTAAATACATACTGTTGGATTGGATTGGAAGATAAATACTTTAATATCCATTTGAAGACATGGGTTAAATAGTTTTACCTATAAATAAAATTATATGATTTTATTTCTGTCTTTTAAGTTTTAAACAACTTGTAGAAAAGTGATGTGTATGTTTTTTCTCGCATTTATTGGAGATGAGAAATATTTTTCTTTGGTGGTGTGGAGTGCTGTGTTAGTGAAATGAGTATTGGCTCTGTAGTCATGTGACCTGCATTGAAGAATCCTGCCTCTGCTACTTCAAATTTGCAACATGATTTATCAGATTTCTTCCAGTTTTAAGTTCTGTGATCCTAGTTCTAATTTGCCTGTGCTGGAGTGGTAATATGTTGAGTAATATTACAGAATTTCACAGATATTTTTGACAAAGCTTTTTTCTTTTTATTCTTTTAGTAGTTAACTTATGTATAGCTACTCCCAAATATTAGAGGACTGATTTTTCATTTCAGAGTTATTTTTTGTGTGGTCTTGTAAGTAAAGCATGAGGCAGTGCTATAATCCTTTTCTTTAGTTGTAATTATATTACATCAAAAGCAGTTCTTTGGTCTTTATTTTCTTTTTTAAGGGATAGGACAAAGGCTGAAGCAGAGTTCTGCATTGTCTTTTGTATATTGGTAATATTGAGCCATTCTATAAACCTGTTAATATAGCCTGCCATTTCCAGAAATTTGCATGTAAGTTGGTTGTTTGGTATGCATTTCCGCAGAGAAACAATGTTATAAAAATGGTGATTAGATTCCAGAGCTGTCCCACAAACTTATTTAGTCCATAATGTGCCTGGAGAGGCAGCATATTTAGTAGATAAGAGTCCTAGATTTGGAGTGAGGAAAGAATTGAACTGAAATTCTGACACTCATAGTCAAGTCATTTCCCTAAGTCATATGCAAGTCATTTTCCTATGCCTCAGACAACCCTTTAAGACTATCTAAATTAGAGATGGGGGGAGGTGGGGCTGCTGTTTGGATATGTGATACTTGAAGTATAATATTCTATGAGTAGTACTGCTCCAGAGTGTAACTATGTTGTTAAGTAATGTTTATTTTGGTAAATACATTTGGGATTCTGGCAGTAGATATCAGAGGCACAGCTCTCCGTTTTCTCCCTGTAATCTAGATGCTGGTAGAGCCTTTGTGATTCGGGGGCAGAATTACTGAGGAAAATTTATTTTGGAGGGATTTGTTAGGGGGAGGGTGCTCTGGAATTTTGAAGGTCAATTGCAATATAAATTCTTAGGGAAACTTATTCCTGGCTAAAACCTTTAATTTTTGCCCTTAAGCTACAGCTTATCTCTTCTAGGCATTTCGTTATAGATACTAGGGCGAGTTTAGGACTGTAGGGTGAAGAGCAGGACAGGTGATCTGGGTTTGGGGGTGGGAGGCAGGCAGAACTGGAATTGATTGATTAACTGATTAAGTGTTGAGGTTGCTGCCCGATGATACCTATCCTGGGGCTAGTCTAGGTAGCAATGGAGAGAAAGAACTGGCAACTTTAGAGTTCTTAACCATTTTTTCTTAACTATAGGTCTCTGGTGGAGCCTATGGACCCTTTCTCAGAATAATATTTTTAGTTAAATTATACAGGATTACAAAGGAATTCAATTATATTGAATATAATTATCAAAGCATTTTTAAAAATTCACATACCCCTGGTTAAAAGTACTATCTTGACTATTTAGTCTTGTTAACTCAGATCCTTCCCTACACCATGGGAATAATTTAGAAACAGTACAGGATGAGAGTAGACAATATTCTCTCTTTTATTTCTGGAGACATGAGTTTCCTCTTTGTGGTGGCCCATATACACCCCTTTTGTAGAAATCTTTTCTGGCTGTTGCTCTGTTGTTCTCCCTCCTCCTTTGTTCTTGAAGAACACCAATGATATTCAGGAGGCTGATGTTGTGAATTGGATTTTAGTGAGGCAGGGCTGTGCAAAGTCACCAGCCTCACTCTCTTCTCCAGTCATTGTAGTCCAGTGGCAAGACATAGGTCAGGATGACTGGTGATGGCCCCCTGGCTTTCATTAAAAACTCTTTAGAAGCTTCCTCTAGTTTTTTGTATTTAGTTTTATTGGAGTCTTTTTATTTTTCTTATAAGCACCTGTCATTTCTTCACTACAGTTCTACTGTCAAGTGTCGATGGCTATCGGACCAGCTAAGGGCTACTTTAAACTTGTCTTTATATTTCCCTTTCAAATATCTTTTCAAGGATATTCATTGTGTTAGAGCTAGAAGAGACCTTAAAGTTAGTATAGACCAACCCATGAAATGATTAATTTCATTTCATACTTATTTCTGACCTGAGCCGCGTCTCCTGACTTAGTCCAGTGTTCTGAGCATATGTTATCAGAATGTTTTTGTTTAAGTTAGCTTAAACAAAATTAGTATATGCCTTTGTTCAATTTTCAACATTTTGTTATGTGAATTTATTTTGAAATAACACTTAAAGAGGATTCAACCTGGGAATATAGCTCATCCAATTTCCTTTCAATTTCAATTTCATTCAAGGACTATTAGAAGAAAGACTTCTCCTGCTTCTTTAAATGCCATCTCATTTTCAAAACATTCAATACTTTCAAAAAAGCTATTGAATTAAGTGATTTTACTACTGTTTCTGCTACTAAAATGTAACGTTTACATTTACAATATTTTAAGATTTACAAAACACTTTCCAAATGTTATCTTATTTTCACAACCATCTTGGGAATGAAGTGCTATTATTGCCCTTTGTTTTACAGACGAGGAAAGGCAGGCAGGTATGTTTTTTCTTTTTCTTTCTTTTTTTTTTTTAATTTGGAAGCAAAACCCGTATCTTTATTCAGAGAGGGATGGTCATACTAAAGAGAAAACATGAGTTTGGGAACCAATGATGCAAATAACTCAGTTCCAGAAAAATCACTTGTATCTGACATAAATATTTTCTTAACAGTGAGATCTCTTTTAAAACATTAAACAGAATCAACATAAAGGCAGTACTCTGTGCAAAAGCAGCAAAGAATCAAGGCCTGAGAATATTGATTTTATATATTTATATTTTAAAGGCCAACACATATTTAGACAACTTAAATATAATTCCAACAGAAATACTTCAACAAAAGCAGCAGTGGTCTCTGTCTAGTAATGTCTTCTAACATTCAGATACTCACTGGAATCATCCGAGTTTGAGTCTTTTTAAAAAAGACTTTAATGGTACACATCTTTCTCATCTGCAGTGTAATTTACAATCTCTTGTGGACATATTAATTTTTTAGCATCTATGTCAGGAATTTCAGACTCAAATTCATCCTCCATGGCCATTATAATTTTACTTGGTACAAACTTTCCAAGCCCAGGTCTTTCATCAAGTGGGAAGATACTCAAAGCTGTTCTGGATCAGTCTTCACAGTCCATAATGCTTTCCAGTGTCAGAGGGGGCAAGTCTATTGGTAGCTCAACTGTAGGACTATCCCTGCCTATCTGCCTCTGCCCCTTAGACTCTAAGGGGACTGGGATGGTGGCATCAAGGCATTGGGCAGGTGGTAGATACAGGTGGAGAGAACACAGGCTGCCGTGGCTATACTGCCCCTCAGATATGTCTTTTCTTTAAAACTTCACAAACTAATGTATTTCTTGAATAATTCGTTTTAGTCTTGGACCTTCATATGGGAATTAAAGAGTGCTGGATTTAGAGTCAGACACTTGGGTTTGAATTCCATAAATGATATTGTGGTTCTAAGTATAACTCTTGGGTAACATTGCCTTTCTTGGCCTAGAAATTAAGGATTGGCAAATATTAAGATTCTTGGCAAGGAAACTAGCTTTTTGATAGTCCTCAGAGAATACATAGTCAGTAAACATTAACCTACTCTGTATGCCAAGTACTGTGCTAAACCTTGGGGATACAAAGAAAGGTCAAAGTTCCCACTCTCAAGGAGCTCAAAATTGAATGGACAGAAAACATGCAAACAACTACGTACAGACAAGCTATATATAGGACAGATTGGAGATAATCAATGGAATGAAGGCACTAGAATTAAGGAATAGTATTGGGAAAGGTTTCCATTAGAAGGTGGGTTTTTAGCTGGGACTTGAAGGAAGCCAGGAGGTGGAGGTGAGGAGAGAGATGGTTCTATATGTGAGGGACAGCCACTGAAAATGCCCAGTCAGGATATGGAGTATCTTGTTTTAGGAACAGCAAGAAGGCCAGTGTCACTGACTTGTAGACTACGTGTGTGGTTGGGTGTGTGGTAGGGGCTTTCTTAAGGTGTAAGAAGACTGGGAAGGTGGATAGGGGCAGATTATGAAAGGCTTTGCATGCCAAACAGAGATTTTATATCTGATCTTGGAGGTGATAGGGAGCTACTGGAGTTTTATTGATTGGGGGCTGGAAGGGAGATGTTATATTTAGGAACATCATTTTGACAGCTGAGTGGATGATGTCCTGGAATTGGGAGAGACTTGTGGCCGAGAGAACAACCACAAGGCTATTGTAATAGTCTAGGTGTGAGGTAATGAAGGTACATGAGGGTGGTAGCAGTGTCAGATGAGAGAAGGAGGCATATGGGAGAGATGTTGCAAAAATAAAATCAACAGGCCTTGATACCAGATTGGATGGGGGATTTTAACATACATACGTACACATGCATGTATGTACATGCCTATACATGTGTATGATGCATGTGTGTATGAACAGCCAGGTGGTGCAGGAGCCTGGAGTCAGGATGACCCATCTTTCTGAGTTCATAGCTAGGAGAGGACTCTTAACTAGCAGTGTGTGATCCTGCACAAAGTCACTTAAAGTTCTTTGCCTCATTTTCCTCATCTATAAATAT
Organism: Phalanger gymnotis; assembly: GCA_028646595.1. Classification (NCBI taxonomy): domain Eukaryota; kingdom Metazoa; phylum Chordata; class Mammalia; order Diprotodontia; family Phalangeridae; genus Phalanger; species Phalanger gymnotis. The sequence continues at coordinate 111,511,615 of CM053627.1, forward strand.
ATATATATATATGTGTATATATCAAATATGTACATATATATTTCTTTAAATGTCCTGTCTAAAAAAATTTTTTTTAAACAAAAATTAACCTCAGATGTAATTTGGGCTGTCATTACTTTCATAGATGATGAAACTGAAGTCCAGAAAGGTTAAGTGACTTACCCAAGATCACACAGATAGTAATGTGAGTTTTTTGAGGAGAGAGACTGCTTTTTTCTGTTTTTATTTTGGTACTAAACTCCACAAGGATCTATAAAGTGGCTGGCATGCTAGGCACTGCTTGATGCTAAAGATAGAGATAAAAACAAAACAGCCCCTGCTTTCAAGGTGTTTAGATTCAACTGGGGTAAAATAAAAAAGTCTGTAGACAATTAAACATAAAATAGATCCAAAATAATTTCTAGAAGGTCGGTCATATGTAATGTGAAGGGCGGTTAACAGTAGAACAGCTTCTAGCATAGTGCCTCCAACATTATAGGTACTTAATGTTTTGTTTAGTTGAATTGAGTAGAAAGTAGGAGAACTGAGATTCTTACCCAGGTCCTCTGATTTCAGATCCACCCCTTTTTTCATTACATTGTGCTTGCTGTTTGATTGGAATTGTGGTCTTCAATACCATTTATTTTGTGCTCATTATGTGCTAGGCACTGGAAATGAAGCAGTCTTTACTCGTAAAGAGCTTACATTCAAATGAGGGAGAAAACAAGTATATAATTAAGTATATATAGCATAAATATGAAGTGAATACAAATGTATACAATGTAATTAAACATATGGTGGTTTGGGAGGGAGGGAACTAGCACTTAGGTAGGAATGAGAAAATGTAAAAAGATGGTATATCACCTGAGTCTTAAAGGAAGAGAAGGCTTCTGTTTGAGGAGTAGGCAAGGAGGGAATGCTTGCCAGGTATGTGGGACCACCCCTGGGCTGGAGTGGCTAGATGTGTTAGGAATATAGAAAAAAACCAATGTGAGTGTATCACAGTGTGGGAGGAGTAGTGATTAATGTCCAGTGAGGCTGGAAAGGTGGATTAGGGCCAGGATGTGAAGGGCTTTAAAAGATGGTCCTGTTGAAGTCTAGATAGAGGTGATGAGGCCACTGAAATTGATGTCACAGTAGATGTCACATGGTCACATCTGCACTTAAGGAAGATTACTTTGGTAGCTGTGTGTAGGACGATCTAGAGCGGTGAGAGACTGGAGGCAATGTTTTTTGGTAGTGCCTTCTACATGAGTAGACTTATTTGCTAGGCACTGTGCTGCTATGTGCTGTGGATACAAATAGGAAAAAGAAAGACAGTCTCTATCCTCCAGAGGCTTACAGTCTACTCTTACAAAGGAGGCTTGAAAAGTGGGAGGGAAAAGGTACCTGGCAAAAGATCATGAAGAAGTCCAAAGAAGTGCATCTGGGTGGGAAAATTAGAGATGGCTAGCCTAGGCACACTCCTTAAATGGAGTTTTTGGGAGGAACACCTCACTCCACCCTCCAGCCACAGGCGTTTTTGAAGCGGAGGACTGTAGTGAACTATAAATACCAAGGCTGATTGATTCGTCTTTTAGGATGATGAAATTTTGGGGTTCATGATGGAGGAGTCTGAAGGACTACAACCAGGGAGAAAATAAATGAGTGTGAGGGAGAAAGGAAGAGAACCTAGAATATAATCTTGAACTCCCATAGTTAGAGGGTGATATGTACATGTGTGTGCGTTAATATGTATGAAATACTTACGTCTATGTGTATATATGTGTGTGTGTGTGCATGTACATATATGTATACAAATAAATGTAAATGTTTATTGACTTAACTACATGTAAACAGCTTTCATGGGAGGTCGAGAAGTGGTTAGATAGATAGGAGGAGAACCAGAGAAGAATCAGTATTATGAAAACCCAGAGAGGAGAGGGTTCTAGGAGAGAGTAGTCAACAGGGTCAAATGCATCAGGTAAGTAAAGAAGAATGAGTACTGGAAAAAAAAATAGATATGACAATTAAGAGATCACTGTTAACTTGGAGGGTCAGTTATAGTTGAGTGAGTTTAGAAACCAGAGAGCAAAGGATTGATGAGTGAGGGTACAAGAAGTAGAGGTTAGCAAGTATAGGCAGCTTTTTCTACGAGTTTGTCTAAGAAAAGGAGAAGAGATATAAGAAGATAGCTTGAGGGAATGGTAGGATCTAGAAGATTTTTTTAAGGATTGGAGAGATGGGTATATTTGAAGGAAATAGAGAAGGAACCATAAGGTAGAGAGAGGTAGAAGATTAGAGTTTAGTGGGGATGATAGAGTGGTAGTCTGCTAGTGCTGCTTGGTTCAGATGGAATCAAGGGTACATCAAAGGAGTTGACCTTGGCAAGAAGGAAAAGAGGAAAAAATGAGAAATGACACTGGTTTTGAGGTGAACAAATGAGAGTAGAGAAAGGTCATATTGAGTGGCCTCAGTTTTCTCTGGATCCTCAGTTTAGAAGGGAAGAAGGGGATGTGGGAGTCTTGAGGAGAGAGAATAGTCTAGAATAACTTCTGTGGGAAGTGGGATAGGGACTGTTAAGAAACAAATGGATTGTCTTTCAGCAGGGAGGGCCCCATTGAGGTTGGGTAACAGGAATTTTTAGTGTACCCAGTTAGTGTTGTTATGGGACTTGTAGCTGCTTTTAGCCACTAATCAGAAGGAGTGGAGGAGGCAGATGGTAGAAAGGCTAAGTTTGTCAAGAAATGGGCAACAATAAGTCAAGGAGGCAGAAGACGGTGTGGAGCTGAAATGATTAACTATTGGATTGAGTGTAAAGTGGGAGTCAAAATCTTCAGCTTGGAAGAGAAAGGGGAAAGTGCTCTTAAGGCTTGAGGGAGAGTGAGATTTGGAATCGCTTCCATAGGGAATATCATAAGGAATCAATTAGGGAGGAATAACAATATCGCTTTGCTGAAATGAAGGCCCAGTTATAGTCAGGTAGGGGAATGTCAGTTTCTAATTAGAGAAGTAGAAGAATTGTTGAGTAATTGTGAAATCTAGTGTAGGAGTATCCCTATGCCTGGCTAAAGTGGAGTGAAGGAGTTCATTTTGGATTTACATAATTATGTCATATATGATGTCTGTTTTTATTATACCAAGATGATTACAATTAGCCTTTTTAATTATAAGAAGTACTTGAACAAAAAAACCCCCTTTTGAATAAAAACTGACTTTTTTCTTTGTTCTAAATCTTTGATGCTTATTAATCTTTTTATTGATAATATAGCTTAATTTATCCCCCTTTTCCTTTGCTTTGCATCTCTATTTGGGCCATTTCAGCTTTGAAAGTTGGGTTTTTAGTTCTGTAGTAAGTGTATTTTATTTTTTATTTATATTAGCATCTTAAAGGCCTGCTCTGAGGTCATTGTCTTAAGATTAGGCTGGATGTAAATGATACTTTGATATCCCTTTGTCTCCCTGCCACGACTTTCTAGAGTGAATTTATAAAACCTCGACAAGTTTTAGGGAGTTTTTTTTCAGTCTTATAGGAAAAGTATAAAGGTTCAGTACTGGTTGTTTGAAGGAGTTTCAGCCATCTCTCACTACTTTTTAAAAATAGCTCTATCCAAGTGGCCAAGGGACCATATCATTCTTAAAATGAAAAGACAAAGGATAAAATAAATGTGTTAAATCCACCTAATTTCTGCCAGGGTGCTAGAGTTAATTTGTCTGTTAGATCTAGGTCCAGTGTTAATGTACAGCATTCTATCACTGGCTAAGTTTTCAGTGTGGTACCACATAGGGATTTCTAGAGAGGTAGGTGTTCTCTTCATTTGGTAATGATATTCACAAAGCCTAGTTGGACTGCATCCTTTTGAGTGAAGTGAGAAGGTTTGGCTTTGGAGATAAGTGTTACTGTCACTGCCCCACAATGAATAAAATCCTCCATCACAGCAACCATCATTTGAGTTTTTTTGTTATTTGACAGCATGACGCCAAAGCCATGTGTTTTAAAAATAGCAAGAGTGTCAGAGACCTCTGAATTTGGGGTAAATCTATATCTGGCATAGACAAGACACTAGTGCTAGATGTTGTAATTCTGGAGCACAAGAACCTAACAGCTAGTCATTGATGTCTCCCTCTTGAGAACTGATATTTTGCATTTGAATGGCCAGAACTGGAAAAGGAAAGGATCAGAATAGAAAGTACTGTCTTAGCATCTGACCCATTAGCAGCAGAGGGAATATACAATAACACTTATTATAAGGGCTCTTGGAGGATGGGAACTGGGCAATGAGTCTGTTATTCAGATTAAAATTCAATCTAAGGTACTACTGCTAGCTTATGAGAGAATTGCTGGTGCAGGACACTATTAGGTGGAGCAGTGTCAGGTCTGAAACTATACTTATAAAATAGTGAATCTCAAAATAATTTGTATTGGTTAAAAAAATAGATCAATCAAGTTGAAAATATTTGGCATATAGCATGCAGAAGGAAATGTAGCTAGTAGCCTAGTATTGGGTAAACAAAGATCCCAGCTGTTGTGATAAGGACTTGCTAATTGATGAAAACTGCTGGGAAAATTGGACCACAGGATGGAAGAAATTGGATTTAGACCAACCCCTCACCACCTAGTACCAAGATAAGCTCTAAATGGATACATGACCTAGACATGAAAGGTCACATTATAAACAAAATAGAGAAACATGGAAAAAAATTACTTATCAAATCTATGAATAGAAGAAAAGTTCATGACCCAACAGAAGATAAAATGGATAATATTGATTGCATAAAATTTTAAATTTTTGCATAAACAGATCTAATTAAGTGAAGTTTAAAAGGAGAACACCAGAAAAAAAATCTTTGCAGCAGGTTTCTCTGACAAAGGTCTAATTTCCAAAACAGATAACAAATTAAAATTTTTTTTTTCAAAAAAAGAGCCTTTCCCAATTGATAAATGGTTTGAGAGAATCGAATCAAGAGGCAGTTTTTAAAGGAAGAAACCTAAGCTATTAACAACAATATGAAAAAAAAATGCTTCAAATAAATCCCAGTTAGAGAATAAAAATTAAAGCACTTTTGAGATTCTACCTCATCAGATTACCAAAGATGACAATGAAGGAAAATGTTAACTGTTGTAGAGTTTGTGGGAAAGCAGGCATATTGATATACTGTTGGCAGACCTGTGAATGGGTACAGCCATTCTGGAAGGTAGTTTGAAATTATGCATAGAAAGTTAATAACCAGTGCATGTCTTTGACCCACCTATAATACTGCTAGATCTGTACCTTAAAGACATCAAAGAAAGAGGAAAAGGTTTTATACAAACAAAAATTCTTTTTGTGGTCTTAAGGAACTGCATACTAAAGCACTGCCCATCATTTGAGTAATGGCTGAATAATTTGTCTATTGTGAATGCAATGGAATACTGCTATGCACTAAGAAATGAGGAAACAAATGATTTCAAAGAGACATAAGGGAATAAGATGCCTTTAAAAATGTCTGTAATATACCTTGCTGCCTAAATGCTTAAGAGATACAAAGCAAAAAGCTCTTCTAGTTCTGAATGGGAAAGTGAGTATTAGTGGGATGATCGGAGGATGCATAGAAAAAATAGCATTTGAGTTGGGCTTTGAAGGATAGGTAATGAGTACAGCAGATGAAGGTAGGGAAGGAGGAAGGCATTCCAAGCCTAGGGAGCAACCTGAGCAAACTCATAGAGTTCATTGTATACTTAAGGGTAAGAAAATTACTTAGTTTGAGTGGAGTATAACAGTTCATGGGAGGTAGAGCTATAAGATATGACTGGAAACCTAGGGTGGTACTAGATTGTGGAGGATATTTAGTGACAGTCAAAAGAGTGAACTTGACTTGGGACAGTGGAGCAGTAGGGTCCTATTGAAGATTTTTGAGCACTAGTGTGGTATGACCAGATTTATGTGTTAACATATATTATTTTGGATTAGATGAGGCTAAATGGAAGGGAAGGAGCATTTCAGAAGTTTTTGTAGTATTCCAGATAGGTGCTAATGACAATTGTGCTAGGTTGGTAGCATTGGAAATAGGAGAGAGAAGCCAGAAATGCTGCAGAGATAGGATTAATTGAACTTGACACCTGAATGTGAGATGAGAAGTCAGGAAAAGAATTAACGATAGTGCTAAAGGTTATGAACCTGAGCGGTCAGATGAACAGTAGTTACATATATACATTTGTAAACCAGAAGTAGTAGTAAGTTTTAGGAGGAAATATAATGACTATTCTGTAGGTTATATATTTGTTCATTTTTAGGTGATGATAGAACATCCAAATGGAAAATGTTGTGTAGGCATTTGGAGTCAGGTCCATGTACTCAGCGTAGAGGTCAGATGTAAAAATATAAATTTGGAAGTCATCCACATAGAAAAATGGTAGCTGAAACTATGGCAATATTCGAATAAGTGCCAAAGACAAGACTATAAAGAGAAAAGATGATGGCTAGTGGTTGGTAACGGTATTAGGTAATTACCAAATAGTTGCCAACTCCTGTTGATTCTACCTCTGAAAGATCTCTCCTTTAAACACTGCCACATATCTGGAACAGGCCCTCAGTACCTCATGTCTAGAAGGTTGCAGTAGACTCTGGTTGGTCTTCTGCTTCAAGTCTTTCCACTCTAGTCCATCATCCTCTCCTTCCACTTTAGTCCATCCTTCACTTAGCTACAAAAGTGATCTCCTTAAAGTCCAGGTTTGACCATGTTACGTGACCTCTCCAGTAACTCCAGGGTCAAATTATGAAATCCTCTATTTGGAATTCAGAGTCCTTTATAACCTGGAACCCTTCTATCTTAGCAATCTTCATATACCTGACTCCAGTGACACTGACTTCTTTGCTATTCCTTGAACAATACTCTGAACAGTGACTCTTTACACTAGCTGTCCTGTTTCCTCATACCTGCAATTCTCTTCCTTATCTCCTGGCTTCTCTGGCTTCTTTCAAGTCTTAGCTAAAATTTTCTTATACGAAGCCTTTCCAAATTTCCCTTAATGTAGTGTCTTCACTTAGTTGATTATCTCCAAGTTACTCTGTCATTGGAAACTGGAAAGCCCTGAGTTCAAATTCTGCCTTGTATACTTTCTAGCTGTGTGACCCTGAGTTCCTTCATCTGTAAAATTGGGGTAATATCATCTACTTTCCTTTGTTGTGAGGATAAAATGGGCTATTTGTGAAGCACTTTATAAACCTTAAAACTCTCACTGTATATAAATGCCAACTGTTAAACTGTGAGTGCCTGAGAGCAGGAACTTTTTATTTGTATGTTTTTGACCTTTCTTTGTATCCCTAGCTCTTAATCACAATGCCCAGCTCATAGTAGGTGTTTAATAAATGCTTGGTGACTGACAGGAGAACATTTTCAGGAACAAGACATTCCATCTCACCACTAGCCATTTTCTCTGGATATTCACCAAGTTTAGAATGCTCTCCCTGTTCATCACTGCCTACTGACTTCCAAGGCTTACTTTAAGGCCCAGCAAAATCTCTTCTTTTACAGGAAGCCTTTCCTAACCTCTCTGAATTCTGGTATCTTACCTTTATTAATTATCTTTTATTTATCTTGTCTTGTGTATATTTGTTTGCATATTGTTTCCTCCATTAAATTATAAGCTCCTGGAGGGCAGTGACTGTCTTTTGCCTTTTTTTGTATCCCCAGAGCTTAGCACAGTGCCCAGCACATAGTTGGTGCTTAATAAATGTTTGTTTATTGATTGATTGTTGACTAACTGTGGAACCACTGAGATATTGCTTGCTGCTGTAGTTTGTCCTTCATTCTCTAAGAGGGCCATGCCACCAGGAAGGTGATGCTATGGAATGCAAGTGAATTGGATTTAAGTGAGGGAGGGCTGTGCAGAATCACCGGTCTCACTTTTTCCTCCAGAGCCATCTGGGTCCAGTGGCAAGATACCGATCGGGATGATTGGAGATGGCTGTGGATGCAGTGGGAAACCTTTACCCTTTTAAGCTAAGGACTTAGTTTGATATTTAGTGATTAAGGCTTAATAAGAAAAGGGAAAGAATATCCTCTTTAAAAAAAAAAAAGATCTGAGAGGGGAAAATCTAAACAACGACCCAGTAGGCCTTGGCCTGGGACCTATTATTGGCCAATCCATGAGAGCTAGAGTAATTTGGAGAGCCCCAGAGTGTTAAAGCTGGTCTTTAAGAGAAAAGGAAAGAAAAAATTATAGAGATTAAAAATTTACATTCCCTTTGGAGTGTGATACCCTATGTGATACTGAAATATCAGAGACATAGAAAGAAAGCCATGGGAGTATGATGTTACTAAACCAAGGAAGGAGTTTCTTTATGGTATGAGGGAGTATCCTAAGGGTTAGAAGCAGCAGACTGATCAAGGTGGGATAAACACCTTAGTTTCCTTATTTGTAAAATGAGAATTGGACTAACTGGCTTTTAAAATTCCTTCCAGCTCTAAATTTGTGATTCCTTTGTTCCCTGTCCTCTTCCCAGCTCTTTAGGTGGGGGTTCCTTGAGATGTTCTGTCTTTGATATGCTTGTCTTTTTCTAGCCATTACATTCTCTGCCATAGCTTCAGTCATTACCTTTGTACTGATGATTGCCAATCTATATCACAAGATTTGAAGTCTTGTCTGAGCTCCAGGCCCACATCTCTTGCTTCCTCTAGGACAGGAATTCTTCACACATGTGCTTGGGTGGGGGAAAAAAAAAGTCATCTTTATTTTCAATCAGTCAGTTAATAAACATATATTAAGCTATTAATATGTGCCAGGCATTGTGTTAAGTGTTGGGCATACAGAGTAAGAAATGATACTTCCTGCTCTCTAACTTCTTACTGAAATTTATAATTTTCTTCAATAACTTAAAAATATTATTCTGAGAGGAGTGGATCCATAGGCTTTATCAGATTGCCAAGAGATCTATGACATAAAAAAAGGTTAAGAACCCTTGCTATGGGATGTCTCTGTCCATATATTCCATTAGCACTTTAGCAACACATCCTGAACTCAGCTTATCTTTTTCCCTAAAGCTGTCCTTTCTGATGTTACTATTTCTTTCAGTGGTACCACTAGTCTCCCATGTTTTAAAACTTGCTACACTTCATCTCTCATAGCCAGTTAATGACAAGTTCTGTTCCTTTTCCCATCCATCTCATGTCTGTTTCCAGTACCCATCCTAGTACAGAATCTCTGTATCACCTCCTGAACTATTGTGATATTTCTTTTTACGTGTCTTCCCTGCTTCATCTTTCTTCCAGTCTACCTTTCATACTGCTGTCAGATTAGTCTTCTTGTCTATGATGTAGCGCTCAAAAATTTTGGATCCCTGTTGTCTGTTAAGTAAAGGTAAGATACCTTTCCATTTGGAAAAGTTCAAGGTACTGCACATTCTGGTGACATGCTAACTTTCTTTCTCATGCTCCTCCCTGCCACATGCTGTGCTTTAGCCAGTGTTCCTAGAATATACCCTATACTTCACAGACTTGATAACCTTCGCTCCCGATGCCCCAGTATCATCTTTTACCTTTTTTTATTTGACCATCTCAAATGACATCTCTGTGGAAGTCTTTGTACCTCATTTGTACTTATAATGTATTATTAGTATTACTTATCTATGTCTATTTGCACTATAAACTCTGTGAGTGCTTGTTCAACTTTTTATCTCTCTCACATTGTGGCCTAATACTTTCCACATTTAAGGATTCAATGCTTGAATTGAGGGAATAGACCTCAGATTAATAAAGGAGGAACAAAGACAAGTGACTGGATATAGAGCAAGGGATAATACTCAGGATTTTGAAACTGATACTGGTGACAGAAATAGGGAAGTCTGAATGGGCTTCCATTTTCGGTGAAAAAATATGGAGTATGATTTTAGAATGTGTTAGTTTTGTGGTAATAGTAAGTCTTCCACATATTGGCAAAGTATTACCAACCAGTAGAATATATGTACAAATGAAGTTCATTAGAGAATGGAATTGTACACTTGTGAGTCATCTATGTAGTTCGAACCCTCAATCCAGGATACTGGATAGATGCTCTTTTCTTGACTTCATTAACATTGCACTCTCATGGTTTGAAGAGAGAATTTTAGAGTAAGAAGCATAGAGTGAAGGCCCAGACCTCTGGAGTATGCCCAAATTTAGGGGATAGGATGAAGAAGTGGAGCCATATAATGAGAAAGAAGATAAATTATTACAGTCATAAAATGGCATAGCATAAAGATAAGTAGTCCAACCTTAAGATTAAGGACAGTGCGTTTTATAATTGGGTGGTGATTGGCGATTTTGGATAAAGTAGGTTCAGTAGAGTAAGTAGACTACTGAAATTAGTTTTTTTTTCTTTTTTTTGAAGGGGCGAAGGCAGGGCAGTTGGGGTTCAGTGACTTGCCCAGAAATTAGTGTATTTTCAATAGATCAGTTGAGAAAACATGTACTTTGCAAACCTTGAAGCCCTATGTGAATATTAGCTCTCAGTGATGATGATGCCAGAGATGGAAAAAACCATTTGGAAAGGGTTACATAGTTAGTGGGCAATGAGAAAACCAAGGCAGCATTAGTATAGATTTAGGGCCTTGCATTCAACAGTGAATGTAGGGAAATACATGAGACAGTATCTGTGTTCTAAAACCAAATATGAATGACTTCTTGACGACTTACTGTTCGGTATCATTTATTTATTCTCATATTACTTACTGTACATAATTGATACATCAGCACCTGTAATTTTTAACTAACTTTTTCTCCCCAGTAAGAAAATTTAAGGTAGCTTTTAGGAACTATTTATTTATAGTATCTTGTTCTTTTTATACTATAGCTGCTCAGTTTATTTACTCAAGACGTGATAAACCAGCGTCATTTGTTGAGCCAGTAGAAGAATATGACTATGAAGATTCAAAAGGACCTGCTAACTCTACTTTTAATCACCAGCTTAGTGGGATTGATCAAGGTATGGTTAAAAAAAAAAACCTCTCCAAACTTGTTTCTCTGTTATTCAGAACTTACTTCCTTACACCAATATAATCACAGGTTTAGTCCAAAAGAAAAAAAGACAAGATTGTTTTGTTGTTGTTGTTGAGAAAAATCTTACTTCTAAGGGGAAGTGATGGGTTTCAACCATGCTTATAGTATTACAAACTATGTAGAAATGTAGATGTTAATTTGGAAAGTTTAGGGCTATTTTGTGACACTATGTAATGTGTTTTTGACCACTGTTCTTTGCAATAGCTCGTCTTTATTCATGCCTTGATCACATGAGAGAGGTGCTTGGAGATGATGTCCCAGATCAAAAAATGATTGAAGCAGTGCTGCAAAATAAATTCGATGTGGAGAAGGCTTTAGCTATGGTGCTCGAGCAAGATAAAAAGCAGAACAAGAGTGAGGAAGCTATCTCCATGGGAAAGGCAACAAAAGGTATGCTATTAATTGTTTTGAAACCTATTATTGCTTTTAATAACTTAATGTTTGACAAAGGTTTGTATGTACCTAACTCTTGAATTATTCATGTATTGACTACCTAATTGATGGATAACCTAGGGTGCCTTGCTGTTTCATGTATCTAGTTGTCTACTTTTGGGCTCATTTACTGCTTATTTTTGTATCTTGCTTGGGCAAATCAAATTCAAGCCAGTAAGTTTCTTGTTAGTAGTGTACATAAAAAAATGATGATGTAGGAAGTAGAAATTAATGGCAGAAACAAAACTGGGAATTGGATATTTCACTGACTTGTTTTTTTTCATTTCCTGGAAAATCATATATAAAGGGGTAACTGACATCTAACCATTGTTTAAAATTGTAAAGAAGAAGCCACACTTCACTTTTCATTTATAGAAAATTAGAGTAAACTTTACAATTGGAACTAAAAAGTGAAGTATTATATAACACAAATCATAGTGCTGTTTACATAATACATTTGGGCCTTTATTTTTGTCTTTGTATCAGGCTTTTCTTATACTTATTTGAGCTTTCTTGTAGCTAGTGTCCTGTATATACAAAAGGTCTGACTCAGGTTAAAGCAAAGTCGTTGGTGATGAAGCTGCTTTTATTTGGGCAAAGTTGACTGACCATTGTGGGGTTTGAATCTTTAACCATGGTCTCATTAGCAATATTTCTGAGTTAACTAGCTTAGACTAAAGTAAAATAGTTTAGGCAAGTTTTTCTTAGGTGTTTGCATATGTTTAAAGGTTGGGTCTTGTAAAGTTTTCTCTTTTTTTGGCTTTTTTTTAAGTTTGAATTTGAGTAAACAGTGATCTGTAAAACCTCATTAACTTAAGAGTTTATTAATTCAGGAATTTTAATTTGGACAAAGGCTTCTATAGGGAAATAATATAAAAAATATTGAGAGGGGAATGTTTACTTACTCAAAAATTACCCACTTTGTAAAAATAATTGGGATACTAATAAAGCCTCTCTTCATTATAGTAGGTTTCAAGATCCAATACATACAGCATGTTATTACCTTAGGTAATTACTGTATATACTCAAAAACAATAAAACAGCAGTTTAAAAAATTCTGCAATTCAAATTCTTCACGAATTCAGATTTATTGCACCCTTAGTAATTCACATTAGGTTTTATTTGCAACATGTATGTGCTGCTGAATAAGACAAACTACAAAAAAAACAGTATTTACAAAAAAAAATACTCAAACCATTTCCTATTATCAGTAGCTGTGTTTTTGAATTGTTAAAATTTTCATTTGCAAAAGGAAGGCAAAAAATGTCTTGAAAGTATCCTTTAGAATATTTCCTAAATAATGACCATGCACCTCTTTATTCATGTCTCAGTTCTTTAAAGAAACATTTAGTAATTAAATGCCTCGTTTCATGTTTTCTTTTGGTTGCTGTGACTGTCTTCTCCATATGTGGAACTTTTTTTTTCTGGAACCATTTACCTGAAAATTACTGGCTATTGTAAGGTAAGGAGTCTTATTTTGTTCATCTGAAGTAACGACTGATAATGCTCAAAGCTTCTTTCCTTCATCAGTAAACCACTCAGGGTGCAGTGGTACCCCTTTTGAGTTTTATGGCTCAGTACCTAAAGATGGATTATCATGTAATTCTTCAACTATATTGAGTCACCGTTTACTACATAAAAAAAAGAAACTTGACAGGCCTCACAGTGATAAGAAACTAGAATCATGTAAGTCATCAAAAGAGCTGTCATTAGCTGACCTAATTAATGATATGCCACATGATTCATTTTATGAATCTCTTAACAGTCAGCCAACAGTTAAATTTTCATCTAGAAGTGACCTTGAAAGTCTTTCAGATAGTGTAGATGGTAAATTGTTGGGAGCTGATTCATCTGAGTCTTCCTCTTTGGATGATTCTAAGTACAAGGGAGGACCAGATTTAAAAGCATTAATACAGACAGAAAGATCTGATAGTTCTTTGTCAATTGAAAGTGGTTTACTACCCAGTGTTGAAAACATTCCAGTACAGAGCAACTTGGGAAGGATTGGTAGTTCTTTTTATTTAACAAACAAATTAGAAAACATGACCCTTGATAACAGTATAAGTCACCCTCAGAATAAAAAGGCAGACTTATCCGGAAGTGTTCTTTCAGCTCAACAGTGTTCCAAGAAACATACTTTAGAAAAGGACTGGGTACAGTTTTCCAAATGTGAAAGTCCATCTCTTACCGAACTATTTCAAGAACACAAAGAAAATAATCCAAGCCAATATTTTTCTTTATCTGATCTTTGTAACCAGTCTTCTGCCAGTTTTACAGATATGAGTTTGGGATCCACGCCATTGTCACAAATAACTCAGTATCAGTCTTCGACTGGAATTCCAGAATTAACAGGATCTCTGTCATCTTTGGCATTTTCTAAGGCATCTCCTACTAGAGATCTTGAAAATTTGTCCCTTTCTGATTTAATTGCAGAATCTATTAATGAAATAGATAAATCTCAAATTAAAAAAGATCCTTCTGTGTTAGATTTACCTGAAATAAAGTCTTCTGCAGTAGATTCAAATATTGATCTAAGTGTCCTTATAAAAACCCCAGAGAGCTTTCCAAAGCCTGTAGAAAACCAGTCAAATATCTTAATACCAGGAGCTAAAGTATCAAGTTCTAAGCTAGTGAAAAATTCTAGTTTCTCCAGAGAGAATAAAAAAAGCAAGAAAGGTTATATTACTAGGAAACCAGCTTTCTCTCTTTCTTGGACAAAAGCCCTTGCTGCTAGACCTTCAGCTTTTGCTTCAACACTGTGTCTTCGATATCCACCGAAAACCTGCAAGAGACACACCTTTGACCTCTATAAGACTTTTCTTTACAGTAGACAAGTTCAAGAAGTAAAGGACAAAGAAATAGGTCCTCTCAAAGTAATAACACCATTTGACTTCAAATCCGCATCCCCTGATGATATTGTGAAAGCTAATCAAAAGAAAGCTTTTACTAGAGAATAGCGTAAAAGAGAATTTGACAACTGTTGCAGAGTCTTTTCTTTTAAGCCAATTTAAAATCTTTACAGGAGCCCTTTATACGTTGGAATTATAGTTAATTTTTATTACATATTTGAAAAAAATTGTTGTATATGACTTGATAACAACTTTAATTCATTTGTATTATTGCACTGAAGCTAATCATTTGCTACCCGTCCTCAGTAATTATTAATGACATGTTTAACCATCTGAGCCCATAATGTTTACAGATTGTGTGTATAGAATTATTATTCTGACATCAGACCTCAGATAATTTCATTTGAAACTTATTGAGCTAAAAATGTTTTTTCCAGTTTTGAGATGAATAATTGTATTTTATAAAGTTTATTTTTGAATTTGTAAAGATTTTGCTTTTTTACTAATAAGAATATTCATTACATTTAGCAATAGTTTTGGACTACTAGTTTAAAGGATTTTTAAAATTATATACATATAGTATAGCATGCCTAGAATATAGTTATAAGATAGAATGTTATCTGTGTCATTCCAGGTTATACTGTTGGGTATCAATGTATCAATTTAAACGTACAGTTAATTCTGAAATTTCTAAGCTTTAAAAAAAATACTCTGGGATTTAAGTAAATCTTTTGCTGCTAAACATAAAATAGAAACCAGTTAGTAGGACCAGTTTTAAAATTTGAAATATACATTTTTAGTCATACAAGTTAATTGTTTACACATTTGTTCTAATCAAATGTTTTCAGACACAGAACATAATAATGCTTATTTTCTTTTTTTGTGGGGGAGAAGTGGATAGAGCTATCTTTTTTTTCATCAATTTTATTTATTTATTTTTATTTAGAAGAATGTTCAAAATCGAGGCTTTTTTTCTCTGTTAGTAGGTATTTGCCCAACAAGGGCAAGTTTTTAGTACACTCAGACCAAATTAAAGCTATTATAGTCAGAGAATTAAGAGAACTTTTTTCATCTCTTAGAGGAAAATAAATCAGTTCTCTTTGAACTTAAAATTATTTTTGCTCTTTAGTAATTAGAATTTAGTAATGCTGAGAAAAAATGGTGATTCCGATTGGATGGATTCCAGTTCCTTAAAACTTTCAAAGATTTCCTGCTCTAGGACCTTCTTGCGGTGTGGAAATGAACACTGAGTTTCTTGAAAACTGTCAGAGTACAAGCTCTGGGTGGTTCAGCTAAACTGGAAGGACTTCCAGTAGGAGTACAAGGATCGGGTGTTTGATATCTCAGGGCAAGCTAAGCTAAGTTTGAGGAGGATCACCAAGTTGAATGCAGGGTAATGAATATCCAGTTACACTATTTTCCCCTGGTAGCTACCTGGAAATATGCTTAAATATCAAAAGGTCACCTTTGGGAATAGGGAAACAAACTGACTTTGAATATGAACCTTAGAATTTTTATGGGGATAAAATAGGTTTTTTCTAGCTGCCATTTAATTTGTTGCTCAGGAGTATGCCCAATATTTATTATACGTTGTATATGTAATTATGATTTTGAAAGTAATTTTTTTTGGTAGAAAAACTTAAAGTTCATATATACTCATTGTTCTTAGAAGCAATATGATTTTCATAATTTGAAGACTGATATGTAATGAATAATATTCTTTGCAAGGGTAATTAGGCATTCAGGGTGAGGTCTGTTTTGTTTAGCTTTTCAGAATTTCACAGTTCATTATATTACAGATAATGCTGCTGCTGAACTTTAATTTTCGAGCTGTATTTTGCAGGTCAGTTTTGGAGACCACAAATAATTTTCCTTTTGGACAACACTTAGAGAAAAATGGCAATCTATTTCATAATTTTGAGCTTTTAAAAAAGCCACTATTTTGAATGGGGCAGGGAGGGGAGTAGAAGGGTGATAGATAACTCACTATTTTAAATGAAACAGTTTTCAACTTTTGGTATACTAAAAGGTCATCCGTAGATCAGTTTGATGCTCTGGACACATTTTCCCACCAAAACAGTGTTTGAAGAATGGTTAGATTCCTAGACTAGTCTACAAAATCATTTTTACTCATAAGGCATTACCAGCAATTGTGTTACAATTCTAATACTATTTTTTTTCCTCAGTTACACAGTGTATGCTTAAATAGGTTATTGTGGAATGACCCTGAAACTTCTGTTTCTATGGGAAAATGTATTCTGTAGCATGAGTTAAAAGCAGCAGCCTTGTTGTTTTGGCTCTTAATTTCTCTTCCTGCCAACATACACAGCCAGGCATGCAGTAACACTAGAATACACACAATGGCTCAGGGAAAACCTTTCATTCTCTGAACTACCAGGAAGACATAGCTAGGTTTGAACTAGTTATTTATACTTACCAGCTGCTTGCATGTAGGGCTGTGTTTGTACTTTAATATTCAAGTGATATTGAATATTTGTAGTACTGTGTGTATATTATAGACCATAAACCATTTATTCACTTGGTGTATTAAGTTTGTAGTCCACATACGCTGTATAATTTTACTTCAGTTCTTCTAGTTCAAACATAAAATTTGAGATGTGTGTAAAGCCATTTTTCTTTCCCTTGTAATAATTTTCATAACATCAGTTTTTTTTTTTTTTTGGAATAGGAAGATAGATTTTGACTAATGGCCTTTGACACGATTTCTTTTCAAAAGTAAGCCAATTTAAAAAGTAATTGTCATATTCACTTTCATTTTCTTAATATTTTCACATAGAAATTTTATTCTTCTCTATTACTTAGGTATATAACCAAAGCCTTTACTTGGCTTTTTTTTTTTTTTTTGAGATGATGCTTTAATAGTAGTTACTGAGAATTGTAGGATATCTTTGCTATAAAAGATCTTTTCCTTATTTTGTATCTTTTAAATTATTGCTTCGTTCTGTCACCATTTTCTACTTTTTGAAAACACATATCTGCTTACTGAACTCTCATACTTTTTGCCTGTCAGCTTTGTATTCTTATTCCTGAACTTTTCTTTTTCTATACTTAATTGACTTTTTCTGCTTTTTTCTGATTTAGTTTAGTAGATCATTAGTTCTAGTAATAATTAAAGGCCATAGGCAGATAATGTGCATTTTCAAACAGTGTCTTAAGCTATTTTCTAGCACTGAATGGTAAGTAATATGGCTTATCCTGAGGGAAGCTTTTCCTGAAATATTTTGTTTTATTTGACAGTGGAGAAGTATACAATGCTCCTCTGTCAAAAAAAAAAAATCATGACTTTAGTGTTATCCAACTTTCATTGAACCTGAATCATTATAAAAGTTGTAAATATGAGAAACGGGTATTAAAAAAAACCATATGTAGAATAAGAACTGTGAGTTAGTCATTTGACCTTTTATGTTTTTAAATGTATAATATGAGGGCAGTTGGGATGTTTATGCAAATGTACATTTAGTTTATAATGTCATTTTTCTAGCAAGTTAGCTTAGAAATTCCTGTAAGCTAACTTTGCTTTCTGGTATTTGATATGTGTTGAAATGTTTGTGAGGTCTTTTGATACAAATTTCTTTGCTACTTTTCAGATAGCCTGTAATTTTTAAAATGTACATATAATTATGTATGCATCAGTTGAACTAATTGTATATTGGAATTTATATTTTTAGTTTCAGAAGTATTTGTTATGTATATAAACTCAACATGTGGACATTTTACAAAAAGTTATGTTGAAAAATGTAATGCTAAAATTTTTTTATGTAAAGTAAAAAAAAGCATCACAATTTATAAGCTGATTTTTAAAAAATATAAATCTGAAAATTTCACAGTGCTATTTGAATAATTTTTATTATAGGTACTGTTTAATCTTTCTGTAAATGAATTAAAAAACAAAACAAACTGGCTGTGTAGAATTTCTTACAGAGCCGATAGTCTTTTAGAATTTAATCATATTAAAAGTGTAGGTTTCATGACAGTAAAGGTTTTTATGGTCTTTTATTTGATCAGAAACCAACTGTGAATACTATTAAAGCTTTGGTTGTGAATAATTTGGTAAATATAAGAAGGTCAGTGGAAGGAAAGTGAACTTACCCAAGGAGAAACTATTTTATGGGACATATTTCTTATCTGCACAACTTCGTCGTTCTCTTATCTGTTTAACCACTTCACTTATTCCCTTCACTGTGTTCAAAAGAGTATTGTAAATGAAGAACCTCTTATTGAAAGCAGCATATTCTCACATTAAGAGAGTCAAATGAATAAAGAGAGACTGTGGATACATATTGATACATGTGCTTCCCATCCTTTGGAAAGCTGGGAGCCCTTGAATAAAACATAGTAACAAATTTTTAAGAGAACTGAGATTCTAGCAAATGAGTTTTAGACACCAGGACATACATACATATGTGTGTGTGTGTGTGTGTGTGTGTGTGTGTGTGTGTGTGTGTGTGTGTGTGTGTCAGCAGGAAAATACTATTCAAATTCTTAACACCTCTTTCAGTATGTAGTTATGACATAGCTTATTGGGACAGGGCTGAATTGAATCGAGAGGACAGTATTTGGCTTGCTTTTTGCAAGTTTCTCCTGCATTTTGATTCAATTCAACATACATTTATAAAACATAGTGTGCAGAGTATCTTGTTAGGGGATAGAAATTTTGCATAACATAGAATCCTAACCCTCATGGAGTTGACACTATGGTAAAGAAGACTACAGTACACAGTAATGCATGAACAGAGGGGTACAACATTAAGTGCTAATGTAAGTTTCAAGGGGGAAACTAATGACTAATGAGAGAGATCAGTGGGCTTGTTTTTAGGGATACTTTTATAGTTACTATGCTATGTAACTTTGTTAAAAACTGCTTTACAGGTTTTAAATTAATATGGAAATGTATAAAATCCTCTTTTCACTGGTACTAGGCCATAGCCTGCACTTTGATCTCGTGGGAAGAGTCTGCTCTCTTGTAGCTTCTCCTGCCCCACTTTGTATCACAGGCCTTTCCTTGTGTCCTCTTTCTTTCCTTCTATTAGGATGTTAAGCTGGATGCCACCAAAGAGAGAGAGACAGCATCAGTCATTTAGAAAGAGCAACTTCTTCATTTTACAAAGGAAGAAACTAAGGCTGAGTGAGGTGAATTCATGTAGCTAGTACTATTTTGTATGCTGTTGAGGGAAGGGCCAAAACTTCTGTTAACACTCAAGGAGAAGCAGTGTGGTATAGTATAAAAATGCTGTACTTGAAAACCTATGTCTCACAGTTATTTGTTATGTGGCCTTAAACTTGCTGAGGCTGTTTCCTTATTGAAAAATGGGGTTGACAACAATACCTGTGGTATCTGATTTATAGGATTTTTGTGAAAATCAAGTAAGATAATGTATGTAAAATGCTTTATCAACTCGAAAGAGCTTTATAAATGTCGTTGTTATTGAGACAGGAAGACCTAGGTTCAAGTCCTACCTATGGACATATACTGACTTACTTAACTCCTCATTGTCACAGGTAACTCTCTAAGACGAGTTTGCAGAACAGTTGCTGATCTGCATTGATAGAGTTTCCTTGCTGGGAATTCCCTATAACAATCAAAATCCATTTCTGGATCAAACATATTTTGACCATATTTTCAAATCTTGGCTGTAATACATTAACGCTTTGTCTTTGCAGCAGTTGGGAGTCATTCACATTTAACGTAGTTGGAATCCTGGGAGAAATGAGATATTCAAAAAGGGTTTAGAGAAGGGAACCCAGGGAATTCAACAGAAATAAAAGTCCACTATATACCAGAATATTCATAGCAGCTTGCTTTGTGGTGACAAAGTCTAGAAACAAAGCGGGCAACCTTCATTTGGGAAGTGACTGAGAAAAGCAGTAGTGTAGGAATGTAATGGAACATTGATAATATAGTAAGAGATAAAGAAAATGAGAAACTAAGAGAAACTCAGGGAGGTTTGTAGGAATAGAGTGAAATAAGGAGACCCAAGAGACCAAAGACAGTGTCCACAATGTAAATGAAAAGACCACTAAAAGGAAGTCTGAGTAACTGAAAATTCCATGAGTGTCCTAGAAAACAAACAATAGAACAGTGTGAGAAGACACTGTATTTGGGGTCTGGAACACCTGGGGTCAAATCTTGCTTCAGACACATAACAACTGTGTGATCCTGGGCAAGGATCCAGGCCTTAATTTCATCTGTTAAATGAGATGATTGAACTTGATGGCCTCTGAGGCTTTCTCTAGCTTTAAATCTATGATCCTGTATTCCTGAATCCTACCTTCATGACAGAATGTCTAGGAGAGAATATTGTGCTCAGTATTGGATGTTTTTACTTAGTTATTTTTCTTTGTCACAAGGGAAGATATAATCTGAGTGAGGAAAAGAATTTGAAACGTGTAATAGACAAAATTTTTTTTTGAAGAAGAGAAGAGGCCTCTTTTCTTCCCCCAATTTTCCCTCATTTTTCCTTCTGGGACCCACCCTCATGGGATCAAGGACATTCTATCAGCAGTAGCCTGTCTTTTCTATGTTCACTTCCATCCTTTCCCCAAATCTTTCCTACCCTGAAGTTTCCCTGTTTTGTGTCCTAAGATGACAATTAGCTAACATGATCAGCTAACCACTGCTAGAAGGTCTCCCTACTGAGAGATACTACATTGTTATTCAGCCCAGGGGAATGACTGAATAAGGGGAAATTGCAATTGAGGTAGGAGTACAGCAAGCCACTGGAGATATCTTTGGCTATTTGGGGGACATGTGTTGCCTTTTTGGCTGATATTTGGGAATGTGCATTTCCTGTAGAATCATACCTGGTAGGTAGCTGCCTGCCCCGTCTTCACACTGAGCCAGTCTTACCTGTGGTGCAACATTTATGAGGTAAATAGCACTTACCACAGTGCCTGGCTCATATGTGGTACTTAATAAATATTTATTGAATTGAATTGGTGGAAAGACTATCTCAAAAATCAAGAGACTTGGATTTGAATTTTAGCTCCACCACTTAATAAGCAGTCTAATCTCAGGCAACTCACTTCATGCTCTCAAAGCCTCACTCATCTGTAACCCCTTGTGCCTATGCTTCTTTTGTAGCATGTAGAATATAAGCATCTTAAAAGTAGGGCCTTTTTGGTTTTGGCTCCCCATCCTACCACAGTGCCTGGTAGGTTTAATACTTGCTAAAAATAAATTGCTAAAAAATACACTTGCTAAAAATAAATTAATGAACATTATAATAATATAATAAACATAAACAATAAATTAAACATTGATAAACAAAATTTGCTTAATTGATTATGCTTTCCTCTTTATAATTAGACTCGAATAAATGGTGCAGGTGTTAGCTTTTCTGTGGAAGATACATGGTAGCTAAAATATAAGAGTTACATGATCAGTTTTATTTTATTTCCAATTTCTTTTACTGAGCAATGATAATTCTGTTGCCTGCATAGTTTTTCCATGGATTCAGTCATAATTTTGATATAGTAGTTTCTGGTATCCACAATTGGGGTATCTTGTTTAATAGAGAATAAGATTAAGTTGTTTCTGTTTTTTATCTTTGAGTAGATCTTCTGGGAGTTTAGCACATTTAACATTGATTGTGATGGTTTTTAACAAGATTTCACAGAATGATCCACTTGGAGGCAGACCTGGTTCTAAACCAGCTCAAGGGGTATAGATAGAGTCAGGGGTAAGTGGGCTTTTATTAACCTTGGTTTAAATTCTGCACGAATTTAAGGCTTCAGGTTTACTGTTCTGTAGTTTGTATAGCAACCTCTGTGTAAGTGCTGGAACTGCCTAGGATTATCCAGGTCTAGGACGAGATTGACCTTGCCCTAAAGTTAAGGGAGGCCGGTGGACATTTCCATTGTTACAGTTGTCCCTCTGCCTCTGTGCATTCAGTATCTGATAGAGGTGGCCTAAGTTTAGTGTTGTTTACTACCAAACTAGAAATTTAAAATCTTTCACATTTGTGTACTTCTCCCTAAGTTATTGAGGTATTTTTTTTAACGATAGTTTTCATATGAAACAACCTTCTTAAAAGTATATTGAATTGAGACACTGGTTTTCAAATGTTGCCTGGAATTTTTACAGAGTAGCCCTGGGAATTTCAAAGACGTCTTTTTAGTTCATTGTATTGTGAATGGTAAAGGTCAATTATTTTCAGCATTTTGAGTTTACTCATCTTGTGTGATTTCATTATATATAAAAAAGCATCTTTCAAGGGAGGACACACCATCTTGTGGGGAAATTAAAGAACGGTTTTTTTATGACAGTCGTTTACCATCTAAACTAAAAGAACCTAAATAATTCATAGGAAAAAAAAATCTATACTGCTGGATAACAGACTGTCTTTTCATTTTTAAAAACAAAGGTTCTAGCAGTAACACTTAGATTATTGTTAGAAAGATAGCCTTGACTGAAAAATAATAAACATATTGTAGAATTTTATAGCTAGCCAACTAAACTGGAGGGTAATTGCTCAGAACCCAGTGAATATCATTGTATAAAATCTGGATTGATTCTGTTAACTCATGTTCAGACTTATTCAGACTTTTGGCAGATTTTAAATTCTTTTAAAGAAATAGATATGCCAAAGACCTAGGAAAAGAATCCTTTATGTGTTTTAGATTGACTTTTCTTTTATCATCCTCATATTATCATTAGCTTATAATTCTTTAGTATTAGCTATATTCAATGATAATAATAAATTTTTTTTAAAAAACCCTTCAAACAAAATATAATCATGAAAACTAGAATAACAATTTTCATTCATTGCATTCATATGCATTTCCTAAACTTGAGATATGTCATAGTATAGTTGGTTTAAAAATGTGGGAAGCTGTCATTAATAGAACAAAAGGTACTAAAAACCCTTTAGCTAGCCTGAATAGTATAAGTTAATATTTTGATTGATGGTAATTATTGGTATTCAAGAAATTAACAACTTTCTTATTACCTTTAGGCTTCCTATACATGTACTTTTTGGGTGTACAGTTAGAACCCTCATTTTGACCCTCATCTTAAAAAGTTAGTAACGCTGGATGTAACTGATTTTGTCCAAAGGAAAAGTCCTTATGGCATGTCTTAACAAATCACTGAAGAGTAGATATTTAACATGAGAAGGACTATATACATCAGTTGACTCAAAAATTAGCTTGGTCCTTTGAGGTATGCTTAAATCTTGATCCTTCCTCCCTTCCCCTCCTCTCCTGCTTCCTTTTAAACAGATGTAAGATCATTTGATCATTTTAATATGTCAAGAACTGTTTTCTCATTCATATGTAGCTTAGGTAAGTCTTAGAGGGTACCTGTACCTTTGAGAGATAATGTGACTTGCCCTTGTTGTCATAGCTACTAAATTTTAGAGACAGGATTTGAACCCAGGTTTTCTTGTCTCCAAGACTCCCTCCATTAAGCCTCAGAGCCTCTTCCTGTTCAGTTTGTACAAAATAGACTAGCATTAATCATTTTAAACTATAATGCTTTTTATAGCTACAAGTGTATCCTGAAGTTCCAGGTTACTTACTTACATATACATTTTTGAAACATACTCCCTATCTTAATAAAAGCTTTCATGGTTAGTCAGTGGAAGGATGAGTCCTTTCTTTCTGCATTCCATCTAATCTTACCTTGATGGCTTAGTGTTGACTTTATATTGTAGTCATTGTGTATGTTCTTTTGACTCTGCTTTCTTCATTCTTTATTACTTTTTCCACAATGCTGCCATGTTTCTCTGAAATTTTTATGTATGTTACTATCTAATGTACAATAATATTCCTTTGTGTTCATATCTCATTGATATGAACCCACTTGTTGGGTATGTAACTCATTTTCACTTTATTATTAAAGTTTATTGCCATATCAGCAATGAATTAGCGTTCATGTCTTCCCATAATTCCTTCAGTGAATTTCCCTATTTTTGTTAATTTGATAGAGTTTAGGTTCTTAAACCTTCTCCAGGACTTTAAAAATTTTGCATTTCTTGTATTAGTGGTTTTAAGCAGTTTTTCTGATTTTTGACAGGTTACATTTTTTGTTTGTAAATTTTTCATAGCCTTTACCACTTGTTTTGGGGAATAGCACTATTCAGTTTCCTGAAAAGTAGTCTGTCTCTTTCCTTATTTGATTCTGCACCCAATCTTTCTGTCTGCAGGAATTGTCCCAAATAAATATACTTATGGAATAGTCTCTGAGCTGCCTATAGTAATTGGGATAATGGGCATTTTTCTTTTTTTCTATATGGATAGTTAGACCAGTTTCTTTGCAATGGTTAGGAATTTCTGAGTCTTGGAGTAATCAATTACTTGTAAATAGGAGTATCTGGTGGACCTTATCATCTATAATGAATCTCGAACCTTAATTTGCACAGTTCTTCAAAATGATGATGAGAATCTTTGACAGATAGATGTTTCTCTGTTTAATGCCTTGCTTGATAAGAATAACCAGAGAATTAGTGAACTTAGTTCAATTCAGCAAGCATTTTGTAAATGCCTATTATGTTTAATGCACTAAGCTGAGTTCTTGCTGTACAGTCAAAAATGAAATTGTACCTGCCATCAAGGAGTTTTATCTTTTGGGGGTTAGGGCTGAGAGATGGCAATTTGCATATAGATAGGTAAATACAAAACATGGGCTAGAGATACCAATGTAGAGTCTAAGACCTATGGTTTTATTGGTATAGGGAGCTTCCTCAACCATTGTAGTTGAACACCTTCTCTGCAACTTAGAGTACTACATATAGTACTAAGAGATTAAGTGAGTTCTTCAGGATCACATAGTCACATGTCAGAGGCAGGACTTGAGACCAGATCTCCCTTGTTTCATGCCAGCATTTTCTCTACCATATGATGCTCTCTCTAAATACACAATATATATAGTATCAATGTGAAAAAAAATTTGGAGTGGAGTGGGGAAAATACAGACAACTTGGACAATTAGAAAAGGCTATATGTAGGAAGTGCGACTTCAAGCTGGGTATTGTTATTAGCTAGATATCCCGAGAGGCAGAAGAAAATGCACTTTTTGGAGACGACCTATGCAAAAGTGTAGACACAGAAGATAGAATGTCATCTATTGGGAGCAAAAAAAAAAGGGCGGACATTTTGTCTAGAATATAGGGTAGGACTGTAATATAAAATCAGACTGGAAAAATAGATTGGAACCAGACTGAAGTGATTTAAATACTAAACAAAGGTGTTTTTATTTTCTCCAAAAGCAGAAGGAAGCTGCTGAAACTTTGCGAACCAAACAAGTAACATGGTCAGACTTAAGCTGTAGAAATAACAATTTGGTAGCTATGTGGAAGATGATTAGAGGGGAGAGCCTTAGAGGTAGGGAGACCAATTAGGAGGCTGTTGGCATTAGTTCAGGAGAGATGATTAGCAACTGGTTTAGGATAGTAGTCAAATAAGTAGAAGTGGATGGATGCAGGAGATGAAGATAGAATTGATGAACCTAACAACTGATTAGATCTAGGGATGGGGGGAGGCTGACAAGAAACAGAGGGGGATAACTACAAGTTTACAAACCTGGATACTTGATTGAAAGGATGGTCGTATTCTGGAAAGAAGAGGAATGCTGGATCTCTGTGGTTACAACAGCATTTTGCATTTTAATGTAAGGAAGAGAGAATCCTCTTTGGTGAAGAGTCCCTAAGCTTATTTTGTTCTACTTAGACCTGTAGTGGGACATTGTAGTGCTTTTACCTTTCTGTCAATTGTGACTTTATAAAGATGTGATTTTCTTTAGACAATCTTTGTAAAAGCCTACCTTTCTAGTCTCATACTTTATGTTGAGGTGCCCTTTATGTACCATATAATTTTCAAAGATTTTTTAAAGGTTAAAATTCAGGCATATGGAGTAATCGTTATTAGCTTTGCCTTTTGTGTGGGGTGTTATTGTCTAATATTTTCCATGCTTCACATTTCTTTCATACTAAGGCATTGTTAGTGAAGCTGTGAACTTGTCTAACCATTCTAGAATATAATTAGTAGTTGCTCAAAGACTGACTAAAATGTCCATGCATTTTCACCCTTAGAGTCCACTCTGAAAACAGGTCAAAGACCTGTGTGCACCAAAACAGTGTAGCAGCAGTATGTGTAGGTATGAATATTGAAGTAAACTAAAAAGTTTCAAGCTTTGTTTTTGTGTTCTCTTAATTATTTTATTATTTAATATTTTTGTTTTCAGCATTGATTTTCACCAGATTTTGAGTTACAAATTTTCTCCCAGTTTCTACCCTCCCCCCACTCCAAGATGGCATATATTCTGATTGCCCCATTCCCCAGTCACCCTCCCTTCTGTCACCTCCCTCCCTCTCCCCCATCCCCTTTCCCCTTACTTTCTTGTGGGGTACGATAGATTTCTATGCCCCATTCCCTATATATCTTATTTTTCAGTTGCATGCAAAAACATCTTTTTTTTTGAGCATCTGGTTTTAAAACTTTGAGGTGCAAATTCTCTCCCCTCTTCCCTTTCCACCCACCCTCCCTAAGAAGGCAAGCAATTCAACGTAGGCCACACATGTATCATTGTGTAAAACACTTCCACAATACTCATGTTGTGAAAGGCTATATTTCCCTCCATCTTAATTCAGTTTTCTCCCTTGACCCTGTCTCTTTTCAAAAGTGTTTGCTTTTGATTACCTCCTCCCCCTATCTTCCCTCCCTTCTATCATTTCCCCCCTTTTTTGTCCCCTTCTCCCTACTTTCCTGTGGAGTAAGATACCCAATTGAGTGTGTATGTTATTCCCTCCTCAGGTCAAATCCCATGAGAGCAAGATTCACTCGTTCCTCCTTACGTGCCCCCTTTTCCCTTCCAACAGAACTGCTTTTTTCTTGCCATTTTTATGTAAGATAATTTACCCCATTCTATCTTTCCCTTTCTTCTTCTCTCAATATATTCCT
>CM053627.1:111539287-111646567 GCA_028646595.1 Phalanger gymnotis
TTTTGATCATGGCTTTCAGGCAGTCTAATAATTTTAAAATTATCTCTCCTGGATCTATTCTCCGTGTCAGTGGTTTTTCCAATGAGATATTTCATATTGTCTTCCATTTTTCATTCCTTCGGTTCTGTTTTATAATTTCTTGATTTCTCATGAAGTCACTAGCTTCCACTTGGTCCAGTCTAATTTTTAAGGTAGTATTTTCTTCAATGGTCTTTTGGACCTCCTCTTCCGTTTGGCTAATTCTGCTTTTCAAGGCATTCTTCTCCTCATTGGCTTTTTGGAGCTCTTTTGCTATTTGGGTTAGTCTATTTTTTAAGGTGTTGTTTTCGTCATTATTTTTTGGGGGTCTCTTTTAGCAAGTCGTTGACTTGTTTTTCATGGTTTTCTTGCATCACTCTCATTTCTCTTCCCAATTTTTCCTCTACTTCTCTAACTTGCCTTTTCAAATCTTTTTTGTGCTCTTCCATGGCTTGAGACCAATTCATATTTTTCTTGGAGGCTTTTGATGTAGGCTCTTTGACTTTGTTGACTTCTTCTGGCTGTGTGTTTTGATCTTTTTTGTCACCAAAAAAAGATTCAAGAATCTGAGTCTGCATCCTTTTTTGTTGCCTGGCCATGTTCCCATCCAACTACTTGACCCTTGAGCTTTTTCTCAGGGTATGACTGCTTGTAGAGTAGAGAGTGTTTTATCCCAAGCTTTAGGAGCTATGTTGCTGTTTTCAGAGCTACTTCTATTCTACTGTCAATGCAATTTCTGCCACAGCAGCGCGCCTCCTCCCCCAAGAACTGCCAGTCAGGATTGTAACCCAGATCCAAGCAGGGCAAAACAAGCCCTGCACTCCCTCTCTGATCTGATTCTTGATTTCTTCCCATTGTGTGAGCCAGGGACTCTGGAGCTCCACCGCTGCACCACCGCCGCACCACCTCCTGCACCCCCTACACCCCCAGGGTTGGTGGCTGGACTGTTCTCTAACCTCATCTAGCACTTTACCTACTAACCCGCTCTGTGGTATTTGGTGTTGGTGGGTTGAGAGGTCTGGTAAATGCCACGCCTCAATGATTCATGGCCCTAAGGCCTGCTCCACTTGACTTCCAGTCTGGTCTGTCCTGGCACGGTCCCTGCTGGGATGTGCTCCACTCCCAGCACCATGCAATAGACCCTTCCCAGTGATCATCCAGGCCATCCTGGGCTGTAGACCTGTTTCCCTTTTCTACTTTTTTGGTTCTGCAGCTCTAGAATTTGTTCAGAGCCATTTTTTACAGGTGTTTGAGGGATTTGGGGGAGAGCTTAAGCAAGTCCCTGCTTTCCAGCTGCCATCTTGGCTCGGCCCCCCCCCCCCCCAGCTTTCTTTTAATTAAAAAAGCTTTTTGCTTAAGTTTTGGTTATACGTAAAAATCTTCTTCATATAAAATTTAATTTTTTTCCCCTCAGAGAATTTTGGGACTTTATCATTTTCATCAACCACAGTTTAAATACTGAGTATGTTCTAGGCACTATGCTTGATGTTATTGGGTGGGGGTAAATACAAGATGTAGTCCCTATGGTATTGGTGGTGAGATAAGACTGCATGAAAGAAGAGTGCAATAAAAGTAAACCTAATCCTTTCTTAGGCTGTTTTAAAAGCTTTCTAACTGTTCTGTCTGCCTTCACTCCCTAATTTCTCCATTTCATTTTTCACATTGCTGCCAAAATAATCTTTCCAGCCCAAGTTTCAAGATAATCTTGTGGACAAGAAAGAAAAATGTGAATTATATGATGATTTAGCTAGATTTGTTTAGAATCAGCTGAATATGTGAACTGAAAGACTCGGCTCCATTTTTTTTTTTTAACACTTTTCCTGTTCAACAGTGATGTAAATGTGAACTTCAGTAAGCCCCCCCCCCCCTTTTTTTTCAGTTGTGTGCAACTCTTCATGACCCCTTTTGGTGTTTTCTTGGTAAAGATACTGGTATAGTTTGCCATTTCCTTCTCCAGCTCCTTTGATAGATGAAAAAACTGAGGCAAACAGGGTTAAGTGAGTTACCTGGGATTTTACAGCTAGTAGGTATGTAAGGCCAGATTTGAACCCAGGAGGATGAGTCTTCCTGACTTTAGGCCTGGCATTATATCCACTTCACCACTTCATTGCCCTATAACTGTAAACTACGTGAGAGTTTAAAAATAAATTGGGCATGTACTGAATGGATGAGGGCGACATAACTAATGATAGTTTGAGAGGGATCTAGGTCTTTTGGTGGAGTACAATATCAGTGTGAGTCAATGATAATAAGAATAACAAGAATAACTTAAAAGCTAATACAATCTTAGGCTTCATCAATAATATCAAAGGATCTAGAGAACGATGAGAATTCTGCTATATTTTTCCCTGGTGATAGCACTTAATGGAATAGGCTGTTCACATCTGGGCTTCATATTTTGGGAAAGACATTTTTAAGCTGAAAGTCAAGTAGGATGATAAAGGGAGTTGAAGACATGCTGCAGTGAAAATGTTACTTTGATTAACATTTGAGGCTAATGTTTACGGCTTTTCCATCCTTTTGTCATATCCAATTTCCACTTCACTAAATTACTACTTTTTGATGTCCACTTGGCTTTTCTTGCAAAAGTTATAACACTCTTATTTCATGTCTCCATGTCTTTGCACTAGTTGTTCCTCAGGCTTTCAAAGACACACCCACCTCCCCTCTGCCTCTTGGGTACTTCGTTTCCTTCAAAACTTTCCAAGAAATACCTTCTGCAAGAAACTTTGCTAATTGCTTCAGCTACCAGTGCCGTCTCCCAGAATTTACTTTGTATTTATTTGGTACACGTTTCACGTATGTATATACATTTTGTTTCTCCTGATAGAATGTAAACCCTGCAAGCAAAGAGACTTTTCCTTTTTGTCTTCGTAAGGTCAATCAAACAGTTAAATCAAGGTCATGTGTTTTTTTTTTTTAATTCCCATAATGTTCTGCTTTCAAGAAGTTTGTCAAAATTCTTTTCATCAAACTAAGTATTTCAGAACCTTAAGTTGCCATTTAGTATTGCATAATCAATCTAAGACAAATGGTTATTTATGAGTAGAGACTTCTGAAGATAAATATTCTGTATTTCTCTTCTTGGTTCTGTCTCTAACCACTTATTCTCTACTGTAAAATCCCTGTTCCTTTGGTTATCTGTGAAGAACAAGAGTAGTTAATTGGTACCTCTATTATAATTATCAAGATCTTGATTCTTTGATATTTTGAAAACAAATGACCCTTAAATTGCCTTCTTCTGTACTGATTTCTGAGGGGAGTAGATTTTAAATTTGTAACAGAATGTTTCCTTCTTTTTACCTTTCTTTAACTTCCACTTCAGCCGTACTGCTAGAGCTGTCTCATTTGTTAAATTTTAACTCTAGAATGTGTGTCCTTCTCAGTCAGTAGTAGACAGTGTCAGAAAAATGAAATCTTAAATTTTGTCTGGATCTTGATTTTCCTTCTTGTTCTGAAAAATCTGATCTTTATGGGCTCAGCTTACTTAAATTGTTGCTGCAGTTAATATAACAGCAGAGACAATAGAAAGTTCCTCCCAAATTTGGGATTTGATTGGTTTCCCTTATTGCTTGGAATGGTGTTTATTTATTTCTTCTTTCATTGTGGTGGATTGAGATTATGGCTATATTAGAAAATTAAAAAGAAATCTCTTAATGGATAGTGATGTGGGCCTTATTTATACATGCTGTCCTCTTATATCTTGAGGTAGTTATGATCCTAGAATTAGGGTCAGTAGGACCCTAGTCCCACTCACTTATAGGTAAGGAATTAAAGCTTAAATAACTTGATAAAGGTCACTTGAATAGTAAGTAATCTTGAAGACTTTCCCCACTATGCAGTGCCATTTTTCTTTTCTTCATTGGTACTTGTTGAATAAATTAATGTGTGCGAAGGAAAATAGCCCCTACAGAAGAAGCAGGTGATAGGGAAATAGCAGCATTTGAGCATTGATGCAGATTCTGGGGTAGATAGTATTTTTTTTAAGTGGGTAAGAATCCTGACGTCAGAAGGAAGAGAGATGAAGAGTGATGCTTATGTGGAATTGAGGAAAAGGAGTATAAAGCAGCTGGTATTTCAGCAGAGAAACTGAGCAGCTCCGAGAGTGATAAATGACTGTGTCCTTCAGTTCTGGTGGCTTTTATTTTTCTTCTAATTTATTTTCTACCTAGCCTTGCTGTGATACTCCACAACTATTTGATTTTTCCTGTCTTTTCTGTCTAATCCTACTTTCCCCTACTGTCTCCTTCATAGCCTTGGAGCACTTACTTTGGTGATTACTTGGGTGTAATTGTGTCTATAGGGTTAGTACTGCTGTGTTTGGCTTTCAAAATGAAGTTGAGTTTTAAAGCTAATTTTATTTTCATAGGTCTGAGTTGATATTCTGGTTTTTAGTTGTAGGTTCGTTTGGTTTCTCTGCTTCATTACCAGTCTAAAATTTAAGCTAGTGATGGTTTGGGTAGTTAGTATGTGTTAAAGAACTGATAGCAGAACATTTATTTTTAAATCTTGTAAAGAGAAGAGGGGAAAGAGAATAAGCATTTTCATAGCACGTGCCATGTGTCAGGCATTGTCCTAAGCACTTTTTATAGATATTATCTCATTTGATCCTCACAACCATCCAGCAAGGTAGGTGCTGTTGTTACCTCTGTTTTATAGTTGAGTAAACTGAAGCAGACAGGTTAAATGAATGTCTCCTCGAGGGTTCACAAAACTAGTATGTGTCTGTGGCCAGATTTGCCCTCTGGTCTGAAAGCCCAGTGATCTATCCACTTTGCCACCAGCTGCCTTATAATTCCTTTAGCTTCTATTATAATCCTACATTGACAGCTCATTATGGTATGGAGGTACTTCTGGGTTCCGAATTGAATGCAAGGTTTTACAACAGGGTGTATGTCTGTTGTCTAAAAATTTAACCATGCTAAGTTTAGAGAGTACTCACTACAGTCTTAGTCATCAGGAGATGATTTTTTTTTTTAACCCACATCCCTCTTGGGAGGAATTATTACCCAAACAGGTATCGCAGATTCTTGGACAATAAAAAAGAGACTTTTCATAATGGTAGTTCCATGGGAGAATTTATTGAAGGAACCTGGGATGTTTACCTTATTTAAGGTAGATTTCATAGCTCTCTTCAATTATTTATGGGATTATTATGTAGAAGAGCTGTTAGACTTGTTCTTTGTGGCCCGATGGGATAGAACTGCTGGGTGCAAGTTATGGAGAAGCCTACTTAGGCATCGTGTAAGGAAAAAACTTCTGACAGTTCCCTAGAAAGGGAAGTGGTAATTCCTAAGAGCCAGCATTGCTTCATCAAGAACAGGTAATACTTAACTTTTTCACATAGGAACTAGACTGATAGATGAGGGAAATTCTGTTTGCCTAGATTTTTAAGAAAACATTTGGAAAAATGTTTCATATTCTTGAGAAGATAGAAAGATGTAGATTAGATGGTGATGAAAAATATGGAACTGCTTGAATGGCCAGGCTCTAAGAATAGTTGTTCCGTGTTCACTGTCACCATGGCAGAAAGTGTCTAGAAGAGTGCCTTAGAGACAATAAGATCATAGATCTAGAGATAGAAAGGACCTCAGAGGTCATTTGGTCAACTCTTTCATTTTCCCGATGAAGACAGAGGTAGTCCAATGACTTGCCAAGACTACACAGAGAAACACTTCCTAACATCACTGCCCTCTCTTCATCTCACATTTGATCATTTCCCCCCATTTTCTCCTCCACCACCTCTCTCACATGAAGAGGTAGCTCTTTTTGCCAAAGCAAATCTCTTGATCCTGTCTTGCTATTGTCTCCAGCATGTTACTTCTCCATATTTGATTTTCCTAAAGTACACTTGTGACCATGTCAACTCCCTACTCAAAAAAGTCCAGTGACACCTTATTTTTTTATGGAACAAACACCAAATTACTTGGCTTTTAACGGCCTTCAACTAGTTCCTTCAACCTCCCCCCTTCCTATGTTCCATCTTCTTACTCTTTACTCCTTCACATATGTACTACAATCCAATCTCATTGTTCTTTTCATTCTGTAGGACATTCCATCTAATGACTCTTTGCCTTTTTACTGGCTGCCCCTTATTCCTGGAGTGTTCTCCCACATCTCTGCTTCCTGACTTTTCCTGACCTCATTCAAGACTCAAATTCCACCTTATGCAAGAAGACTGTCCTGGTCTGTGCCTCTCCCCTTTCCACTTAACCTAGTTTCTTTTGTCTGAAATTACTTTCCTTCTACTGTATATAGATCTTGTATCCTGTACATAGGTTGTAGGTTGTCTCTTCTGCATTAAAATAGAATTCTTTGAAGGCAAGGACTGCATTTTTACATTTCTTTCTATCCTCAGTGCTTACCACTGTGCCCCACATATAATGAGTATTCAGTAAATATAAATGTTAATTGACTCACTAGGTATTAAGCATCAGAAAGGGATCTGCTTGGCCCAATGCTTTTTTAAAAACATTTTTATCAATGACTTGTGTAAAAGCATATATAGCATGCTCGTCAAATTGGCAAAATACTCCAAGGTGGGAGGGTTAGCTAATACACTGGATGAAGGTCATATGCAGAAAGAAGTAGACAGAATTAGAGTAAATCTGAAATTTAGCAGAGCTAGTGAAGTCTTACACTTGGGTTCCAAAAATCCTGAAGTACATGTTGAGTGTGATTGGAGAGCAGTTTCTTTGCAACACAACTGGAAGTTTTAGTAGACTATAAGCTTAGTATGAGTCAGCAGTGTGTTGTGGCAGCTAAAAAAGCTAAATACAATCTTACGCTATATTAAAAGAGGCAAAGTTTCCAGAAATAAAGCAGTACTAATCCTGTACTCTGCCCTAGTCTGCACATTATGAGTATTGTGTTCCATTCTGCATATCACAGGTTGAAAAGGATTCTGATAATCTGTAAAGTATCTAGAGGAGGGTAGCCAATATTGGTGAAGGACCTTGAGTCCAAGTCATGAGAATTGGATATATTTACCCTGGAGGAGAGAGAAGTCAATTGGGACTTGATTTTAGGAAATACTTCCTAACAATTAAATTTATCCAGACATGGAATTTATTGCCTTAACAGATGATGGTCCTTCCTTACATGAGGTTTTGAAGCAGAGGCTGGACAAATACTTTTTCAGATCTGTTATAGCAGGGAGGGATTCAGGTGTGGGATGGGCTAAGTGGTCACTGAGGTCCTTTTGAACTCTCCTTCTGTGATTCCCATTGCTAGATATATATTAAAGTAGATCAGTAATTAAAAAGAAAAATGATATGCACAAAAATATTTATAGCAACACTTTATAGTAGCAAGAAGTATAAACAGTAATCCTCCACTGACTAGGAAAAGTCTAAATTATAGTACATGATTTTAATGGAATTAGAGCTCTGTAAAAGTGATGAGCATAATGGTTACTGAGAAGCATAGTAAGACTTACATGAACTGATAAAAAGTGAAGTGGAACAGAATCAGTGTGCAACAATATACATGATTATAACCATCAGAGTGGAAAAAACAACAAAACAATGACAAATGAGTACTAGGGAAAATAATGACCAACTCTGACCCCTAAAGAAGAAAATTAGAAGTTCTTTTTTCTGCAGAGGTAGGAGACTGTGGGATTTGAGTACTGCATATAACATTTCAACCCACTGATTAATTTCGCAGAACTTTAAAAAAAAAACTTTTTTATCAGGCTTGACTTTTGGATAGGGAAGCAGGAAGGGATATGTTAGGAAATGTTGGTGATATAACAGTATCAAGAAATTATTTGGGAAAAGAACAAATACACATAAAATTTGCAAAGTTTTCTCATGTGGCCCTTAACATATACATAAATTTTTCTTTAAAAGTTTTTCTAGGGGCAGCTAGGTGGCACAGTGAGTAGAGCACTGGCCCTGGAGTCAGTTCAAATCTGTCGTCAGACACTTGACACGCTAGCTGTGTGACCTTGGGCAGGTCACTTAACCCCAATTGCCCTGCCTTCCGCTCTCCAAAAAAAAAAGTTTTTCTGTAGAGATGAGAAATTAGGTATATGGGTCAGTACTTATGATATTTTCTTGTTTGCTTTTTGGGGGTAGTAATAAAGTCTGAGATTTCCCCTCTGCCCCCATGACTTTAGATATCCTCCTTTCTTTAAAATCCTTTGCTTTACATATGTATGTGTACATACATAAGTATGTGGGATATATGTGCATATATATGCTTATATAGATGTCAACACACAATATACAAAAAACTAGAAAAACCAGTATAAAGTAATTTAGAAGTTTTAATGGTTTTATAAACTTTACAATTTCCAGTCTTCATCGATGTTAACAAATGTGTGTTCACTGTAGTGAGAGCTACCTAAGGACACCACCTCCCATTCAAAAGAGAGAAATCTTTTTGCAATATATTTTTTTTAAATACAGGTTTCCTGATAGTTTACAGTTTGAGAAACACTTTCAGGAAGCAGCCTTGTCAGATGAGGTGATAGAAGAAAATGCCCCATGCTGATCCTTCTCTGTAATTGTTGGTGAAGATCTTTGTTGAGCATGTGTCTCTGTTTTAGATGTCATCTGATAATAATGATCAAATCAGAGTTGTTGGGTTTTTTTAATATGAAGATTCTTATAGTCTTTATTTTTTAAAAAAAATTTTTGTAAGACAATTGGGGTTAAGTGGCTTGCCCAGGGTCATACATGTATTGAGTGTCTGGTGTCTGAGGCCAAATTTAAACTAAAGTCCTCCTGACTCCAGGGCTGGTGCTGTATCCACTGTGCCACCTACCAACCTCTGTTAAACAATTTTGTTATCTTTGGCTTCACCCCGCCCCCCTCCACCCCCGTATTCAATCACTTATAAAGTTTGTTTCTACTTTCACAACAGTTCATGTAACCATCCCTTCCTCTCTACTTTTAGAACTATGACCCTAGTTAGGGCCTCATTATGTCTTGGACTATTGGAATAACAAGCTCATTGGTTTCTTTATCATCAACGTCTTTCCTTTCTAATTTTGCTAACACAATTGCCAAAATGATTCTCCTAAGGCACCGATCTAACTGTGTCACTCTCCTATTGAAAAAACATTATTGGTTCCTTCTTGACCCCTTTGATATATTACAAACTTCTGTAGCATTTCAAGCCCTTTGCAGTCTGGCTCTGTCCTACTTTTCTGGCTTATTACCCAGTATCCTTCTTCATGCGATCTGTGTCCTAACCAAACAGTTCTTCTTGTTCTTTATATGACAGCCCATCTCCCATCTGCCTTTATTTATACATAGACCATTCCTCATGCTTAGAATGCATTCCCTCCTCACCTACCTTAGCTTATTTTCAGAGCTGTCATTAAAGGACACTTCCCACATGTGGATTTCCTTTCTTAATCTTTTCTTCTTCTTTCCACAGTTACTTTGCAAATATTTTGTGTTTGTTTGAGCATAGGTTGTTTCCCCTATAATATAATGCAAACTCTTTGAGGAAAAAGACTGTTCTGTTTTTGTATTCCAAACACTCAGAATAAGACCTGGCTTATAGTAAGTGCTTACTTAATATGTATTTGTGGATTGATAAAGCCAGTATTCTTGTGGTTAATTTATGACCGTTAAGTCATGGAAGACTGCATTAGAAATTGAGGGTGGCCTTAATGAAAACCTGAGTTTTCAATCCTTGTTGTGCATAAACAAGCCCAAGAACATTACAAAAAAGAATCTGTACAAGGGAAAAGGCATAAAACTTGTTTTTAGAGAAATATAGTGAAAGTTGAGCCCTTGTGTTCCATTTTTATCCCCACAGTGCCAAAAGTTTGAGAGGTATTCTTGTTGGGTAGGGTATTCTTGTGGTGGACTTGTCTAGTAGACTTCTGCAAGAGTCCCAGGATGGACTGTCGTGGATGGTTTAGCGTATGCATGGTTGGTGGGAATTTCCCTATCAATGAGATCATAGATCTAGTGAAGTAGTACAGTTGTATTACAAAGCCTAACTTTACAAATGTTGAGATGCCCTAATGTTTAAGTTTTGGTTATGAACTCTGAGAATTATCAGAGTGGTTTGTATGAATCTTAGATTTTGAGAGCTCAGTATTATATGGGTTGCAGAACTTAAAGTTTGTCATTGTATTGGTAGTAATTGAATTTGTGAAATTTCTTTTTTTTTGTTACTAATACTTAAATATTGCAGTGGTTAGTGATAGCATTTTAATACAGAGTACATTTTAATCCTTATTTTGCATTTTTTTCCCACCAATTCGATTCAAAGCTATGTTAACAATTTCAAACATAGCTAAAAAAACTTTATCTTATTTTAATCACAAGGGTACCATATGACTGTAAAATTTAGGAGGATACAAATGGTATCAAGGGTTGAAGAAAATTTGTGAATTTCTTTTTATAATTGATTATGTCTTAATTTAACTCTATCAGTCTTGAAATTATATTAAGACTATGCATTCAAAGGGGGAAAAGGGAATCCCCTCAAACAAGCACAAATGAATTATTTCCTACTTCAGAATTTCAAAAGAAACATTATATACTTATAATAATACATTTTAGAAATGGAGCAGACCACGAAATCATTTGATTCAGTCTCTTCATTTTGCAAATGAACGACCTAAGATCTTTCCTGTGGTCATAAAGTAGTTAGATGCAAAGTCAGAGTTACACTCCAATGCTATTTGACAAATGGATTTATTTTCTCTTATTTGAAAACAAAATTTTATCCTCTCCAAATAGGGTTCATATACTCAGAATTTTGTGCTAGTCATTCTTTTAGTGATTACTTAATAAGAAATTCAGTTGTTGCTCACTTAGAGAAATTCCGAAGGAAACTCAAGCCTCGTTGCTTAAGTATTGTTGAAGGAGGCTAATTTAGAACATTTATTTTTGTATATTTGTTATAATATGTATCTGGGGTAATTTTTGCATTAACATATGTCGAAAGTATATGTAGATTTCATTTTTTATGGATTTCTACTAAATTTCTACTCTGATGCCTTACTGTGGCATATAAGTGACCCTGGATTCTTGGAAGCTGAGCTGCTGGAGTGAATTCAAGATCTAACAGGTCCTACTAAGCTGGAAAGGCTTTGTGTACCAGCCCAGTGATGAACATTATTTCTACTGAAAATCAGGCTAGGTAAGTATGAAGAGGATCATTACCAGGCAGCAAATTTTTTCAGCCAGAACAACTTACAAAGATTGTCTACTAAGGCATGGAGGGGTTACCATTTGCATCAATCAGTGGATGGAAGGAGTGCCTCTACTAACAAAATTGCACATCTTCAAGATATATCTTTTATAAAAATTACTAACAGAGCATTTCAAATTTGCAGTTGCACAAAAATTTTCTGGGAAATGAATCACAAACTTAGGAATTAAGTTCTTGTACTGTACTCACCGATATTATTCATTGTGTATTCTCATTTCTTCCTCAGTCCATCTTGATACTGTGGTTTCTGGACTGTTTTGCTGATGTTATTCAGAAGCATAGCCCTAAGTGGAATTTTGCCTTGCCTTTTCCTGTGTTCTTACACAGGAACGTGGGAAGATAGATTTAATAATTTGTTGGCAGTAAACAATTTGTTAAAAGATACTATTACTGTTAATAATTTGATTTGAGAGTTAAAACCTATTGTACATGCAGTAATTCATACCAGAGAATGGTGCTTATATACTTTTATGCTGATTTTAAGCCATTTTTTGTTCCAAAAGTCCTTTGTCTTTTGAAGAAAACATTATGGCTAGACTGGATTTACCATCTTTAAAAAAAAAAAATTCCCTGGGCCTGATCATGATTGCCTTAGTGTAGGGAACTCCTGAAGTGGAAACTCCCTTTTTGTAATTTACAGTCTCAGAGAATCAGCCAAGGCAGTGGGAGGTTAAAAGACTTGCCCAGAATCATATGGCTAGTATGTGGCAGACAGGACTTGAATCCAAGTCTCTGACTCAAAGATAGGATGACTATCCATTGTGGCATACAGCATACCTAAAAGGCATATTTCACCTTCTGCTTTAACTTCTTTTACCTGTTCTGCTTATCTTGAATAATATTATCTATCCTGCTTATCTTAGATTATATTACAGTCATGGGTCTTAAATCCGAGTGTTGGTGATACCTGTGAGGACAAACTTTCCTTCTTGCACTAGAATATTTAGTTCATTTTACTAAGGTATACTTTGTGGCATCTGTAAAATGGGGTGAGGGGTGATGGGTAAGGAGAGGGATGGTGGTGCATACTAGTTGATTTCTGAGCTCTTTCCCAACCCTTTTGGAATCGGTAATCCTAAAGTCCTGGTCATAGATTTAATTACTGGCTTTTTCTTTGATAATGTGTCTTATGGACTTCCAGCTTTTTTCCCTACATCATAGCCATTCTGCTTGGTATATAGTTCGATGGGTATATATAGGCATTGTTTTCCTTCTGCTTTCCTTGTGAGACTCCAGCTAAAGACATTCTTACTAGTCCTTACCACATTCCTGTCAGAGAACCTATAATTCCTGTATTTTAAATTGTGATCCAGAAATCCAAGTCACATTCTCAAAGACCATTTTCTTAACCAATTTTTCCCTTCCCATGATCCTTCTACACCATTATATGTTGTAATATGACCTGTTCTTTATAACATCTCTAATAAATTAAGCAACCTACTCTTAAAGAACTCTGGTGTTGGAAAATTCAGTACTTCCCAAGAACAGCCCATTCACTTTGGGAAGCTCTGATTGTTATGAAATTTTTTCCTTAAAGCCTAAATCAATCTGCCTTTCCACTCACTCTACAATACTCCTAATTCTCTCTGGAACCAGGCAGAATACATTAAATCTTTTAACAGAACAACCTTCATATAATTGAAAATAGCTACACTATCTCCTCTAAATCTTCTATTTTTCGGGCTGGATATCTTTGTTGCTTTTGACCAATCCTGATTTTATGTGCTCTCTAGCCCATCCATTATCTTTGTCAATCATTTTTGCTATCTTCTCAGTTCCTTCTTATGGTTTTAAATGTGGATCGGAAGAAGTATTTGATGACATTTGAGAGAGTAGTTTCAGTACAGTGGAGGCAAAAGCCAGATGTCAAAGGGTTAGGGCGATGGTGAGCAGTGAGGAAGTAGAGGCACTAGTGATAATTTTCCCCCAGATATTCAGTACTGAATGTGAGGGGAGAAATAATAAATGAGTAGATAAGATAGCAAAGTAAAGGGAATGCTTTTTTAACGTTTGGGAGACCTGAGTATGTAGATGCATAATATGAAGCCTTTGATGAAGGAGAGATTAGGGTGATTGAAAATATTGGGGATATTACTTTACAAAGTCCTGGAGGAATTGTGAGGAAATGTGATCAAGGGTATCAGTAGAGAGATTGGCCTTAATGAGAAACAGATATGCTTGTTTTGTGATCATCTAGAATGAGAATGGGTGATGTGTTGTGAGAGGCTTGAAGAATAGAGTAATAGGATGAAGTAGCTCAATTTGTTCTTGGTTGAATAGAAGACAAGAACATCTCTTTTAAGGAAGAGGGTTGTGGCTGTGTGGGGCAAGTCATTTAATCTCTCTGGGTCTTAGTTTCCTCATCTGTAAAATCAAGAGGCTGGAGTAGATGGCCTCTGAAGCCCTTTTTGCCTCTAGTGCCATGATCCCAAGACAAGATAAGGTTTGGAATAGTCTCAATGGGAAAGAAGATAGGAAGTAAGGATAGGTTAGGATTGTCAAATAGTAATGGAGTCCATGTTAGGCAGTGTAACATTTGTTTATATGGAGGGTTAGAGTGAGCTTTAGACATTTTGACTTAGTAACATTAAAGTAGGAATGGTGAAACTGGATGATGAGGATTACGTAGTAATGATTTGTAAGTCAGGACCGATGGAAGTGAGTCAAGGGATCTTATGGTAGTATTTAGCAAAATATTTAAGAGAAAGATTGTAGGCTAGAAGCCAGTGAAGGCAGAGTGGGTAAGATAGGGAAAATAGGCATGGGTTTGCAGGAGTGGGGAACCTGTGGCTCAAGGCCACATGTGGCTCTCTAGGTCCTCAAGTGTAGCCCTTTGACTGAATCCAAACTTCATGGAACAAATCCCCTTAATAAAAAGATTGGTTCTGTAAAATTTGCACTCAGACCATAGGCAGCTGGTTTCCCACTCCTGGTTTAGGGACTTGAGGTCATGATAGCTATGAAATTATAGGTTTAATGTGGTTGAGAGAATTATAGAGAGGAAACTTAGTTGGTTTTGGTTATTGAGTGAAATTTCACAGTTCTAGCTAGAGAAGTGAGAAGAGATCCAAAAGTATCTTCTGAAAGAGAACAAGAGGGGAAAAGTGGTAAATGATTAGATTAATTAGAAAAAAACTTTTCTGGTAATTGCATTTGTATGAACTTGCTTCTATTTTCTTGGTAGGTGACTAATTGCCCACCTAATACAGGTGAAAGACTGAATTTTCTCTAAGGTGGATGAGAAGCCCACAGGCAATAAATTTACATCTCAGAGTTATCCTAGGGAGTAGATTCCTAGTGCCTAGAACATAGTAGGGATTTTATAAATGCTTTTAATTGATAAATAGAAGCATTAGGGACCATCATTAGCAAGAATCCCAAAAGATTGAAGATATCGTGTAAAGCGAGTATGGGGGGCGGGGCAGTGTGAAAGGGGAAAAGTATGCTATATTTCTGCCAGTATAAAAGAATAGCTATTCATAGTCAAAAGTACAAATTGAACTGCCACATGAAGGAAAATGTGAAAAAAAAATCTGGGGAAAACAGGTCAGTACTTCAGGGTTTAGGGAAAATAATGTGCTTTAGAAAGAAATGAGGAAGTTCTAAAAGCTTTTCAGAAGTAGAAAATAAATACTAACTGGTGACTGTAGATCAGATGGTAGAAAAATATGGCAAATGGGAAAAAAAAGCCCACTACATATTTACAGCTAAGTAATTGATGTGCAGTGCTTTCCTTAAAGGGGAGAACTGGATCCTCCCAGGAAGAAGCTTCTTTTTATTCAGAAAACGATGATGTGGATCTGCAGCTCCCATCGGGAGAGAGGTCATGTGGCAGTTGTCACCAGAAGAAGAGGTGAGTATTGGCTGTTATTAGCTCCTTACCGAGGGCACCGAGGTGGCTCTTTGTTGATATGAGTAATAGATAATGAGTAAGAGAGAGGTATATTTTCCTTCAAGGGAGTAAACTTGGCCATTGGGAAGAGCCTTCAGAGAATTGTCAGATTGGTGAATACCCTGCACTGCTTACAATTCAGTTGCTGTGGCTCATTGAAGATAGGGGTGTTAGAAGAGACAGACAAGTTTTGGAAAGTCTGTAGCTGGCTAATAACGTGGTGTATAAAATGGGATTTGGATTTCTGGACCACAATTTAAATATAGGTGAGGTGGGCTCTTGGCCAGGTTCTTAGGATTATGGATGTAGGGTTGGAAGGAACTTTAGAAATCATCTAATCTGGACCTCCCCATCTTCTTCCTTGCCCTCAACACACACCATTTTACAGCTAAATCTGAGGCCCAGAAAGGTAAGCTGGCTTGCCCAAAGTTATATAGGTATTCATGCCGTGTCATTTCCATGTTAAGTACTCTTTTACGTTGCACCATGCTACTG
Source organism: Phalanger gymnotis (assembly GCA_028646595.1). NCBI lineage: Eukaryota > Metazoa > Chordata > Mammalia > Diprotodontia > Phalangeridae > Phalanger > Phalanger gymnotis. Next base: position 111,554,880 of record CM053627.1, read on the forward strand.
GGATAAGTATATCTAACAAGTATTGGCAAAAATATATTTTCTTAGGTTCTTGCAAATTTAATACAGGTGATAAACTGAAAGTGGAAAGCAAGAAAATTATTCAAATATATGTGAACCTAGATGGTATAGAGAGTAATAGATTTGACATGAGAAAGAATTTCAGTAGAGATGACCAGTCACTATTCTTAGGTGACTTTTTCCAAGCAAAGAGCCAGCAATACAAATGCAATGTATGGGTAACAAAGAGGGTAAACCAAGCTTCTAAAGGGTAAGTAAACATTCTGAAGACACAAACATAAATAGCTCCATTGAGGAAGGAAAGGAGAGCTTTCTAAAAAGATTGATGTGAATGCATGGGGAACTTATTCATCAACACCATTAAAAAAGACAATCATAGAAGATTGAATGAAAAAGAGCATTCTGGTTCTGTAAGAATAATGTGGAGTATTCCATTATTCTGAATGAGTTGAGGTGGATGTTGAATGCTAAAGACAACAAGAAAGACTTGGAGGCTTTGGTCTTCTCTCAGCTTAGGAAAAAGGGACTGACTGGTGGGCAAGTAGGAATAATGTGAATGGGTTAGCCAGGGACATCTGCTATAGTGGTTCCTATCTGGAAGTCTGAATAGCCCAGGGAAAGAATGCTGTATATAGAGATAGAAAACTTAGGTTTCAGTAGGGCTAGTCTCTTCTCTCTCTGGCCCTTTGAGAGAGCAATTTCAGTAGCATGGCGAACTAATTGCAGAGGTTTTCCTCATATATAAAAAAGAGGGGGTCGGGCTAGATGACCTCTGAGGTTTTCTTCCAACTCTGAGCTATGATTCTGACGTTTTTTAAAAATATGTTCAGGATAAAAGGAAATTCAAAGACGGAATAGAACTGGATGGGATAATAATTGAGGAAGATAGTATGCAGAACAAGCAAACTCATTGTGTCTGTTTTCCCTGCCAAGGAAATTGATCTTTGGACAGGGAAAGACAGATAGGGAGCTGAAACCCAAGACAATGAGAGTTGGTAGGAGAACATCTAGATGCCCTTAATGACACTACCTCTAAATCCAGAAAATTATATCAGGGATCCTGATGTAGCTGACATTTGTGACCAGAAAGCAAAAGAGAGGTTGTAGAATTGGAGAAATGTTTCACAATTTTCAAAAAAAGGAAGAAAGTTGTTGCTACAACCTTTAGGCTGGTGATCTTCACTTCTTGGCAGATCCCTAAAATATGTTATTAAATGATGACTTGTGAGTATTAGAAAGGAAGTGGTTTGTGTGAAAAGCAAGCATGACTTTATCACTAATATCATTTCTCTTTGGGCATAATTAATAAATTGTTAGATCATAAATATTGTCTATGTAATATAAAGTATAACTAGATTTTAGCAAAGCATTTAGTATTTGCTAAGTCTTAAGGAAAATGACTCAAAGGATAGTCTTTAATGGTTTGCTGTAAACTTGGAATGACATCTATAATGGAGTCCCTTAAGGATGTGTGTTAGCTTTTGTACTTTTTAACATGTTTATGGATGATTTTGATAATGGTACAGATGGCATGCATATCAAATGTGCCAAAGGCATGAGGCCAGGTGTAATAGCTAACACATGCAATGATAATTGAATCCAAGAAGATCTCAGTAAGCTGGAATGTTGGGATGAATCTAATACAATGAAACTTAATAGGGATAAAATATAAAATTCAGCATTTGGGTTCAAAAAATCATCTTTTCAAATATAGGATGGGGAGATGTTTCTAGATTCATAATTAATGTGGAAAAGAACTGAAACTAGCAAACTAGAACTAACAGAATGAGTTAATAGTGTGACACGAGAACAAAAATAGCAAATTCTGTTCTAAATTGTATTAAGATAGACATGCTGTGCAGAATGAGACTGGCCATAGTCCCACTGTACTTTACCTTGGTCAGATCAGATCTAGAGTATTGTTTTTAGGTTGAAGTGCCACATTTTAGGAATGGCATTGATAAGCTTGAAAGCATGTAGGGAAAGTATAACCTTGATAATGAAAAGACTGGACCAGGTCATGCTATTCAAAGATTAACTGAAAGAATTGGGAAAGAGAAGAGTTAGTGGGAATGTGACAATTGTTTTTGAGTAATTAAAGAGCTGCCATGTGGAATGATTGCCCCCTTCCCATTTTGCTTGGCCACAAAAGGCCAAAGAACAATGGGTAGAAATTGCAGTCCATAAAATTTAGTCCATATGTAAAGAAAAACTTCCCAAAAGACCAATCTAGAAGTGGAATGGACTCCTTTGGGATGTATTGGCTTTATTCTCTTTGGAGAATTTTAAGCAAGACTACATAATTATTTATCGGGGAAGTTATAAAAAAAGAAAAGGTAAAAGTTGGGCTAGATAACTTCAAAGGTTCTTTTTAATTCTGTGATTCTTTATGTGTTCTAGTCCAATAGACAGTGACGTCTAATTTGTGACTGTGCCCATGTGTGGTTCAGGTGGGGAAGATCACTTGGTTGTTGTAGTTGAGATTAAAAAATTGAGGTTAGGTTGTTAGATTAATCATCAGTGTGAATACTGAAATTCCCAAGGATGGTAGCAGGGGAATATGGAAGAATGGAAGGCTGTGTGCTAACTGCTAATTCATTAAGTAATCTGGGAGAATCACCTGGAGCTCAGTAGGCAACTGTGACAAAGATAGGGAGAGATTAGTTTACATGGATTATGTGAAACTCAAAACATGAAATGTCATTGTGGGATGATGGCCTGGAAGTGGTGGTGGGGTACAAAAGCTATGTCTACCTATCCATGTGGCCCTTGGCATTATTGGAAATAAGAGAAAGAATAACTTTTATTGGGAATTATTGTAATAGATTTTGTTTTCCTTCATAAGAAAGCTAGTAGAGATGGGAAGAATTTTATTGAAAATTTAAGACTGTAGGGGATTTCGATAGTAGGATTTCCAAATGGCATGGCAAAATGGATTATAAGACAAAAATACTACTTAGAAGTGAGCTGATTAGAATTTGAATGAGGTTTGGGAGGAGATGGTATGGAAATGCCATTTGGACTTAGGATGGAGAGACATTGCAATTGAAAAATGATTATGCCTGAAATTAAATAAATAGGGCACATTCTCTGTACGAAACTTACCTAGTCCAGCATTTGCAGAATTAATGTACCACAGAATTCAGAATGTAACTTTTGTTGTTGGTATTTTAGTGTATCTGTAAAGTGTTGTCTCCTTCTGCTACCTGTTCCTACTTATGGCTGAATCAAGTCTTAAATGTTGAAATAATTGTATACTGTAATTCATCGAGGGGTAGAATTTTTATAGATCATATAGTCAAATGGTCTTCAACATGGATTTCATAATTTTAAGTTTATTTGCTTTACTTTTATCTAATTCTTTTTTTTCCTTCTTCACAAAGGATTGTCACATAGTCAAGTAGATAAATACATTGTTGGGGAAGTGGATGTAGAAATTTCTTTGGCTTTGGCCTGGGTATTTGAAATCTTTGATCTAGTCTAGCTCCCTTATTTTACAGGTTTCTAAAGAGGTTGTAACATTGTCCAAATGACAAAACCAGGAACATGTTCATGACTACCACCTGTGCTATTTGCTTTCAATATGGAATCATGGAATTAGTTGGAAAGAATTTCACAGATCATTCACCTAGTCCAGCCATACCTGAAGCTTTAACTTCCATCAAAGCATCCCTCACAATTGCTCATCCAGTCTCTCCTTAAATCTCCAGTGATTATGAAATTCCCATCTGCTGAGTAGTAATGGGAAGCTCCAGTGATGGAAAATGCTGCCTTTCTACTTTAATGTAGTTCTGATTGTTCTCTTTTTTCCTCTATTAATTTGAAACCCACCTCCCTGTAACTTCCACCCGTTGGCCTCTGTGGTGAAGCAGAAATTTTGACCATCTTCCACAAGACTGCACTTCATATATTTGAAGATGTTAGTCTCATTTACCTCTCCAGTCAACACATTCCCACTTTTCTCCAGTATTTGTTGTGCCATAGTCTCTAATCTTTTGACCACTTTGGTTGCCTTCCTTTGGTCATTTTTTCTAGTTCGTAGAATCTTAGGATTTAGAGTTAGAAGGAACCTTAAAGATCCAGCATTCCAGTTCCTTCATTTTACTGATGTATGAACTGAGACTTATGTTAAATAAATTGTGAATGGTCATATAGATAGGTAGTAGCATATCTCGAATTGAATCTGAATTCTTTACACCAAATCCACTTCTCCATTTCATTGCACCCTTCTTCTTTTAGTGTGCTTCCTAAAATGTGGCTGTCAACACTGAACATGATGATCTGTACTTGGCCTGACCAGGTCAGAAGCATAGCAGGACTATCACCACCCTCATTCTGGACCACATAGGTATTACTGAGGTCTAAGATTATAAATAATTTTTTTTTGTAGCGACATAGTCTTGATTTTATTTAAGCTTCTTTTCCTCTCTCTCCTTTTACTTAGTTTCTTTTTTTTCTTTTTTCTGCTTTTCTTCTTCCCAAATTTACGTTTCAGAGGCTCTGCTCATCTTGGAATTCATTTGACAAATGATTGAAAATCTGTAAAGGTATACATTGGTATGCTTTTGTATTTAATATATAAAAGTGTATTGTGTATTAGCCTTTTTTTTTCTTTTAGTATATTATTCCAGGCTTTTATTTGTAGATGATGAACAGTTCTCTGTGTTTTAATGTAATGTTCCTTCATAGGTGAATTGCTTCCTTCTAGATGTTTTAAGGGGATTTCTTTCATATCTAAGTGCTGAACTTAGTAACTGCATTTCTAGATGACTTAAACTTAGTATTCTTCTGTAACAGCATCCTGTGAATTCTGTTAATTTGCATTTTGTATTCTGTTTCTAATAGTTCTGCACAATATCCTTTTATGATTTCCTGTATGATACTTTTAGGATTTTTAGTGAACATCATATTATATCACCAAGATTTCTAAAGGTCAATTACTTTGGTTTTTAGAGACTTCAATTGTTCTTCCAAACTAAATCTTGCTTTTGCTCTGAAATTCATTGTCCCATGTCTGTGTTTTGTTTTAGCCATTGCCTTTTTTTAGAGGATACATTGCTTTATTAAAAATTTCCATCCTCTGTTAGGAACCCCTCTATTCTCCTCCTCATTGTCCTCTTCCTCACAGGACTCAAGCCCTACTTATCTATTTATATGCCTTTGGGGAGGTCACAAACTCTCTGAGTTTCAATTTCTTCATCCGTAAAAGGGAGGAGTTGGTCTAGATGACTTCTGAGATTTCTTGTGCTAGTTCTGTGATCCTGTAATCCTTTGACTTGCCAAACATTCTGTGATACTTATTTTCTTTCAAAATACCAAAAACAATGACACCACCATCTACATTTAAGAAGGTTGGGGAGGAGAAAATGGCATGGAGAGAGAGAGAGAGACACACACACACACACACACACACACACACACACACACACACACACACACAGACACACACACACCCGAGAGAGAGGTACAATCAATCTAGTCCAGTGTTGTGGAAGCAAAGGTCAGGGAGAATGAAGAGTGAGGAAAATCATTAGGTTTGGTAGTTAGGTCATTGATTATCTGTTAAGGGAGCAATTTTAATAAAGTCATGGGAACAGCAGCAGAAAGGGGTTGAGTAGGAGTTATAGGTGGTAAGGAAGTGGGAATAGCAAGCATATATTATTTTCTGGAGGTTTCGCGGTAAAAATCAGAGAAGAGATGACCCAATAGCTCTTGAGTGGTATGGGATTTTGTCGTTGTTCTTGTTGTCATTGACGACATCATTTGGTTTGTCCTTTAATTTCGGAAAGACCTGATTCTGAATATGTAGTATGTAATAAATGTAATATGTAATAAAATATATAGCATCATGGATTACTGCCAGTGGTTAGACTGTTTATAGATACTAGAGAATGAACAGTGAGGTGAAATAACTTGGTTTTGTGAAAATTTCAGTCATTCATTTGAACTTCTTAACATTTTATGATCAGTTACCATGAAATGTAACTCCTGTGGCATTAATAGAGGATTAACTTTGTTTTAACTTTTATCTGATTGCAACACAATTCTTTTCCTATGTGCTCACTTTTCTGTAGCATGTTTCTTGGCTTACAACTTCTAAGGAAATTTTGCTATCAAAATTTTCATTTTTATTGAAGTCAAAATTAGTAAAACATCATTAAATGTAATTTTTTCCTTTAATAGTAAGGGTGTACTCCATATGATCACACAATTAATCATGCTTTCTAGTTAAGAGAAGATTTTTTAAAAGTCTGCTTTCGTAGTGCTGAAAAAATTCTTGGTAATTTATCTGAGTTACTGATTTATCTGAGTATTAGGAAGTTACTATTTTGATATACACTTAAGCATCATAACTTGTTTCTATGTGCATACATGTTATTATTACATATTATTATAACATTACATTACATTACATTATTACATATACATATTAATTTTTCTTTAAATTCTTCTTTAGAAAACATGCTATAAAATGTGCATATGTTCTGTATGTATGTGTGTATGCAAATTTCATTCTTAATAGTTTTTCTCTTGAGATATGTTCAGCTTTATCTCATTTGCACATGCAAAATGGATAGTTTCTTTTTTATTTTTCTTCTTTTTTGTTGGACTTCTTTCAAGCTATAATGCTTCTTTGTCATTGAACCAATGTCATTTTAAGTTTTCTTAGAAATCGCCTTTCCTTCTGGCTATGGACTTTACAACATTATACCTTATTCTGATAGAATAGAAGAAAATAATCCAACAAACATTAAGTGAATTCCTGTTGTGTGCAGAGCACTGTATAGGGCCCTGGCAGAGAATGAAAGTTTAGATAAACAGTTCTTGCTGTCATGGAGCTCACAGTCTAGTAGAAATATAAATTACATTCAAAGACAATAATGGTACATGGTAAGCATAATAGAGGAGGAAGAAGAGTGTAATGGAAAGAATGGCCTGAGTCAGAAGACCCAGCTTTGCTATTTACTAGTAGCTTTGCCACTTAGTAACTGTGTGACTAAGTCATAATCTCTCTGTTGTCTCTTTTCTCCATTTTTAAAATGATAGTAATACTTTCAATATCTGTTTCAGAGGATTGATATGAGAAAACTATTCTTTAAGACCTTTAATGCTACAGAAATGAGTTAATAATTATATTAAAGAAACATAAAAAGATAATGTGGAATAGTGGGAAAAAATCATTATCAGCTGGGAGATGGAAGGCCATGTGGAAGAGGTAGCTGTTGATTAGTTTGAAAAGGAAGGGTAGGAATTCCGTCATTCCCCTTCTTTCGTTCAATTTCACAAACTTTCACCAATTAGACTTTTGCCTAGGGCAGTTGTCTGAAGGTTTTTCTTTAGTCCTGTCACTACTTGACCTTCTGCATCTTTTGACATTATCTGCTGCTCCTTCTTACTGGATACTTTTTCTTTCCTTTGCTTACATGGCGCTGTATTCTTCATTTCTCTTCCCGCCTAACTGTTCCTTTCTAGTCTCCTGTGCTGGATCATTATTTAATTTATCTTCTTCTAAATGTGGGGGATGTGAATGAGGAGAGAGAGCCTAACCTCTCTCCTGGGGCCTCTTCTCTTGCCATTTTATATCTGTCTTAATGATCTCATCAGCCCCAATGGAGTCAGTTATCTGTGTGGAAATGATTCCAAATTTTATATATCTGGGCCTACTGTTTCTTCTGACTAGTGTTCTGTATTACCTGCTGCCTCCTGGACATCTCTATCCGAGTATCCTACCAGCGTCTCAAACACATCTAAAATGAAACTCATTATTTTTCCTCCCTAAATATGATCCTCCTTGAAACTTCCTCATTCCTATGAGGACACTGCCATCTTTATAGTCAGTCACCCAAGTCTGTGACTCTTCTTTATTTCTCATTCTCCATAAAAAATTGATTTCCAAGTCTTGCTTGTTCCATGTCTACAACATCTGTTACAACCATTCGCTTAATCCATGGCTACTACCACCCTAGTTCAAGTTCTTATTACCTCTTGCCTGTAGTACTCTAATATCTCCTAATTGGTATCTCTTGTTCCTGTCTCTCTCTCTCTCTCTCTCTCCAATCTGTTACATCTCTTGCCACTGTAACTTTTAGCACAAGCTGTCCTTCATACAAAGAATGCACTTCTTTCTCACTCTGGCCTCTTATAACTTTAACTTTCTTGAGAACCTAGGTCAGATTATTTTTTTCTCCTCGAGGATCTCTTAATTGTCAAATCCACTGGTTCCCCCACCCCCAAGTTCACCTAATGACTTCCTTTCACATTGTTGACCAGCTCTCCACGTGGATACTTTCTTTTCCCTGGCTTTTGTGACACTATTGGTTTTCCTCTTGCCTGTTTGACTACTCTTTCTTAGTGTGTTTTGTTTGCTCATCTGTATTATGCCCTGTAACCGTGGGTTGTACCCGAAGTCTCTGTCCTTCTCTTCTTTTTTTGCACTCTTAGTTGGTGAGATCCTCAGCTCCCTAAGATTTAATGATCATCTCTGCAGATAATTTCACACATTTATTTATCCAGAGCAAGTTTCCTCTGAGCCCCAGTCCCACATCACAATTACCTGTTGGATGTATATTCCATGATATCTTAAACTTGTATTTTCCTCCAACAGAACTTGTATTTTCGTCCTAACTCAGCACTTTTCTCAACTTCTTTTTGGCAAGGGCACTGCCATTTTTACAGATCTCCAGATTTGCAGTCTTGGGCCTATCCTCACCTCCTTACTTTTCATATCCAGTGATCTGCCAAATTGTGTCATTTTTTTTTTTTATTTCCATGACATTTCTTGTATCTATCCCTTTTTCACTACTCAAACAACTACCACTTAAGTTTAGGCTTTCATTTCCTCCTACTTGGATTATGTTCCATTTCCAGGTTCATTATATGTTAATCTACCTTCCTATACTTTTTGGTCTAGCCAAAATGGGTGAAATACAGTAATATTGGTGCAAATCATTATGGAAATATGATTAGCATTTTGTCATAGTCCTTTTCTAAATTTAGTTCTTAGATTTTTTTACGTACTGAAAATTAGATGTACTCTTTAACATAAATTATACTGATTTATTTTGAATGTTAGTTAACCTGAACCAGGAAACTTTTTTTTTAAGTGTTGTGTTTTAGTACTATGCTGCCATCCTGCATTTTGCATATCAGTTTATATTTTATATGTACTACTCATTTACTGAATTCTAAAGCCCTGGTTTTGGGGGGTTTTTTTGGTAGTAGCTACAGTACCTATTATGTCTTTGATAATTGTATAATTGTATGCAGTAATGGAAAATGTTTTCTTTGAACAATTTGCAAAAGGAAAATAAGATATCTTGTGACATAGTTAGTGTACTTTGATCCCCTTTATTTTTTAAGTGCTAAAATGTGCTGTGTTATTGAATAATAACTTGGGTCAGTTAATTGCTTTGAACTTAAATTCCTTTTATATATTATATCATGTAAGCTCACAGGTACCATAGATAATTTGTGTATATGAGGAAACTGTATGCATGTGAGTGTATATGTACACATATTGTGTATCTGTATATGCATATATGTGTTTATATATAAATATGACAAGCATGTATTATAAAGAACGCTAATTTTCCAGAGGCTATTTGAAAATAGGCTTTGCCACTATGAGCAAAACACTTAACCTCTCCAGACAGTTTTCTCATCTGTAAAATGAGTTCTCTGTTTATGATTCTTTGAACCATATAGCATTAATGTAGTTTATATGGTCCCATTGATATACTGTAGTTATGTATAGTAGCAATAAGATTGAAATACTGGTTATCAGAGGAAAAGGTAAAAGTATGCACAAAGGGGAGAGAATCTTGGTAATATGTTAAAGTAGAGTTTTAGACTGAGAAGCAGTAGACCTGTGTATGAGTTCAGGCTGCATAACTATTCAGCTCTATATTCTTGTGCAAATTGCTTATCTAGTATGGATTTCTGTAAATTGATTAGTGAAAGGCCTTAAGTTGTTCCCATAGATGAACTGGTTGAAGGAACTAAGAATATTTACCTTAGAGAAGAAAAGATTTAAGGGAAACCGTGGTAACTGCCTTCAGTGCTGTCTTCAAGTATTTGAGGGACTGTTACATGGCAGAGAGAGGAGACATGTCCCGCTCGATCACTTTAGTAACAGAACTTCATCTTCTCATAGTTACCTATTGCAATAGCCTGCTTGTTTGTTAGTCTGTCACAAGTCTTTCCCTACTCCAGGCCATCTTCTACTCAGCCACCAAAGTAATTTTTCTAAAGTGTGGGTCTGGCCATGTCACTCTCCTACTCAATTCCATTATCTTCCTGTCACCTCCAGAATTAAATATAACACTTATGTTTGGCATTCAAAGCCCTTACCTATAACCCTCCTCTCCCAGTCTTCTAATATGTTGGACATATCCCCCATTTACTCTTTAAACTAGTGAAACCAACCTCCTTACTGTTTCATATTCTGACTGGGTATTTTTACTGACTCCTCCCCCGTGCATGATCTTTCTCCTCATCTCTGCCTTCTGGATTCTGTATTTTCTTTCATGGCCCATCTAAAACTCTACTTACTCTGGAAGGCCTTTCTTGATCCCTCTTAATTCTAGTCTGTTGATCATTTTCTATTTATATTATATATAGCTTGTTTATACATAATTGTTTTCACCTTGTCTCCCCCATTAGATTTCGAGTTCCTTAAGAGCAGGGACTGTCTTTTTGCCTTTTTTTTTTTGTGTCCTCAATGCTTAGCACAGTGCCTGGCCCATAGTAGATTTTTAAATGTTTATTGACTGATGGGCTTTGATATAAGCTATGTTATTTTAAACTTTTTAAAGGTAAACAAAGTACAGATACCAAATATCTCAGGTAATGCAGACCAATTATTGAAGAAAGAGGTTTATTCTCAGTAGCTTCTGGCAGACATGTTTTCTGAAATCTAGCTCTTTTAACAGGAACTTGTAAGTTTTAGGTAGACTAAGTAGAATCATTCCACACTTAAAAAGGTAGCTTTCCGTTTAAACTTAACTCTCAAATTCTTTGAAAACTTTTAAAATCTTAACTTTTTCTTCATATCTGTACAGAAAGATTGAAACTTACAAAAAAGGTAATAGTTGATTTCAAAAAATTGTACTTACATGGAAAACCCCTACCTGTGGTTTCAATTTTGGAAATGACCTTTAAAAACCTATAGCTCAAGATTATTTTGACCTGAGGAATTATTTTGAGCAATATGATTTGATGAATTGACCTTACTGTACTCTTCTCTTTCATTGTTTAGTACTTTAAAAATGGCCTGATAAAAAGTATAACTTAGACCTTAAATAAATCAAGGTATTTTAGATGCTCATTATATAATAGCTTTGATCTATATATCACTTTTATTTAAAATGTTTTCAGTGCACTGAAAACAGTTTACAAAATACATCCATAAGTTTAAAAATAAGTGAAGTATTTTGGAATATTTCTTCAGGTCTTTTTTGTAAATATTACTCAAATTGAAAAAAAAAATATTTAGCACATTTATAACAACAGTCGTTAACAGTATTTACAAATGCAAAGAGCTGGAAGGTAGCCTATTCCATTTCTGGATAGCTCTCTGCTTGTTAGGTTGGGGTTATTTTTGTTGTTGTTCTTAAATCACACTTGAATTTGCTTCTGTGTAATGTCCAACACAAGGCTTGACACAGAATAGGTATTTAGTTAAGTATTTGTTCAGTTGAGTTGAATTCTACCCATTGCTACATTCTCCTTTCTGAGACCAAACAGAATAAGACAATTCCCCCTTCCAGACGACAGCCTTTCAAATATTTCATTACTACTATCATGACCCCTTTAAATCATCTTCTGCAGGCTAAGCATTTTTCTTTCCTTTGATCGGTCTTCATATGGCATTGGCTTGAGTCCTTAAAGTCCTTCTCTAGATGTTCACCAATCATGAATTTCCTTCATAAAATCTGGTTCCTAGAACTGGTCATAATCTTTTTCAGATGTATACCTAGTTTTTCACACAGTGCAATGGGACTGTTGACGCCGTAATTCTGTATCCTGTAGATCTGCTTAAACAACCAAAAATTAAGTTTTCTCATGTCGTATTATGCAATTGAGCTTTCAATATACTAACACCCTGAGATCTTTTTCAGAGGAACTAATATCTTGCCATTCTTCCCATCTTTAATTTATAAAATTGATTCTTTGAACCCAATTGTAAGATTTTACATTAAATTTCATAATATTTTATTTATCTCAGTGTTCTAACCTTTCAAGATAATTTCAAATCCTGACAGTATCATCCAACATGTTACCAATCTATCATCCAGCTTGGTGTCATCCACCAATTTGATAAACGTGTTTAAGTTAAGTTTAACGTTAAGTTTAAGTTAAGTAGTACAGGACCATATATAGATATTCTTTAAGTTGTCTTCAGATCATTGATACCATTTTTTTGCGTTTGACCATTCAACCAATTATGAATTTGCCTAACTTTGTTAGTCTAGACTATAATGCTCCAACTTCTTCACAAAAATAGTATAAGAAACTTTGTTAAAAATTTTGCTAAAATCTAGAACAATCATCTTTATAGCATTAATTCACTTCAACAAACATTTACAAAATCTTTACTATTTTCAAGTAACTTTGGTACATGTTATAGGCACACCGCTCAGCCGTGATCTGCCAATGTAATAACTTTGTTGAAAGAGGAAATTTGTGCTCTGTGTTTATTGAGCCTTACAATTGAGGTCACTAAAATGCCAAGGTATTTTTTCAGAAGAACTGCTATAGTCAGGCCTTCCCTTTTGAACTTATCAGAGGTCGTTGACAGTGACTTAACAAACCTGTCAGTACATTGTTATGCAGTTCATTTGAACCCAGTTACTTAAACATATCAAAGGCTCTCTTTTCTAAGAAAAGACATGGTTAGGGTGGAGGGGAACTTGATAAATGTTTTCAAACAATTGTAGAACAGCTTGCAATGTGGAAAGAGACTCAACTTGTACTCTTTACCAAAAAAAGAGAAGTAGGTTCAAAAGATGGAAATTACATAGCTAGGCTTGATGTAAGAAAAAGCTTTCTTTTTTTTATATATTTTATTTTCTCCTAATTACATGTCAAAACACTTTTTAACATTCGTCTTTTAAAAATTTGAGTTCCAAATTCTCTCCCTCCTCTTCCTACCCCATCATTCAGAAGGCAAGCAATTTGATTTAGGTTTCACATGTAATCATGCAAAACATTTCCATATTAGTCATGATGTGAAAGAAAACATAGACCAAAAAAACAAACAAATAAGAAAAATAAAGTTTAAAAAAGTATACTTTGATCTATATTCAGACTCCATCAGTTCTTTCTCTGGAAATGGATAATATTTTTCTTCATAATTCCTTGGGAATTGTCTAGGATCATTGTATTCCTGAGAATAGCTAAGTCTTTCACAGTTGATCATCATATATACAGTATTGCTGTTACTGTTTACAGTGTTCTCCTGGTTTGGCTCACTTCACTTTGCATCAGTTCATGTAAGTCTTTGCAGGTTTTTCTGAGAGTATATTGCCTGTTATTTTTTAATAGCAAAATAGTATTCTATCACAATCATATGCCACAACTTGTTCAGCTATTCTCCAATTCATGGGTGTCCCCTCAATTTCCAATTCTTTGCCACCACCAAAAGAGCTGCTCCAAATATTTTTATACATATGTGCCCTTTTCCTTTTATTCGTTCGTTCATTCATTCATTCATTTATTTGCTTATTTATTATTTTATCTCTTTGGGATACAGATCTAGTAGTGGTATTGCTGGATCAAAGGCATATGCGGTTTTATAGTCCTTTCAGCATAGTTCCAAATTACTTTCTAGAACGGTTGAATCACCAGCAGTTCGTTAGTGTGTCAGTTTTCCCACATCCCCCTCCAACATTTGTCATTTTCTTTTTTTGTCATATTAGCCAAACTGATAGATAGGTGTGAGGTGGTAGCTCAAACTTGTTTTAATTTGCATTTCCCTCATCAATAGTGATTTCGAGCACTTTTTTTTGTATGACGATGGATAACTTTGATTACTTCCTATTCATAGTCTTTGACCATTTATCATTTGGGGAATGACTAATATTCTTATAAATTTGACTTAGTTCTCTGTATATTTGAGAAATGAGGCCATTATCAGAGAAACTCGATGTAAAATTTTTTTCATGGTTGTGATTACTCCCTTCCTCCTATTTCTCCTCCTGTTTATCCTACTTTCTCTCCTTTCACCCTGTCCATCCTCAAAAGTAGTTTGCTTCTAACTACCACCTCCCCCAATCAGCCCCCTCTCCGCTTCTCTTAACCCATTCTTCTCCTGTTGTCCTGTAGGGTAAGATAGATTCGTATATTCAACTGAGTGTGTGTTATTTCCTCTTTGAGCCAATTCTCATGAGAGTAAGTTTCAGGTGCTCTCCCATCTTCCTTACCATTGTAAAAGCTCTTTCATGCTTCTTTTATGTGAGATAATTTACCCCTATTCTGTCTCTCCCTTTTTCCTTCTCCCTGTGCATTCTTTTTTCTCAACCCTTAATTTTATTTTTTTAGATATCAAACCATCAGTCAACTCACACCCATGCCTTCTATGTATACTCCTTCTAACTGCCCTAATGATAAAATTCTTAGAACTTAATTGTCTTCTCATATAGGAATATAAACAGTTTAATTTTATTGGTTTCCTTTTGATTTCTCTTTCCTGTTTACCTTGTTTCTCTTGAGTCTAGTATTTGAAAGTCACATTTTTTATTCAGCTCTGGTCTTTTCATCAGGCATACTTGAAGCCCTCTGTTTAATATCCATTTTTACCCTGAAGTTTAATACTCAGTTTTTCTTCAGTGGCTCTTGATTGTAATCCTAGCTCCTTTGCCCTCTGAAATATCATATTCCAAGCCCTCCTATCCTTTAACAACGGAAGCTGCTAAATCTTGGGTTATCTTGACCGTGGCTCCACGATATTTGAATTCTTTCTGGCTGTTTGTAATATTTTCTCCTTGATCATGGAGCTCTGGAATTTGGCTATAATATTTCTGGGAGTTTTCATTTTGGGATCTCTTTCAGGAGGTATATTCTTTCCATTTCTATTTTACCCTCTGGTTCTAGGCTATCAGGGCTGTTTGCCTTGATAATTTATTGAAATATGATGTCTAGGTTCTTTTTTTTTTTTTCATCATGGCTCTCAGGCAATCCAATAATTCTTAAATTGTTTCTCCTCATTCTGTTTTCCAGGTCAGTTGTTTTTCCAATGAGACATTTTGTATTTTCTATTTTTTTAAATTTTATTTAATTGTTTCTTGGTGTCTAGTGGAGTCATTACTTTCCCCTTGCCCAATTCTGGCTGTTCTCCTCTCTTGGCTCCAAGGAAAAGCTTTCTTTAAGGCTGTCATCTCAAGACCAACCTGGCTAAATATGGAGAGTTTGACTACTAGAAGGTTGAATTTTTAGACTGAAAAATTAATATAATACATGATCATATTATACATGCTTAAACACATATGTGCACATATCTTCATCATTCCTCAAACATTTATTGAGGCTTAATATTTACAGAGTACTATTCTTGTGAGGTGCTGGGGGAAAAGTAATTTTGATAAGACATGACCCCACCCTAATGAAGATTACCCAAGAGTAAAGGCTAGACATACCATTTAATTATTGGTACTAGTAACTTTTGTATTTCATCGTATGCCTACCTTATATTGTTTTCCAATTCTTAAAGTAAGGAATAAGTTAGGCAAGTTGACCTGCTTTAATAGAGAAGGTTGTTAGTGTTGCATACATTGGAAATATAGTCAACTTAAGAACATGGAAGAGGTCTAGAGATTTGACCAAGATGAGATTATGTTGATAATAATTTTAACAAATGCTGAAATTGTTTATTGATTCATTGATTGTTTTATCCAGAAGGGACTTTTTAATCCAACTCACTCAATTTTTAAATGGAAAATTGAGGCCCAGAGATTAGATTAACCTGACCTAGGTTCTTTAGCTAGCTATTGACAGAGCTGGGACTCAATTCCAGATAACCTGACTCATTCCACTGCTTTTCTCTGTTGCCTCCTTAAGCAGCATGTTTCCTGAAGAGTTAAGGAGAGAGTTAAAGGATAGAAAATAAAGATGGTGGGTGAATAGAGAACATTAAAGAGATT
This sequence comes from Phalanger gymnotis, assembly GCA_028646595.1. Classification (NCBI taxonomy): domain Eukaryota; kingdom Metazoa; phylum Chordata; class Mammalia; order Diprotodontia; family Phalangeridae; genus Phalanger; species Phalanger gymnotis. The sequence goes on from CM053627.1 coordinate 111,571,037, forward strand.
ATTACTGTGGGAGAAGAGACTTGAGTTGGAAGCTCAAGGAAATACTAGGAGTCAAATCAACATCTCTAGGCTGCAAGGTTGACTCATCTCCACAGAACTTTTGTTTCTCATGCCACAGAAACCTCTTTAGCCTAGCAGCTTACTCCATTCCAGGGCTACTCACATTGGAAGTGCCTTACCCCTTAGACCTCACCTTTTGATTGCCTGGTTCCTCCTAGAACCTCCAATTTAAGGAGCAGGCTTAGGCCAACCATGTTTTTCTTTTCCAGACACACTGCTGAGTCATCTACATTCTCTTTCCCTTTCTCAGGTTTTTAACTCCTTTTTATGTGTTGTATTTCTCCATTGGAATGTAAGTTCCTCGAGGGAAGGGACTGTCTTTCTGCCTGAATTTGTATTCCTCCCACATAACACAGTGCTTTGCACATAGTTATTGACTGGCTGATCTGTTGTGCTTAAAGGAGAAGGGAAAAGGACCAAAAGAGACCTTTGCGTGTGAGAAGAACAAATCAGGAAGTTATTGGGTCACAGGAAGAGGAGTTAATATTTTCTAGTAGCAGGGATATCTCAGACTCTTAAAAAGGAAGATAATAAAACTGTAAGGGGAAGAGAACCAGAAAGTTCAATGCATAGCAATTTTATTCTCTCCATTAAGTATGTTGCAGAGATACTTTGGGAGTACCTTTTACTCTTTTCCGTTGGCATCAGTTGTTTCTGTCTAAATAGAAGGTTTTATGCTAACACAACTATTCCTTAAATGCTTTATGATAACATTCTATTGCACACTTTCGAGAATAAGTACTGATCATCGAATAGTCATATTCTCAAAAAAACTAAAAATGGTGAGTTTGGCTTTTTATGGAGAGAAGCTGTTAATATATCTTTCTCAGGAAGGTACATTAACTCTTTGGGTTACTGTATTTACTAAATTCTATTGATGTGGTAGTACCCTTATGGCCTGAAAAAGATCCAGTTTATGGAATAAGATTAATTTTTAGTTCTGAAACAGAAACCATTTGGTCCACTCTCCTATTGTTACTTCTGAAGAAATTGAGGTTCAGAGATGTCACTAATAAAAACATCACACAGCCAGTTATGTGTACTTGGAACAGAACTTAAGTTTTCTGACACTTGATTTCAGTGACATAGGTTTTTGAGATTATCACATCATGGTTTCCTTTTTTGTTGTTAATTTTATTAAATTTTATTTTTTTCTATCAATGAAAATCTACCTTATTTCCTTCCTTTCTCTCCCCCCATTGATGAAGAAAAAGACAGCCTGTCACTGATGTCACTGATAGTCAAGCAAAACTAATTCCCACATTTTCCATGTAGAAAAAAAATAAGTCTCTTGAATCTAAATTTATAACCTTTCTTTCAGAAGGTAGGGTAACATGTTTCATGATGAGTCGTCTAGAATCATCGTTGGTGATTTTATCGATCAATGTTCATAAGACTTTCAAAGTTACTTGTCTTTACACAATATTATTGTTATCATATAAATTATTCTCCTGGTTCTGCTCACTTCAATTCATATAAATCTTACCAGATTCCTCCTAGACTGTCCCTTTGTTATTTCTTACAGCACTCTAGTAATCTATTACATTCACCCTCGCAGTTTCTAATTCTTTGCCAATACAGAAAGAACAGCTATGTTTTTGTAATAGGGTCCTTGTCCTCATTCTTTTGTTTCTTTAGGATATAAGCCCAGTAGCTTAAAGGGTATGCACAGTTTAATAACTTGTTGGCAAAGTTCCAAATTACTTTACAGAGTGGCTGGACCAGTTCACATTTCTACCAACTGTAAATTTAATGTAGCTGTTTTCCCATAATCTCTCTAAATTTGTCATTTTCCTTTTTTGTCAGCTTTGCAGATCACATCATGATTTCTTAAAGCAACTGACAGTTAATTTGTAAAGATAGAGTAGTACCCTAAAAATAATCGACATTCAATAATTGTCGATGATTTTTATGATCAAGAACATGAGGTCATAGCCAGCTGTCTTCTACGGCTGAGTATTTGTTAGTTTGTGCTTCTCCCAGCAAAGGTCACATGGATTTGATTCTACCCTTGGACAAATTAGCTTCCATCCTGTGGTTACTGGCTCCAAATTGACACAAAATTTAACAAATGTATATCATTCACAAATGGGCAAATTGATCAAATACTCAGAATACTGAGTTAATGGGAATTTGTATTCATTTGGCTAGACATCCAGATAGAGTGGTGGATATAGTGCTGGATTTGAGTTTGGAAAACTTGAGTTCAGATCAGCTGTTAACAGCTATGTGACCCCAGTCAAGTTACTTAATACCTTTTAGCTCCAGTTTACTCCTCTATAAAATGGATATATTAATAGCTAGAATTGTTGTTGGGCTCAAATGAGATAATAGTTTTTTGAAAGTAATAATTAAAACACTTTGGATTTGCTGACAGTGCCCTTACTATTCATGAAGAAGTAAAATACCTTAAAATGGAATATTTGAGATATTTATTGATTAAGAGCCTGTGGTATAATGAATAGAAGACTAGCCTTAGAGCTCAAAAGACTGCCCATACAGGGCTCTCGCACTGCATCTGAATAAAGTGACTGTGTGTGACTGTAACCTCTTACTGCTTTAAGCAAGGAAGATGCTGACTTGCGCTGGTAGAGTTCCCTATACAAGTGAAATCACAAATACCTGTCTTTATGGGTTAGTATCTGGTTTGTGCTTTGGAATCTCCAGAAGATTTAAAAAAAGTTTCTTTCATCTCACAAGATTAGTAATGTTCTTATATTAACTAAGGTTTAATTTACATTTTTCTTTTGTCTCTGATCTTTTACATGCAGTCTATCCTGTCTTTTCCTAAATATAGTAAGTGCTCAGAAACATTGCAATCAGTTTAAAAGTATTTTGAAAATTTAAAAACAGTCCTTGAAAGGAAATGGAAAGTTATTCCTCTAGAACATTGGTTTCAAATGCTGTTTTGTCTTTTCATCTGTGTTTATATACTTTTGGCAAAAGTTCTTCTATACTGACTTCCCAACATCCTCTAGTGTAATGGCAATGATGTACAATAAAAAAAGCCTCGGAGTTTGAGTCAGGAACGATCTTGTTTTGAATGCTGTCTCTAAATTGTACTGATTGTTTGACCTGTAAGTCACTGAACTGTTTTAACTACTCTGAATTATACTTTCAGCCTACCTCACAGGGTTGTTACGATGCTTAAACATGATGTATGTGAAACCCTTTGTAAATTCTAACGTGCAAATCAAATGTCAGTTATTGTCAGTAACTTTATTTTTCTTATTACCCATGGAATTCTACTAGACTTGGAATCAGAGGACCTGAGTTCAAGTTTCACAGCCAGTAACTCAGACCTTAGTTTTTGTATGTGCAAAATGAGAGGATTGGGTTGGAAGATTCCTTCTAGCTCAGAATCTAAGGCTCTTTTGAATTGTGATGACAAAACTACAGGTCTGCTATATACACTTCATTAACTGTAGCTTTATTCTAACATGAAAGTTGAAAGTGAACTCAAGGTTTTGGACCCCATCACTTTCTAGAACTAGCTCTTTTCCTTGTTCTGGAGTTTTCCCAAGGCTAAAAATTATTTATCTGACTAATCAATGAGTTTTGTCTTGTGAAACTGATTTGTTAAATGTTGAGACCAGAATAGAACTCAGCATCTTAACACCTACTTTCTGCCCCCTTACTACTAGAACTAAATAGTATCCAAGGAGTTATTGATAAAATTTAGTGGAAGTTAACCAATAGAAGGAGAATAAAAAAGAATTAACCAAGAGAAGCAAATAGAAGGGTCTTAGCATTTTGGTAACCCAGTATTCTTTTTTAGTGAAGTATTCATGTGATTTAAACGTATTTAAAAAGGAACATAGTAACAATAATGATGGCTAACATTTTCATAGCTTTAAGCACTCGTGTTATTTCATTTGATTTTCACAGCAACTAGAGGTTGAAAAGCTCAATTGTAGTTAAACCAAGGCCAAATTGTGGAGTGAAAAGAGTACCAAAGATGAAGTTAGGAGATCTAGTTTTGATCCCCAACTCTAATGTTTGTTAGCTGTGCTACTATGGACAAATCATGTAACCATTTTAATACTCATTTTCCTTATCAAAAAAATGAGAGTAATATTTTGGCTATTTGTCTACAGGGTTGTTATGAGGCAAATTATCCTTAACCTTTAAAGTAATATATTACTATGACTTAGTATTGATAGTTTTAAACTTTTTTTCTCTTCAATTAGGAAAATCAGTAGATCCTCAGTCATCTCGAAGTGAATCTCAAATTGTGCCAAAAGTTACCAAAATGACGGTGTCTGGAAAGAAGCAGAGTATGGGATTTGAAGTTCCTGGGTAAGAGCTTGAACTCCTGTATATTTTAGTCCAACTTATTTGCTATTTGTTCATTATAATACATGATGTATTTTGCTTTTTGGATGAAGCCAGAATTATATTTTATAAATATATTGATTGGTCAGCTGAGACAGCTTGTCATTTTAAAGAGTCCTGGATCAGCATTCAGGAGATAAGGGCTTTGGCCCTCGCTCTCTATCTAGTAGCCATGTGAAGTGAGCAAGTGCTGTCATTGCTTTCTTCGTGTGTAAAATAATGTTGGCAACCCTGGTAATCTCTAAAATATCTTCTGATTTTAAAATTAGTTCAATATCATCATTTATACTAAAATAGTGTAAGGTTTGTAAGTTACTTTTCTCACAGTAGCTTTGTGGAGTAGATAGTGCAAATATTATTTTTTCCAATTGTAAAATTTTTATTTCTTTTTAAACAGATGAAGAAGCTGAGATTTAGATTAAATGACTTCTCAATATTACATATTTAATGTTAGACCTTAGATTCGAACCCAGGTTTCTCTTGACTCTTTAAGTTCTGTGTTCTATGTCAACATGGTGCCTCTTGGAGAGTTAAGTGACTTTTACCTGTGGTCTCTTAAAGCTCATATTATAGGTGGGATTTAAATCCAGTTCTTATTCCAAGTTCAGCACTCTTAGCAGCTATGCTATGCCAACACTTAATTTGAAATTAATATAAAATCCTCACTACAATGATGATAATACTAAAAATTTTCAAGAATAGAATAAACTTTAGTTAAAAGCAAAAGAGTTGGACTACATTATCTCAAAAGGAATCTTTATAGATGCTATAGATGAGGAACCCAGAGTGTGTTTAATTCTTTAAGGAGACAGATTTTGAAATTATGTAAGTGTTAACTGTATATTTCTACTAAAGTTCTATTCCAGTGCTGCATTATAATATGGAAGTGACCCTGGGTTCTAGAAACCTGTGCAGATGTAGAGCAAACTCTGGTCTTGGACTTGAACATGGATGTGATGGCAGATTTATCACATCACACCCTGCCTAGCTAAGTCTGGAAAGGGTCAATGCCAGAATCTAAGCCACTTAGGAAGGCTCTCTTAAAGAACGCAGTAGGGTTGCTGTCTTCATCACTGGAGTAAAGGGAAGCTAAGAGAGATTGTTACTTGCCTGTGATCACATAGCTAGACAATTGGGTCCCAAAGTCTTCTTGACTCCAGTTCCAATACTCTATCCATTATGCAACATTGTCTCTATAACACAAATGAAATCACGGATCACTTGGAGTACTGAAGTGCCAGTAACGTCTTAATGACAATTGCACACACTTCCAGTGCTCTCAAGCATCTACTGCTGTATCAGACAAAAATGGAACTGAGCAATGTAGGAGGGGGAAAGGGGGGGATGGGGAAGGACGAGAAGATTTTAGAAGACTCAGTGTGATTGGTCAGTTATCTGACCTGAAGGAATGGTGTTTCTTTCACTAGTGATAGCCATAGAGCTTATTTCCCTCCAGCACCAAAACCAGTAAGTATAACAGTGGCAATAAAAGTGGAGAAAAGATTAGAGAAAGAAGGAAGAAGTGGCAAACTGAATACAACAGAGAGCAGCAAGTAGCAGAAGTAATAGTGATGATTGGAATTGACTAGTTGGAAGCATAGCAGTGAATAATAGGAGGAGGATAGCAGAGAACAGAGATGACCAAAGAGAAGAAAAAAGAAATACTGACTAAAACAGTACAACAGATATTGGGTGTATTTTTTCTTTGAAAAGACAAGCTAAGTTAAGCTAAACCATACTTGTTATTATCCTGTGAGATCATTGCTGCAGTTAAGGAAACTTAAGTACTACTCTCTTTCATAGGCACTGAAACCTTGCTCCATTTCAAGTAGTGAGGACAAGCCAACCAGTAAAGTACAGTTGTTTATAGAGACAATCACTAAGCTCCAGGACAGGAAAGTAAAACAGCCTGGGTAGTTTTGTGGAATCTTATGGTAAATGTAAAAATGGGAAGCATAAGGAGTTTTCCTAATCTTAAAAGAGAAAATGAAAATCAGTGCATGTTTGGAAATGGCAAACATAGGATAATTTTGAGGATCAGTACGATATTTTCTTCCCTTTTTAAAAAAAATTTTTATTTTCAGTTCATAGAATGAAACAAGCATTTCCATAACACAGTACAATAAAAAAGATAATTGAAACTGCAAATCTACCATGTACAACTTTTATTCCCTCCAAATATACAACAAAGTTTTCATGTAATTTTCTTTTTTTTTTTCTTTTTTTCTCCTCTTCCCACTTTAGAGATGAAAACCATTAGACACAAATAGGTATATATGTATAAAGTTATTCTATACATAATTCTTTTTATCATTTCTTTCTCTGGATGCAGATAGCATCTTCATATATCCTTGATGTTTAGTTTGTGTATTTATACTAGTCAGAATTACTTATTTGCTCAAAGTTGTTCTTAAAACAGTATTGCTTTTACTGTATACAGTGTTATCATGGTTTTGCTTTCTTTGTTCTTTATCATTTCAAGCAAGTTTTTCCATACTCTTCTAAGATCATTGAGCTCATCATTTCTTATAGCACAGTAGTGTTTCATCACGGCCATACACCACAACTTGTTTAACCATTACCCAATTAATGGGGATCTCTGCAATTTTCAGGTCTTTGCCACCACAAGGAGAGCTGCATTAAACATTCCATTCCTATTCAAAGCTATAATTACTATTTGTGAATTGCCCTCTATCTTATTTTTACTAACTATTTTCTTTCTCAGTCTCTCTTTTTGCCTTGTCCCTGTTACCGTATCTTCTCCTACCCCCAACTTCAGTTTTTAAAATCAAGAATCATCTGGCAAAAATGTAAAATGGAAGTACCTCTGGTGTATTACCAGAGGCAGAGATAGCTATGATGTTTCTGCTTCCTGACTTTGCGCTTGAGATAACCTACATCAGCAGGGTGTTCTTAAATATATGGTAAACTTACTTTTTGCAGCCTCTGTGATTACCTATAACAACCATTTCCATTCTATTACTAGGACCACTGCAACTGTTACTGTAGTGGGATAGTATAAAATTCTCTGTAGGTCATTCTCTACTTCTATGTTGTCTGTTTCTCCAGGTCTTGTGGTTTGAAAACTACTGAGAATTCTGCCAACAGAAAGTCTTATGTGATTTTTCAGGATAGGGGTAGCTACTCTACCAGGCAGTAGCAGCAAAAACCAAGTCCCTACAGTACCACTGCATTCAACATCAGAAAACCTGAGTTTGAACTGCTGTTGTTTGCAACTTGTTTGACTTTAGGGAAATCACTTATAGGCCTCAGTTTAAGTTTTGAGTGCCAAATTCTATCCTTCCTCCTTCTCCCCTACTCCTTGAGATGGTAATCAATCTGATACTTGTGCCATTATGTAAAACATATTTCCATATTGGTCATTTTGTGGAAGAAAACTTGAACCGAGAGAGGGGGAGAGAGAGGTAGTATGCTTTGGTCTGTATTCAGATGCCATCAGTTATTTCTTCAAAGGCAGATAGCATTTTTCATCATTGGGCTACATGATCTCCAAGGTCTCTTCTAGCTCTAAATCCCATGAATTATTCTTGGTAGCTAGAGAACAGGAATTGGAGTAAAGTCAGCAGTTACATAGTTCTGTAATAGTCCTAATGTGTTGCAGTGGCCACTGAAAGATACAGAAATAAGAAGTGTTTCGTTTATATCTTAGGAGAAAGCCGTAGGCTGAGAGCTAATTAGTGTTAGTGATCATCCGCAATAGCGCTTACCATCTGCTATTCATTATTCATTTACTCCCTCCTCCTAGTATTCGCATATGTTGTTCCCATCATTTAGAATACATTTCCACCTTCTCTTTGCCAAAGCATGTTTTTCCTTTCTTTAAAGCACTGTCGAAATGCATCTTTTTTAAACTTTCCAGAGTAATTTTTTTCAGACCTTATCCCTCAACCAAATTCTCAGCATTTGTACTGTTATCTCTATGTAATTATAAGTAACTTTATATTTAAATGTTGCTTCTGAATGTTGTTTCTTCATTTTACATATGTCTATCCTTTCTTTATGAATAGTAACAACTCATTTATATGGCACTTGATGGTTTCCTTGCAATAATTCTGAGTTAGGAAGTGCAAATATTCTCTTTTTAAGACGAAGAGATTGAAGCTCAGAGAAAATGAACTAACCAGGTCACTCAGCTAGTAAATGTGTCAGTGCTAAGGTATAAACCACAAGTTATGGAACTATGTTCTTTCTGCCCCTACTTTTGATATGGTAATAATGATTATAGAACTTTATATAATTCTATTAGATGAAGGGCCTTGTCCAAGATCTAATAACTGGCGAATTCTGGGTTTAAATCCACGTCTTCTAACTCTTTGACTACTGCTCTTTGCCTTACAAAGAAGCAAGAGTGTGACACAGCTTTCTATTTTATTTAACGTCAGTTCTTCATACCCTGCACTGTCCCTTATAATGAAAAGGAATCTCAAATTGTATTTCCATAATATTTTTGGTACATTGAATTATTTTCCTATTCGCTTATTTTATCATCTTAGTGTTATGTTAAGCAATGTTTTATGAATGATGCAAATATTTTACTCCACCGTTGTTTAGGAAAATTTTTAGATAAAAATGCTAATCCTACTACTTTGTTGTCAAACAAGAATATTACTTTATTTTGCATTTGACCATTATGGAAAAGTAGATTGAAGCAACTTGAAAACATGCTAGAAAATGTTTGTCCTTTGAGGGGAGGATGAGAGAAGAGGGGGGTGTGTGTGTGTGCGTGTGCGCGTGAGCTATTGAAGGTGATGTTGGGGTGAGTGAGTATTTTTAGGTTGCTTAATTTTCCTGGTAGAAACAAGGGTATTCTCATTATCTCCCAAATTCCTGATAAATATGTTGCATTTTTCCTTTGAATTCACCATCATAGCACACAGGATTTATAGTCAGAAGACCTGAGTTCATATTTTTGCTGCTGCTTACTATTTCTGCAACCATTGGGCAAGCCATTTAACTGCTCTAGAGTTCAGTTTTCTTATCTGTAAGAATAGGCAGTTGAACTAGATGATTGGTGACAAGGAATATGAAGAATATCAAGTAAGATACATTAAAAACTCCCTCTTGTTGGCTTTTTGTCTTCAGTTAACAAATATTTACTGATCGTCAACTTTCTGCCCAAAGTTTGCAAGAGAAGTTTAAGACATATTTGTTCACAAAGCATTTTTTAATATGAAAGGAAGAGTCCCTACTTATCACCATAATGCGTATTCATGGAAACAGGCCTATCCATTTTGGAGAGCAGTCTGGATTCTGGAACCCAAAGAGTTATTAAACTGATTATGTCCTGTGACCCAGCAATACCACTACTAGTTATGCTTCCCAAGATGATTAGGCAAAAAAGGAAAAGAACCTATATGTTCTAAAATATTTATAGCAGCTCTCATTGTAGTGGCAAAGAACTGGAAACTGTAGAGATACTCGTCAATTGGGGAATGGCTGAACAAGTTGTAGTGTAAGATTGGATGGAATACTCTTGCACTCTAGGAAATGATGACCTTGATGATCTTAGAAAAACATGGATAGACTTGCATGAAACAAGGAAGAGAGAAATAATCAGAACTAAGAGGATGTTGTATACAGTAACAGCAGTATTGTTTTATGAACAACTTTGAGCGACTAACTCATTTTGACTATTATAAATACCCAAATCTTACCTATGAAAGAAGATGTTAACTGCATCCAGAGAACTGATAAATGGAAGTATGTGTAGAATGATTTTATACATATACACATATCCATTTTTGTGTTTAATGGTAGCCATCTCCAGGCTGGGGGGGGGGGGAGAGGGAAGAAAAAGAAAAGATTTACATGACTTACATATTTAAAAAGAATAGCAAGTTGTACACAATAGACTTGTAGTTTTATGTGCAATCATCTTGTTTTCTATTCTGTCATAGAAATGCTTGTTTTATTAAGTTCAGAATACGATAAATAACATTTTTTTTTTAAAAAAAAGAAACAGGAATATGCTTTTGATCGTTGTACAGGTGATCATATTTTACGTTAGGGACAGATGGTTTAATTGAATGTTATTACTTCTAAATTATATGTATAGAACATAAAAGTACATCTATGTTGTGTCATTATGAGGGCTTTGTGTTGTAGTGGATAGAGAGAGATGGCCTTAGAATAAGGAAACTAGATTCAAGTTTTGCCTCTCATATATACTAACTTTGGGACCCTGGACAAGTTTCTTAAACTTCCAAGAACTCAAGTAAATTTCTGAAACTATAAGTTGCAGGGAAGGTGCTGATCTGCATTGGTAGATGAAATTTCTAACCCCCTAACTCCTTGCACTGATAAAATCATAGATCTTGTAAAAACAGCAATAGCAGAAACAAAAATGTCAGAACAAAATAACATGTTATATGTTTATGCTAATAATCACAACTATCAAACATTTCATTAACAATTTCCCTTACTTTATTAGAATTCATAAGAGTTCTTTTAAAATTATTTGTATGACACAATATCTCAGAGAATGGGGCTGGTTTTTGCCAGCACTTAGCACAGTACCTGACACATAGTAAACGTGCTTAAGAAATGTTTATTAAGTAGCCGTCCAAGAGGTTTGAATTGATACCATCTTATTATTTTGTCAAATTTTCCTACAGTAAACATAGAATTCCTACAATAAAGTCCTTCTCAGATGCTTTGTCATGGCATGGGGTGAACCTAGGTTCTCGAATGGAGTACAAGGTCTAGCTGTTTCTACCAAGCTGGAAAGGCTTTGGTCTAGCATTAGTTTAGCTAAGTTAAGAAAGGATCATTACCAGAAGGTTGACTGTGAGGTAATGAATTGTTTTGGCCACAACATCTCTAAGGCATGATGAGATTGTGTTGTGATCTGCATCAGTGGAAAGAATATTCAGCGTTTATACATTCAGATCTTGAAAGTATAGAAATAAGCAGAAGCATTCAAAAGCATGCTGTCATTGACATTAGACCTATGCTTTTCAACAGTGGCCTGTAATTCTTTTCCATTGTCCCTAGATGTCATTCTTTGTGTATTGTTCACTGATGGATCATAGGATCATAGTTTTAGAGCTAGAAGACACCTGTACCTTTGAGAACGTTAAGTTCAGTCCCTTCAGTTTATAGATTAGGAAACAAACCAAGAGAGGTTAAGTCAGTTGCCCAACATCACACGAGTAGTAAGTAGTATAATAGCCAGAATTCAAGAAGTCCGAATCTAGTGCTCTTTCCAGTAGAGCTCCAGCTTCTTATATTAAGTGAATAAAGATGGAGAACACAGAAAAGTAGAATGAAAGCAGTGAACTAATCAAAAAGGGGAAATAATTTGTGAAGGAATTGCTCTATTCTGAGCTTTATAGAGGCAGCTAAGTGGTTCAGTGGATATAGCCCTAGGCCTGGAATAAGGAAGAGCTGAGTTTAAATCTGGCTTTAGACGCTTACTAGCTATGTGACCCTGGACATATCACTTTTCCTCTGCATTAATCCTCTGAAGAAGGAAATGACAAACTACAAGTATCCATGCCAAGAAAATGCCATGGACACCATTGGCAGGGTCTGTGTGCTCACAAAGAGTGGGACGCGAATGTATGACTAAATAACAATAAGCACTATTACCTTAATTGAAGTACTCTAGCCAGATAAAATGTTACATTTTGTGGAACAGATAATTATTGCTAGGATTTGGTGTTCATTGTATGATATAGAAAATTATTTCAAAAGTAATTAGAAAAGAAAAGGTTTCTGTGCTGTAATGTTGGCCTATTTTGCATAATTAGAGTGCTTTGATAGAGTGAGCTATGCTGTTCTTGTGACGCTGCTATTACTAGTGTGTCGTTAAAACAGCCAGGATTATCTCAGCAAAATTTCTTGGTATTTGGTAATTTCTTTAAGAATTGTGAATTGAAGAGAGTTAAGCAATAAAGAACTATTTCTTGTCAGCCTCCTTCATTTTCCCCCTTTGCTTTACTTTAACTCCTGCTTACTGAATCTTGACTACATGAGAAAGATCTACAGTTTTATCCTTTGCAAGTCATAGCTTGTCTCTGACAGTCATGAAGCACTAACTTACATATCCTGAGGCACATCAAGGTTAAGTGACTTGTCTAGGATCACATAGGTAGTAAATGTCAGAGGCAGGATTTGATTTCAGGACTTCCTGACTCCAAGCCTAACAATATCTCTTCATTATCTACCCTACATTTTATTGAGAAAAATGGAATATTCAGTATTATGGTATGTATGATGGTTTTCCACCCTGTCTTTAGACACAAGGCACAAAATAAATGAAACACACCAACTTTTTGTATGTTCCTCAAATAGAAAAATGAAGCAAATTGACAGTTTGGAATGTCAACAGGGTTTGCTGCAAATTGGTATCTTATAATTACCAAAAGCCCAAGTTCAGTACATTGAAACATGGTATAACCTTATTAGAACTCCATTGAAAAAAATCAAATTCAGAGATTAAAGGAGAGCATTTTGGGGGCCAGTACTGAAACAGTGCTAAAGGACTACATTTTGCATATAAATTGCAATAACATTTTGCAATAAAGTTAGCTCATCAAAATTTTCGAAGGTGTTAAGTTTGCTACCTTGTATATCATATCTTACCCATCCAGCCCCTGACTAAGCCTGAGGGCTCCCCCTACTGGTCCGTTATTGACACTCCTCCATACCCCAGATTTGGCCATAAGAGGATATACAATAGATTTTTCTCTTTTCCCTCACCTGCCGATTGTGAAGTCAACATGTACCCATCTTTGTGTGTCTTTCGTTAAGGTACTTTTACCATCATCTCACTTTTTACTCTATTCATCATTGAAGGAAAAATTACAAAATTCTTGGGATTTAAAAATTATTAATGCCAAAGGAATCTTAAAAGTTAATACTTGGGGGTGGAGAGGAATGGGAGCCAAGATGATAGAACAGATAAGCACTTAGCCGAACTCTCCCAAATTCCCCTCCAGACAAGTCTAAAATAATGTCTCAAGTCGCATTCTAGGGCTACAGTACCACATTAGGTGAAACCATTTTCTAGCCTAAGACAATTTAAGAGGTTGGCGGGAAAGGTCTGTCTCACTGAAGTGGTGGTTGAACGAGGAGTGTAGCACAGATCATGCTGTGGTGCCAGAAGTGGGCTTTGAAGGTGGCTGCATTGGCGGTGGCTGCAGTTTGGAAACTCTTAGCCCATGGGTGGTCGGAGGGGTTGGATAGCTGATTGGAAGGAAATTGCAGGGGACTCTTTGCTGGTGCTGGGCTCAGGATCCTGTTTTGTGGGTCATAGTCCCAGTTAAGAGGAGCACTAGCTGATTAAAGCTTGTGGCTGCAGGAGTGCAGGGGGCCGTGCTCACAACTCCAGAGCAGAGAATAGTGCTTGGGATTGCCCACAGACCAGAAAAGAAGTGACCATGCCTCTCCTTAGATCACACCACCTTGGAAGAAACAAAAATCTACAGACCCTGAAAGCTAGCTCTGAAAACAGCAGCAAGAAAGGCCTGAAGCTTGAGATAGTGCCCCTTCCACCCTTGGAGTCAAGCCCAACTTTAACAAGTCAAGAAATAGACTGGAAAAGTGAGCAAACAACAAAAAAAGAACCTGACCGTAACAAGTTACTATACTAACAGGGAAGATCATGAGACAAACCCAGAAAAAGACAGTGATGTCAAAGCAACTACAAGCAAAGCATCAAAGAAAAAATGTGAATTGGATATAAGTTCAATAAGAATTCTTGGAAGGGTTCAAAAAGGATTTTTAAAATAAAAAAAATGGGGAAAGAAATGAGAATGATGCAAGGAAATTACGAAAAGAGTCAACAGCTAGTTAAAAGAAGCAGAAAAAACACTGAAGAAAATAATAACTTAAAAAACAGAATTGGCCAAATGGTAAAAGAGGCACAAAAATCTACTGAAGAGGAGAACTCATTAAAAAGCAGAATTGGCCAAAAGCAAAAAGAGGTACAAAAATTCACTGAAGAAAAGAACTCCTTAACAAGTAGAATTGGTATAAAGCAAGCAGAAAACTAGGAGAAAAAATTTTGCAACAAGTATCTCTGATAAAGGCCTCATTTCTCAAATATATAGAAAACTGAGTCAAATTTATAAAAATACAAATCATTCCCCAGTTGATAAATGGTCAAAAAGTATGGACAGTTTTCAGATGAAGAAATGAAAGCATTCTATAGGTACATGAAAAAATGCTCTAAATCACTATTGATTAGAGAAATACAAATTAAAACAACTCTGAGGTACCACCTCACACCTATCAGATTGGCTCATATGACAAAAAAATAAAATGATAAATGGTGGAGGAGATGTGGGAAAATTGGGACACTGATGCACTGGTTATGGAGCTATGAACTGATTCAACCATTCTGAAGAGCAATTTAGAACTATACCCAAAGGACTATAAAACCATGCATACCCTTTGACGCAGCATTACCATTGCTAGACTGACATGAACAAAAATATTTATAGCGGGTCTTTTTGTGGTGGCTAAGAACTAGAAAGGAATGCCCATCAATTGGGGAATGATTAAACAAGCTGTGGTGTTTTTTATGCTATAAGAAATTACAAGTCAGGAAGATTTCAGAAAAACCTGGAAAGACTTACATGAATTGATGCATAGTGAAGTGAAAAGAACCAGGAGAACATTGTACACAGTAACAGCAATGTTGTTCAATGAAGAATCATGAATGACTTAGCTATTCTCAGTAATACCATGATCCTGGTGAAGCATACTATTTGCCTTCAGAGAAAGAACTGATATTGTTGGAATACAAACTGAAGCATGGTATTTTTTTACTTTCTTTTATTTTTTTCTTTTATTCAAGTTGACTTGTATAAAATGACTAATGTGGAATTGTTTTACGTAATTGCACATGCATAACCTATATTTGGTTGCTTACTATCTCTGGGAGGCAGGGAGGAAGGGATAGAATTTGGAACTCAAAACTTCAAGTAAAAATGTTAATTTAAAAAAAAAATAGAATTGGCCAAATGGAAAAAGAGGTACAAAAGTTCAGTGAAGAAATTAATACCTTAAAAATTAGAATTAGGGAAATGGAATCTAATGTCTCCACGAAACACCAAGAAACAAATTAAAAAGAATGAAAAAAGAAGAAATATGAAAACTCATTGGAAAAACAACTGATCTGGAAAATGGATTGAGGAGAGAAAATTTGAGAATTATTTGATTACCTGAAAGCCATGATCAAAAAAAGAGCATGGACATCGTATTTCAAGAAATTGCCAAAGTATACTGCCCTGATATCCTAGAACCAGAGGGTAAATTAGAAATTGAAAGAATCTACAGATTACTTCCTGAAAGAGATCCCAAAAAGAGAATTCTCAGAAATATTATGGCCAACTTCCAGAGGAAAATATTGCAAGCAGCCAGAAAGAAACAATTTAAATATTGTAGAGCCACAGTCAGGATAACCCAAGATTGAGCAGCTTCTTTATTAGAGGATCAGAGGGCTTGGAATATGATATTTAAAAGGAAAAGGATCTAGGATTACAACCAAGAACTGCCTACTCAGAAAAACTGACTGTAGCCCATTAAGGGAAAAACTGGATATTCAATGAAATAGGTGACTTTCAAACATTCCTGATGAAAATATCAGTACTGAATAGAAAATGTGACATTTTCCAAATATAAGACTCAAGCATAAAAAGATAAACAGGAAAGTGAAATCATAAAGAAATCAATAAGGTTAAAATATTTATAGTCCTATATGGAAAGATGATAATTGGAACTCCTAAGAACTTTAGCCTTATTAGGGCAGTTTAAAAAAATATACATAGATGGTACTGGTGTGAGTCGGCTATGATAGGATAATTTAAAAAAATAAAATTAAGGAGTTAGAGGGATGTACTAGGAGAAGAGGAAGGGAGAATAACAATGGGGAAAATTGTCTCACACAAAAGAGACATGAAAGAAGAGCTTTTACGATGGAGGGGAAGATTCAGGGTGAAGGACAATGTTTGAGGCTTACTTTGATCAGAATTGGCTCAGAGAGGAAGTAACATAAATACTCAGTTGTAGAAATCTATCTTATTCTCTTAGCAACAGTACCATGACCCTGTAGGTACTTAAGCAGAAAGAGGAAAAGTCTATCTTAAATTTCTTAATTAGAGTTCTGCATTAATTTTAGTGCTAGTTGTGCTTAGTCACATGCATTTTGGGGGAAAAAAAATCTTGGTTAAAAATTCGCTTTTTCATTTTAAGTTGACCAGTTGGAATGCCCTAGAGCAAAAGGAATTTAAAAATCATCACCATCTGTTTAACCTGGTTATGACTTTTCCAAACTTAGTTAATCCAGTCTTTCAACAAGCCTGTATTCCAAGCCTTTGTAATTTTGTAGAGTCTGTCAGAGTTTGTGTTCCACTGGTATAGCCTTTAAGAACCTGGGGTCCCCACCTCCTTTCTGCAGTAGATCTCATTCTCCAGCAGCAGACATACAGACCGTCACTGGCCTCATAATCAGAGGCTTTCTAGCTTGGTAGGATCTGAGATAAGGTATATAGAAATTCAGTGACCTTGCAATCATCATTAGTTTGCTTCTTTTCTGAAGAGCAGAACATGGATTAGTGTGGGAGCATAAGAAGATACTCAAGTATTTTGTTTGTTAAGCCTTGTGAGAGAAGAAACAGTTTGTTTTACTTATGCTGCTATCCCCCAGTGGATGCTACTAAGCTTCCATCATGGTAGCAGTGTTGTGACCCCAAACTTCTCCATTGCCTCCACACAGAAGAATAGCTATACCTAGGTCAGAGTGGGCATAACTGCCCCCTTTTCTAGTCACCTGCAGCTGGCAAACCATCATTTTCCTGAACCAGGTTTATCTTTAACGCAAAGATACAGGTTGTTGTAAGGGCAAACAAAGTGAGACTTTTTACTGTTTTTTTTTTTTTTTTTGGAGTGTTCAGCACTAAGGCAATCAAGTGCCTTTGATTGAGTCTTGCCTTTGTTTGTAGGAAGGCCTACACCCTTTTGCTAACTAGGTCAGAAGAGGTATGAAGCCCTTGGGTCCTGAAAAAAGGAATATGTACTTTAAGGTTAGCATTTTGTTCGGGGTTTACTCACTGGAAGAGTGTCATGTCATTTGACCAGATGAGACTCTGGGCAGCTGTTGGAACCCCCCAGCTTTGAAAACCCAGATGTTGGAGTTTCTCTGTCTCTGGTAACTGTGTATGTATTGCTATCATCAGACAGAAGCCTGTCTGTTGATTTGTGTTATTTTCCTGTTTATAATGTATGCTTATAATTTCTGTTTGTATTTGCTCTGAAGTTCAGAGAGCTGACTTTTTCCCCTGAACTAAGTGAATGATATATGTATGTTTAATTAAAGTGATATTGTTAACCCCTTAAAGCTGCTTTCCTTAGAAAAGCAGATCCAAGAACCTGTGGTAGCTGCTCCCTCCTCTGTGTGCTGGTGTTATTGGCCTTACACAGCCACAGCAGGGGCAAGTAGCATTATTGTTACAATTGTATCATAGAATGGCTCATAAGCTCTCTATTAAGCTCCCATAGTACTAGATTCTCTAGAGAACATACAAAGAGATATTAAAGAATTAGGATCATTGTTTATTTTAGAACTTTCTATAAATGTCATTTCCCTAGTCAGCTTATAAGAAATAAATTTGGGAAACTAACATTATCTTGAGACAAAGATATAAGACAAAGTTCTGTCCTTTCAGTTGAACTTACTGGGTGACAAAGAGGGGAAATTTTTTTTTTTATATTGTGTTAATTATCTCAAATATATGTAATACTTATTTTCTCAAAAAATCTTTTTTTTTTTGCTACTCCTCTTGTGGGGGGTGGCAGTCAGTGTGACAGGTTTGGATTCTGGATATCAGTTGTTTTACAGGATATTTTCTTATCTTTCAGACAGACTATTTTTCTTGTAGGTTATTACAAACATGTGGTTGAGGACCTTGCTTCTTATTATGTCTACTTTAACAGACTCTAGCTACATATCAAAGAACATTCTTGGTTTGGAAGGCAAAGGAATTAAGAGAGAGCACTTCTCTGTCTTTTTCTGACATTGAAGTTACTTTCTCAGTTTCCTGTAACAGTGTTTTCCTGTCTCTGCTTTTCATAGAGTGACTGCTGAAGAAAATGGTGATAGCATCCACACACCTCATAAAGGACCTCCTGGTGAAGATGCCAACATTGCTTCTTCTGGTATTCTTGAGCCAGTTTCTAAATCAGCTCTTCCATCCCACCCCATTCAGACATTAGAAGAACAGAGCACAACACCAACGCCAGTGAAAAAGTCTAACAAGCTGAAGCAGCAAATAGATGTGAAGGCTGAACTGGAGAAGAGGCAAGGGGGTAAACAGCTGCTCAACTTGGTGGTAATTGGTAATGCCCTTTTCCTTTCAACTTCGACTTACTATATTTTAGGCTCGACCTGTTGTTGATTGACAGAATGGAAGCTAAGGTGACAGCCTAAATATTTAGATGAGTCAAATGTGGCATATGAAATGAAGACATTATCTCATGTTGCCTTTTTTTTTTTTTTAGCTTCCAAATGACCCAGGACTTATGCTACCATCTTCGAGCAGGGAAGTCATGTAAAAGTCCTTCTTAGCTAGAAAATTCACTAGACAAAGCAACATGCATTCCCCTTGCTAAACATGTTTTACCATTGATTTCAAAATGCCCTGATGCTCTTTGCTTCTTTGTCCTCTCTAAAAAGATTTGTTCTTTTCTTCATATTTCCTCTTTCCACTAGAAGGCACCTTTGATTATCTAGACAAGTGGTGTCTCTCAAATAGAGACAGGGGCCACTAAACCCTACAGAAGGATCATTCTGGGCCACATATTATCTTAGAAAACCACATATCGACGTCATTCAATTGTATTTCTATTGTATTTTAATTTCAGTTTTCCAGGCTGTATTGGGCTGTGTGTTTGACACCTGATTTAGACCAATTCCTTGATTTTATAAATAAGGACACTGAGGATCACAAAAATGAAGTGACTTCTCAAGTTATTTCTAGATTGTGGCTGGAACTCAAGTCTCCTGACTCACAGCCTGTTGTTTTCTTCATTATACATGTTTCCCTTTAGATGTATAAATATCTTAAACATAAGTTAAATTGTTTATATTCTTAAACTGCAGTATTTTGAAGGTCTCTTTACTACACATTTTACTTCACCGGTTCATATTATAACTTATGCTTTCTTTTGCATCTTGTATGACTCTTATCTATGTCTTCATATTAGTCTTCCATGTAGAGTTCTACTTGATGCTTTAGAAAACTTCCTCAAGGTCATTTTATATTTCATTTTTTGTACAGTACAGAATTTAGTACAATTTTAGTTCAGTACAGAATTTGGGCTATACATCTGTTTTCCCTTGCCCTTGCTACATAACAAGCCTGCTTACTTTTTTCTGTCATATTTTTTTTTAGTGATGTCTTTTACACCACTTATTCTACATAAGTCATTGTTGGAACTGTTGCGGCTAGACCAATTTCTGTTGAGTAGCATTCTTCATTGAGGAGAGCTTGTGGTACTCTGGGGCTTGATGTACTCAGTTCCATATCATCTACAAAAAAAGAGTCTTGAAAACATTTCCATCTATAGATAATTTCTCTTCCCATTGGACTCTGTACTCAACATTCTTAATGACTGTTGTGAGCACCTTTGTCAATCACTAGCCTCCATGTTTTATCCCTCACTTGATAGTGATGATCAAAGAAATGTTGAATAAAATTCTCTCTGCAGTTGCATCTCTCAAGGAATTTTGAGTGATATGAACATTGAGAGACACATTTTTAGAGGAGAACCTGTAGGACTGCCATTTTGTTCTACAAGTAAGCCAAATAATTTTCTCACAGCGAATGAACAAATAAGGCAGGATCTTATATTCTCTATACCTTTCAGTTAATTTTGTCATTTTGAAGATAAACTCTACTGTAGGAAGTCATCTGTGAAAACCTGTGTATTCTCTTCTCTGATAGTCAAAAGGATCCAGCATAAGCTATAAAGACATATATATGCACACTATTTAATTTATTTTCCTTTCATAACCCTTTCTCCCCATCCTACGCACCCTTCCCGACCCCAAAAAAGAAAAACAATAACACGCAGACTCTAATCCTGTGCTACAAATGAGTGTAGTCGGGTAAAACAGCTTCTCACGTTGGCCATGTCCAAAAATGTGTTTCTTATTCTACATATTAGATAATCACCTCTTTCTGGAGTTAGATTACATTCTTAGTCATTGGCCTTCTGGAATCATGGCTGATCACTACATTGATCAGACTTTCAGAATCATTCATTTTCACAGTGTTGATGTTACAGTATAAATTGTTCTTCTGGGGCTCTCTGCCACTCTCAGGATGGTCTTCCAGGTCCTGTCTGATCCCATCTTCCTAACTTAGAGTGACAGCGCCAATATAGCAGCCTCATTTGCTCTTGGGATTGACTTCCAAATCCCCCCTCCTGGATTAGACCCATAGTGCCACAGACTTCTGCTCCCAAGGGACTGCCTCCAAGATTCTCCCTCTACTCAGGGTTCCTTTAGTTCCTGTGCTGGTTATGTGTGTATTTGCCCTTAGGCCAAATTTGTGATCTTGTGGTGGAAAGATAACTTAAGTGATTCTCTTTTGATTTCTGATCACTGTCTGCCTGGTCTGAGGCTTTTCTTTATCTTCTTAGAAGAGTTGTCAGGGGAGCTAGGCAGTATTACTTCATCCTACTTCACCACTTTGACTGGTCTCTGTAAGGGCATTATTTGTAATAGAGTGTGGTTTTTTTTGCATTATTTTGTTACCTGCCATCCCTGAAATGGTGGCTCTTGTTGTTTACACAACAATTTCCCTACCGTGTTTGGGGAACATTTACTTATTCTGTAGTTCTTGATCTCTTTGGGACTATTCCTGTGTGTTGTGAACTGATGAATATGTCTCTGCTGATTCATGTTATTTATTATAGAAAAAGTTCATACCCATCTTGGCCCTTGGGTCACTGCATCTAAGAAGGACCTTTGATCCCAACAGCACCTAGTCATCTCTCTGTTGGTAAAAACTCTGCTAAGATAAGGCTTCCTCATAGAAATCCCAATATCCAAGAGTGACTTTGTAAAGAAAGTACCATATATATTTTTGTGTATCTTTTCCCCACTTAACATCTGATTTGATCTGCTAACAAGTAAATATAGTAGTTTATTCCTTGGTTCATCTCCAGTCTCTGACTCTGTATCTACTTGACTGACAGAGTTGTTATAAGTTGTCTGAAATTAAACACAGGAATTCTGTAGGAAGAATGTATTAAATAGCTAAAGAATCAGAAGCATGGTGAGGACAAAGAATAACCATTCCCCATTGTGATGTGGCAGGGTCACAGGATGCTGGTACACTTTTGCCAGACAGCTGATTCTGATTTCCTTTTTGATCCTGTGGAGTATGAATATTGCATTATTGATGGGGAGAGATTTAACCAAATTGCTATTACAGAACAGTTTGAAGATCAAAAAAAGTAAATGGATTGATTTGGCTATTTTTCACTGAACGAGCCTCGTTAAAAAAAGAGAAAGGGTATGTCAAATCTAAAAATTCAAGTAGAGAAAAAAAAAACATTGTTCACATAGCACCCTATTTTGAAACTTTGGTTACTTTTGCAATGATAGAACCTGGGGTGAGAGGTGGGGATGGGGTCAAGAGACAAAAAACAGGTCCAATAGTTGCTGATCAAAGTAGCACAATTTAATTACCTATTTAATTCAAAGTCCTTCCAGGTTTTGAACTTTAAGGTACTTTGCTATGATAGTGAAGGAGTGAGACCCTGGTATATGGAATATGGATATTTGGAGCAGGGGACATGATATGGGAGTGAAAATATTCTATCCTTTTCCACATGTGCTTCTCACTAATGGTTACAGTGATACCTCCTATTTAGGTTTTTCCTGTAGTTAGGTAAAGAGTAGTGATAACCATTGAAGGAGATGAAATATGGCCTACAAAAGAGCAGAATTATACCCAAAATTAATTATAGTATCTGTGTAAGCAATATAAAATATAACAGTTATTTGGAGCAGTCTTAGCTGTTAGGTTGCATAGTTGACAGCTATTGTTTTTAAATGATTTTATTCATATCCTTACTACCACTTGTATAGATATACTTTAGATTGTACCATAAGCCATGGTCTTCAGGATGAAGATGATGATAATTTTCTTGTACTCTGCTCTGGTCAGTGTACCTGGAAAATTATGTTTAGTTGTGTATATCATGTTTTCAGTCTGACCTGTGTGACCAGCTTCCTGTTGGACATTTCAGATATCCTTGATGTCAGAGAGATCTCTAAAATTCACTATGCCCAATCAGAACTCATTATCATTCTCTGCAAACTTCTTCCAGACTTCCCTGTTTCTGTCAAAACCACTACATTCCCCCAGTCCTCCCAAGTTTGTAACCTTGGCATTCCTTGATTCCTAGTCATTCTTATCTCACATATCCAGTTTCCAAATCTTGGCATTCCTACCTCCCCAACATATTTTTCATCTGACTTCTTCCCTCTGCTTCTCACCCTGGTGCAGCTACCACCTTATTTTAAGGCCTTTTTCACCCCTCACCTAAATTATCACAATGGCTTCCTAATTGGTCTCCCTCCCTCAAGTGTCTTCCCATGTCAGTCCATCTTCCACACTCTGCCAAAGTGATTTTTCTTAATTGCAGATCTGACTACATCACTTCTCTACTCAGTAAACTCCAACGTATAAACTATTGTTTAACTTTTTAAAGCCCTGTACAATCTTGTCCCAGTCAATCTTTCTAGTCTTTTTTGTATCTTACTCTCCATCCTCTGCTTGATGGTTTAGCTAAATTGTTTTTTTTTCTTTGTGTCTCACCCATGACACTTTATCTCCTTTCTATCTGTGTCTTTGCACTGGCCTCATTCCTTTACCTCAGAGAATCCCTCCCTTCCTTAAGATAGGGCTCAAGTATCACCTTCTACACGGAGACTTTCCTGATGCATTCAACTGCTAACATCCTCTCTCTCAAACTTTGTATTTATGTATAAGATTCTCTTTATGTTTATAAATCCTTTTTGTCTCCTTGTTGGATGTAAGCTCCTTGCAAAAAAGATTTCGTTGCATTAATTGTATTTATATTCAAGTTTTGAAGGGCTGTCATGTGGAAGAAGGATTAGAATTGTTCTGTTTACTCTAGAGAGTAGAGCTAATAGTCCCAGGTAGAAGTTGTAGCAAAGGGAAAACTTCTGAACAGTTAGATTTTCTAAAAGTGGAATGGGCTGCCTGGAGAGATCCTGGATTCTTCCCCATTGGAGTCTCTCAATCAGAGTTTAAAGTACTACATGTTGGCTAATCTTAGAGGGCATTCTTTTTCAGATGTTAGTGGTCAGGTGAGATTTGTGATTCTTTTATCTCCTTATGGGCAAAAGTGCTGATGAAATCAATGCCATTGTTTGCATAACTCAAAGTTTGGAAGTCATCACATCTAAGGATGAGTTAGAGAAGTAATATATGTTCCTACTGGTATCACTTACTGAATGAAAAAGACAGTCTGATCTGTTAACGAGTGGTAATGTGTTCTTTGGTTAAACTCTTCATTGCTGAGAGATTATTGGCATAGTGCCTGAGTGTATAGTGTATAATGCCTAGAATGTAGTAAGCACTTAATAAACGCTTGTTCACTGGCCTACTACTAATATGGTTTATATTTTCATTAATGTACTCTTGATACGTTTGTAGACCATTCTTACAAAGTTTGAATAAATATGACAAAATAGGTACATAGGCCAGTAGTTAGTATTTTGTCTGTCACCTTTTGTTAATAATTTTTACGTCTATTTTATAGATGAATTTAAAAATACATAATACATGTGATATATTAAATGCTATTTAGTAAAATCATGGCTAACGTTAAATAAAAATAATACTTCTTTATGTGATTATCACCTAAAGAAAACTGCAAATGTTACTAAAGAAAACTGCAAATATTAATCCTTGAACCATTTTCCTTAGGTCATGTGGATGCTGGGAAAAGTACTCTGATGGGTCATCTGCTTTACCTCCTGGGCAATGTAAATAAAAGAACTATGCACAAATACGAACAAGAATCTAAAAAGGCTGGTAAAGCCTCATTTGCTTATGCTTGGGTCTTGGATGAGACTGGAGAAGAAAGGGAAAGGTAGTCTTATGTTAGCATGTTTTAAATAAGTGATTTGAAATTATATATAATCTTTAAAGAAAAAAATAGAGTGTGTAGCTTATTACATTTTTCACGAAATATGCCATGGAAAAATTTGGTTTATAACATTCTTGGATAATAGTTTTCAGGAGTAAGAAATTTGGGAATTCTACATGCTTTTTCTTTTGCTACAGTATTTAGTGTGGGTAGTTTTATAGCAAAATGTAAACAAACAAAAAATAGTTGAAACAACAGGAGAAATCTCAAATGGCCTCTCTCGTCTCTATACAAAATTGTATTTTGAATTTAAAAGGAAACATTAATAAAGCACTTGATTTTATTTGAGGTTTTAAAAAAAGATGGGATCATTTCTGGGAAGTTCTCATTTATCCAGAATCCAAACAACTGTAAAAGCAATGTAAACGGATTGTGTAAGCAAAAAGAGAAACAATCATACCCCAGGAGTATTTATATTAAAATAACTTCTTATATACATCATAGTATACAGATTTAGCTTAGTCTCTTATGTCTTCTTTCTTAGGCATCCTCATTTGAGACCTGAATATCCCCTGTCATGTTAGTGCACAGTGTATCTACATTTTATTTTTTCATCTTTGTGGCTCAGCTATAGAAATTGAGACCAGTAACTCAAGTCAAAAACAGCTTTTCTTAGGTCACAGAGTATGTCTTTCAGTAAGAGTGCTAGGAAGAAAACTCATTTTTAATAACTATCTGGTGATTTTGTCAGTGTAATTTTCCTTTAATGATGTTTTGTCCAAATGATTATATTTTCAGTGCTACTATTATATTATTTCTTAGCTTATATAATTCTTAGTATTTTCATTTCATCTTCTTAATATTTTTTTAGCCCATCACTAAATGGCGCTCACCAATGCTTTAAAAATATGATTAGTATTCCTCATAGCAGATACTGACATTTTGGCTAAATTTATAGTTTCCTGCTGTATACAATTTTAACCTTATTTCTCTCTACCAGAAAAATGATCTCTGAAATTTTAAGGTTTCTTTTCTTTTTTTTTTTTCTTTTTATACAGGGGATTAAAAAGTAGAGTCAAAGGAGAGGACAAGCAGTTCTTCTTTTGTCCTTACTTTGAATGTGAAATCTTAATTTACTAATAGATCGGAAGAGTTTAATCCTGTTTATCAACTCAGGGCGGGTCTAGATACACTTTGGTTTATTTCTAGTTTGAAAAATATGCAGACTGAGTCATTTGTAATTATCACAGAGAGGTATGATCCTTTTTAATATGGGTCCATTGAACTAGGCCTTTGGACTTACCTAAGGAAAAAACTAATTTTTCTGGGTGGTCTGTTAGATAGCCTACTCTCTTCAGTTTAAGATTAGGAATGAGCCAGGATCCTTTTAGACTTCTTATCCACTATACCTCTGGACTCCTGTGCCTTCCCATATGTGTCTGGGATAGTGCTGAATTGGTCTCCAAACATTCTTTTCATCTTGATTAAGCATTAGAGTGCACAAAGTTATTTTAAAAATAAACAGATGAAGTTCTGGCTTTTTTTAAAATGCCTATATAAGCCCCAGCTAATGGCCTGTTTTCCATGCAAGAGTTTTTGTGGAGAAAAGTTGATTATAGGCAAGATAATTCAGACAAACCTTTGGAGTTGATGGTAAAGGGATTTTGAATATTGGATTATGTCACTTATTTTTAATAGAGCATTCTAATATATGAGGTGGGTTTTGTTTTTCTTAGGGGAGTTACAATGGATGTAGGTATGACAAAGTTTGAGACCAAGACCAAAGTTATTACGTTAATGGATGCTCCCGGCCATAAAGACTTCATTCCAAATATGATTACAGGAGCTGCCCAGGTAATAAAAAATTTGTCAACTTTATTTTGTTGATGGCATATGCAATATTGATTATGAATTTAAAATCAACAGTCATTTAACTTTGAAATTTATTTCAAGACGAAGAGATTAGATTGTAATAGCCCTTTTCATTAACTTATTTTATCTGTACTTAGCAAACATGTTTCTGTTTGTTGTTGTAATTGTTGTTTTTACATAGATAAAAATAATGGAAAAATAACTTACATTCTTCTGTTCATATTTTGGTGGTACATTTGGCAGTTGTTTTCAAGTCAGCATTTAATTTCCCCACTCTGACATCCTATCTCCCCAAAAACTTAACCATTTTAAAATAATTAACTCAGAATGTTAAAATTAATCATGTTTAATTTTAAATGTAGCATCTCTTGTCATGTTGGCAAAGAATAGGAAACTGAGGCGTTTGCCAGTCATTTGGAGAATAGCTGAACAAGTTATGCTAGGTGATAAATAGTATTATGAAGGTGATAAATAGTATTGTTTTGAAGGGGATGGTTTCATACCTAGGAAACTTGGGAAGACTTCCATAAACTCATGCAATGAAGTGAGCAGAACCAGGAGAACAATTTATAGGATAACAATATTGTAAAGACAACTTTGAAAGACTTAGGAACTCTGATCAACACAGTGACCAACCTAGTTCCTCGAGGACTCATGACGAAACATGCTGCTCTTTTCCAGATAGAGGTGATGAACTCAGAATGCAGACTGAAGCATACTTTTTTGGACATGGCTAATGTGGGAATTGGTTTTGCCTGATTATATGGTTTTGTTTTTCTTGCTTTCTCAATGGGGATATGGGGGAGATGGGAGGGGAAGAATTTGGACCTGAAAATAAAATAGAATTGAAAAAAGTAAAAATATAGTAGAAAAAAGTATTTGTAAGAAATGAAGCAAGAGACAAACCATGGAATTATAAGTGAAGTAAAAACACTGGAGAATAGAATTGGAAGGAGCATACACAGTTTGGAAGAGAAAATAGAAGACCTTGCTCAAGTTATAGACTCCCTAAAAATTAGAATAGACCTAACAGAACTTGATGACTCTATAAAACAACCATAAATATTAGAATAAAACCAAAAGGTTGAAATAATAAAACAAAATTCATGGTATCTACTATTAAAGACAAATAACCTGGGAATCAGGTAGAGAGATGATTTAAAAATCATTGGATACCTTGAGAATCATGACCAAAACCAACAAATCTGGACACCATAGTTCAAGAAATCATCAATGAAAACTGCCCAGACATATTAGAACCAGAGAACAAAGTGAAAATTGAGCCCACTGGTTACTTCCTTAAAAACTCGAAAATTAAGATTCCCCAAAATGTCATATCCCAAACCCATAGCTTGCAAGTTGAAGAAAACAGAATTCAAGTATCATAGAACCACTATTAGAATCACATAAGACCTATATAGGAACAAAAATCTTGGAATATAATATTCCAAAAAATTGGAGGAGGATGAAGAATCAAGCAAAACTGACTTCATCTTGCTAGGGGGAACCATTCAGGGGGGATTAAAAAGAAAGAAATTGTAAGAATAAGCTCAGAATAACAAAACATTTAAATTTTTTAAAAGTTTAAATGAAATTTTCTTATAGGAAGCAGGAAAGCATCGTACAATTTCCAGTTAATATGAAAACTATCTCAAGGACTGAGATCGTGATGTAAATAATTCCATGTTTCATATACCTAGATGTTGTTACTTTTTTTGGTGAAGTCATATTGAACACATACATATATAAATGATTGCATTAGAATATATAGGCAAAATCTGACATCTGACAATTCTCATCTGACAATGAGAAATTGACGATAATCATAGCGATTATGGCTTGCCCAAGGCTGTGTTGTTAGTTTGTGGATATTCAGAGCCAGGACTAGAGCTAAGACTCCTAATCTGTACCTCTTTCCACTATGTCATACTACCTTAAGAGATGCGTTTTCAGTTTTCCAGCAGACACTAGAGGCTCAGACAGAACAGTGGTTCAGCGGTAAAGAGAAATGTTTAGATAGGTTGCCAAGGATAATGTTAAAAGAGAAAAGATAGTTCAAGAAAAAGTTGAATACTATAGTATCAGAGAATCATAGTATCTCAGAGAAAAGAGGTACCTCAGAGGCAATGTAGTCTAATGTGTACTTCAGCCAGAATCTCCTCTGTTACTATCTCCAAGTGGTCATTCAGCCTTTTCTTGGAGCATTAAGTGGCCCATTCTACTTTTTAACAGCTCTAATTTCCTAATATGTTACTTAACATAATATTATTATAATTTATAATAATCAGTAAGGGATAATGATTGAACATGTGATTTAATTGATATAGGGAACTCCCAGATTAGGAAAATCCTTCTATTAATGCAACTTGGCACTTTGCCTACAATTTGGTTTCAAGAGAGTTTCCTAGAGCACTGAGAAATTAAATGACTTGCCTAGCGTCACACAGCCAGAGCTGCCATTTGGAACCAAGCAAAATAAATCTAAATCCTCTTGCACATAATAACCCTCTGAATTTTTTGATAGCATGGCTTCCAAACGTTTTCTCCAGGCTGAATAGTTTCATTTTCTTCATAACTGACAGAATTTTGTAGTAGAAGGGACCCCAGAGGCCTTCTTATCCATTTTTTTCTGGAACAAAAGCTATCTTGGAACATTATGTGACAGTTCTTGACATACAGAATGTACTTAATGAATGCTTTTTCATTCATTTATTCCAGACCATCATTTAATGCTAATACTTTTTCCTAATCAACATTTTTTCTTATCTTAACTGCATTGCTTTCATTCATGCCTAAGTTTTTCACTTTTATCTTTTGTAATTTCATCTATCCCTTGTTTGGTTAGGAATTTTTGCCTTCAACGTCACTGTGAAAGTTGAGTTGTTCTAACTCTCCTCTTACTGTTGATGGTACTGCTATCCTTGCAGTTACCCAGGCTTAAAATCTAGTTATTATCCTCTGCTCCCCTCTCTCACCCCCCGACCCCCTTCCCCATAGCCAAGCTGTTACTAAGTCCTGTTGATTCAACTTTCTCTCATATATACACCTTTCTCTCCTGACATCACCACATTGGTGCAGGATTCTATCACCTTATACCTGGACTCCTGGAGTAGCTTCTGGTTGGTCTCCATGCTTCAAGTCAATTCCCCACTTCAGTCCATCTTCCACCCAACTGTCAAATTGATATTCCTAAGGTTTAGGTCTGACCATGTCCCTTCTCCCACCCCATTCAGTAAACTCCAATGGACTCCTGTGTCCTCCAGGAACAAACGAAAAATCCTCTGCCATTCAAAGCCCTTCTTAACCTGGCGCACTCCTGTCTTTCCAATCTTTTTACCTCATACGCTTCCCTCTTCCCCCTCCCACCACCCAGTATACTCTGCAGTCCAGTAACTTTCCTTTTTGTTCCTTGAACAATATTCTCCATCTCCAGACTACCTGGAATTTTCTCCCTCCTTGCTTTGCTGGCTTCCTTCAAATGCTGGCTAAAATTCTGCTTTCTATGAAAAGCCTTTCTTGGGGCAGCTAGGTGGCGCAGTGAGTAGAGCACTGGCCCTGGAGTCAGGAGGATCTGAGTTCAAATGTGACCTCAGACACTTGACACGTACTAGCTGTGTGACCTTGGGCAAGTCACTTAACCCCAATTGCCCTGCACCCCCCCCCCCAAAAGCAGGAAAAGCCTTTCTTTATCCTCCTTAATGCTATTGCCTTCCACTGTTGATTATCTCTGTATCCTGTTTGTACATAGTTATTTGCTTCTTGTCTCCCTGATTTTGTGTTGTTTATTAATTTTCCTGTTATGTCTTGTCTCCCGTAGTTGAATCTCCTTAAAAGCAGAGACTTTTTGCTTTTCTTTGTATCCCCAGCACTTAGCATAGTGAATGAATGACTGATCTCATTCTGTCTTAATTTTTTATGTTGTTATCATTTATATTCAGGTTGCATGTCCATGTTTATTATTTTATATGGTGTATGATATTTATCTAAAACTAATTTCTGCCAAACTGCTTTCCGGTTATCCCAGCAGCTCTTGTCAATGTGGAGTTCTTTCCCAAGTAATTTATGTTTTTGAGTTTGTTGATGTGGCTTTTCAAAAAAACTTATGTCTTTCCTTCCTCCTCTTCAGGCCGATGTTGCCGTTTTAGTTGTGGATGCCAGCAGGGGGGAATTTGAAGCTGGGTTTGAGACTGGAGGACAGACACGAGAACATGGACTCTTGGTTCGCTCTCTTGGAGTAACACAGCTGGCAGTTGCAGTTAATAAAATGGATCAGGTAGTCAATAGCTTTTTTTCATGTGAGTTCTTTATCCTTGCTATTAGTTCTAAAAGAAAAAAAAAGCCCAGAGTCAACTATTTCTTCTTAATCTGTCATTGCTCATTATCTCTAAAAAGGTATGAAAATGTTTCCTATTGTCCTGACTCCTCACTGTATATGTCAATGAGGTTATCATTTAACTCATATATATCCTCAGCTTGCATTGAGGGCCATTTTTTTGTATTTAGGACTCTCTCCCTGCCCCCTGTTCATCCCCCTTGCCGATTCATTGGTACTCTCTGGACCTTTATCTTTAACTAACATTTGATATTTTTTCATGGATTCTTAGCACGGTGTTAAAAACTTCCATGAAAATATGGAGAAAATGATTTTTTAACTCCTTACTGGAGTAAGGTCATATTTTCTGACCTCTGTCCCTAATAGTCCCAATTATATTTTATTAAAGTATTTTGTAACTTACATGTGAAAGTACCCTTAACATATATTTTCTCATGGCTTATTATTTCAGGTTAATTGGCAACAGGAAAGATTTCAAGAGATTATTGGAAAACTTGGACACTTCCTCAAGCAGGCTGGTTTTAAGGTAAGGTATCTTTTAAACTTTGGAGATTATTTTTCTTTATAGTATATTGAGTTTATATTAGCCACTGTGTTTATAATAATCATCATTAAACAAGTTGCAAAAAATGCTTATTGGTTTATAGAATCGAGGGGGTTTTGATGGCAATTCAAGATCAGGTCATTGCCACTCTGAGATATACAGGTTATCCTTAAGGATCCTGGATTTAGTGATCAATACAGAGTAAGCAAGGAAGTGGTATAAATTGTATAGTGCATCACTGCAGGCTGCAGATATTTAGTATCTGCTGAATATCTGGACCAAGTAGCTAGAATTATACATCAGAAGCCCTCTCTGTTTCATGAACTAACAAAGCATAAATCCTCATACTAAAAGTACAGACCTCAAAATATCCCTGAGAATTCAACAAATTAAACTTCAATAAATCTGGACTATTATGACAGACTGTTGCCCACAATTGCCCAGACATAATATTGATCCATGAAAATTTTAAGAACAATGTTTTTAATAGATGTCACCATACTAAACGCTTAATCTGTAAGCCAAGTGGAGTAAATAGTTTTAAAAATATAGAGAGCCAGCAGAAGAAATCAAAATCTTATGGGAATAAAATGAAGTATATATTATGCACGTTGTCTTTTCTATCTCCTTTGGGAGTTGTCCTAAAGATTGTTTCACTGAGGCTATTGCAGAAGAACTTTTATTCATCTGTAAAAAGCAGTTATTTGATTTACTCTATATGATATTCTGAAAAACAGAATTTTTTAAAAACAGGCTAGTTGACTAACTGTTTGATAATTAGATGTATCATCTTGTCTCAGGACTATTTCGATTTTAATTGCATCAAAAGAGATGAGAAGAATGAAATGAATAATAATGAAGATGACAATACTGTGCTTTCATAGAGTGTTTTACAACTTTCCTTTTTTTCTTATATTCTTCATTTAATAACATTTTCTTTCCTTCCCACTTCTCTCTATTCTCATTGTACCAAAAGGGAAAAAGGAAAAATAAAACCCTCATAATAAATATGTAGTCAAGGGAAGTAGATTGCCTCATTAATCATGTCCAGAAATGTATGTCTCATTTATCATTGTCATTGTATATATTGTTTTCCTGGTTCTACTCACTTCACTCTGCATTGGTTCATACAGGTGTTCCCAATTTCTTCTGAAACTGTCTATTTTATCATTTCTTATGGCTCAATAATATTCCATTTTATTGCTATACCATAATTTGTTCAGTTATTGTTCAATAGATGGGCACTCTTTTAGTTTCCAATATTTTTGCTACTCCAAAAAAAGCTGTGCTAAATATTTTTGTAGATGTAGATTCTTTTCCATTTTATTTGATCTCTTTTAGGGAATATGCCTAGTAGTTATATTGCTGGGTCAAAAGGTATGCACAGTTTAATGGCTTGGATGGTTATTCCAAATATCTTTCCAAAATGACTGGACAAATTTACAACTCTACCAGTAGTGATTTATTATTTTCCTGCAGTCTGCAGTGTTTGCTTTACATTCAAAACAATTTTATGTGTATTATATAATTTGACCTCTGAAAAGTTTTGTGAGTTTTATAGGACAGGTAGGTGGTGGTGGTATTATCCTCACTTTACAGATGAGGAAGCTGAGACTCGAAGAGATTATGACTTTCCTCTGACTATATGACATAAGATTTTTAAGTGGCAGATTTAAGATGAAAATCCAGGTCTTCAGATCAGTCCTCTATGTGCTGTCCCACATTGCCTTTCTTTAAAAAAGGCAGAAATATGTACTAGGTAAAAAAACAAAACAAAATTAACATTTCAAGGTTAATAAAAACATATCCTGTTTAATGTGTAACAGAAGAAAATTTGCTCTTCTAATGACCTTCCCTAATCCTCTCCACTATAAAAGTACTTACCTCTTCCCACCCACTCCAAACTACTTGAGTATTTTGTACCTTCCTTACTATACTTTCATACCATAACTTATAATATAGTTATTTTGTGCATTGTTTTCTCTATTAGACTATAAGCCTTGAAAGGATATGGGATATGGCTTATTCTAATTGCAATGTTTAGTGCCATGTTTTGTACATAACAGGTGCGTGGTAAATACGGAAAGAATGAAGGAAACTTGGGCAGATCTTATTATTTTTAAGTATTGAATCCTCCCTTGTAACAAAGCAGTCAAACAAAACTAACCCATACAATTACTGCATATTACAATGTGTACAACATTCTGCCCTAATAGTCCCTTACTTCTCTGTCAAAAGGAGGGGAATATGTTTTGTTATGACCAAAACTGGATATTGCATTTACCCAGAGTTTAAATTCCTTTAGTGTTCTTTTTAGTTAAATCAATGTAGTTACATATATTTTTCTTCTGGTTGTGCTTATTTCACTGTGCATCAGTCCATACACTTCTTCCTATGTTTCTCTGTACTCCTTATATTCATTTTATACTGCAAGAAAAATGGTTGATTATATTTATAAACCATAATTTGTTCAGCTATTAACTTAGGAGTAGTCCCTTTGTTTCTAGTTCTTTGCTATTTAAAATAAAGTGTGACTGAATCTTTTCAACTTTTCTTTCTGTCTCTGACCTCAGGGTACATGCCTAATGCTAGGATTATTTGGGCAAAAGTTAGAAATGGTTTAGTTACTTTTATTGAATAATTCCAAAATGTTTTCCAAAATTGTTGGGCTAATCCGTAGCACCAACAGTAGCATTTCAGTATGTTTTTGTTCTCACAGTTCTTCCAACACTGATTATTCTTTCTCCCCCCCTTTTTTTTCCCCATCTTATTTGCTGTGTATGAAATGAAGTCTCAGTGGGTTTTTTTTTAAATTCGTAATTAAGGATTCATCTCCTTCTAGTTGTTAATACTTTGTCCCTCCCTTTATTTCTCCTCAAAAAATTTTTTTAAAAATTACTTGAGCCAAGAACTGGAAATTGAGGGGATGCCCATCAATTGGAGAATGGCTGAACAAGTTGTGGTATGTAATACTATTGTGCTATAAGAATGATGAGCAGGTGGACTTTGGGAAAACCTGGAAAGACTTACATGAACTGATGCTGAGTGAAGTGAACAGAACCAGGACAACATTGTACATAGTAACAGCTACAATGTGTGAGGACTGATTTTGATAGACAGCCCTTCTCAGCAATGCAAGGATCTAAAACTTTTCCAAAGGCTCAGGATGGAAAATGCCATCCATATCCAGAGAAAGAACTATGGAGTTGGAACACAGAGCAAAGCAGACTCTTTTCTCTTTTGTTTTGTTTCTCATGGTTTCTCCCTTTGGTTATAATTCTTCTATGCAATATGACTAATGTGAAAATGTGTTTAATGGGAATGTGTGTGTAGAATGCATATTGGATTGCATGCCATCTTGGGGAGGGAAGAGGGAAGCAGGGGGAGAAAATTTAAAACTTATAGAAGTCAATGTTGAAAACTGAAAATAAATAAATATAAAACAAATTATTTGACCTATTTATGTTCAGGTTCCTTATTTGCAACTCACTGTGGTAAATGATATAATATGCTACTCTGAACATTATTTTTGCCAAACTGCTTTCCAGTTCTCTCTGTAGTTCTTAAATAGGGAATCTATTTCCCAGTGATTTGTGTTCTTTGGGTAATCAAAAACTAGATTATTGTTTATCTGTTTCACTTAACTACTTTTCTATTTTTTACTTCATATCAAATAATTTTATAATAACTAACTTATAATATATTTTTGTTTCTGGTATGCTGTGACCCTTTCGTTCAAATTTTTTTTCATCGTTTCTCTTGAGATGCTAGACGTTTTGTTTCCTCCAAGTGAGTTTTGTTTATTTTGTCTATAAAAAGTATCTACTCGATAATGTGGTATAGTGATCAGTGATCTGATTGTTTAAAATATTTTACATTTTGTGTTCTAATCCATACCTATCATTGGTCTTTTACAATATTTCTTACATTTTATGTTTTCAGTTTCAGTTAAAATAATTGCTTCTAGCTTTCTTCCATCCTCCTTCTGTACCTGGTTTTTAGTTTTCCAGACTTTGGTATCCTTAAGTTCTCTCCACTCTGCCCCTAAATAAAATTTTATTTCTTGGAAGGATCTAATAGTCTATTAAACTATTAAATTGATGAATCTTAGAGTGCTAGCTCCTCCAGGCAAATTTACATTCTGATTGATTGAAAAAAAAAAAAGTCTGAGCAATAAAGTTGTAATTATGGAATTTCAGGTTTTAGTAAGTGGAGGGGGAGGGTAACGAGCTTTCTGGTTCATCTCCCAACCTTAAGTTGCTTCCCACTTTAGTCCATCCTCCACTCAGCTGTCGTAGTGATCTTCTTAAAGCACAGGCTTGATCATGTTAAACCTCTCCCTCCGCCACTCAATAAACTCCAGGGACTTCTGTCTTCTCCATGATCAAATATAAAAATCTTGTTTGTCATTCGGAACCCTTGATAAACTGGCCTCTTCCTGCCTACCTAGTCTTCTTACACCCTACTCCCCTTTACAGAGTCTTCATTAAGTATTATTAAGTATCTATGTGCCAGGCACTATGCCAAGCATTGGAGACACACACACACACACA
This sequence comes from Phalanger gymnotis, assembly GCA_028646595.1. NCBI lineage: Eukaryota > Metazoa > Chordata > Mammalia > Diprotodontia > Phalangeridae > Phalanger > Phalanger gymnotis. The sequence continues at coordinate 111,606,894 of CM053627.1, forward strand.
CACAACAGGCCCTGTTCTCAAGGAGTCTACTGAGAGAGATAACATGCTAACAACTATGTACAAACATACACATATATACATATTTTCAGTCGTGTCTGACTCTTCATGACCCTATTTGTGGTTTTCTTGGCAACAAATACATGTGTGTGTGCATATATGCATACATATATGTATGCGTGTGGGGGTGCATTGGCGATAATCAAAATAGGGAAGACACTAGTACTAAGAGGAATCAGGAAAGACATTTTGCAGAAGATGAGATTTAGTGTGGAAACTGAAAGAAACTAGAATAAGGAGAGAGAGGGGGAGAGAATTCCAGGTATGAGGGAAAGATAGTGAAAATGCCCAGAATTGAAAAATGTAGTATCCCATGTGAGAAGTAGAAAGGAGGCCAGTCTCACTGGATTGAAGAATATGTAGAAGAGATTAAGGTTGTAAGAAAACTGGAGAGGTAGAATGGGGCCAGATTATGAAGGGCTTTGAATGCCAAGCAAGATTTTATATTTGATCTTGGAAATAATAGAACTGTGTTCTTTTTTATAAATTGTGTGGTGTGGATTAAATAAAAATTTGTCCCTCCACTCATGTCAGACTCTCGCTCCGCCTCCAAGAAAATTTTGAGAAGACAAAAATTTTTAATTTTTTTTCTCCCCTGGTAGACTACCTCTTAAATTGTTTAGGTGGTACGGAGCATTTGTACAGGGTTCAGAAGAAGTAATATGTGTTCCATTCATATCCTTTGCTGATGCCCTCACATTTCTTTCTTCTTACTAAAACATAATTATTTTGTCAATTGTCAATTACCTGCTATATGCATATGAACTTGCCATATGTCATCTAGCTCTGCTTAGACCGATATTTGCGTCTGGAATTATAACCTTGGCATGAGTTGAAAGTGAGCAGACAGATATGATCAGGAAGTTAGTGAATCACTTATTAAGAACCTATCATGTTCCAGCAACTGTGCTAGTTTCTTAGGGATGTAAATTTAAAAGTAAAGTAGTCTCTGCCATGGGCTAGGTAGTAGGTGGCTCAGTAGATATAGCACCAGGCCTGGAGTCAGGAAGACCTAATTCAAATGTGCCTTCAAACACTTATTAGCTAAATGACCCTGGGCAAGTCACTTAACCTGTTTACCTCAGTTTCCTCCTCAGTAAAATGAGCTGGAGAAGGAAATGGCAAACCACTCCAGTATCTTTGCCAAGAAAACCCTAAATGGGTTCATGAAGAGTCAGACACAACTGAATAACAACAAAGTTTTGCCTTTAAGGAGCTTATATTCTGTTGGAAGATATGAGAAGTCCCCAGATAAGTAAAGTCAGGAGATAGAACCAGGAAAGATCTCTTGAAGGAAGTGGAACTTGTACAAAGCCAATCTGCATCATTACAAGAGCTTTGTGAAAACATTCCTTCTTTTTTTTTTTAAACAAAAATATATTCTTGTGAATTTCCCAAATATTCTCATTTTTTTAGTTGGTTTTTGCAGGGGGTGGGGGATATTCTTAACTGGATTGATAAAAACAAACATTTCTATATGCAAAGAACAGAAAAAGAGGATTGTATGAGAAACTATAAATCTGTTACATACAGCTTGATTCCTTATTTCTAAGTATGTAAGTTCCAGGATAGCTAGGTGACACAGTGGATAGAGCACAAGGCCTGGAGTCCCGAGTTCAAATCTGGCCTCAGACACTTAGCAGCTATGTAACCCTTGACAAATCACTTAACCCTGTTTGCCTCAGTTTCCTCATCTGTAAAATGACCTGGCAAAGGAAATGGCAAACCACTCCAGAAGTAAAGTCGTAATTATGGAATTATGGAATCTTTGCCAAGAAAACCCCAAATGGGATCACAGAGATTCAGATATAATTAAAACAACTGAACAGCAACATAAGTTCAACATAGTTCTAATGTTCTTCAGCTTATCTGTCTCCCTCTGAACTGCCTTCTGTTTTCATTATATATTTTAAAAAATTGTTCATTGATGCCTTTTTCTTCCTTTTTTTCTGCTTTGGAATCATTATCACTTAACCTCTCTTGTTCAATCCTCTATCCAGTTCACCAAGCTATTTCTCTGCATAGATTATAGGATACTACAATATGTAGTCAAGTAAGAAACTGAAATCATTTTATGGAAATTTTTCAGTATACAGTTATGAATGGTTTTTTAAAATAGTTTTTGGTTGACGACAGTCCCTGTCAATAGTGAGGTAAATTAAGTCATTGCTCTCTGATGTTCTGTACCCTTCAACTTTGAAACAGCTCTCAGGTAATGGAAATACAATGGAGGGGAATTTTTCCCCACAGCGTGAAAAAGGACTCAGGCAGTTTCTCACTGTTTACCGGTGTTCAATAGACTGGGAAGAATTGAAAAGCCTTCCATTCCCATTAATTTTATCCTATTCACCTCTGCTATGAAAAGATATCTTACTGTTCCCCCCACCCCCACCCCAAAATATAATGTTTTGTCATAATTTGTCTTTTGTAAATAGGAGAGCGATGTGGCCTTCATCCCTACAAGTGGTCTTAGTGGAGAAAACCTAATTACAAAATCTCAATCAAGTGAACTAACAAAATGGTATCAAGGAAAATGTTTGTTAGAACAAATTGGTAAGTAAAATTTCCTGACGATATTTTCTGTATTGTTAATTGTTCAGAGCTCTTTAACAAAAGTTTTTTTTTGTAGAGTAGAAATTTGATGTGATTATTAAGAAGGAAAGACATATTTAAATTAGAACTTTGATATCTTTAAGGCTTTATCTTTTTATTCTCCTCAGATTCTTTCAAGCCTCCACAGAGATCTATTGAAAAACCTTTTAGATTATGTGTATCTGATGTTTTTAAAGGTAAGTATTATAATATTTTTCAAAGAGTTTGGTTATTTTCTCACAACGTAGTCATATTATTTCCTAAAATGTTTGTACTTTTATTAAAATTTTACTATAGATGTGAAAACACTAAAATAATAAAAATAAAATAAGCAATGTGATACATTGTCATTAGAGCTGTACCTGCTAGTATCTGTAGATGATACCAAACTGAGAATGAAAGCTTAAACTCTCCTTTTGAAATAATTGATAAATCTGTTAGAGAGTCAGCTTTCCCCAGAATGTAATGTAGTCTGATGATGCTTAGTGGGATCTTGCTGTCCTGAAAGAAAAAATTTCCCAAATTCAATTGTATTTTTTTTCTTTCCTTGCTATTTCATACATTGCATACATTTATATGAACTGGGGCCGGGTTGAATTGTAGTTTGTATTATTATTATTATTGTACTGGTGTATTGTGGAAATTACATTATCTTAGAAATACTTAGTTGGTCATTATAGAAATGTTAATTTGAGTACAGTCTCTTGGAAGCAAAAAGCAAGAACTATAGAGAGATTAATTAATTACTTCATGGGTACACAGTAATTCAGTACATTAGGCTATGGTATAAATTGAAACAGGCCTTCTGGCTCCCAATATATTACTTTAGCTATTAGAAAATATTGTTGTTTTGGATTTTAAAATATTCATTGAGTATTTATTGTGTACAAGCTGTGCTGAGTACAGTATAGATGAGCACACCAAGTATATGATACTGCCCCTGCCATGAACCTCAGAAACTTATGCTTTGATCATGTGTTCTAATACTTGTTATCATCTTATTAAAACTTAAAAGCCCAGTGTTGATCCCTAGCAACGTTCTACACCAGAAAATTAAACAGATGGTTTGTAAGTACTTAAAAAAGAAGGTTGTGGGGACAAAGAGCCAAAATAGCATCAACTAAAAAATCATGCTATACCAAAAATAATTGCCTTTATTGATTCAAAGTAGTATCAACAAACCGGGCTGCTCAGGATTTAACAGCAATAAATAGAAAGTTTTGTGTATAATTTGAAAAACTCAGTTTTATGATTACAGGGTTTAGACTTCTGGCCTGTTAGAAGTTTTATGTGAAAAGGTGCTGGGAGTTTTGGCTGACCACAAGCTCAAAATGAAGCAGTATGCTAAATCTCCTAAAAGAAAGTTAATCCAGCCTTGCATTCAGAGAAGTATAGTATTTCTTTCGTCTTGGGAATATAGTGTTCTTGGACTTCATCTGAATTATTGTTTTCCTTCTTAGCGCTAAGTTTGACAGCGTGTATCTAATTATCAGTTGGAAGGAACTTCTGATGCCAAACCTGGATAAGAATCACCTCTACAACATACTTATTAGCAAATTGTGATTTGAGTCTTTGCAAAGACCTCAAATAAGGGAAACTCGGAACATCCCAAGCCAATCCATTCCACTTTGTAAAGCTCAAATTGTTAGGAAGTTTTCTTTTAGATTAGGCCTAAATTTATATCTTTGCAACTTCCACCCATGCTCAAAGTAGATCAAAGAAGAAAGTAAGCGGACTGGAAACCATGAATGATTGAAGGAGCTTAAAATGCTTAATTTTGAACAAAAAGGCTAAGAGGGGATGTGATAATTTTTTTTTCTTTTGAGTATTTAAAGGGCTAGCAGGTGGAGGAGGAAACTTGTTTTATGTTGTTCTGTAGGATAGAACTAGAATCAGTAAACCAAAATTAAAGAGAAGTAGACTTCTGCACAGCACAAAGCATAATTAAATATAGTAAGAAGCAGATAGGCCTAGCCAACAGTGGAGTGAACCACCCTGTAAATTAGTAGTAATGGTAAGAGCTAGCTTTATATAGTGCCTTAAGGTTTGCAAAGGACTTGACATTTATTTTCTCATTTGATCCTCACAACTCTATGAGGTGAGTACTATTACTCATATTTTACAGATGGGGAAACTGGGGCTGAAAGAGATTAAATGATTTGCCCAGTGTCACACAATGAATGTCTGAGGTAAAATTTGAACTCAGATCTTCCTTACTCCAGATATATCACTCTATTCATTATGCTACCTTCCTATTTTTAGAAGAAGTTAATCAGAAACTGGACAGCTATCTAATATAGAAATGTAAAAAAGGATTCCTCCATTAGGAGAGAAAATCAGAGTACACGACCTTCAAGGTCCCTTCCAATTTTAAGAGTCCATGTTGCTGTATCCACAATTAGAAAAATAATGGAATTACTTAGCTTTTGTCCTTTGCTACACGTTTTTATTGTCATCCACAGTGAGATCTTGATGGTCCTCTAGTAATGCTCTTGTTAGAAGCTGTCCCACGGCCTCCTCTCTAGTTCTGTGTAGACTTAGGTAATTGTGGTTAATGTCTCCAGGAGCCTTCATTTGTTATTGGAAGAAATAGATGAGAGCATGATTCCTATTTCAAAAATAGCCTGAAAGAGTAAATTCACACGTTCACAGTCGAGATTATTCTTTGCTTGTATCTCACAACAAATGTCTTCCACTGAAGACTGAAATTGCCTTTCTGCTACAGCTGTGGTGTCTTCCTGTTCAGGTAACTGTGGAGTTGCACCTGTCATTTTATAACCACTCTTTGAAACTACATTGTAAATGGAAGACTAACTATATTAAGAAGGAAATCTATATCAGATGAGATAACAGAAATCTGAAATAATTTGAGCTTTTTTTTTAACAAATGTTTTAGTTATTGTTTGCATCATTGCTGATTGATAAATTCTAAAATTTAAGCAGAAAAACTGAATACTATATTCCCCATGGATTGTTTTAAGGGATTATTAAATGACAAAAGTTTAAATAAGGGATAGTAGCATCTAGAGCTAGGAGCAACTCAAGGGCCAAAGAGGATGTGGCTTACACAGAGGTGCAGTGATTCAGTGGCAGAGCAACTGGAACCTAGAACCTAGGTCTCCTGGTTTCCATTATAATGTTCTCTTCTCTACACCAGACTTCCCCAAAGTTCAATGTATATTAGTTTGCAATGACCTGTCACTTGTTTTGCAATAAATAATTTTACTTATCATTAGTAGGGATTAAATGGTTTAATTGAATGATTTATTTGGAAGAGGGAGATTTGGATATCAAATATACATGCGTATAGATTCACATATGTATATGTGTGTGTGTGTGTGTGTATACACGCATATACATATACACACATGCATACACATATATGTATATATCCAGTTAAACTAACATAAAGATCACAGTGAGTAGAGCACCAGTCCTGGAGTCAGGAGGACCTGAGTTCAAATTCGGCCTCAGACACTTGACACATGTACTAGCTGGGTGACGTTGGGCAAATCACTTAACCCCAATTGCCCTGCCAAAAAAACAAAAAACAAAAACAAAATAAAATAACATAAAGACAATCAAAAGGAAAGAAGTTTTAAGAAACATGAACTAACTTGAATTACAGGATTGTCGTAACCTTCATAGAATAACATACTCAGTCCTTATTTAAGAACTATTTCAAGAAATTTCTCAGTGAAATCCAAACAAGGACATTTGTCATATAAAGAAAAGCTCAGTTATTTTAAATTAACATTATTTATCTCACTATACTTAAATTTGAACTGTTATTTTGCCACGACTAAGAAAATCCTAAAAACTGAGTAGAATACATATAACATAGGCAGACTTTGAATAATATTTGAATACTTTAAAAATTACTTAGAAATATGAATAATTTCTTTTGAGCTGATGGGAACATACTTACAAATTTAGAATTATAAAGGAATCTTAGAATCTAGTTCAACCTCATCATTTTACTGATTAGGTAATAGAATGTTAGCAATATGATACAATTTGGATATAAATAATTTTAAAGTGTTGACATTTTACAGATCAAGGATCTGGATTCTGTGTGACTGGTAAAATTGAAGCTGGTTATATCCAGACTGGTGACCGACTGCTAGCAATGCCTCCTAATGAAACTTGCACTGCAAAAGGTATGCATCTCTGTGCAGTTTTCTGTTGCTAAATGTTGAGAAGGCATAGTCTGTATAGCAAATTATTGACCAAAGAGTAAACAACTAGTTACTGAAATTGTAACTGATTGTCAAAATGATACTAACTGTTGAAGTTAAATTGAGAAAACATTAAACGATTTCTTCTGATGTGACTGTATGTGTAAATGTCTATGTGGTTTTATAATTGTGTCAGGATTTTCTGTGACATTGATTTCAACAGCCCATGTAAGAGGTAGTTTTCAGAAATATGAAGTTTTCCCAAGTCATTTTAAACTTATTTTGTGTCGGATGAAGGATGACAGGAGTTGTACCATTTGTAGAAGTTTGAATTGTACTCATACCTGACTCCTGACACCCAGTGGCAAGACAGCTTATTGCACTTCATTGTTTTAGTTACTGTGAAGTAACAGCTTTGAAAAATGTGCAAGAGAGCTTGTTTAGTGGGTTGGGATTTTAAGTTATAAAACTTTTTGCTAAATTATAGATATGCTATAAATGTGTATCAACTTCTCACTCTCCCTTTAGGGGGTTAGCATTAACTCTAAAAGAGGGTCAAAGAATTTCAAGTATATTACTCTAGTGCCAGAATCTACCTTATTCCCTTTATTGCTTATCTGGTTATAAATTATTTTCAGATTCATAAATGTATGTATTTAATTGTATACTATCTTGGGAACCTTTAAGTTAAAGTGACAACAACAATAATAATGATAGCTAGCATTTATTTAACACTTAAGGTTCAAAAAGTGCTTTCCATTTGTTATCTCACTTGATCCTCACAACAGTTCCAAAATTTTTGACTTTAGTACAGAAGTAAGACACTGAATTAGAATTGTTCATAGATCTGTTAAGCTGACTGTTAACAGATGCTGACTTTAAAAGATATAGTTTATTTTTAAATCAGCATTTTCTCTTCTCTTTTATTCTTAAGCCATATATTGTGCACACAAAATTAGATCTGATTACATGCTGAGTTGGTTTTGCAACGTGTCATGCATTTTGTTTTTGTTAATTCATTCTATTTGATAACATATTCCTGGAAAATTATAAACAGTTACTAAGTGTCAGCTTAAATAACAAAACTCAACCTCAAGGAAGTTACTAAGTGAAATTGACAAAGTATAAAAATCAAAATTATAACTTTTGTCCCATACTTATTTTGCTTAAGTATTTTGTTATCATTTAGAATATTGAATGCCAGAAGTAGGAACAAAACTGAAATGAATTATAAGACTTGGAACTACACTTAGCATCTTAGAGGTCCTTAGAGATACAGTTTAAAACTCTTCCCATTATCATTATCTATAATTTTGTTTAATACCAATTGCCTAAAGGTGTCCTATGAGTCGTTAAGGCAATGTAAGAGTTGCCTTAGTAAAAATTGAAGTTTCCAGAAAAACTGCATATCTGAAACTAAAAATCATTTGAAGACCAGTAGATTACTTTGATTATACTCTTATTCTTTTTAACTCTTCATGCCTCTCTCCCTGCATTATGACACCACCTTTAGTCTGAATGATTCTTGGGCAAATCTGTTTTTCACATTTGAAGCAGGGATTTGACTGAATGATGAATCTAAAACCGTAGGGACCCTCACTAATTAACTGGACCTCAGATTGAACTCATTTTTAAAAAAATTGGACTTAAAATTTAAAAGTTTTTTTTCTAAAAGGCAGAGTAAATCCCACAAGTGAATCAGTTAGAACTAGAATTAAGCCTACTTTCCAAAACTGTTGACTTGTAAACCTTAAATTTTTTTTTCAAACCTCAACTGAACTTACATTTCATATTGTTCAACATAATAGTCACTGTTTAGCTAATTCATTAGAAACATTTAAATTAATCTGTGACTTTTTTTAAATTAAATTTTTTAAATGGAGGTCAGAAAGAGACAGTGTTGTATAGCAGAAAGAGTACTGGATGTGTAGTTAGAAGACCTGAGTTCAAATTCTGGTTCTGTTACCCCACCCTTTGAGGTGGGTACTGTTATTATTCCCATTTTACAGATGAGGATATTGAGGCAGACAGTGGTTAAGACTTGTTTAGGATTACATGGTTAGTAAATGTCTGAAGCAGGATTTGAATTAAGCTTTTGCTGGCTCCAAGAACCCTTCAGGAGAAGGGAAGGCTAAATAGGGAAGGTTTTGGCAGCTACCTGCAGCACTCTTGTATGTGCCTGTTGGGTGTGATAGACTGTACTGGGGATTTCCTGTTTTTGAATATCCCCTGAACTAAGAATAGTTTTGAAAATATAGTTTTGTTGTACATTTTAAAATACAATAAAACTTTATTTACAAATGTAAAACCATTGGGGGTTGGGAGAGATGTGGTACAAAAATAGGAGGAGGACATTGGACTGTAGGCCATTGCTTGCCAACAACTACTAAGAAAAACTGAAAATGCATTGATTTCAGTCCCTTATATTTCTAAGCCTCAGTGAACCAGTAACACATAGAGTTTCAGGACTATCAGCGTGACAAGAGAACAATGTCAGAACAATAAAGTCATGTTATACATTTCTAGGAGAGAATGAAGCGTGAGTAGTAACAGTGTTGAAGGTCTATGCAGAATATTTTGCCTTAGAGAAATACATCCTCTTTGAATCAAGACATAAAGGTGGTGATTAGTATGAGAGAGATGTAGATGTCATTTATCTCAGTTGTCCGAAAGGCCTTAACAAAATATTTTCTAAAGTCTAACTTGCAAAAATGAACTCAAATTAAGGGAGATGATAAATGGCAAGAGCATTTCATTCTAAGAAGGTACATGAAAAATGTCAAAGGAATTACTATATTCATTAGCCTCATTTTTTTAGATCTTCAAAAATGATCAAGGAAAAAAGTATGCTTTAAACCAATAATGGTCATTTGTAAGATCTTATGATTTAGAACATAGTCAGAAAAAGAAATCCTCAGTGTACTTAAAAACCCTTAATAGATGATGGACTGTTTGAGATACGGTGACCCTAGATACATCATTCAGTATTTGATCTTCCGATACTTTTTGTATCCAAGATCTCATCAGTGTGGGCGCTCACATTAACAATGCAAGCGTTAATCTTTCCTCATCTTCTCAATCTTAGATTCAGCAAATATTTGACTAGCTTCTTTGTGCATTGTACTGTGCTGTTTGTTTGGGAGTTGGGAGATGAAGAAAACATGGACATATTGATAGGCAGTAGAGAAGCAACTTTTAGGGACACAAGTAGAAAGAGACACAGAGAAGTGACAGATAAGTGGAAAAAATGAGGCTGGCAAAGGGAGAAATCCCCTGGAGAAGACTTGAAAGAATGGGAGCAATTATGCATGTTGGAGGGGTGTGCCTTGGCAAGGGGAAGGGCTATTTTTCTTGTGAAATGGGTAAAGGAGATAGTAGTGTTAGGCTCTGAGTAATGTGAGATGAGAAAGAGAGGACAAGAAAGAACATATACAATAATGAAGGAAAATGGCCTATTTTTCAGTGAAAAGTGAGGCAAAATTTCAGCTGTGAGGGTGAGGGAAGGGAGAGCCGTAGAAGGTTGAGGAGGGATGAAAAGGTTTGGAAGAGTTGCTGCGGTAAGGGAATAGGAATCGATTAGTGAAGGACTGCTTTGCCACAGTGAAGGGCCACTTGATACCATGTAACAGAAATTTGTAGTGGACTCAGTGAGCAGGATTTCATGATCTTCTCTATTTTGATTAGCAGCATTTGAATACAAGTGAAAGCAGCAAATTGTATGAGTGACCCAAGGCTGAGCGGGCATGATCTTTGATAGGATAAGTGAAGCAGGGACTTGAGATGAACAAGATGTGGAAGGCAGGAGAGCGTGCTTTGGCAGGGTGATAACTTATAAAGAACTGAAAAGTGGCGAAAGTGTAGGCCACAAGGTAAAAAACCAGGGTTAGGGGATTCAAGGCAGAGGGAGAGAGGGAATGAGAACGTTTGTGATCAGAGAAAGGCACTTCCTTTATCTTGCTTTCGGCAATCACTTCCCATCTCTTGGTGGCACTTTCCCAAAACCCTGCAAAGAAAGAGGTTAAACTAGCTCTGTAAGTCCCTAATAGCTCTAGACACTATGAACTTTTCTAAAGTATCATGCCTAGTTTGTATTTATGCCTAGTTTAACTCTACTTTAAAGTTCTGCTTGTGAAAGATTTTGATATATAAATGATGTCCCTCTACATAAGGACCAACTGCTGACTTGTGGTCAGTCAGAAAGGTCTCTAATTAATTAATCATATCTGGATAATTAAAAGATGTTATTTTTCTCTAAGACTTTTCATATTGTTAATTATACTTTGTAGTGTGTGTCCTATAACCAAACTTGTCTGAACCATTATGCCAAGTTGCTGGCCCCATATAAAATGTAATTTAACCCTCCCTCTCCCTGTTCCTGAGAATGCTGCATAACAAAGACATAAATATTATTGTTTAGAAATTAAGTTAATAAAGGTTCATAATTGACTATGAATGGTTAGAAATCATTCCACTGAAAAATATATTTTCAGTTGGAATAACTGCCTTTAGAAAGAGAATGGTGAATGAAAAGTTTGACCAAAGTCAAGTAGACAAAGAGGATCATTAAATTTGTAAATGCTTTTCTCTTAAGAGATTTGTGCTTTATGTAATATATTTAAAGTTGCTTCCAGTCACTAGAAAAAATACTAAAAAGGTTTTTTGTTCTCTGTGTCTCCTCTGGACAAGGGGATGTTCCCAGCCTGTGAAATTCCAACTCAGATTTCTCTAGATTATAATATTAGTGGATGTTGTCATGCTAGGTTTACCAGTGATTCCACCAAGCTTTTGGTTGGCCCTCATCACCAAACTTTCCTTTTCATTGGCTTGACATACTCTTGCCAAACAGAAGAGGAGTCTGTGGGAAAGGTACAGAAAAGAACTTACAGGGAATATTAATCTTGAAATTTAATTTTAAAATTCTTCAAGATGTTATCCAAATAATCTTTCATGTTGCACTTTTCTAGTTCTTTTTGTTTATTTCCTGCCTTTGAATATGAGTCTGAGGGAAAATTTCAAGGCAGGCTACTTATCTCTTCTGTTTTCAAAAACTTCTGGAAAATGACATGCTGTGTCTTTGTATGACAGACTAAACATAACACTACTTTATATTGTAATGTAAGTCTCTTTCTGTCTTCAGAAAAGGTGGTGAAGAACTGTTGACCATTCCCCAGAAAACTTGAACTTAAAATCTTTATGAAATAAGGAGAAAGCAACTTTTTATGGGCAAATAAAAGTCATGTTATATTAAGGTGATACCTTAGCAAAGTAAAGTCTAGAGGAAGTATTTGACTTTCAGTCAGACTTTTTACTATTTAGCCATTCATATTGAAAATGATGAGTAATGACTAATGAGGCCTAAACGGCCCAAAATCCTTTGGTTGTTTATAGCTAGGTGTCTAGGTATTTCACTAATACTTTGGTTCTTACTCATTTCCAGGAATCATGCTACATGATGAACCTGTTGACTGGGCAGCAGCAGGAGATCACGTTAGTCTCACCTTGGTTGGTATGGATATCATCAAAATCAAGTGAGTACAAAAATTCGTTTAAGCTGTTTTGAATATGGATCCTTAAGATGTGTGTGTGTGTGTGTGTGTGTGTGTGTGTGTGTAATATATGTGTATAATACACACACACACACACATACGTGTGAACTCAGTGAATCATTTGAAACTCACTGAATTATTTGGAAAAAAAAAAGGCTGCCTTCATATTTACTGTGAACTTCTGCTTTGGTTCTAGTGATCTTTTAATACTAATTAGCCAAACCTTAGTTAAAACAGTAGTAATGATTATCAGTGAACATGGTTATTACATTCTTTGAATGGGGTTTTGCAAGATAAGAAAACGATTGAAGATTACTGATGTAGAAACCACATTAACCCTAAACTAGAAGGGCGTATTCACAAAAAGTCCCTAATTAACTGCTGTACCTTTATTTGTAAACCAAACTGAATTGATTGAAAGGCATTTCCACTATATGCAAATATGTTTCTTACCCCCTTCTTTTGCAGTGTTGGTTGTATTTTCTGCGGTCCCAAAGAACCCATAAAAGCCTGTACTCGTTTCAGAGCTCGAATCCTCATCTTTAATATTGAAATTCCCATCACTAAAGGATTCCCTGTAAGTTTTTTAATGTGTTTATTTTGTTTTTTTAAACTTAAAATGTTACTATTTTTAGAAACTTTATGTTTCAAAGTAACTTTCAGCCAAAATAAAAGTAAAAACCTTAACTACTAACCTGTACTATTGACACAGTGGTTCTACAGCTGTCATGAAATAAGTTATATGGAAAATTTGAACTGAAATGCTGCTAGAAGTGATTACAGAGGGATTAATCTACCATTAAGGAAACTCCATTTTAGACCTTATGTGTTGGAACAGGGGAAGAAGAAAACGTTTCAAGAGTTTTAAAATCTTGCAGAATCATCTCAGTAGAAGGATGTTGTGCATATTGATGGTTTGTGTATGTTAATGTCACACATAGTTACTGCAGTCACACACAGTTAAATGGCACACATAGTTGTGCCAAGTAGCCAACATTACCGTGACTGAGCCTTTCAGAATAGCTTCCTTAATGCTCTATAGTAGAGAATAAAATTTAAAACTTGGAGTAGTAATTTTTAAAAAAAATAAGGTGTCATTCAGAAAATATTTTGCAGTAGGTGACACCAATCATTATGTACAAAAAAATTCACAGTTAGGAAAATTAAAAAGGATACCTTTTCCACTGACTATAGAAACCAGCCAACTTCTCAAACAGATCAGAACTAAGACAGGACTTGTTGGCGACTGTCATGGTAGGGTAGTTAGTCATGAAGCATATTATTTATGGATCATAGTGGTTGTTCACATAGTGAAGTGAGTTAAGGTAGTATCTTAAGTGCTTCAGGCTAATTTACAAGTTTACAACAGATTGATCCTTGAAAGTTTTGCAGAATGGAAAATGTGGAAAACAGTAGCAGGGTAGAAATATCTTTTATTTTTATACACACACACACGTGTGTGTGTAATACATGTGTGTGTATTTATATATGTATATACACACACATATATGTGTATAAAGATTTCATATATATGAATAGTAATAGCTGACATTTACATAACTCTTAAGGTTTGCATAATGACATATACACAATCCAACATTAGCATATAGTAGGCATTGAATAAATGTTTGTTGACTGAGACACCCACGTAGTAAAGTAAAAGGTAATATCTAGAAGTATATCTTCAGTAAAATTTTCTTAGATATGAATTAAAAATCTTTAAATTAGTCTTTTTTCATAACAAAGAAATGACATTCTTTAGAAACTGTATTTTGTGGTATATTTCTTTGGAAGTTTATATTCTCTCAGGGATGACACCAACACTGATAGCATAGAAAATCAATCCAGGTATTTTTCTAGAAGGTTTCTTCTACATTATTAGTTCAAAATTTTTTCTCCCTTAGTCAAACCTTATATTTCATAAGCATATCTTTCGGTGGGATTGAATTATTTGTTACTTGGACAACATAAATGTCATCAATTAATACGTTTGAAAAAAATTAAGGTAGCACCATCAGCAGGTTTTTAAGAATAAATTAGTGATTGTAATTTGGGAGTAAAGATGGAATATGGTTAAATTTATAACTTACTTATATGCATATATGCATATTACATGTATGTGTGTGTGTGTATGTGTAATATACCTAGATATATATCTTTGAAGTTAAGTAAGAAAAATTCAATTTTTAGAGCTTTACTTATTTCACATGCCATTATAGTAATTAGTGAAAAATGTTTATAAATGGAGAGCATGACTCAGGAATGATACTCTGTAATTCTTCCTCATATTATGGACTTTCCTCCAAGAAAAGACAGAGTGAAAACATTTTTGTTTCATTGAAAAGTATATATGACGTGGGAAATTTCAATAAATTCTGCTTTTATTTTAAGAAACTTTGAAAAATTCATTGTTGAGAAATTGATGACTGAGCAAGTGCAAGTTACTTTTTTCTGATGCTCAACTCATTCTTAGAAAGCCGTATATCCTGCAAGTGAAAAGGGTGGAGAAATTACTAAATGTTTTTACTCATGCAACTCTGTGGATTGCAATTCACAGCGTTATTTGCCAATAAAGGCCATAGAGAGGTCAGTTGTTACTCTAAATAGTAATACCGTCTTCCTGTCTGCTGTAGATTCTAAATTATGAAACGAAAGTTTTAAGGTACCAGCTTAATCAAATTCTACTTTAATATAATGGTAAGAGCCCTAATCTTGGAATTGTAAGACCCCCAGGCTAAGTTCTCGTATTACCACTTCACCAGATGCGTGGTTCTGGGCAAGTCACCTGATATTTGTGCTCCGGGGTGGTTTTGTGGGAGGCCTTTTAAACTTTAAAAATTTTATATAAATGTGCATTATTAATTCATAACCAAATACCAAATTTATATTTAATGATAAATTCAACAGGCATTTGTCGAACAGAAGTTTTATGTATAGTTTTGTGTCTTAGGAACAGGACAATCACAAAGTATAGCTAAGACTTGATCTCTGCTGTCAGAGGTTATACAGTCTAATAGGAAGAATAATACAGATGTACAAATACCGTGATGAAATATGCTTCAAAAAATGAGATTTACAATCAGACTAGTTCATCATTCTCTGTTGATTTTAGAGTAGCTAGTGAGTTTGAGGGGTGGGAGGAATGGAAATATCTCCTTTAAGTGTTTTGATTAGGTTTTTCTGCTGCTTGCCCTAGAGAGCAAAACACAGGAACTGGGGGTTGAAGTTGCTGGGAGGCAGATTTTGATTCATCGTAAGGAAAATCTTAATAGAGCTGCTGAAGAGTGGAATGCACTTCTTAGTTTTTGGTTCCTTGAAGGTTTCCAAACAGGCTTAATGAGTACTTGTTGGGGATGTTATAGATGGATTCCTGTTAAGAAATGGGTGGAGCTAGATAATCTCTGAGGTCTCTTTCATTTGGAGGATCCTGTAATTGGAAAAAGGTGAGTGAAAAAAAAATGTACTTCATATTGATTGAGTTCAGATAAAATGATATTTTTATTAAGAGGCAATGGATTATTTAGTACAGGGTTGGGAAACCTGTGTCCTCAAGGGTATTTGTTCTGTGAACTTTGGATTCAGTAGAACCTAGAGGGCCACATGAGGCCTTAAGGCCTCAGGTTCCCCATTCCTGATCTAGTATGCTTTAGTCAACAGTATATGCCTATCTATCAACATAGAAACCATCCATTCTTGACTAGAAAACCACTCCTGCCTGCCATCCACCTGGATTAGGGCCTGCACGATAAACCCTTAAGTGTCATGTTCTAAATTGTTACAGCTACACATCTGAGAAGAAACCGGGAAGTAGCCATGTTTGTCACCTGGACTATGCCCTAATACCCCCACTTCCTGGTTCTAGCTTTCTCTCAGATAATCTTAACCCTGTGAGCAATTCTTCCTTGGTAGTCTGCCGTTGAAAACTTGATTCAGGTGAGGAAATCAAGGCCTAGGGAGGTAAAATGATTTGCCCTAAGTTTACATAGAAAATCAGTGGCAGACTAAACCAGTCCATAAGACTATTGATTTAAAATTCAATTAAATAAACATTTACTAAATGCCCCAGACATGATTGATACTGTGATAGTGCTAAGGGTATTAAAAACAAACACAAAAGACTCTGCCTTAAGGAACTGATAGTCTACTGAAAGGATCCCACATATACACAGATAAATGCAAGGTAATTGGAAGGAAAGAATGCTAACAACTGGGCATGGGCATTTGGATGAGGGTGGAGAGTGAAAAATTTCACAGAGGAGATGCCAGCTCAGCTGAGCCTAAAGAATACTAAGGATCCTAAGGGGTAAAAGTTGAGACAGAGCACATCCTGAACATGAGGGACAGCCTGGGTAAAGACAGAGAGAGACAAGAAATGGGATGTCACATCTGGGGAGCTATAAACCAGCTTGGCTGAAATGTAGAGTGTGAGACAGGGGTTAGCACGAAATAACTTGAAAGAAAGATTGAAGCCTAATTGTAGTTGACTTTAAATGACACACTGAGGAGTTTGAGGGACAGAAGGGAGCTATTGAAGGTTTTTTAGCGACAGAATTACATGATTAGGCCTTTGCTTTAGGAAAATTGTTTTGGCAGCTGCATAAATGATGTATTGGACAGAGGAGAGAATTATATGTAAAATTAATTTTGCTGAGTTAAGGAATGTAGCTTAGTTGTCTGCTTTGTTGTAGCAAACAGCAGTGAGTTAGCCAGGGATTCTTGATAGAAGCTGATATTCTCTGAGAGTAAACAGTCTGGGTCTACCTACCTTGAGAGCAAATACCCAACACAACTCAGTGGCTCATGGTCTCATTATAGGGTAGCATATTGTACTAACTGGTATGAATGTGAGTCTGTCATCAAAAATATATCCTGCAAATCAATGCTCAAGCTCTCTAATAAAGATGAGATGATACATCTGATACATTTTAGAGAGAATTTTTTTAAAGGGGTAATAATTTTTCCATGTTAAAAGGTAAAACTTCAGTTATCTGGAAATTCACTTATGTATAACATTTTATATGACTTTGGTATCTTTTTGATGCCACCATTCAGGGAATCAGGGATTTATACCCCTGGGTCTATGGTCATTCCTCTCTACTACTGCAGTGTCCCTTCTCACACCCTGCCTAGTCCAGAAAAGCAGACCATTTAAAGGACACTATTTTGCTTCAGGTCAGAAGAATCTCTGTTTATGGATTTCACTGTCTTCTTGGGCACACAGTGTATCTACAACTCATTTATACTCTTGATTACTTTGGGAAAGATGGATTAGGCAAGGAAGTGTGATACTTTGCATGTATTATACAGTGCCATCTGCACAATGAATATTCATTGAATGAGGAGAAAAAAAAAACCCATAATAAAATGGAAAGAGCATTGGCCAGGGAGTCAGGACATCAAGAACAGTTGTAATTTCTCATCTGATAAAATGAAGGCTTGATCTCTAAGATCATCCTAAATTTCCAACGTTCCACTATTATATGTCTCTTGTTTTCCAACAATGCTGGAAAAGCACATGTTACTGTAGTGTACACTGAGCACGGTAGTCAGATGAATGAGAGAGAGAGAGAGAGAGAGAGAGAGAGAGAGAGAGAGAGAGAGAGAGAAAGTATGTGTGTATTGTAACATTGACACCTTCAAGGAGCTTCCAGTCTTGTTAGGGAGGTCAAAACTGTCAAACCTCAAACAATTAGAGAACAGTATAAGAGATTGTACATATAAATGCTAAATTAAATATAGCCAAGTGCTAAAATATATAGTATAAGATGAGCTGCTATGTGGCATATTTTTAGTTGTTCTTCAATTTTTATCTTAGGTGCTGTTACACTATCAAACTGTAAGTGAACCTGCTACCATCAGAAGATTGATTAGTGTCCTACACAAAAGCACTGGCGAAGTCACAAAGAAAAAACCCAAGTGAGTGTTTCACAGTGTAGAAATACCAGCAAGTAGTGTAAATAGTGCTTTAGGCTCATTTTATAAAATATCGTTCTTTATAGTAAATAGAATACATTAGAAGTAGTTCTAGAAACCATATTCTCATTAATTTTTTTTAAATTGATAGTAAGCCCTTATTAATTTATATAGTTGAATGCTAATAAAATAGATTTTCATATATATATTCATATATATATTCATGTATTTCAAATAATCATATATTGATTATTTCTGAGAATAAACTGTGGAAGTGTATAGTGTTAGATGTTATCAAATCCTATATGTTAAGTGTTAAAGTTTAAATTATCACTAATTTTTCAGATGAAATTGTATTTTTCTTGCCAGCAGGATTCACGTATACACGCACACTTTCTCCCTCCCTCTCTCTCTCTGTCTGTCTCTCTCTGTCTGTCTCTCTCTCTCTCTCCCCCACCCTCCCCTCCCCTGCCCCTCTTCTAAGCCACATGACTACTTCGCTGAAGTTTATTCACCTTGCCAGCTTAAGATCTTGTAGTTTTTAACTACTGTTCTTGGCTTGACCTTGTTCCCCGGTAGTCTGGCTATGTGTTAGCACCTGCTGTGTCTGCTGCCAAGATAATATTCCACTTTGACGAAATTGCAGTTATTTAGTAGGAAAACTTGTACTCTGAAGACATACTGTTCCTGAGAGAAGGTACAGATTATTTCTTCCTCATAATCAAGTCCTTGGTGTTGGATCCTTTCTAAAAAATACCCAGTTTCTACAGAATTGTGATCCTCAAGTATGTTCAGAAACACAAGAATTGGTCTTCCTAATCACTCAAGGGACCATATCCTTCTCCTATTTTAGATCATATTATATGGAAACCTACTGGGCCAAAATCCTTTTCTAGAATGATTTGAGAAAGATACCTGTTGTATTTTCTGTTGGGGAAAATATCACTTTAAAGAAACAGGCTAACTAGTAAGTATAGAAACTGGCATTTATAGTTGGTTTTGCATGATAGAAAAACACTTTACAGGTCATTTAACATTTCCTTGATACATCTAATGATAAGGAGCTCACTGTCTCATTTATTTTGGGTCAGCTCTATTGAAAATTTTTCTTTTTATTGAGTGAAAATTTGCTTCCTTAATCATAGCTTCCAATTTTGCCTTCTGGCACAACCTTCTTCCACACAACAGTCTTTGGAGAA
Source organism: Phalanger gymnotis (assembly GCA_028646595.1). Lineage (NCBI taxonomy): Eukaryota > Metazoa > Chordata > Mammalia > Diprotodontia > Phalangeridae > Phalanger > Phalanger gymnotis. The sequence continues at coordinate 111,626,379 of CM053627.1, forward strand.
AATTATGTAATCCTTAAGACTGAGCATCCCTAATTCCCTATATGACATACATAGTGTCATAAGATCTTAACTTTTGTTCTGAAATAAGCCTTAGAGGTCATGTAGTCCAACCTCTTCATTTTATAATTGAGAAAACTGAAACCCAGAGAGGTTAATTCATTTGCTTAAGGTCTCGTAGAGCTGGGATTGAAACCCCACTGCTTGTTCTGAGTACAGATCCTGTGCTCATTGTGCTTGACCTTGCTGCCTCCTCTTCATACTTCTCTTGAGAATTTTCAGTTTGTCAGCATCCCTCTGAAAATGTGATGCCAAGAACTTAAACATAATGCCCCAGTTGATGTCAGATTTATGTAAGGTATAGTGTGTCTCACTTAAATCGGGCAGTACTCCTGATGATGCATTGCAAGACTGCTTTAGCTTTTTTGGTAACTGTCATGTTGTTGGCTCATATTAACCTTAAAATTTATTTTAAAACCCTGTCTTTTTCATGTAAGCCACTATTCAGCCGAATCTTCTATTCTCTATATGTACAGTTAGGCTTTTGATCCAAAGTTCAGAACAGTTATTCTGATTGTTACACTTCAGATATAATAAGGATAATGTAATTTTGTTAGTTTTAACCTACTTAATTCTATAGTTATTTTTAAATACTGCTTCTGACATACAACATATTAAATGACTTTCTAAGGTTTATGTCATCTGATGATTTTTATCCCTGAGCCCTTATCCAAATTGATGATCATATTGAATAGAACAAAAAGCAGAGTCCTGTGGAAATGCACTAGATTTGTCTCCAGGTTAACATGATTCCATTAATCAGTCATTGTATTTGATTGTGAAACTTTCTGTTATCATCCAGTCTACTTTTTTTCTTCTTGTCTGTAATAATGTCATGACAAATTTTGTTAGATGCCTCATTGAAATCAATGTAAACTATCTTTGGTTTTCTCCCGATCTACCAGTCTCTGAATCATATTTTTAAATAATGAAAATTGCTCATTTGGGCATGACTTGTGCTTACCACAATATGATTTGTAATTATCACCCTTTTTTGAGTGCTCATAAACAATAATTTAGATAAAGGCACTATGTAAATGTTAAAGCACTATAAAATGTCAGTTGTTACTTTTTAAAGATTTTTGAGGTTGCTTCAATTAAACATATAGCTCCTCCCTTTTCAAAAATTAGTTCATCATTTGTCTTTATTCAGCTTTCTTGGACTACTTTTGTGATTCACAGTTCCTCAAAGATTGCCAACAGCAATCTAGTGGTCACATTTGCAAGTTATTTCAATTCTCTATAGTAGAATTTGTGTAGATACTTAAATTTATTTAAAGTAGCTAGGGTGTCCTTTTATTTTTCTTGGGCTTCTTCATTGTTCTTAGACTTGCATTCTTTCTTAGCCATATTTGAAGATCATTCTACTTAGCAAAGAAGATGGCAGCAAAGTGGGAACAAAGTAATTCTACTTTCTTCTGTTACCTAGGGTCATGTAGGTTGTTCCAAGCAATATTCTTTGCATTCCTTGTTTAGCTCCTTACTTTGAATGTAATTAAAATCTACCTTTTCTTCAGCTTCAGTTCATTTACCACTCTTGCCTTCTTGACATTACAAATTTCTGCCATTCTTAGTTATGTACAGACTTAGTCCTATCTTTTCTTTTTTAGGGGGAGGGGGAAGAGGTAACAAGAATGTATAGTCAAACAAAACGAATTCTTTTTTTTGTTTGTTTTTTTATTTTGTTTGCCAGGGCAATTGAGGCTAAGTGACTTGCCCAAGGTCACACAGCTAGTATATGTGTCAAGTGTCTGAGGCCAGATTTGAACTCAGGTCCTCCTGACTCCAGGGCTGGTGCTCTACTCACTGTGCCACCTAGCTGCCCCCCAAACAAAACAAATTCTAACATTGGTTATGTTCAACAATGAAAAACAAACAAACAAATGTCTCAATCTGTCATCTCTGTCAGGAAATGGGTCCTCCAAATTTGTGGGTGGTTATTATGTTGATCAGAGTTCCCAAGTCCTTTAAAATTATTGTTGTCTACAGTATTGTTATTGTATAGAGTGTGCCGCTCAAGTCTAGGGCACATGGCTTGACTTAAATGCAAGTTGGTAGTCCCTTTTTTCACAGTATCCCTATTCAGATCCATTTCACCAATTACTTCTTCTTGGCTGGTCATAGTAAGCCCAGAGTTATAGTTCTTCTGTCTTTCTTTGCTAAAAACTGAAGTAGTCAGCAAAGGGAGTTAAGAAATTAAAGCAGGTGCTTCCTTTTAGTAGACTTAGTCTTTGAGGATTCAAGGTGTTCCAGATCTGTATTTTCTGTACTTATTCAGCTTGCTACAGCATGTAGAGGTCACTAGTCTTCAATAATAGGTCACATTTAAGTATAGTGCTATAAGGTTTATAATGTTAGCTCTGAAGGCCAAATCCTGCTTCTCTCATTTACTAGTCATGTGATCTTGGACAAGTCACTTAACATCTGTGAATTTCAGTTGCCATATCTATAAAATGAAAATATTTGACTGAATGATTTCAGAGATCTCCAAATTCTATGAATTCTTATGCTCTTTTGTTGTTTTGGGAATGTAATTTGGGTACCACAACAGTGGGAGGGAATGACATCATGGAATGGTCGAGGGAAACTGGGAATTTCCTCTGCTCAAGCATTCTTACCTGTAAGAATATACAAGTTCCTCCTTCACACATTCTTGCCGATAAGAACTTCATTTGGCCTAATAAACACCTTTTAAAAGTCACTGCCCAACAAAAGCTTACAAAGTAGTTCATATATTGATATCAATTCCGTTAGTCTGATAATTTGGTTGCTTTCTTTTTAATCCCTCACTGTTATCTGTTAAACTATGGAAATTTATTAAGTGGAACTTTGATTTGGAGTGGAAAGGTACTTCTGCGAAGAGCTGGTTTGGATAAGCTGCAGAAAGGTCAGAGGGAGCATTAGGTAGCCAGAGAGCAACATCCTATGAGACATCATAGAAATTATAGAAATTGAGATAAATGTATTTTATTTTTTAGTTTTGCCTAGGGCCCTGCTGGTGGGTAGCATGCCTCTTTGCCACTGAACATCATCTTGTTTAAGGTTGATTTTTAGTATACTCAAGGCTGCTGTTATCTGATCCTGACTGTAATAATCCCTGAAGAAAAGGCATTGTAATGATACTGAAAATATTTATGTGTATCAGTGGAAATATATACACAAATTAGTGTTTCTGGATAGCTTTCTTATAATTGATCCAAAATTACACATCTGTGTATATTTGTTTTTTAAAAGATTCCTTTGTCTTTTCATAGTTCATGAAACCCTGGTTTTGCTAATAAGCTTCTTTGTTATATTGCTTTAGTTGTAAATATCTATATTATGTGTCCATATGACTGTGTTTTTTGACAGATTGTTGACTAAAGGCCAGAATGCTTTAGTAGAACTACAGACACAAAGACCTGTTGCTCTTGAATTATACAAAGACTTTAAAGAACTGGGGAGATTCATGCTGCGTTACAGTGGTTCTACTATAGCTGCAGGTGTTGTCACTGAGGTACAGTAATGTGGTTATGGCACTAATTTCAAAATGTCCATATTAAGGTTGAAAGAAAATGTGGAATATAGCAGTAGTACAGAATTTCTGAATTCATTTTCCCCTCTTTTAGTTTATTATTTTTATTTTAAAATGACAAATATTTAAAAATTCATCTGTTCCTCCTACTTTTTCCCCTCCCCCACTGAGCAAATTCAGACATATAAAACAAAAGAAAGGGAAAACCTTCTCCAGGCCAAATTTTATAATTTCACAATATCTTTGTCCTTAAATTATCTATGCAGATCGAGCACATGAAATTATAGTCTTAAGAAGCATTCTATTTTCTTAATTTAAGGAAAACTTTTTAAAAAATAGGATGTGTTAGACATGTAATTCAACACAAAATCTAAACCTGTAAGTCTCATATATTAAGGAATCTTTTATTTTATAGGAGTATTTCTCATTTGGCAAAAGTGAAGAAATAGCTTTATCCTCCCTCGTTTTTGAAATATGATTTTTTTCTGTTTACTGATAGAAAGACCAGAGATATAATAATAAAAATAAAATACCTCAAATGAAATATGATTCCATTTTTTACAATTTACTTTTACATGCCCTTCCAAAACTTGTATGGTATACCAGAAAGAATACTGGCCTATGAATCAGGAGACCTGACTCTAGTCTCAAGTCTTCTACAAACTAGCTACGTACATCATGATCATCATTTGACCTCTAGACTTTCAGTTCTTTAACTGTATACCCATGTCATTGTGTATATACTCTTTGAGATCCCTGCTAGAATTTATATTGTGTGTTTCTGGACTGTGTGACTTTTCAGGAAAAAGCAAATTATGAAAAGCAAGGCCTATCTGCTTGAAGAAAAAAAAAAGCACAGCACACACAGAGAAGTAAAATTCCCCACATTATGATAGTAAATATGAATTTTAGGAGTAAAAAAAAAATCAGATTTAACTTTTAAAAATGTATTTCATGATTGCAGATCTCCATGTAAATTTATGACATTTAAACCAATTGTAATAACTGCTTTTACTAGAATTTTAAGTAACATCAAAGTTAAATTCAAGATATATTTCAGTAATTCAGGGATTGATTATTTTGTTGGTATTTCCTCTACCAATACTGAGAACCTAGTAGACAGTCTTTAAGAGTTACAGTAACTAAAATAATTCATCACGGCTGCAGCCAACTTGGTGATGAGCCATTCTGAGTTCACTGAGGATAGTCCTAAGATGAACAAGAGATGTTCATACTGAATGACCTTTGAGGTTCGTAACAGCTCTAAATCTGTGATCTCATTATCTTTTCTACCTCCATAGTTTTTGAGAACCCAAGGGCATAGCTCTATAACACAGTGCAGTATCTGGATAGGATTTCAGTGTCTGAGGTTATAAATATACTAAATAAAACATTTAAAAAAAAATTAAATTGCCATAGAATAATCAGAATTTGAGAACTTGAAGGGATTTTAGAGATGATCTGGTCCAAACCCTTCATTTTACAAATGTGGAAGAAACTGAATTCCAGAGAAGGGGAATGCCATAGCCCAAGGTCATTCATCTGTGTGTGATTGAGCTGAATCTTAGTGCCCCAAGTCTTCTGGTCTGATGTCTAGTCTTACATTTTTTTCCCTGACAAATTATTGCCTTAGATCGTCCTTTTTAGTCAAACTAAATAGATGTTTTATTTATGGAATCAAGAGTTTGTCATGTTTCTATTCCATTGAATCCACGATCTTACCAGTGTATCCTATTCAACAATACATTTCATAACCCATACATGCCTGTCATCCTGCTAATTAGAAAAATAGATTGGGTTTGCAAGACTATTTGAGAGTTCTCTGGCTAAGCAATTAAGAACCAGTAACTCTTGTGTGAGATGTGAAGATCCACCTGTGGCATGGTGGATAGACAGTTGGCATTGGGGTTAGGAGCACCTCTGACACAAGTATGGCTCTGAGACCCTGGGCAGGTCCTTTAACCCCTTAGTGCCTCAGACAGTTCTCAGAGACTGTAAGCTACAAAATAGATGCTAATCAGCATTGGTAGAGTTTTCAAATGGGTAAAATCCTAGATCTGATTTTTTAAAAAACTAAACATTCAAGTCCAAGATGGTGTCATTTATTTAATATTAAACTAACATTTTAAGTAACTGCTTTCTGCCTTCTCTAGTTACTCTATTCTAAGCTTGCCTTTAAAAAAAAAAAATCCCACAGTTTTATGCTAGCTAATGTTTGTTCCTGATACGAATCTAAAATCACAATTCTGTGAATGAAAATTTATAAATATTCTTCATTCACAAATGATTGACAGGGTTAGTAGTGGTTTGTTCCGTTTGCCAGCAAAAATGTAGTACAAAAATTGTCTAGTTTCTGGTTGCTTGAAGACTTGGACTCTGGATCCTTTTCAGCCACACATTAGCTCTGTGATCTTGGGCATATGCAAAGGTCGAGTGAATGGAATAAAAATAATATCCACAAACCATTTATCTGTTTTTTTTAAATTTTGAGATATTCCAGTATGGTCTGATAGTTTTTAGGTTCTGCTCTGCCTAGAAAATAGGAAGACTGGCATTCCATGTTTTTAAAGATAGCAGCCTCTCCCTGGCCCCCACATCAGTTCATTAATTGCTTGGCAAAAAAATTTTAGATTTATTTATTTATGGTCAAACTAGGCAGATTTGAGTTCTGTATTATTTCTAAGTTTCTTTGTGTTCTAGGTTTAGGGGACTAATTTAATATGTTTGCTTTTATATATCATACAATTCTTTAAGAGTTAGTTATCTAGCACTTAGCCAAAGAATTTCAAGGAGTAATGAAATCAACTGAAAAGTATAAAAGTAGAAAAGTGGTCAGAGATAGAAATTGTGATCTCATTGGAAAGGACAAAAAAAGTTTCTCTTCAGTATGTCAGGTTCATTCCTTGCAGTTCTAAATTTTGTCTGTTGTAAGATTAATTAAATCTTAATAACTGTCCTTTTTTTCTTTCCAGATAAAAGAGTGACAATGGAATCAGGACTTTATCATCTAACCAAAGGCCATAACTCAATCAGACCTCTGTTTTTAAAGAATCCTGTTGCTCCTGTTAAAGAAACAGCATCCATTTGAGCATTTAAAATGAGGAAGAGAAATTTAAGCTGCAGTAGACTATTAGGAAGTATTAACATTTTGTCCTGCAAAACAAAATGCCAACTGACAAGGGAATGCCACCATTGCACCTTCATTTCAAAAATATTTTCCATATGAAATTTTAGTTAGATGGGTGTGGCTCACCAAGAGTTATGGAAATTATCAGAAAAGATGTATTAGAAGATATTAAATCATCATGAAATGGAGTCTTTCCAGCCAAATACCAGAATGTTTACAGTTTTTTTTCTTTTGATTTGTGAATTTACTGCACATTCTTTTAGGAAGATTGACTAAATTAGGCCGTTAGTTTAGTTAAAAGTTAACTTGGATCTTTTTCTCAAGTTGACTGAGGAAGAGTTTCCAGACTTTTCAGAGAAAGGCATATTGTGTCGAGCACAAGAATGCGTCTGCCTGCAAAGTAAATTTGAAAATGTTTTATTTGAAATTAATGGAAGCTGCTCCTCTAGTGACCATATTATTTAAGAAATGTAAAACAAGTAAATAATAAAGTACCCTGGTTTGAGCATAACAGCACAGTGTGTTTTGTTTCCTAGAAATCACTGGAGGTTTGTACACCCTTTACTTAATAGTAATTCTACATTATACTTCTGTAGGGAACTTTCAAGTGAATTCTTAATCATCCTCAGAATAGTAGAACAAGGCTAATCTTTTTTAGAAAACCTTCTTGGATTACTGACCAGGTCCATTTTTCTAACTTACCAATTTCTGTCAGTTTCTTAAGAGTAAGAACTCTGTTATTTAAAGAGAATCTAATCCTATTTATAAAACAGAACAAAGCAGAATCAAAGCCACACAATTGTATAGTTCAGTACAGATTCAATCTAATATGTTTCTTTGAGAATCAAAGTTATAATGAGTAACTGTTACTTTATGAGTGCTTATTGTTGATAAAACAAAATTAGTGATGAAATATCAAGCTTCCCTAATACTGTGTAAGCTAAAGATGAAAATCACTTTATATCTGTGGTTGCTTCATAGTAACCTAACCATACTTGCCAATTTTGGATATACTATATAGGTAGAACTAGGTGTTGCAGATGTAAAAATTTAAGCTTCTTGATCCTAATATGCATAACTCAAGTGAAGGTCAATTATATATGTATAATTGCATGTGTTTTAGACTAATTTATAAAAAATTATTTTTTAAAAAAACCCCACAGATCTAGATTTTTAACTTTGGTAAAGGTGCTTTTTTCATATTTTATTATTTAATATTTTAGTTTTCAGCATTGATTTTCGTAAGATTTTGAGTTATAAATTTTCTCCCCATTTCTACCCTCCCTCCCACTCCAAGATGGCATGTATTTTGATTGCCCTGTTCCCCAGTCAGCCCTCCCTTCTGTTACCCTTCCCCCCCATCCCGTTTCCTCTTACTTTCTTGTAGGACAAGATAGATTTCTATCCCGCATTCACTATACACACACACACGTACACACACATTTATATCTTATTTCCCAGTTGCATGCAAAAACAACTTTTGAGCATCTGGTTTTAAAACTTTGAGTTCCAAATTCTCTCCCCTCTTCCCTTCCCACCCACCCTCCCTAAGAAGGCAAGCAATTCAACATAGGCAACATATGTATCACCATGCAAAACACTTCCACAATAATCATGTTGTGAAAGACTACTATATTTCCCTCTGTCTTATCCTGTCCTCCTTTGTTCAGTTTTCTCCCTTGACCCTGTCCCTTTTCAAAAGTATTTGCTTTTGACTACCTCCTCCCCCTATCTGCCATCCCTTCTGTCATCACTCCTTTTTTATCCCCTTCCCCCACTTTCCTGTGGAGTAAGAAACCCAATTGAGTGTGTATGTTATTCCCTCCTCAAGTCAAATCCGATGACAGCAAGATTTACTCGTTCCCCACCTCTTCCCTTTTTCTTGCCACTTTAAGTGAGATAATTTACCCCATTCTATATCTCTCTTCCTCAATATATTCCTCTGTCACCCCGTGATTTTATTTTATTTTTTTAGATATCATCCCTTCATATTCAACTCACCCTGTGCCCTCTGTCTATATATATGTATATTCTCTTCAACTACCCTAATACTGAGAAAGGTCTTGTGAATCACACACATCATCTTTCCATGTGGGAATGTAAGCAAAACAGTTCAACTTTAGTAAGTCCCTTACGATTTCTCTCTCCTGTTTACCTTTTCATGCTTCTCTTGATTCTTGTCTTTGAAAGTCAAACTTTCTATTCAGTTCTGTTCTGGTCTTTTCACTGAGAAAGCTTGAAAGTCCTCTATTTTATTGAAAATCTATATTTTGCCTTGGAGCATGATACTCAGTTTTGCTGGGTAGGTGATTCTTGGTTTTAATCCTAGCTCCTTTGACTTCCAGAATATCATATTCCAAGCCCTTCAATCCCTTAATGTAGAAGCTGCTAGATCTTGTGTTATCTTGATTATGTTTCCACAGTACTCAAATTGTTTCTTCCTGGCTGCTTGCAGCATTTTCTCCTTGACCTGGGAACTCTAGAATTTGGTGACAATATTCCAAGCAGTTTTCCTTTTGGGATCTTTTTCAAGAGGCAATTGGTGGATTCTTTCAATTTCTACTTTACCCTCTGGCTCTAGAATATCAGGGCAGTTTTCCTTGATAATTTCTTGAAAGATGATGTCTAGGCTCTTTTTTTGATCATGGCTTTCAAGTAGTCCAGTAATTTTTAAATTATCTCTCCTGGATCTATTCTCCATGTCAGTGGTTTTTCCAATGAGATATTTCCCATTGTCTTCCATTTTTTCATTCCTTTGGTTCTGTTTTATAATTTCTTGATTTCTCATGAAGTCTCTAGCTTCCACTTGGTCCAGTCTAATTTTGAAGGTAGTATTTTCTTCACTGGTCTTTTGGACCTCCTCTTTCGTTTGGCTAATTCTGCCTTTCAAGGCATTCTTCTCCTCATTAGCTTTTTGGAACTCTTTTGCCATTTGAGTTAGTCTATTTTTTAAGGTGTCATTTTCTTCAGTACTTTTTTAGGTCTCCTTTAGCAAGTCATTTACTTAGTTTTTATGGTTTTCTTGCATCACTCTCATTTCTCTTCCCAGTTTTTTTCTACTTCTCTTGCTTTTCCAAATCCTTTTTGAGCTCTTCCATGGCCTGAGACCAGTTCATATTTTTCTTGGAGGCTTTTGATGTAGGCTCTTTGACTTTGTTGATTTCTTCTGGCTGTATGTTTTGATCTTTTATGTCACCAAAAAAAGGTTTAATAATGTGTGTCCTTTTTTGCTGCCTGTTCATGATCCCAGCCAACTACTTGAGCCTTGAGCTTTTTGTCAGGGTATGACTGCTTGTAGAGAGTATGTTGTCCCAAGCTTCAGGGGTTTTGTGCTGCTGTTTTCAGAGCTACTACTACTCCACCATCACTGCAAGCTCTGTCACAGCAGGGCACCTCCTCCCCCAAGAACTGCTGACCAGGACCACGACCCAGATCCAAGCAGAGCAAAGCAAAAAAATCTACATCTGCAAAATTCTCCTTGCACTCCCGCTCTGATCTGTGCTTGATTCCTCCCACCATGTGAGCCAGGGACTCCAGAAGCAGCCACAGCTGGAGCTCTGGAAGCAGTTGCAGAGGCTTCCTGCTGCTGCCGCCGCCACCGCCACAGCACCACCTCCGCTAGCCCTGGGGCTGGACTGCTCTCCCCCTGATCCCGCAGTTTTCCCACTAACCTGCTCTGTTTTCTTTGGTGTTTGTGGGTTGAGAAGTCTGGTAACTGCCACAGCTCGATGATTCATGGCCCTCAGGCCTGCTGTGCCCGACTCCCAGTCTGGTTGGTCCTGGCGCAGCCCATGCTGGGCTGTGCTCCACTCCCAGCACCATGTGATAGACCCCAGCCAGCATCCAGGCTATCCTGGGTTGGAGACCTGCTTCCCTCTTCTATTTCATGGGCTCTCCAGCTCTAGAATTTGTTCAGAGCCACTTTTTACAGGTGTTTGGAGGGATTTGGGAGAGAGCTTAAGCCAGTCCCTGCTTTCCAGCCGCCATCTTGGCTCTGCCCCCAGTAAAGATGCTTTTAAAAGTATCTTGTTTGAAAACATTCAGAATGTAAGATATATGGCCATATCTCAGGGCAAATCAATCCTTTTTATTCCAGGGCAAATCATATTTTTCTCCTGCAGCCCAATACAAATGAATCTATTAAGTTTTTATGTGAAAAAGATCTGGTGGACTTTGAGTGGAGTAGAAATTAATTTACTATGTGTGATGTGGCAAAAATATCTAATGTAGTCTTAGGCTTCAGGAAAGAAGTGTACTGACCCAGACAAGGGAAGGGAAGATCCCTCTGCACTCCTACCTGATGGAACCACATGTAGAATACTGTCCTCAGTTCAGAGCACATTTCAGCAGGAAGGGCATTAACAATCCAGAATGCGTCCAGAGGAGGGCAGCCAGAATGATTAAGATTCTGGAGGTTGTGCTGTATGAGGATCATTTGATGTTCATCCTGGAGAAGAGATTACTTTGGGGTTTAGGGCACCCATTTAAGGTTGTTTAAAGAAGGTCATAGAGACAAGGTGTTGGACTGGTTCTACCTGCCCCCCCAGGATGAAACAAAAAGCAACAAATAGAAGTTGTAAGATAGATTCAGATGTAAAGAAGAATTTCCTAATTAGCCTTCTCAAATTCGTAACCAGAGCTCCAAATGGCCTCACTCATTGGCAAATAGTACATACCTTAGAGTGAAAAACACCTAGTAAATTCCAAATCTAGACATGAAACTCAGTCTTTTCAGTGTTTTCCATGACATCATTTTTACTTACATACTTAGATGTGTAACCTGTGAATTACAGAATCTCAGTGAAAAAAATCCTCAGGAGCCATCTGTTCCAACCTGAATCCTCACTACAATACACCTAGCTGTTGATCATCCCACTTTTGTATGAAGAGGTTTTGAAGAAGCTATTTCTACTTTCACAAAGCTCTAATCATTAGCTTTTTTTCCCCTTTATGCCTTTTCAAAATTTGTATCCATTGCTCATTTTTTTTAATGTTAAAAAAAATTAGTTTTCAGCAAACGTGCATTTCCACAAAGAGCAGAAAAATAGGCTTCATTCCACATGAAACTGCATATGTAGATCTTTACCTGTTTTAAACAGTTTGGCTTTTTTAAAAATTATATTTGTATTTGTTATATTTATGCTGTCTGTATCTACATATGCATTTCTTGTTTCCCTCATTGGATTGCAAGCTTCATGGGAGAAGGAATTGGTTCATTTTTGTACCTTGATAGAACATGTATTAAGCACCTTTTACTTGCCAAGCACTGTGCTAGGTTCTAGGAATACAAATACAAGAAAAAATAGTTCCTACTTTCAAGGACATTATATTATTTTTTATTTTTTATTCTTCTCAATTACATGTAAAAAAATTTTTTAACATTCTTTTAAAAAAACTTTTGAGTTTCAAATTCTCTCTTCCCCTCCTGAGTGGCTATAAATATTTTTGCATGTGTAAGAAAGGCCGTACATTCCAGTATGGGCAGACAGTTCATGTAAGGGAAGGGGGAGGTACACATATGGGGACAAATTGGAAAAGTAGTCTGGGGAGTGATGAGTTGACCTGGGTTTTAAGTCAGAATGGGTAAGTGGCGTTGAAGCATCCTCTAATTGAAGTTCCTGGGAGGAACTCTCCAATCCAAGATGGAGTCCTTAGGAGATGAACACATTGCCAGAAAGAGAAGGCTGCTAGGATGGAGAGGAGAGGTTGTCCAGGAGTAATAAGCTGGTTTGGATTAGGAGCTGTATCCACAATGCCTTGCATAGTGCCTAGTATGTAGCCCCTGCGATGAGGCAAATGAGTGGTACCGTGAATAAAGTATCGTGGGTTAGGAAGACTCGAGTTCACTTCCTGCCTAAGAGACTCCCTGGCTGTGTGATTGGTTAAATTACTTAACCTGCCTGTTCTCATCTATGAAGTGAAGATAACAGCACACACCTCACAGGATGGTTGTGAGGAATGAGAAAACATGTAAAGCACTTTTCATTTAAACTTAATCATTTTCAGAGAAGAACAGTGACCTCATGGGGCGATGTCTTGACTTGTGCATGAATTGGATTTAATGCAGAGTTGTGCAAAGGTATCAGAGTTCCAGAGTCATCAAAATCCAATGGCAAGATTAAAAGTCAAGACAACTGAATGCAGTGGATAACCTTGGCGTCTTCAATGTCTAACCAAGCTCTAAGAGCTCTACTAACGCCTGCTTCAGCAACTTTTGTGGCCATTGGAACAAATTATCCTCATTCACCTATTCCACTGGGAGAACTCTTTCATGCTTGGGCTAGATACCCCATTAAATCACCAACAGATACGTGGTCCATTGGATACCCTCAACCAGGTTTAGCCCATCTGCTGAGAGGGTTTACTGGGAGTGGGACCACTGCACATGCTACAGTTTCTTGGAGCCACAGGTAAGAGCTGAGTGCTAGGTGAACACCAAAGATGGATGAGCAATCTTGAAAAAGACTTGGCAAGCCTTCACACCAGAGGTGCTAGTCTTCCTTGACACACTGTCACTGTTACTTTTCCCTCACTTTGAATTTTGTTTTAGTTTAAAAGGCAGTGGGGGTTACAACTTGCCCAGGATCATGCAGGTAGTATCTGAGGCCAGATTTGAACTCAAGTCCTCTTGGCTCCAGGGCTGGGGCTTGTATCAGTAAGGCAAGATTTATGACTTCTTGAAGATGACCGTGAACACGCTTGAATGGTTGAGAATCACAAAGTATGAAAAACTCTTTATGTAGAAGGCAGAGGAAGCATTTATTTAGACACCAGAGTATCCAATCCCAAGACCAATACCCCCAATTCGATATAGTAGCAATTATATTCAAAAAACCAATAAGCCCACCTCAATGTAACTACAAGGAAATTATAACACAGTATTACAGCAAGGAACCAGGTCATCCTGTAACATTTCCCCCTCAAGGGCCTTCCTGTAAACAAATCACTCACGAATCCTAACTCTGCCCAGCACTCTCTTCTGCAGCTCTGTCGATGCTGGCTCTCTCAATGTCGACTCTTTGGCCTCCTCTTGATGTCTGCTCAACTCTGTTTTCCTTCAGTTCTGTCCCTCTTCAATTCTGGTTCTCTCACTCTCTGGGCTCTCCTTATATACAGTCCTAGCTGGCATTTAATTGGCTAGAACTCAGGTCTCTGATGGGCTGAATTCATGATTCATTAGAATTCAGTGCACATACCATTGGCTCTGGGCTTAGCAACTTCCCTTAGGGCCCTGAGGGCTTCACGCCCAAATCAGCTTAGTACCCGGTAAGTAGAGACTTTATGCCTACTTACAAAGAAAGATATAATCAAGCTTTCCCACCTAGCCCCACCTGAGGCCTATTGAATGGGTGGGGAAGATCTTTGATCTCATTAATACTACAATACTCTAACCACTGCACAACCTAGTCGTTCTCCCCACCCCCCACTTTGAAATTAAATTTATGTTTAATTCCCTACTCTCTTGTCTCTAGCCTGCTCTGTTGGACTCTGGACATCTGCAGGTTAGAGGTTGATTCAGTCCAGTTAACACTGTAGCATATGGTAGGAGGTGGCCATCTAATCCTAATTTCTGTCAGAATGCATTTCAATTTTCCCAAAGTTTTTTATTAAATAGTGATTCCATAAATCGGCGTACCTGTTTGACAAGCATTTCAATGCTAGGATTGAATATTACTCAGTACCCTTTGCTAGATCTTTGTCGTCTTTCTCTCGCCCACTGAAGTTAGAATTCCCCAGAGCTCTAGTCCGTACCCAATTCTCTCTCCATGCTCTCTCCTTTAAGCCTTCTAGATTCAATATATCTCATCTTAATCTCTCACCAGAGTTCTAGTTCTCAAACTGCCTGGTATCTCAAATTCAACATGACCAAAACAGAACACGCTTTCCTTCATTTCTCTGTTTCTGTTGATGGTGCTGCAATCCATGCAATCACCCAGGTTTAGTACCTTAGAGTTATTCTTGTCTTTTCCTTCAAGCCTCATATGCAGTTGTCAGATATTTTTGATCTTACCTCCATGGCAGCTCTAGCATCTTATCCCTTTCTCACCACTCCTTTGGCTTTATTCTAAAAAAACCTTCAATGACTTTTTATTGCCTCTAGAATAAAAAGCAAACCCTGGCATTTAAAATGAAGCCCTTTACTGTATGCCTCTTACCTATTTTTATTTTGTATTACTCCTTTGTGTCCTCTCCTTTTCAATAACATTGACTTGTTGGTTTTTCTCAGTACATAAAACTCTTACCTTTGCGCCTTTGCACAAATAGCCCCCCACCACTGAAATGTGCTTCCTTCTCATCTCCATAGTTGTCTTGAATTTTGTCTGGCCACTGGACTTTGATGACTGAAAGAGAGAGTAAGGCTAACAACTTTGTGCAGTTCTGCCTTGCTTAAATCCAATTAATAAGCAAGTCAAGACATCATCCTGTGATGTCATTGGTCCTCTTCAGAAGTAAAGGAAAAAAAACAGCATCATAGAATATCTAACTTCTTTCAAAGTACAGCTCAGGTGCAGCACTTGAATATAAAATTATTTTGCATTTCTTTGTATATTTTATATTTATTTATGTACATATTATATCTTCCTGTGGAACATAAATTCCTCGGGGGCAAGGGACTATGTTTTTGTCCTTGCTCTCTCAGCCCCAAAGACTGCTTCTCATATAGTTGGGGCTTATATTTTTAAATGACACAACTTGAATTGACTCAATTCGTTCTGCTTAGTCTTAGGAGCAGAAGGGTAAAGTTGCACAGGTAAATTTCCCCTTGACATTGGAAAAACTTAAAGATTAGAAACTATCCAAAAAGAGAATGGATTACCTCAGAAGGGTGGCTTTTGTTGTTGTCGATTACTCATGTCAGATTCTTTGTGAACACATTTGAGGTTTTCTTGGCAAATATACTGGAGTGGTTTGCCATTTCCTTCTCCAGCTCATTTGACAGGTGAGGAAAGTGAGGCAAAGAGGGTTAAGTGACTTGCGAAGAGTCTAGTTAAATATCCAAGGCTAGAGTTGAACTCAGGTTCTCCTGACTCCCAGGATAGCACTCTATCTACTGTGCCACCCAGCTGCCCCCAGAAGGTGTTATCGAATAATGGGAAAGAGTACTGGCTTTGGCTCTGAGGTCCTGGGTTCGAGCTCTGATTGTGCCACTTTTCTCAACTATAAAAAGAATGGGTCTGAACCAGCTGGCCTCTAAATCTAAGTCTATGATCCTCTCAATGGAAGTTTTCAAGAGGAGTACTTATTAGTTACATTGTAAGAAAGATTTCAAGCAAGGTTTGGAAGAAATTGATGACCTCCGAAGTCCTTTTCAGCTCAAAATTCTGTCTCTCTAATCTGATAAACTAATCTGCATTGATGGAGATTCAGTGGGGGAATAAAACCATATCAATACATGGGAAAGCCCTTTAAAATGATAAAAAAAAAAAAGTATAATCATTTCAGATCCCCAGCACCTTCAGCTCAGCAAGTTAGATTTTTCCATAAGAATCTAACTCTGGTAAGGACTACTGCATTCCTACATGTCTTTGATTGGCCAACTAAGCTATTGAGTAATGGGTATAAAGAGGGAGGAGACTTAAGTTGAGAAATAAGTAAAGCTATGTGAGCAGAGTCAGCAGAGTTGTAAAATAGTGAAAACAGAAAGTTAGTTAAAATGGCAGGACAGAAGCCCCTTTTGGAATTAGAAAACTTTATTGCTGGTAAATTCACTCGCTGTAATTCACACATAGATTCCTATGACCCATCTACAGGAGAGGTGTATTGCAAAGTTCCAGACAGTGGCAAAGAAGAGGTGAGTCGATTTTTTAAAATGCATTGATAAATTGAGGGCACCATTTTTATAAACAAAAGGAAGAAAAGATGGTGAGTCTGAAGTGGAAATTGTTAAAACTTTTGATGGGTCTTGGGAAATGATTCAAAGCTTCTGAGTTCATTGTATTATAAATAATAGAAACGTAAGATTCTACCCCATTATGGGGTAAAAAATAACTCAGAAATCTGGCTAATCTTAAACTTCAGCCAATCTGTTTTTTTTTCAACATTGTCAACATTTCAGCATAGCCCAATGTAGTTTTGTTTTTAAGTTTTCTAGTTCTATTTAGTTCTATTGCACTTATTTTCTATTTCTTTTTTGTTGTTGTTTTTAGCCATTATTATTTTCTCTTTGCAGAATTGGAGTATCTGATTAGTTACTGTAGTTTCAAAAGTGTTATGTTAGATTCATTAATATGTTTGATGTTTTCTTGTTCCCCTTGCTGCCTTTTCCCCACAAGACATTTCCTAAATTCTCTACCCCTCTGGATTTGGTGTCTGAGAAAATATTGCTGGACTGAAAGAATGAAGTTCTTTAAAGTTATTTCTCTGGGAATTATCTGAAGAATTCTTGTCCGTGCCTTCCTATTGCTTGGAAGTGAAGCTATACTTATGGTTTGGTTTCCCAACCTACTTTTCCTTTCTTCACAAAGTGAAGTTATGATCATGGCATCATAGCTTTGGAGCTGAAAAGGATGTGGGTTTCCAGTAACTACTGTGTGATATTAGCTTGAACCTTTTTTCATTACTTACTATAAAACAATTAAATGGAAATTTTATTTTACCTTTGAATAAAAATTAGTCTGGGAAGGTATGAACTGTTAAAACACTAAAAACCTAATATTTAGTTCCACAAAGCTACTAAGAAGAAAGTTTCCAGAGACCCAGCATTCTTACCACTTATTTCATGGAAATGGTTAATAATTCTTTTCATCCTGTGGGCTATGGGTTTAACATTTCATTTGTGGTCAGGAAATAAAATGTCAGCTAATCCGTAGCTCAAGCTTTGCTGATAAGTTTTTGTTTTTAAGAAGTCACATCTTTTGTGGTTAAGTGCAGAAGTTCTTTACAATTCTCAGAGCTAGAAAGGATTATAGAGATTATCTAGTCATCACAGCTGAGAAGACTGAGATTTGGAGACTACTTGCCCAAGATTGTATGGCTAATAAATGGCAATTGGGACTTGAACTCCATTTCCTTATCTCCTATTAGCGTCCTAACAGTCATGTATCATGGCTGTTTTGGTTCAAAAAAAATTTTGAAGAACTGTCCTACCAGCTTTATTTTGTTTTGTTTTGTCATTTTTATTTTAAACCTTTAGACTTTTGTATTCCTGTAGGTAAATATTAGCAATAAGGTAATGGCTAGTTGGTTAAACTGTAACTAAAACTTTGATTCTGACTTGAGCTAGAGCAGTGTCGTCCTAACACTGGGACCTCCAGAACATTCTCCTTTTATCAGGGCATTTTTAATGGCGAAGAATTATGTATCTGCTATATGTCCTTAAGAATCTTTTCTACCCCTAGAACATAATTAAATTTTAGGGGTTAAGAGGTTAATAGATCATAGGATTTGGAGATAGAAGAGACTAGAGATCATTCCATTCAACCTCCTCATTTTACAGAAATGAGAAAGGTTAGACTGCCCATGGTCACACAGTAACAGAACTAAGGTTTGAAACTCTGCCCTGACCTAAAATCCAGCACTCTTTCCACTGCACTATAGCTGCTTCCTAGTACACATATATGTTTTTGTTTTACACCTCCAAGTTCCCTCGAAAAGGGAGGTCAGCAAGCTGCAGCTAAGGATGGGATTTGGAACATGTGGAGGTCTTAGGGTCTATACAGAAGGAATGAGAAGGAGAGATGATACTTCCATTGTACACCTAATGAGGTTTAAGAAACAGTCTTTGAGAACCACTGGCATAGGTGAAGAGAAATGGGGTAAAGAAAGAAATCTGCCATTGGGCCCCATTAGTGCCTCCTGCTAATACTGAAAGTCACAGCTTTTCAGAAGCCTAAAATCCTGCTTTCTGTAGATCCTATCTGGTGTCTTGTTCAGCATGAGATGATATATGGCCTATCTAGGGGCACAGATCTGCCCTGTAACAGTCTTCTGTCACTAACCAGGACTGAGAGTGCAGATACCTTCCTGCCTAGCCAGTAGCCAGGGTGATTTGAAGACTCCTCATAAGGTCTCCCCTTCCCCTAAATATCTAAAATGTCTGCCTACCTAACTCAGACCCATCCCAGAACACCCTTTACCAATAAATAAAAAAGAAAGAGAAGGGGAGAAAAGGCCTAAAGAAACCAAATAATGTATGAACAGAGACTCATTCAAGTTAGAATTGAAAGAGATCATGTCCAACCTCATTGAAGAAATTTCAATCCAGAGATATATGGTAGCCTGTCAACTATCACACAGCTAGCTAATGGCTAAATCAAAATCATACCTCAGGACTGACTACACAGTGTACTCTTCACTCTGCCACCTTTGAATAAAGAAAAACAAAATTATTGCCTCTTATTTCTTTGCCTCATTCCAGGACTCTATCCAACTACCAGTATCCTCCAGTCTTGCTTTACACAAAGAGGTTTTCTGGATAATGTCACTTACTAAGGGCGACTTCCAGAACTGTTTGTGGATGCTACCACAACCTATTAGTTGTCATATCAGTAAGTCAACAGCAGCTTGCTGACTCTTCCATCTACTTTTCAAAGATAGAAGCAGCAGTCATGGCTGCTAGAGAGGCCTTTCCCCACTGGTCATCCACAAGCACCCAGTATCGCTCTCAGATCATGAATAAGTTGGCAGATCTGCTGGAACAATCCCTGGAGGACTTTGCACAGGCTGAATCAAAAGACCAAGGTAAACCAAGCTCTTCTTCAAATGTTCCACTGCTGGGGAAATCGGGTTTCTAGTCACAGAATGAAAGGGTTAAAATTTGGAAAAGACTTTAGCTATCTAGTTTAAGCCTTTCATTTTATAGCTGTAACACAACCTTCCCACCCTGGCCGGGGCTACTCCTCATCTTCTCTTCATAGGTTGGGTCCACTAGAGAAAAACTATACCATGTTTAAGATATTCTGTGGCATGCTTTATGATCAGGTAACTCAAATTGACAGCTTGTAAATGGCTCGAATTCCTTGGGTGACTTCTCTCCTGGCAGACCTTTCCATAATGAGTTCACAAATGAAAAATCTGTACCACTTGTCTTTCATTCCCCTGTGTCAGAAAGGCAGGGTGGGCTCTTTAGCACTTGGTTCGAAGGGTGCCCTTGAAGAGTTTGGCTTTTGTTTGCATTGAGTGATTCAGCTATTTCATTGAATCTTGTTAAGTGCTAAGCCCCAGGCCCAAGATTTGGGCATCCTTGGTGCCTCCTTGCCTCAGGGTAGGGCTTAGTTTAGACATGAGTTTGAGTGACATGTCTGGGACAGCGGGGGCTCTTGGACCATGTGGGTTTGAGTCTGCCTCTGTGTGGCGATTTTGGGTCGTGTGGGTGAGTCGCATGTGCGACTCACCCCTGACGCTGAAAAAGATATAAAAGCCAGGGGTTGGCCTCTTCTTCCTTGGAGCTCTGAGACACAGCAGAAGTGGCACGTGGCTCTGAGCCAGCCTTGTTGAACTCCCGGCTGAACTCACATGTTAATGGTTCCTTGGGCTCTCGAGATGGTGTTG
>CM053627.1:111647067-111671465 GCA_028646595.1 Phalanger gymnotis
CCTTGGGCTCTCGAGATGGTGTTGATGAAAAGACTCCTGGCAGCTGTAGCTAAGGAGCCCTCCAGCTTGTAAACCCAGATGCTGAGACTTTGTTGAACTCTGGTAACTATGTATTAGGATTTGAATCAGTCAAGGTCTGTCTGTTGAAGTTTGTAATTTGCTTGTATTTTGCTCTGAAGTTCAGGGTGCTGGCTTTTTCCCCTGAACTAAGTGAATGATATTTGTGTGCTGAATTAAAGTAAGCTTGCCAACCCCTTAACCTTGCTCTCCTTATTAAGGCATATCAAAAGAACCTGGGCTTTTTGGCTGTCCGACAGCTTTCTGGGTGCTGGCTGTGGGTGGATCTGGACCCCCCCCCCCCCACAGAAGCTGCTAGTCAGATTGTGGAAACATCCGCCTACCCCCACCCCAGGTTATTACTTCTACAATTCTATCATCAGTCAGGGAATGTTTGGAACAAACTTCTAATGGAGGTGATGTAATTACAATGCTGCTAGCAAGTGTTGGGGTGAAAGACCAACAATGAAAGCACATAGAAGGGCTGCTAGCACAGGTTCTTTATCTGCTTTTCTAAGGGAAGCAACTTTAAGGGGTTTACAATCTCATTTTAATTAAACATTCATATATCATTCACTTAGTTCAGGGGAAAAAGTCAGCACCCTGAACTTCAGAGCACATACAAATGGAAATTACAGACATTTCAACAGACAGGCTTTGTCTGATCAAGACATCACATGCATAGTTACCAAAAAGAGAAGCACCAACATCTGGGTTTTCAAAGCTGGGGAGGGGGTGCTGCTTCAACAGCTACCCAGAGTCTCGTCACCAACACTCTTTCAATGAGAGTGCCTCCCAAAGGCTAACTTCTGAGTTTGTATCTACTTCTTCAGGGTCAAAGGGTGTCACAACCATGTGACTCATGTGACTTAGGCCTTCCCTTGACATAAGTGGTCAAAGACTCCCAATTCAACTAAAGATTCCTCAGTGCTGAGAAGTGCTCCAAAACAAAAAGTACAAAAAAGTTCACTTTGCTTGCCATTACATTTGAAAGGCAAAACTCATCAAAAGTACTTGATTACCTCAGCATTTGAAAAGAGTAAAAAGTCCCACCTTAATTACCATAACACACGACACAACATAACCTGGAATCCATTGTGTCACCAGGCTCAGTGCATCAACTTTCAGATTTGTTTTTCAACACATAGAGAGAAGCATGTAGGTCTGAGCATTAAGCAGGAGAATCCAGAGCTGGATACATAGTTACTTAAAGGGTACTTACTCTTTTTTTAAAATTACATATGCCTTGTTTTACATGACACTAACTTTTTATTCCTGCTCTGCAACTCAATCTTCCCTTATAACAAAGATTTCTTTAAAAAGAAAAAACTAGATAGTTTAGCAAAACTAACCAACTATCCAGCTTGCATCTGACAGTATATGCAATATCCCATATCCATACGTATCCATATGCAATATCCCAATTTTCCATCATCCTTCACCTCTGCAAAGAATGGAAGGTAATGTATCTTATAACCTCTTCTCTGGTGCCAAGCTTCTTCCTTATACTTACACAGTGTTCAGTTGGGGTTTCTTTCTGTTTACGTTGTTGTAATTGTAACAGAAGCAATGGACTGGGATATCCCAATGCCCCCACAATGTAACATCAGAAAACACAATACAGTGGGGCCCTATCCAGTGGGGTTTTAATGTGTATACCAGCAGTGACTCAGTCTCACTTCTTTCTGGGTCTGGCCCACTTGCTTCTCTATCCTGCTCTCGAACTAGCAGGTTTAAGTTCCCAGAGATCTGTAACTACTTGGTTCCAACCCTCTCAAGATCCTAGGGATAATCCAGTTGAAGGGGAATATACTTCCCTTACTCACCACTCTAGCTCTTGAGTTCTGACCTTTTTACCATACATCATTCTCCAAATGTTTAAATGATTTCTCATTTTTAAAAATTTTACTCTCTTTAGTCATGATATGTATGGAACTTAGGAAGGTACCCATCATGCCTTGTCTCTGAAGTCTCTAGGGATTTCCATCTCTTTGGTGCCAGTGAAAATATTTCTTTATGTTCACTTTTCTTCAAATGAATGAATGATTTAACAAATGAACAAAGGAATGAACGAATAAATAAGTAAATAAAGGAATAGATAAATAATTTTTCCCTGCCTCTTTATAAGTTGTTCCCATACAAGAGAGACATCATACTGCCTTATTGACAGAGATCCAAATCCTCAAATCTACCCCACAGATCATTTTCCTTCCTGCGCTGTTCAAATCTTGTTGGAAAGCTATGTTTCTTCATACTCATATTTTAGTAGTGTGTATTAAAACAAAGTTATTTATCTACTCATAGTACAGAGCAATGTTTATCCATAATATTTATCCATAAAAGTATAGCAACAGTGCTGCTTGCAGCTGCTGTGGAGGTGCAAGGACAATAACACCAGCACACAGGAAGGCTGCTATCATAGGTTCTTTGATCTGCTTTTCTGAGGAAAGCAACTTTAAGGGGTTTACAGTCTCACTTTAATTAAACATACGTATATCATTCACTTAGTTCAGGGGAAAAAGTCAGCATCCTGAAAACACAAACAGAAATTACAGGCAGAAATTATATAAACAGAGCAAATAACACAAATCAGCATACAGGGCTTCTAAATGTCTGTCCATAGCAATACCTACATAATTACCAGAGACAGAAGCACCAACATCTGGGTTTTCAAAGCCGGGGGCCTCCTTAACGGATACCCAGAGTCTTGTCTGGCCAAATCACATGAACACTCTTCCGATAAGTGAGCCCCAGAGCAAAATACTAATCTCAGAGTATATATACACTTCTTCAAGGTCAGAGGACATCACAACCATGTGACTCAAACTCATGTGACTTAGGCTTTCTTGTGACTTAAGCAGGCCATTAAAGACTCTTGATTCAATCAAAGTCTCTTGATTCAAAGGCAAGACCCAATCAAAGGCACTTGATTGCTTTAGTACGGAGAAGCACTCCAAAAAAAAAAAACCAGCAAAAAGTTCCACTTTGCTTGCCATTACACAGGGGCAATATCCTACTCACATCATGTCATTTAACAATTGATATAAATCTCTTCCTTTACACAAAAATTGTTTCTCCCCCTTTCATCATTAAGTACTTTTTATGAAAGGGCTTTAAAAAGGCAAAGTTCTTCACATGAGTCATCATGTATGTTATTTCCCCAGTTCTGATGACTCCATTCTACATCTGTTCATATAAATCTTTCCATGTTTCTCTGAATTCTTCATTTTCATTTCTTATGGAGCAGTAATATTCCATTACATTCATATATCACAGTTTGGTTAGACATTCTGTAGCTGATGGGCAATTGCTTTGTTTCTAGTTCTTTGCTACCTCAAAAATTGCTGCAATGAGTATTTTAGTGTTTTTAGGCCTCTTTTGTGTGTGTGTGTGTCTTATTTACTTCAGGCATATGCTTTGCTATGAATTAAAAGGGCATGAACATATTAGTCATTTTTTAAAAGCATAATTCCAAATCACTTTCAAGACCAATCTACAATTCCACCAATAGTGCATTAATGTGGCAGATTTGCTTTTAAGAGACAACCGCAGAAGAGGCTGCATTGTAAAGACACTGCATTAGAGATTGTTTTGAAACTACTTGTTTCCCACAAGAGTGTGTGCTTACTATTATGTTTGTGCCTTTTGTAGATGACACTGTTCTTGGGTGGTAAACAAGTGGTCCTTCTGTGTCATCTGGCATGTTGTGGCTAAGTATAACCTCAATGCGGTAAGGTAGCTGCTACTGGATAAATTAAAGAATGGGAAAGCAGCAGCAAGGGCCCAGTTGAGATCAAATAAGATGAATTTACACTGACGCCAAAAAATGGAACTTTATATAGCACTGCCTGGCACCACAGCTTTTACCTACACCATATTAGCAGAATGGGAAATGGTGAAGCATGAGTTTCAGGTTTGGTATAATGGCAGGTAGAGACAAAATATGGCTATTGATCTGGAGGAAATGGAGGAGTAAGGGACTGGTGGTTACAGTGAGGGAAAAGGAGTGGGTTTGGTAGGATTAAAGAAAAGAGCAGAGCAGAGGGAAGAATATGAGTCAAGATGTAGGAGGTAAAACAATCTTGAGTGATGGTGAGTTCTAAAATGTATCTATGCCAGTAAGAGTGACAGAATTGAAGGAAAAATGGAATGCATAGAAAATTGAGGGATTTGAGGAACTTTGAGGGCAGGGTATTGGGAGAATCACTGAACTTGTCTATTGAAGTCATTGAGGATAACAGTAAGACACAGGTGGAAAGGAGGAGCTGTGAACCAGATACTGAATGCGCTGAGGAAGTTGGAAGAGTGTCCTGAATGTCAGAGTAGAACCAATAAGGATAGAGAGAGGATGCCTTAATCATAGTGTGAACTGCAGTGATGGAGATGTAGTCGAGTTGTAGATTAGTATTTGTTTTGCAAGTGGCAATGAAAAACAAAGAGAATACCAATCTCTCCTCATAGTGTTGTGAACTGGTGGAAGCAGGACATAATTGAATCCATCAGAAAAGGTTGCCATGAATACTGTATCTTCAGAGGAAAACCAGGTTTCAACTGATCTAAGTGGTTGCAGGAATGCTTAAGGAAAAAGTCAAAAGAGACAGGCAGATGGACAGAGACAAAGATAGTGGGTGTGTTTGTGGAGGGGTTATTTACAATAGATTGAGATTTCCCAGGAGTAAAATAAGAGGGCCTTATGAATGAATGAACAAGCGTAGTCCCAAGAAGACTGAAAATGAAGTACCCAAGGAAGGGAAATGGAGAGGACCAGAAGGCCCACTAATGGCAAAGAACATGTTTATGCTAATCTGAATGGTATGTGGAAATGATAAAAGATTACGGTTGGAAAGTAGAATTTGAAAATTCACGAAGCTGAAGCTGCTACGATTCATAGAGATTCTGAGGTTTTGGTGTGACCATGACATAACGGTGGTTGAAGCTAGGTAGAGAAAGAATTTACTGGGATAGAGAAGTTTAAGGAATTAGTGTTAGGTAATGGGGCATGAATAAAAGCCTTAAGATATGCTTTGGACACATACAAACTATTTGAGTATGGATACTTAATTTCTCAGTGCCCTAGGCAATTATCCAAAAATTATGTAACAGACAAGTTACTAGGCTGCATTGGTGAAGGGAATTTTCAGTTCCCTTTCCCACTCCCACAAAAATAGAATCTCACAGGCTTGTTTTGAGGCTCTAATGAGATAATGTATATGAAGTGCTCAGAAAACTAAGAAGTGGTATGGTTTAGTGAATACGGAGATAGACTTGGATCCAGAAATATCTGGGTTCAAATCCTGCCTCACATTGTCAGTAGTAGTGTGACTCTGGGCAAGTCACTTTACTTTAATAGGCCTCAGGTTTTTTTTTATCTTTAAATTGAAGGGGTCAGACTCAGTGACCTCTAAAGTCCTTTCATCTACATCTTATCTCTACATCTATTAGCATTGTTGTCCTTCAGTTGTTTCAGCAACATCTGCCTCTTCATGACCCCATGTTTCAACAATCCGGCTAGCAGCTGCTGTGGGGAGTGTAAAATCAACAACAACCAGCTCACAGAGCGCTGCAAAAGCCTAGTTCCTTTTGATCTACTTTACTAAGGAAAGCAACATTAAGGGGTTAACAATCTTACTTTAATCTAGTGTACAAATACCATTCACTTAGTTCAGGAGAAAAAGCCAGCACCCTGAACTTCAGAGCAAATACAAACAAATTACGAACATCGGCAAACAGGCTAAATACAATTCAGAGTTACCAACATCTAAGTTCAGCCCAGGAGCTCATAATAAGGGCTGACCCAGAGTCACGCATGCCACCACGGCTGTGGGTCAGAACTTCGAAAAAGAGAAAGCCAACCCCTGGTTTTATATCTTTTTCAGGGTCAAGGGTCACACATGCAACTCACCCACGTGAACTAAAATCATCACAAAGAGGTGACTTAAACCCATGTGGTCTAAAAGTCTCTGATGTCACAAACATGCCACTCAAACCCATGTAAACTAGGCTTTCCCTTGAGGCAAGGCAGTCACCAAGGACTCCTAATTTAATCAAGGAAATAAAGGCCAAACTCTTCAAAGGCCCTTGGTTGAACTAAGTGCTAAGAGCCCATTTTGATTGCCAACACACCCCATGTGGAGTTTTCTTGGCAAAGATGCTGGAGTGATTCACCATTTCCTTCTTTAGCTCATTTTATGGATGAGGAAACTGAAGCAAACAGGGTTAAGTGACCTACTCACGGTCATACAGCTAGTAAGTATCTGAGACTGGATTAGAACTCATGAGGATAGATCTTCCTGATTCCAAACCTCACACTCTATCCACTACACCACCTAGCGGCCCTATCTATGAGTATATGTATCTTTGAAATACTATGATACATATTGTCATTATGTCACCCTTATCATTATTGTTATTATTATTGGCACTGTCACCATGAATGTTGAAGTCCTAAAGAATGATGCCAGGATATGTTACTTGTCCTTCATTCTCGAAGAGAAGACCCTAAACCAGGCTCTAATGTCACTGAGATGTTGGGGAAGTGATGTAGAGGTCAGAGGTAATAGAAAAAAGATGAAGGGAGGACAGTTTTACTTCAAGAGAGGAAAGGCTATCTAAGATCGGGCCTGCACAAGAAAGGTCTTGAAGCAGCAGTGGAAGGCAAGAAGTAAGCTGATAAGGCACCTTTTCATGGCACTGTGAATTAAGAATTATTCAGAGTAGAGGACTGCAGTGAATGTAGCCTGCTAAAGGAAGAGGCAGGTTTCTGATCCATCAAAATGGTCATTCAATAAATAAACATTTATTAAACTTCTATTTTGTGCCAAGCACTGTGCTAAGTGCTGGAGATAAAAATATAAAAAAGATAGTTCCTACCCTTAAGGAGCTTACAATCTAAGGAGGGAAAATAGCACACAACAATAAACTGAAAAGGAGAGAGGAGAAGAAGTGGGTAATGAAGAAATGGTTGGCTTGGGCCCCCTCCTTAAATGGAGGTTTTGAAGGTTATGGCTCTGCCCTCTAATGAGAGGGGCAGAGGGAACTGATGAAGTGTGAATACCAAGGCTGATGAAGAGATTCCTAGGGTCATAATGGAGAAATCCAAAGAACTATAAAACAATGCTCAGCTGGGTAGGCAATGAAGCTCTAACCTTTAAGGTTGCCTTCCGTCTATTCTTTACTTATCTATTTATTTACGTGTTGTCTACTCCATAGAATATGAGCCCCTTGAAAGGCACGTATTATTTTTAACTTTCTTTGTGTCTAGCATTTTACACAGAGCCTGGCATATGATGGAAGCTAAATAAATATTTATTGACTTGACTGATTGAAAGGAATATTAGTTGGATATAAACTCTTTGAGAACTAGGATTATTATCATTTTGTCTTTATATCTCTAGCACCCAGCCCAATGCTGGACATGTTAGTCAATTCAGTTGAATTGAATTGAAATATTCCTAGATGTAGTGAAATGTGTTGACTATAAAAGGGGTCCAAAGGACACAGTAGAATGGTTTAGGAGATAGGCAAGTCAGATTGGAATGGGCCAGAAGATAAATAAGAATGAATAAAATAGGGATAAGGTTTTAGAGAGGATATAGTGTGTATGTATATATATATATATATATATATGTATGTATTTTGCATTTAATGCACTATGACAGGATGAGTAGGATTCAGGAATCAATATGGTGGGAAGCAGATGGGAGTAGTATGCTCCATTAATGGAACTTAAATCAGAGTACTGGATTTGGTATCAATCATTCAGCAAACATTTATTGATTATCTGTTATGTGTCAGGCAGTAGGGACACACTGCTTTCAAGGAGTTTACATTTCATTATATGGAAACAATATGTCCATAAATAAGTGAATATTAAAAATGCATTTAAAATTTTATTTATTTAAGATTCATTTACACTATTTATTTGAATATATATGTTCATAACTATGTGAACATTTATATTTAAATACAAATTAATTGGAAGGAATAGGTTGTTTAGGAGGTAGCACTTGAGCTCGAAGGAAGCTAGAAATTCTAAGAGACGGGGTGAGGAGGGAGCACATTCCAGGTACAGAAGGCTGTGTGAAGGCAGAAGGCCTGGGTCCAAATTCCAATTCTCCTACAAACAATGAATCCCCTTAAGTGGATGGATGTACTTGTATTTGTAGTATTTGAAGTTATAATTACGTAATTACGTAAAATATGGTCATTGGTGCTAACCCAATGGAATCATACAGTATAAATTCGAATAGCTCCACTACTTCAGGAAATTCATTATTGGCACTAATTGGACTATTTGGGCCATGCTTCCCTTTTTCTTTCGTTTTCCTCATCTATAAAATGAGGGAATTGGCATGGATGCTCTTTAAGGATCCTTCCACCTCTAAGTCTTCTGACAGCTTGTACGCATTCCATCTATGCTCCGTTCGTCAAAACGAAGGTCAAATGTATCCCTGACCAAAAAGCATTGCTGCTTCTGCTGACGGGCTTTGTTAAATCAAGAGCCTGCATGAGGTGTGCCACGGGTGACCTAGTAACAGCACGCGTCTGTGCACCTGAGAGCATCCCGGTGGTTCCCTGTGCCAGTCTGAATTTGGTCATTTTTTTCTATGTGTTGGGGCAGAAATTTAATAAACAATCATTTGCTTTCAAAGGGCTCTTTTGTGAAGTGCCAATTCAGCTACTTTGATATTTGTTGTAGTGTGCAGACAAGGGTGATTCTGAATTGAATGGAAGTATGTGGGTGGAGGAGTGTTTGGGCTTCATCAGGCTAGAAATACTGGATTCTGAATATTTATGACTTGTGTACAGTCCACACTCATAAAGCAAACAGTAAGTGGCCCACTTCAATCCCAGATGTCTTCTTATGGTCTATGCAAGTTTTCAGGTTCTTGAACCTGGTAGGTTTCCATGTTCTATCCAAGGGCCCATTTTGGAATTTAAATGTTTATATTTTCTTCTCCACAGGGATTATGTTCAGCAAGCAATAAAAGAAACCAAGATGTCTCAATAGATGCTGGAATAGATAAGTAGTAAGGGGATATTGAGAGATCATGTGAGGTGGAGAATAGTGGATCAGTATTGGAGTCAGAAAGACCTGGGTGCAAATTCTTCTTCTGACACATATTGGGGAAAAGAATAAGCATTTATACTGTGTCTGCTATGTGTTAGAAAGACCTAGGTTTAAATCCTGCCTTTGACACGTATTGGCTCTGTGACCTTGGGCAAGTCATTTAATGCCTTGGGCAACCCTTTAAGATTATAAAAGCTACAGAGAGATTATCGATTTGCATTAATAATAAGAGCAGCTAGCATTTACATAGCATATTATGTGCCCAGTAAGCGCTTTGCTTATATCTCATTTAATCTTCACAACAACCCTGAGAGGTATGTGCTATTTTTATTGTCATTTCATAGGTGAGAAAACTGAGGCAAACAGAGGGTAAGTGATTTGTACAATGTCACACAGATACTAAATGAGGCTGGATTTGAATTCAGGTCTTCCTGACTCCATACCCAGCGCACTATGCACTATGCCACTTAGCTACATTAGTGAAAGGATTTTCCCCTTGGGAATTCCCTACACAACGAATTCACAGGTCAAGGATCTACACCCCCAAAGGGTGGTAGCTTAGTTCTTAATATCGTGTCCCCATTTCCTTTTTTCAAAACCTTCCTCTGTTACTTACTAATCTATGTGTCTTTGGACAAAATCATTTAACCGTCTGGGTCTTTGTTTTCTTATCTCCAAAATGAAAGAGTTGGAATAGATCACCTCTGAGATTGTTTCCAAATGTAAATCTATGGTCTTCTGTTGTATGGACCAGAATCCTAGCGAACCGTTCTTTAATTCACTAAAAATAACTACCATATGCCTTAAACTGCTTCCCTCTGACAGGGAAAACAATCACGTTTGCCAGAACGGTGGACATCCCACGAGCTGTGTACAACTTCCGATTCTTTGCCTCCTCAATCCTTCACCACACCACGGATGCTACCCAGATGGATTCCATGGGCTGCATGCACTATACCGTGAGAAGTCCTGTTGGAATTGGTAGGCACTTCTGAGCTGGTGGGAGGGGGCAGTCGTTGAAATCAAACCTCAAAAAATATACCCTAACTGGTTTTTTCTCTTTTACAACCTCACTGGCACTAGCTGACTTCTTGAGAACCGGAGTTACTGAATGATCTCAGCAGTTCCTCCAGATCCTAAGCTTTCCCTCTGATTTAACTGGACTCCTTAGCTCTTGTAAGCCCTCTCAGTTTCCCTCAGCCTAAAATTTTCCCCCTTCTGGCCACATAAATATTTGCAATTCTCCAAAACAACCACCAGATATCACTGTTTCCTCAAGGAAAAAAAGTAGCCTTGCCCCACACTGTAAACCCCGACTGCTCTAGTAGATGGAATTTTAGACGCGGTGATCGAACAGAATAAAAGAAAACGGAGCGTTTCATCTCCTTGTATCATAAATCAAAGCTATAAGGCCTTACGATGAGGATACTGCAAACTTCCTGTGGAGAAGGGAGCTGAAATATCCTATTTGACTAATATCCTGTGATCTCTTGAAAAACAGATTTCCAATACCCGTTCTAATAGTATGAAATGCACGTTGATCCTGGTGATAGGTGCTACAGGGCAGGTAATAAAATACGGTCTTTTTCTTTTTCATAAAGTAATTTTTGTGGTTGTTATGTTTCATGAATGGAATGCCAGTGAGATTTCCGAGTCTTGAATGGCCACAGAAAGCCTGAAGGGGTGAGCATGGCAAGGGCTTCACCAACATCACATTCATGGGCAGTGACCCCTTCCTTGTCTAGAGCTCACTTATCCAGCAGCTCCACTGAACCGGAACACAGCTAAGTACTAGGAAAGAAGGCGAGAGGGGCGGGGGGGTGGGGGCAGAGAAGGGCCTCTGAACTGCTAAGTAGACTGTTACCATGCCTATGCACATTAAAGGCTACTTACTTTGCTTGCAAGAAAGCCCACAAAACCCTCCCTCGGTGCCTATTATTTTCATTTTACACATAATCCTATAAAGCTCTGTTTTGCTTAGCCGATACCCAGTGGTGGGATTCAGCTGGTTCAGACGGGTTTGTCAGAACCGGTACCTAATTTTAGGTTTAGTTCCGGGTGTTAGTGGGGGCGATGCCTCGGCTCGGTTCTACACAGAACCGGTTATTAATTTATTTGAGTCCTACCACTGCTCCTAATTAGAGGAAAGGAAAAGGAGCTATGAATAGCAGGTACAATGAAAGCTGTAAAAAATGATAGCCTGATGGTGAAGAAGGAGAAAGGTTAAAACTATCCAAAAATAGACACAAAAGTTCATGAACAGTGGTGGTCTGGTGCCATTTGTTGTTGGCCTGACAATCTCAATAGTCCCAGATGGACTGCTATTACTGAATACTACATTCAATGGTCAATCAACAAACATTTATTGAATACTTACTATATAATGTACTTATAAAATAAAATACTATATAAATAAAATTAATGACTATACACTAGACATAATTAAATAACTATATAAATAAAAGACCAAATAAAATAAAGTACTATATAAAAAGCACTCACAAAATACTTACTACATAAAGTAAAAGCTAAAAACATTACCTGACCTCAAGGATTCTACATTCTAACAGAATTAGAAAA
Source organism: Phalanger gymnotis (assembly GCA_028646595.1). Classification (NCBI taxonomy): domain Eukaryota; kingdom Metazoa; phylum Chordata; class Mammalia; order Diprotodontia; family Phalangeridae; genus Phalanger; species Phalanger gymnotis. The sequence goes on from CM053627.1 coordinate 111,658,775, forward strand.
ATTTTCAGAATGAAAGTCCCAAAATAATTTTTTTAAAAAAATTATTATATATTTTTCACATGATTGCACATGTATAACCTATATCAGACTGCTTACTGTCTCAGGGAGGGGGGAAATGAGGGAAGGAGGGATAAACTTTGAACTCAAAACTAAAAAAAGTGAATGTCAGATATTGTTTTTACATATAATTAGAGCAAAACAAGTATTTTATTTTTAATTGATATCATTTATAATTTATATATTAATTTATGCATATATTATATATTTATTTCTGTAATTAATTTATTTTTAATTCTTTTAAAAACAATTTTGAGTTCCAGATTTTTCTGTTTCCTGCCCCTCCTCACCCACTGAGAAGGCAAGCAATACGATTTCAATTATATATGTGAAATCATACAAAACATATTTCCATATTAGCCACATCATACAAAAAAAACCCAAGAAAAATAAAGTGAGAAAATTATATTTTGCACTTAGAGTTCATCAGTTCTTTCTCTGGAGGTAGATGGCATTTTTCATCATGAGTCCTTAGGAATTTTCTTGGATCATTGCATTGATCAGAGTAGCTAAGCCTTTTGTAGCTGATTTTCATTATAATATTACTGTCACTATATGCAATAATCTCCTGGTTCTGCTTCCTTCACTCTGCATTAGTTCCAATGTTTTTTTCTGAAACCATCCCCCTGTCATTTCCTATAACATAATAGTACTTCATCATAATCATATACCACAACTTGTTCAGCCATTTGCCAATTCATGGCATTCCTTCAATTTTTGATTCTTTGATACCACAATTTTGTACATATAGGTCCTTTTCCTTTTTCTTTAATCTCTTCAGGGTACAGACCTAATAGTGATATTACTAGATCAAAAGGTATGTACAATTTTATGGTCCTTTTTGGCATGATTCCAAATTGTTCTCCAGAATGGTTGGACCAGTTCGCAACTCCGCCAACAATGTATTAATGTACCTATTTTTCCTCATCCCTTCCAGCACTTGTCATTTCTGATAGCTGGGAAATGGTACCTAAGAGTTGTTTTAATTTGCATTTCTCCAAGTAGAGAGTGATTTAAGCTTTTTTAATGACTATGTATAGCTTTGATGTCTTCTGAAAACTGTCCATTCATTTTGCTTGACAATTTATCAATTGGGGAATGGCTCTTGTTTTTAAAAATTTGACTCAGTTCCCAATATATTTGAAAAAAAGAATCATTTATCAGAGAATCTTGCTATCAATTTTTTTTGATATTACTTCATTCCCTATGATACCTTTTATCAAAATGTAGTTTCCCTGATTATCTCTTTAATTAGGTTCATTTTTTGCTTTTGCTTTGTCTGACATCATTATTGCTACCCCTGCTTTCTTTCTTTTTTCTTTTGCGTCAGCTAAAGCGAAATATATTCTGCTCTATCTCCTTATTTTAACTCTGTGTGTCTTTGTATTTCAAATGTGTCTCTTGTAAACAATATGTTGTTGGATTCTAGTTTTTAATCCTTTCTGCTATCTGTTTCCATTTTATAGGTGAGTGCATCCCATTCACATTCACAAGTTATGATTATTGTGTATTTCCCTCCAACCTATTTTATTCTGTTTATCCTTCTCTCTCTCTCTTTTTATCCTATCCATCCTCAAAAGTCTGCTTCTGACCACTGTCTTCCTTAATCCTCCCTCCTTTTTATCACGCCTTCCTCTATCACCCTCCCTTCCTATTTCTCTATTGTTTAAGATAGATTTCTATACCCAACCGAATGTGTTTCTATGTGTAGATACACTTCCTTCTTTAAACCAATTCCAATGAGAGTGAGGTTCAAATATTGTCTGCCACCACTACCTATTTCTCCCTCCACTATAAAATTCTTCCTCTTTTAGGTGAGATAGTTTTTTCCCTATTCTAACTTTACTTTCTTCTTTATCCTAGTGCATTGCTCTTTCTCATCCTTTTATTTTTATTTTTTTTTTTTTAGATCATCCCAACATAATTGACTCATACCCATGCCCTCTCTCTATGTAGTTCTAAGTGTCCTAATAATGATAAAGTTTTTAGGAGTTACATGTATCATCATCCCATGTAGGAATACAAACAGTTTAACCTTATTGAATCTCTTATGATTTCTCTTTCCTGCCTCCTGTTTTATTATTCTCTTGAGTCTTGTATTTGAAAGTAAAATTTTCTATTCAGCTCTAATCTTTTCACCAGGAATGCTTGAAAGTCCTCTATTTCAAAACATCCATTTCCCCCCAAAGGATTATACTCAGTTTTGCTGGGTAGGTGATTCTTGGTTGTAATCCTAACTCTTTTGCCTTCCAGAACATCATATTCCAAGCCCTCTGATTTTTTAATGTGGAAGCTGCTAAATCTTGTGTTATCCTGATCGTAGCTTTGTGATATTTGAAATGTTTCTTTCTGGCTGCTTGCAATATTTTCTTGACCTAGGAGCTCTGGAATTTGGCTATAATATTTCTGAGAGTCCTCATTTTGGATGTCTTTCTGGAGGTGATTGGTGGATTCTTGCAATTTCTGTTTTACCCTTTGGATCTAAGATATCCAAGCAGTTTTCCTTGATAATTTCTTGAATATGATATCTAGACTTGCCTTTGGTCATGGCTTTCAGGTAATTCAATAATTCTTAAATTATCTCTCCTTGATCTATTTTCTAGTCAGTAGTTTTTCTGATGAGATATTTTACATTTTTCTATTTTTTCCATTCTTTTTCCTTTTTAAAAATCATTTCCTAATGTTTCATGGAGTCATTATCTTCCACTTGCCCAAATCTAATTTTTAGGGAAATGTTTTCTTCAGTGAGCTTTTGTACCATCTTTTCCATTTGGCCAGTCTTACTTTTTAAGGAGTTCTTTTCTTCAGTGAATTTTTGTGCCTCTTGCCATTAGGTCAATTTTATTTTTTAAAGGTGTCCTTTTCTTCAGTATTTTTTGCACCCCTTTAACCAACCTGTTAATTCTCTTTTCATAATTTTCTTGCATCCCTCTCATTACTTTCTCCAGTTTTTCCTTTAACACTCTTCATCTCTTTCTTTAACTCTTCCAGGAATTATTCTTGGGCTTAGGTCTAATTAACATTTTTCTTTGAGGCTTTGGTTGTTAGCTGTTTTCATAGTGTTGTCTTCTTCTGAGTTTGTGTCTTGGTCTTTGCTGCCATTGTAGCTTTTTATATTTTGTTTTATGTTTGTCTTTTTTTGTTTGCTCATTTTTTTTAAACTTTGAACTTAAATCATATAGCTTATATTTTGACTCTGAATTTAATGTTAGTATTGGTCTCTACATCTTCACTTTGAACCTTATGTTAGTGTTAGTCTCTGATCCCAAAGCTGCTGCCACTTGTTGCTACCACCTCCAGAGCCTGCACCTGGTACTGTGGTTCATGTTTTCTGGGCTGGCTCCCACTCTGGTGTCACAGAACTCTTCTGTCAACCTCCTAAGTTGTCTTAGACTAAAAAAATGTGTCCTTCTGACCTTTTGTTTTCTCTGCTGCTCCAAAATTTGATTTGAGGCATTATTTTAAAGTTGTCTGGAGGGGAATGTCGAGAGAGTTCAGCTAGGTGGCTGCCTCTCCTCTGCCATCTTGGCTCCACCTCCTCCTTAAAATAATTTTTAAAAGGCTAATGTCAAGTTCAATATATTCTTTTTAAGGAGGCAGGTAGGTAGCACATGGGTTAGAGCTCTGAACCTGGAGTCAGGAAGATCTGCATTCAAATCCAACCTCAGAAACTAGCTTCGTGACCCCGAGAAAGTCATTTAACCTCTGTCTGCCTCATTTTCTTCAACTGTAAAATGGGGATAATAATAGCACCTGCTTTCAAGTTCGTGGTAAGTATTGAATGAGATATTTGTAAAGCACCTAACACTGTTTCTGGCACGTAATAGGCACTTAATAAATACTTGTTCCCTCTTCCTCTCCTAAGAAGGCACTTAATTACTCAATTATTATGTAATACATTATAGAGTGTTATCCATCAAATTGATACATGAATATGGGAAAGATTTTCTCCCTTCACCAAAGTATGGTCATATAGGTAAGTTCTATGGAGTTGCTTAAGACACAGTAAATGTAGGAAATGAGATCTGAACCCAGACAGTCTATTTGTTTCCAAACCTAGCACTCAATCTACTACATCATACTGCTCTACAACAAAATATACGTTTCTTTTTAAAGTGTCACTTAAAGGAACATTTTAGTTTTCTAGAAGATTCACTTACATTAGACCCCATTATGACTTTGGGACATACCATCTCTGTCTTTCTTTTTTTGCCTCTCTCAGCTGGCTTGATTAGTCCTTGGAATCTGCCACTTTATTTGCTGACCTGGAAGATTGCTCCAGCTATTGCTGCTGGAAATACGGTGATCGCGAAGCCCAGTGAAATGACATCAGTGACTGCATGGATGCTGTGCAAACTCTTAGATAAAGCAGGTAACTGGGATGCCAAACAAGGGCTGATTCCCTGAGGTACACATTCTGCCACTCTCAAGACTACTGGCATTGTGAAAGTAGGATCAAAATGTGTTGGAAAGAAATCAGAATCATCAGACTGCTAAGTGCTGCATGCGTAGAGGGGCTCAACTTGGGATCAAGAACACAGTTCAAATCCTACCTCAGATATTTACTGCTTCTTTTGACCCTAGGCAAGGCACTCTACATCTCTTAGTCTCAGTTTCCTCATCTATAAAATGGAGACAATAATAACTACTGAACAGAGTTGTTGTGAGGATCAAATGAGATAATAAATATGGAAATAGCTGTGCAAACCTTAAAAGTATTCTATAAATGCTAGCTATTAATATTATTATTACCATTATTCCTATCTTTTGCTTAATATAAGAACTAGTTCTACTAGAGAAAGACTTAGTAGTGGTGATGGTGGCGTGTGTGTGTGTGTGTGTGTGTGTGTGCGCTGATAGTACGCTGACAGAAATCTTAATCTTTAGGGCTCCCTAATAATTTACTGGTTTCCCTATCCTATTGCTCTTACACCCAACACAGATGCCAGAGGAGTCACAGTACTTCCTAATTGAAAAAAGATTCCTGAAATGCCACATCAGTACCTTGGATAGGGAATAGAGCACAATATGGTATCAGATGGTTTCTGAAATATTCAATCTAAATTTATTTTAGCTTAACTCTAGCTCACAAATTACTCCTACTTGGTGAAAACAAATATAATGCCACAAACTCATGTGGATGGATAGAAAAGCACTTATCCATTACTTAGAATATGCCATTCACTCTTCTAAGCATTGTAAATATAAATACGACCAAGCAAGACAATTTTGCCCTCAAGTAGCTTACATTTTAATAAGGAAAGACTTTACATAAAGTGGAGTGGTAGCTATGGAGGAGCGTCAACATAGTGGTGTTGATTTGATTAGTATTTTGAAAAGTGAAGTTGAAAATTCCACGGGTATGGAGGTGGAGAGGGAGCAATGTGAGAGTCAGGATGGCATTAAGATCCCTGAAAAGTGATTTGGTAGGCCTGTCAAACTAGATAAAATGAAAGCTCACTAATCAGAGGCTCTTGGGTCCCAGTGGTATGGGTCTGATTTCTGGAAAGAGGAGAAAATAGAGAAGGAAGAAGAAACTAGAGTATAGGTGGCATGGTGTGGAAATGATTGAGAAGTGGCATGGTGGGCATAGGTATGGAATAGATAAACTAAAAGCTTGCCAGTCAGAGCCCAGAGTCTCAAGAATTGGAGTTCAATTTCTAGGAAGAGAAGGAGCAGGAGGAGGAGAATGGAGTATAGGAAGTATACCATGAAGATGGTAGTATCTTCTTTGTGATGTATGTGTCATCATTACACCGATTGGGCTATGCCATTACTCACATCATTCACCTTGACTCACTACCTGTAGAGTGGGTATAGATCCTTTTCATAAACCAGCATCCACTGTAATTTATCTCAAATATAATATAGTCTTATTAATAAAAATAGTCATAGTAATAGTTATAATCTTAGAGTGGTACCTGAAGGTCAGAGAGGTTCAACAACTTGCTATGGTCTCCTAGCCAATTAGAGACAGGATTTCACACAACATGATACCTAGCTATTTCCTTCCTCCTTTCTTACCTTCTTTCTTCCTCAACTTCTCTCCCTTTTCTCTTTCTTTCTTTCTCTCCTCTAATTCATCTTCTATCTCCCTCTGTTTTCTCTTTCCCTTTCTTCTCCTCTCTTTCCTTGTCATATGTGTGTGTTTATATAAGCATATATATGTGTATATGATTGTATGCACACACAAACATATATATACTCTGTGTATTCAACAAACATTATCATTCTGTAAATAATAGATACTTTTACTAACCCCTGGGGCCTTGCTCTGTGGAGTTCATAATCCAAGAGGTATCTTGCACACAGAAATATAATATTGGAATATGCTGAGTACATAAGAAGAATATAAATGATGTATTATTAGTTCTAGGCTGGTTGTCACACTTTGGTCTTTTCAGAACCCATGCTTAGCTTGGATGAGTGCTTCAGGCCCTTGGCTTTGTAAAAAGAACTTAGTCCATGTCCTTGGTGATAAAATCTCAATTCAAAAGAATAAAATCCAGCTTAATGTCTGGGAGTCACAGTCCTTCAATGCATTCCTTGCTGCTAGTACCAAATGTTTTCCTCCTTTCCCGGTGTGTTTCCTGATTGCCGCCTTCGGGCCATTTCTTCCATTTATGCTGTTCTGTGAAGTTATGTGAAGCATTACAAGGTGAGATTTTTGTAAAGGATCTCATTTATTCTCCACCTACTCCATCTATTTAGAGAAGCTCGGGCTGTCAAGAAACTTGACTTGAAGGTTTAAGATTTGCTATATAAAATTTTTTATTTCTTCAATTATGACCTGAATAATTTTCTTCCCAGGGAAAGGGCTGCTTCTTTTCAAAACACAATCAATGTTTGGCCAAAATGGTGAGCAGGAACAGAAAGAATATACCAGAAGTATTCAGTTCTTAACAATATTAACGTCAGCCCACACTGAGACATAATCAAAATGCTAATGCTTTTCTATAAGAAAAAGCAATCACACTGGTGAAAAGGAACTCATTTTCCTCATGTGGAAATCATGCAGCTTAGATGAGATTCTTCTCATGTTTTCCACTCTTAAAAGTTTCTATAAATATTAGAAATCATTCAACTTAATTTCCCCCTTCAGACTCCCTAGGGTCTACCTCCTCACTGCCACCTCAACTTTTCCTCAGCTCCCGTTAAGGATTCAAATGCAAGACCCACTCTAGGCAAAGTTGTGAAGTGGACAAAGTTTGTCTTTGGGATAGGATCGGAGGTCAAGAACTGGAATGAACCTTAGAGGAAATCTAATCCTGCTCCCTTATTTTATAGATGAAGAAACTGGGACCTGGGAAGGTTGACAACTCTCCCATGGTCACACCAAAAAGAGATTGCTAGCAGCACTATGGTGCAAGCCCAGGTCCTCAGCCTCCACTTCTAGTGCCTTTTCGGCTCTGCGGCACTGTGCTACTTGGGTAAATCACTTAAATAGGAAAATATTGTTCCTTATCAGGAAAATGAGGGAGTTTCATTAGATGGCTTCTAAGGTCCTTTCAGCTCTAAATCTATATTCCTACGATCATCTTATACTTCCCCCTCCTTTTTGTGTCTGTATTCCTACTGCTGGAGTTCCTTCTGCTCATTCTATAAAGTAAATTGAGTCACTTTCCTCTTCCTGTTCCCAATACCCTGTGTTCTTATTCTGATTCCCGACCCTTCAGGGCCCTCTATTGTTATGGCCTCAACTGGGTTTGCCTTCATTTTTTTTTTTGGAGGAGGGAAGGCAGGGCAATTGGGGTTAAGTGACTTGCCCAAGGTCACACAGCTAGTGTGTCAAGTGTCTGAGGTTGGATTTGAACTCAGGTCCTCCTGACTTCAGGGCTGGTGTTCTACCCACTGTGCCACCTAGCTGCCCTGTTTGCCTTCATTTTGATGGAAACTCATGCTCATAATCCATCCTTTTCTCCAAGTCCAGCCTTATAAAGGTAGATGAAGTTAGAAAATCAATTTTGTATGGCATTTGAAAGAAACAGTTTAGACCACCTCTCCAATATGTTTCACTAGCAAGTGTAGTTTCTGAAATTTCATAGAAAGAGTTTTATAACTTTTACCCTTGAAAGTTTTAGGGTTTTTCAGAATTTCCCGTTTAAATGTAGGTGCTCCTGGGAGAGGTAACCAAACCCCTAAGCTGTTATCATTGAAAGTTAGAAGAGGCCTTAGAGATTGGTGGGAAAGCAGGAGTATACCAAGACAAACTCCATTAATTTCACAATTTTGCTTCTGGCTTCCTCCTGTTACGTGTATTCTTTCCCATACTTCATTCATTCCCTGAGGGTCTTGCTAGGTGACTGATTTGATAATCTCCAATTAATCAGTCCAGCTTACCCTGTTATCTCATGGCAAAGGGTTACTGACTGATAAGCATACATTTCTATTTGTAAAAATGAGCTCTTAATGTGAAAATATGTTTAACAAGAATGTACATAGAGAGCCTATATCAGATTGCATGCCATCTTGGGGAGGGGGAAGAGGAGGGAGGAAGAGAAAATTTTAAAGTTATGGAAGTGAATGTTGAAAACTAAAAATAAATTAATTAATTTTTCAAAAAAAAGAACTCGTAAAGGCACTGCCTTAGCCTAAAAGAATACATTTTTGATGCTGGGACTTTCACAAACTGCGACAGGGAAAAAATATTTTGGGGGTACTTTTCAGGGTACCGTCTCCAAATCACTCCATGCAGGCTGTAGACTCGCCAGCCGATGCTGAGTCATGCCTTTGGGAGTAAAAATATCCATCTCTAAGCAGGTATGACAAGTATTTCCGTGCTTGTGCCAATATTAAGTGTATGTTTGTCTGCCTGTCCCCAAGGCAGGAAGAGCTATGTCTGATCTTTACAATATACTTCCGTACTCCCAGTACAAGAGACAACATCCTCAGCAATAACCCTGAAATAATAATTACGGTATTTAGAGCTAGAAGGGACCTTCAAGATCCTTAATTCATCCTCCTGGTTTTACAGAAAAGAAAACTGAGTCCCAGAGAGGTCAAATCACTTGTCCAATGTTACACAGGAAATAAATAGCAGAAATGAGATTTGAAGTAGCAAATACATTACTACTTCCCCTGCATCACACTGTTGATAATAACTGATGTTTTCAAAGCACTTTAAATAGATTACCTCACAACAACCCTATGAAGTACATATAACAGGTGTTCTAATTGCCACTTTACAGACAAAGAAACTGAGGTTCAGAGATATGTGATATAGTGACACAGCCAGCAGGTGTCAATGGCAAGATTTCAACCCAAGCCTTCCTGACTCCAAAAGCAAAACTCTTTGCATTATACCATATTGATGCTACTGTTTTAAGTTGTACTACATTCGTGGCAGGTGTTTTTGGTCAGGCCAACACACTACACTCTTATTCACGTTTATACCTGTTTGCAGAATAACGTTAGAGTGAAGGAAATTGCTTTGACCAGAAATTTACTTTGTTAATCCAGTCTTTCATTTTCTCTAAAAATTAATAGAAAATAAAGAACTCTTTCACATGGAGAGGTCAGAATGAAGTACCCTGGCTGTATCAATGCTTATAAACTTAGAGATCATTTCTCTTCCTGTTTTTGAGATCTATCTGGGGGCTGCTGAGAGATGTGGGCCTTCATAATGGGCTGAATTAGGAATGTGATGGGCCTTCTTTCCACTTTGCTAACCTCTTCAGTATTGTAAAATGCTGCAGGTATCTCCCAGAGCCACTGAAGGAAGAAAAAGCACCCTCTATGTTACTGGGGATGGTTAATGGAAGAATTTGGGAGGTATTTAGCTTGGAGACAAGAAGTTGTCTCCAAGGGGGAACATGGTAGATATCTTTAAATATTTTGAATTATTCTGTAGGTTAGATTATCCTGTGGCTTTTTGTGGAGGGTATAAAAAGACAGATTTAGGATCAATGTTAAAAACAAAACAACCCAACTTCTCAACAATTAGACGTATCAAAAAGTCAAATGTTGGGAATGGGAGAAAGTTAGTAATGGTAGACATACGCTAACAAAAAAGAATAAAATATTTTTGAGACATGTGGAGGAAAACAAAAAGAAAATGAAGAAGGGACATAAAATAGTACCATTTTGTTACACCTTGTTCAAAATAATATCTAATTTTAAAAATTATGTAATAGAAGTCACAGTTTCTTATACAATTATCTTTCTTATTCTGTTTTTTGAAAAGCTTTTGTTTGTTGATGATTGGTACATTCATAATAAAATTTAAGAAATAATTATCTCCCTTGCTCCCCTCCCCTCCAAAAAGTGGACTGGGATGTCTGAGAAGGTCATGGGTTCCCAAGTAGAGCAGAGGCTCAATGACCACTTGTCAGTTATAGGAGGTAAAGGGTAGACCAGAGTCTCCTTCCAACTCTAAAATTTTATGATTCTGTGAACCTGACTTAAGCCCAGTTAAAGTGAAGAATTGCTTAGCAGCAATAGAGGGCCATAGTCTAAAGAGTTGGAACAAGGTTAGAGAAGAAACTGATATTCTTCCCCTACTGCATGAATACTGGTGCCTCACCAGTTACCCCACCTGGAAAGCCAAATGTTGTTTGTACTTAGATGAAGGAGAAGTGGCATAAAGGTATTATTCAATAGCAAGGGATATGGAATTTGGACAGAGATTCCTTCTTTTTTTTTTGCTATTATTATCCCCATTTTATTTTATTTTTTATAATTAAGATTTTTTATTTTTAGTTTACAATGCTCAGTTGCACATAATGTTGAGTTCCAGATTTTCTTCGCCCCCCCCTTACCCCCCTCCCTCCCCAAGACGGCATAGAATCCGATATATCTTCTACATATAACTTCTCGTTGGACTTATTTACACAATAGTCAAGTTGTAAAGAAGAATTATGACCAATGGAATGATTCAGGAGAAAGAAGAAACAAAACTAAAAAACCAAAAACAAACAAAAGAGAAAAAAAAACAAAGGGAAAAAAAGGAGAGCATACAGTTTGCCTCAATCTGCATTCATACTTCATAGTTCTTTTTCTGGATGTAGATAGTGCTCTCTATCATGAGTCCTTTGGAGTTGTCTTTGTACCTTGTATTGCTGAGAAGAGTGAAGTCTATCTGGGTTAGTCATCACAGAATTCATATATCTGTGGCTGTGTATCATGTTCTCCTGGTTCTGCTCCGCTCACTCAGCATTATGTCATGTAGGTTTTTTCAGGTTGTTATGAAGTCTGTATCATCTCTATTTTTTATAGAACAATAGTATTCCATTACCTTCATATACCACAACTTGTTCAGCCATTCCACAGTCGATTGGCATCCCCTTGATTTCTAATTCTTTGCTACTACAAAAAGAGCCGCTATAAATATTTTTGTACACACGAGTCCTCTTCCCACTTTAGTGATCTCTTTGGGATACAACCCTAGAGTGGTATTGCTAGGTCAAAGGGTGTGAACATTTTTATAGCCCTTTGGGCATAGTTCCAAATTGCTCTCCAAAATGGCTGGATCAGTTCACAACTCCGCCAGCAATGTAACAATGTTCCAATTTTCCCACATCCTCTCCAGCATTTATCATTTTCCTGTTTTGTCATTGTAGCTAATCTGACAGGAGAGATGTGGTACCTAAGAGTTGTTTTGATTTGCATTTCTCTAATCAGTAATAATTTCAAGCATTTTTTCATATGCCTATAGATATCTTTAATTTCTTCCTCTGGAAACTGTCTGTTCATATCCTTTGACCATTTCTCAATTGGGGAATGACTTGTATTCCTATCAATTTGACTCAGTTCCCTGTATATTTTAGAGATGAGGCCTTTAACAGGGATACTGGTTGTAAAGATTTTCTCCCAATTTTCTGCTTCCCTCCTAATCTTTGTTGAATTGGCTTTTTTTAAATACAAAAACATTTCAATTTAACATAATCAAAATTACCCATTTGTAATGCTCTCTATCTCTTGCTGGGTCATGAATTCTTTGCTTTTCCATAAATCTGATAGGTAAACTATTCCTTGCTTTCTCAAATTGCTTATATTATCAGTCTTTATTCCTAAATCATGAACCCATTTTGACTTTATTTTGGTATATGGTGTAAGATATTGGGCTATGCCCAGTTTCTGCCCTACCATTTCTCAATTTCCCCAGCATGTTTTGTGAAATAGTGAATTCTTAGCCCAGAAGCTGGATTCTTTGGGTTTATCAAAGAGTAGATTACTATAGTTGTTGACTACTGCATCTTGTGTTCCTATCCTATTCCACGGATCCGTGGCTCTGTTTTTTTTTGCCAGTACCAGGGGTTTTTGATGACTGCTGCTTTATAGTACAGTTTAATATCTGGTATGGCTAGGCCACCTTCCCTAGCATTTCTTTTCATAAATACCCTAGATATTCTAGGTCTTTTGTTCTTCCAGATGAATTTTGTTATTATTTTTATCCAGCTCTGTAAAATAATTTTTGGTAATTTGATTGGTATGGCACTGAATAAATAAATTAATTTAGGTAAAATTGTCATTTTTATTATATTAGCTTGGCCTAACCATGAGCAACTGATATTTTTCCATTTATTTAGATCTAACTTTATTTGCGTGAAAAGTGTTTCATAATTATATTCATATAGTCCCTGGGTTTGTCTTGGCAGATAGACTTCCAAATATTTTATAGTGTCTCCAGTAACTT
>CM053627.1:111671965-111750688 GCA_028646595.1 Phalanger gymnotis
AAGAACAGGTTGTTTATTCCTACACAGAAAATAATGATAAACCTCAATTACTTATCCTGTACATTAACAGAATGATTTAAACTGGATTTACTCATAATTTATAACGGTGTGTAAGTTACAGTCCACTGGGAGGCTGGTAATTATGCTTCGTTAGTACATAAAACAGTTTTTGCATAGCTTCTAATTAGCCAGTTTTGCATTTCACCTTTCCCTTGCCTAGGCAGGATTGCCCCTGGTGACTGGATAGGAGACAGGACAGCACCCTTCCCACGCTTGATATGGCTCAGAATAGTCTTCACTGTTTCCTTCCTCAGGAAGAAAAAGAGTACTAGGAGAGGAAGGGCACTCTTTGTTTTATCCACTAAATTCTAGCTCAGCATCTGAGTAGGGGACTCTTTATCATCACACAGTACAAACCTCTCACTCATATGTAACTAGACTTAGTCTTAACCTAAGCTTCCACCAGGAATGGTGGCTGAACATGCTCCAAAGATAGAAAGTCCCAGATAGACTGTAAGTTCCTCGAGGGCAGGGACTCATATATTTTACTTTTTTTTTTTTTAATATTCTCAGAAGCCTACAACGTGGAAGATGATTAACGAATGCTTCCTCACTACCTTTCTAACTTGAAGGAGGTCTAAAGGCTATAAGGCAAAGAAAATTAATAAACACGAGTGTCTTTTTTTTTCCATTTAGGGGTTCCACCAGGTGTAGTGAATATGGTGTTTGGAACTGGGTCCAAAGTAGGAGAGGCCCTGGTGTCCCATCCTGAAGTTCCACTGATCTCATTTACTGGCAGCACGCTGACGGCTGAGAGGATCATTCTGAAGAGTAGCCCCCACTGCAAGAAACTCTCTCTGGAGCTTGGGGGCAAGAATCCCGCCATCATTTTTGATGATGCCAATCTGAGCGAGTGCATCCCTACCACTGTCAGGTCTAGCTTTGCTAATCAGGTCAGGGGAAATGTGTGTGCATATGGGGAGGTTTATGTGTGTGGACCTGTTGTTTTTCCTTTTAGTCCTTTTTAAAAACTCCTTATTCTGTCATTATATGTTCATGTCCAAAAGACAAGTGGTTTATTTGGGTAACTCCATGAAATGGTAAAAAGAAATAATGTTTATTTCTCTCAGCTGATAGGAATATTCAATCCCATTGGTGCTAGGTAAAGAGTTATAGAAGCTATAGAAGAAAAAAAGCTATAGAAGAAAAAGTGCTGGGTTTGGAGTTGGACGACCTGGTTTGAATCTCAGCCCTGCTACTCATTAATGTCTTAATTAACATTTTAATCTGGTTTGAGCTCTACTTGAGCAGTGAGTTTGACACCTCTGCATAAGACCTGATTGCACAGATGTAGTTGTGTGGGACAGTGATCCTTCCCTACGTTAAATTCAGAAGCATCTCAAGGTAGAAATTAGAAAGGAATTTTATTGCTTTCTCATGAGAAAGGATGCCACCCAATCAGAGGTGTTTTAAATATGTTTTACATCTATTCAGTCTGAATAATTGGGCACGTCCCCTGAACAGAGTACAGGAGAGTACAGAAGACTCAGATGGACGCCAGTCCTTTTATTGACTTTGCCCACGAGGCTCTTCATTGGCCAGATACAACCCCCCTGACTGCCTACATCGTGCCATCCTCAAATGGCTCATTTAATTATGTGCACAAGCCTTTGACCTTTGACCTGACCGACCTGAGGCCTGGTTTCTGCTAGATCAGAGCTCTGACAGGAAGTAGTGCTAATCAGTCACCTGACACATTCTGCTAAAGCTGGGGTGGGGGAGGGTAGAAGGACTCCTTCAACTCTGTGGAAACAAAACTCTTCCCCTTATCTCTTACATAGTCTATATAAAATGTGTTTTCTCCAAGCACTTCATGCCATTTTATTCATATAGTAATAGTTATTACAACCAGTGATATGTTAGTAATTGTTTGAAAACAGGTTCTCCAGAGGAGGGGGTGGGAGGAATGTGTACATGACAGACATTTAAGTTTGATCTGCATTACGAACATTTTCTCCATTACTTTCTTAAATTTAAACAATCAAAAACAACAAAAAATAGCAAGCCCTGATTTTGTAGCATTTGATAATTTCTGAGGTATAAATGCTCACCCTGCAAATTTTATAATCCATGCTTATGAGTGCGTTAGTGCTCACTCCAGCACACCCCTACTTCCAGCTCAAATTTATATAGTATTTTATGAATTATAAAGTACTTTTCTCATAATCCTGTGAAGTAGGAAGTACCCATAACATTATCCTCATTTTTCTGGCAAGGAAACTGAGAGTTAGTGAATATAAGTTATTTGCCCATGGATCACACAGTAAGCGCCAAAACCAAAGTTCAAACAGGGCTGTCTCAGGTCTCAGTTTCCTCATTTGTAAAAAGAGGATTGAACTTGGTGATCTTTAAGGTGTCTTCCAGCTTTTACATTCCATGATTCTATTATGTGCGATGATGTTATAAAATGTTCTGAAGTCTTTATATGCCAGCACAAGTACACTTCCCCCTATACTTGGTGAGAATGAATAAGTATTCAAAGCACTAGCCAAATATTTGCACAAGACTGTGTTTATTGAAACAATGAGAGCTATGATTCATCTTGATTTCCTCGCAGTCTTCCTCTCAGAAACAAGAGATGAAAGCGCAGTAGTATTTATTGTTGTCGTTATAACTCACATTTATATAGCCCTCTAACTTTTACAAAATACTTCCCCACGAATATCAGCCCTGTGAAACAGAGAACATAAATATTATTATCTTAAATTTGCAGATGAAAAAATAGACCTATAAAGATTTTCAATGACTTGCCCAAGGTCACACAAGTTGTAAGCATCAGAGCTATTAACCAACTCTTCCCCAAGGCCAGTCCCCTTTCCACCCGGCTGTGCTGTCTTGTTTATTTGTAGCTTAGTGCTCCAATAGTCTATGTAGCTACAGACCATGCAGATCTGTAGAGATCTAGATATCTAGATCTGGATATAGGATGAGGTTACACATATTCTTTCCTATGCCTCATTTCCTCAGGGCCTTGCTAGGATTGTTGATTGGATGAAGAAAATAACATGATTTAAGTGTTAATTTGCTCCAGCGGATAAGTCAACACATCAATATACATTTACTAAGTACCTTCTATGTGTGTTATGTATGGCTGACATTGTGTGCTCAGAACAGGGAATATAAATGTAACCAGAAAGAAAGCCAGTCCCTGCCCTCAAGTAGACTACATTCTAATTTGGGAAGACCTCACATAAAAAGGAGCTGAAATTAGCAAATATGTCTTGAGTGTCCACTGTGCGGAAGTCACTGTTAGCCTACCTTCAAAGGGCTTACAATTTAATTGGGAGGCTCTGGTCTGCCTGCACCTCCCTGCCTCCCTCCTCCTCCCTCCCTCCTTCTCTCTCTCTCTCTCTGTCCCTCTCTCTCTCTCTCTGTCTCTGTCTCTCTCTCTCTCACACACACAGTCTTTAATGATATAAGACAATATACAAAAAGTACCAAATGAATGATACAAATGAAAGTCTTCTACATGTTCATAGGAAGGACAGATTACTGTGGACTGGGTAATCAGTGTAGGATTCATGAAGACAGGGTTTGAAATGACTTGTAAAGAATTATGTCATCCTTGTCATATTGTTTGCCTGTCAGGGTGAAATCTGCCTCTGTACCAGCAGAATCTTTGTCCAAAGGAGCATTTATGAGGAATTTTTGGCAAGATTTGTTGAAGCTGTAAGAAAATGGAAAGTTGGCCCTCCCTCTGACCCTACAACCAGTGTGGGAGCTCTGATAAGCAAAGCCCATTTGGAGAAAGTAAGTAAATAGATGTATAGTCAAGAGTTCTAGAAAGACTTCTAGAAGAAAAGCTCTTAGCATGGCACATCCGAAGGGAGCACTGTGGGAAAATTTTATTCATTATTATTCAGTTTTAAGAAAGTATGCCCTCTGAGGAGTACAATTACTGCTTTTTACTTGCCCCTGGATATGTCTAAAGTGAAAAGTTCATGAAAAAGAAAGAACTAAATGAGCTTGAGGTTAAAAACTACTGGATAAAAGGTACCAGGCTTAGGAAGTAAGCTTCAAGAAGCCACTCTACTATATGATGAAGAAAGAGTAATTATCAGCCAAGTCGGTCAACAGTAAACTGGGATACTATTACGACAAAGCAGGCAAGGACTTCCATGGGCAAAAGTGCTTTGAAGAAAAGTCCTGTCCCCTAGGTAGCTGTAGATGAAGGGTTCTTAACCTGGAGTTTATTGATACTACCCTACTCTCCATGAACTTGGATGGGAAAAAAACAAACAAACCCTACATCTTTAATTTTGTTAACCTCTAACAGAAATTTAGCATTTTTTTCAATTATTTAAAAACATCATTCTGAGGAGGGCTCTATCAGCTTCATCATGCTACCAAAGGGACCCAAGACACAAATAAAGTTAAGAATCTCTACTATAGGTAGAATTTGTTAACTGTCCACAGGAGTAGCCTTATTCATCTGAATTATTATGGTCCATAGGTGATGAGTGAGAGCCATCCTATCTGGAAGTAATCAAATCACCATGGGAAATCTACTATGGCCTCGAGATTTAAAAGATTAATTGCCTAAGCTACTTCCTTTTTGAGGTTTTAAATCCTTTTCCTGTAGTCTGAAAGAGTTAATATGTTGCTTCAAATGGGCTGTTTCACTCTCTATTTACAAGTTACATTAGGTTCAGCGTCTGGGAAAAGGTTTTTGTTTAGTGGGGGTGGGGGCTTGGGGGTTACTCCTAGACCATGCAGTTGTTTTATTTAAAAAAAATTCAGATGTGGAATGAATAACAAAATCAAAACATTTAGTTGAACGAATATTTATTAAGTAATGTTTATGTGTGAAAAGTTGTACTAGATGCTAGGGGTACAAACACCAAAAAAAAAAAAAAAAAAGAATAAATCTCTTTCTTTTGCTAACTAACATCACTTGCTTACCTGGCTGCCACTAGGTTTTGAAACATAGTTTTCACACCTATTTATTCATTTTTCTACTGGAAACACAGACTTCTCAAGGAAGAGCTCATTGGGTGGAGTGACATTCATCTATGTGTGTTGGGGTGGGAGGGGCGGGGTTGGGAGGAAGAAGCAGTAGACAGTGTTCCTAATTAAAAACTTTTTCTACTTAGGTTAGGAATTATATAAAGAGGGCCTGTGCTGAAGGGGCAAGAATTCTGTGTGGAGAGGGTGTGGATAATTTGAGCCTTCCATCCAGAAACAAAGGGGGCTATTTCATGCTTCCCACTGTGGTCACTGACATTAAGGATGAATCCTGTTGCATGAAGGAAGAGATATTTGGTCCTGTTGCTTGTGTTGTTGTCTTTGATACTGAAGAGGAAGTGATTGAAAGAGCTAACGACGTGAAGTATGGCCTAGCAGCAACTGTATGGTCTAACAATGTTGGAAGAGTTTGGCGAGTATCTAAGAAGTTGCAGTCAGGATTGGTCTGGACTAACTGCTGGCTAATCAGGGACCTGAACCTTCCTTTTGGTGGAATGAAAGCTTCAGGAATTGGCAGAGAAGGAGCAAAGGACTCATATGACTTCTTTACTGAAGTAAAAACAATTACTGTTAAATATTGATCTTTGCTTATTGAAAAGTTGTTATGGTAAATGTCTTTTAATAGCATGGTTACTATATGATCATGAACAGAAATAATAGAATAAATTAAATGAGGATTAAGAGAATTACAGAAAGTAAATGGGCAAATTCAATTATATAAATTTTTTTTTTTGGTTTTTGGCAGGGCAATTGGGGTTAAGTGACTTGCCCAAGGTCACACAGCTAGTACATGTATCAAGTGTCTGAGGCTGAATTTGAACTCAAGTCCTCCTGACTCCAGGGCTGGTGCTCTACTCACTGCGCCACCTAGCTGCCCAGATTATATAAAATTTTTTAAAAAATTGTTGCACAAACAAAACCAATGCAGCTAAAATTAGACATGAAGCAAGTGAAATGGGGAAAAAAATCTTTGCATTAAGTTTCTTTGATAAAGGTCTCATTTCTAAGATATTATAGGAAATCAACTTAAGTTAATCAGAATGAGAGCCATTCTTTAATTGATAAATAGATAAAAGATATGAACAGGTACTTTTGAGAGGAAGAAATTCAATCTATCAATAGTCATGAAGAAATTATCCACATGACTAATAATTGCATGAATGAACATTAAAGAAGTTCTGAAGATCTACCTCACATTTACCATATTTGCAAAGTTGACAAAAAAAGGAAAATGACATATTCTGGAAAGTTTTGGGAAGACAAATACATTAATGCTCTATTGATAGAGCCATAAAGTGGTCAACAAGCCATTCTGGAAAGCAATTTAGAACAATGCTTCACAAGTTACTAAACTGTAACCCTTTGACAAAGTAATACCACTATGAAGTCTAAAATCCATAGAGATTAAATAAAAAAAGAACCCATATGTACAAAAGTTTTTATATGAGCTCTTTGTGAGTGTGTGTATGTGTGTGTGTGCGTGCCCGTGCAGGGTGGGTGGGGGGTGGGGGAAGGAAACTAGAAACTAAGGGAGTCTTCATCAATAAGGGAAAGGCAAACAAATTATAGTATGGGAATGTAATGCAATACTATTGTGCTTTAACAAATGATAAAGACAAAAGTTTTAGAGAAGCCTGAAAAAAGCTTGTATAAACTAATGCAAAGTGAAGAAACTAATGCAAACAGAACCAAAGCACTTTGAACAACAACAACAATATCAATAAATAGAGGATAAACAACCCTAAAAGACTTGGGAACTCTGATCAATGCAGTGACCAGTCACAATTCCAGAGGACAAGTGGTAGACTATACCAACCACTTTCTCATAAAGAAATGGTGAGACATGGTCAATGGGGAAAACTGTCTTGCTTGACTATGCATATTTGTGACAAAAGTTTTGTTTTTCTTTCTTTTTCAGTCGGGTGGGAGTGGGTGAAATAGAGAACATGGATTTTTATTCATCGAAAAAAAAATTTGATTTTAAAGAATGAACTCATTGACTCAATTCCCCAGTTAGGCTCTTCAGCTCTACTGAGTCAGTATTTTGTAGACAGTTGAAAGAAAAGATGCTCTCTGTTTCTAATTCAGGGAAAAGAGGAGGCAAGATAAAAAAAGCTGAGCTACTTTGGGCATCTATGTTCTATTTTGTGCTTCTACGTCATAGCTTTTTAATTTTGTTTATGATCTTACAATTTCCTAGATTATCAGGTACTTCTATGCTTATTTATGGTGACAGAAATATATTCCAAATGTAATACTCATTTTTGAAAGTTATCCACAGTTGTGGGGGAGGGATAGGTGGAGAGATGGAATATAGATATCCCAGATGACCTTCTCTTCCATTTACCTGTATAATTGCTGGAAGTACAGTAGAAAAAGTGCTGGATTTGAAATTAAAAAGATCTGAGTTACATTCCCACCTTAGATAATAGCTATACAACCATGTGCAAGTCACTTCATCTTTCTCAGCCTCAGTTTCTCATCTACAAAACAAAATAGCACCTGCCTCATAGGGTTGTTGTGATTGGTGATGTCAAACTCAAATAGAGAGGCCACTAAAACATACATAAGGATTCCTGTGGGATAAGTATTGACTTAGAAAGCCACATACTAACAGTATAGGTGTTATGTTGCATTTTATTTACTTTGCTAAATATTTCTCAAATACATTTTAATCTGATTTGAGTTGCATTAGGCACATAGTGGGCCATATGCAGACTACAAGCCACATTTTCGACCCCTCTTATTGTGAAGATCACATGAGATAGCATGTTATAGACTTTGAAAACCTTAAAGTACTACACAAATGTTATTATTATTATTATTACTATCATTATCATTGTCTTATATCAAATACCTCAATAAGCCCCAAGCAAGTGCTTAAACAAAAAAAATTGAGGAGAATGGAAGAGGAGGTCCTTTTCCCAATTACAACCGAGGGGAAAATTCACAACCAGACAAGTAATAGGCTGTACAAAAGACAAATATATCCTTTTAATTATGTATAATTAAACTTTTGCATAAACAAAATCAATGCAGCTAGAATGAGAAGAGAAATGGTTAGCTAAGGGACAATTTTGGCATCTAATATCCTCGATAAAAGTATACTATACCAGAAAGATAGGAAATTGACATAAATATATGAGACATATGAATCATTCCTCAATATATAAGAAGTCAAAAAACACAAATAATTTTCAAAAGAATTACAAATTTTCAACAATCATATAAAAATTGTTCCAAATTGGTAATAACAAGGGAGATGCAGCTTACAAGAATTCTTAGGTATCACCTCATAACCCTAGCAGTAGCCAAAATGATAAAAAGTGGCAACAGCTTATGTTAGAGGGGCTATAAGAAGAAAAGAACTCAAATATACTATTGCTGAAGCTGTGAATTGGTCAAACCATCCTAGAATGCTAACTGAAATTATGCGAGAAAAGTCTCTGGTTTCATCACACCTTTCAACCTCGTTTTCCGATTACTGTGTTTATACCCCAAAGAAATCAAATACAGAAAGATCCAGCATTCACTAACAATATTAATTGTAACATTTTGTGGCAGGAAAAAAGGCCTGGAAACAAATTGAATACCCATCAACTAGGAAATGACTTGCAAATGTAATCAAATCATATTACATTATAAGAAAAGATGAATACGAGAAATTAAGAGAAATATTTGAAGACTTATGTGAACTGATAAAAAGTGAAGCAAGCAGAACCAGGCTAACAATATAGACAATGACTCCAATAATATAAATGTCTTAAAACATCATGAAAAAGCGGTGAAACTCTGATTAATTGTAATGACCAGTGGAGGTCCTAGTCAACTAATTATGAAAAACACATCTCTCCTTATGTTGAATGTAGTATATGCTGTCAAAGAAGGTCACTGTGTCAGTTGCTTTTGCTTAATTTTTTTTTCTTTTAGGGGAGAGTTCTTAGATAGTAGTGGGGGCAGGAGCAGTTCATTAAAGGGAAATGACTGTAGGGTAAAAACCAAAAGGTACAACAAAACTGTTTTTTGTTTTTTAAATGACAGACCTGTAATAGAACTAAGTGATGGATAGTTTTTGGAGTTCACTCTACAAGAGACCTAAGAGACCATCTAGTTAACTGATTCTCCTCATTTTTAGCAATGCTGAGAGGTTGATTGGCTTAATATCCCCAAGTAAGGAACAATGCCAGAGTTCAAGCCCAAGTCTTCTGTGACTCCAAATTCATCACATCTAATGTTCCTTCCAACTCTCCATCTATGATTCTACAAAGTAGGATATAAATGTAAACTAGTATTATAAGTGTTCCATTTTTGAATAGTTCCCTTCTCTTTTCCCCTTTCTTCCTCCTTTATCCCCACCTGAACACCTACCCCTCCCATGTCTTCTTCCATTTACTTCTCAGAATCCTCCATTCTCCAGTGCCCTAGGCATCCACGTGTCCCACCCTCTGGCTACTACTTCCTGCTTCAGCACCTCCCTTCCCTTCATGAGCATCTCACATTCTAAGTTATTTGCCTCTGTCTCCACATCCTCCATATAGAAAAAGTCTAATTTCCATGAGGCATTGCAGAGAAGAGATTAAGAAAAGGGGGTAGAAGTAGATAATGTTTTAAGTCCCTTCTCATTTTAATTCTGTACAAACTGATTAAACTAATTCTGATTATTATTCTCCCTCTCCTTCCCCCCTTAACCTTCCAAAGGGGGTATTTGTGTATCCCAGTGTGTGTACACAGACCACATTCTGTTTAGTGGTTGCTTCCTGGTTATTTCCAAACCATGCCACCTGTACTCTGACTATCCTCCTTGAACTCTTTGTACCAGAACCTGAACTGCATCCCTGGGCCTTCGGGCTCTTTTAGGTGAGTTTTTACCTTATCTCACCCAAACTAGACATCCATATCACTTCCAGCCATTTTCTTTTTTCTCCCTCTTTCTCACAATCTCTGTCTTTTAAAAAATTATTAATTAATTTATTTTAGTTTTCAACATTCACTTCCACAAGATTTTGAGCTCCAAATTTTCTCCCCATCTCTTCCCACCCCACCCAAAGATAGCATGCATTCTGATGGTCCCTTTCCCCAATCCTCCCTTCCTTCCATCCCCACCTCCCCTTCTCTTATCCCCTTCCCTTCTATTTTCCTTTAGGGCAAGATAGATTTCTATACCCCATTGCCTGTATATCTTATTTCCAAGTTGCATGTAAAAACAATTTTTAACATCTGTTTTTAAAACTTTGAGTTCCACATTCTCTCCCTTCCTCCCACCCTCATTGAGAAGGCACAAAATTCAATACAGGTTATATATGTGTAGTCATGCAAAACATTTCCATAACAGTTCATAACAGTCATGTTGTGAAAGACTAACTACATTTCCCTCCATCCTATCTCACCTCCCCATTTATTCTATTCTCTTCTTTGAACCTATCCCTCCTCAAAAGTGTTTGCTTCTGATTACCCCCTCCCCCCACTTGCCCTCACTTCTATCATCCCTGCCCCCATCCCTTTTTTCCGCTCTACTTTTCTGTAGGGTAAGACAGATTTCCTTACCCAGTTGAGTGTGTATCTTATTCCCTCCTTGAGCCAAATCCGATGAGAGTAAGGGTCACTCATTCTCTTTCACTTTCCCCTCTTCCCTTCCACAGCAAAAGCTTTTTTTTTTTGCCTCTTTTATGTGAGATAATTTACCCCATTCTACCTCTCCCTATCTCCTTCTCCCAGTACATTCCTCTCTCACCCCTTAATTTGATTTTTAGATATCATCCCAGCAAGTCCCTGCTTTTATTCTGCCATCCTGGCCCTGCCCCGCTCACTGTCTTACTTCCAGCCATTTTCAATTCCTACTATTCCCCCCATCCCCATTTTGGCTCACCATAAGAAATGCTATCTTCCATCATTAAATTGTAGTCCGTGAGGGTTTGCTTCTATTTGTATCCTCTGCCCTTAGCATAATGCCTGGCATATAGTAAGCATTTAATAAATGGTTTTTTTGCCATCATTCATTTCAGGCCTTAGTAACAACAAAAATAATAATAGCTAGAATTTATATAGCTTTTTAAGATTTGTCTCAAATGATCTTAACAACAACCCTGTGAGGTAGGTGCTATTATTTATTCCTGTTTTACAGATGAGGAAACTGAGTCTGAGAGGTTTTAAGGGATTTGCCCAAGGTTACGCAGCTAGTGAATGTCTGAGGCAGGATTTGAAATCAGGTCTTCCCTACTCTAAGTCCAATGCTCTATCCATTGTGCCACCTAACTTTTCCCTGCACAGAGACATTTTTGGGTTTAAAACTTAGTATTCAGTCTATTCTCTTTGTAAGGTTACCCTGGGAAGACAGAGAGGGGCAAGAAACAGTGTATATGGACCTTACACTGTTTCTTTGCTAAGGAACATAACTGGTTATGCTCTACTCCTGTCTTTTCTCTCAGGCTGACCTATCAGTATCTCAGTCATGGAATCTTCAATGAAGAAGGCCAAGTCCCATGAACTAGTAGAGAGGGCTGCTTGATTCTGCTAATCAGGCATGACTCAGGACCCTGTTGTCTGTCCCCTCTTGACTCCAACATCTTGGACAGGTAATACCTGTCAGCTAGGGGCTGCCAGGACATCCAGATCATACCTATACCCTGCTAAAAGAATGAGATATTTCTCTTCTCCTGGGCTATGGATCTAGGGGGTCTTCAGCAGACCCCAGAGTGACTTCCTGCTCTGTTCACCTCCTCTCAGAAGTGTTTGATTTTAGCATTATTAAAATAATTCTAATGATGGTCACTTATGCAAAATACTTACTATTAATGCCCAATTACACTTGCAGCACAATAACAATTTAGTATCTCCTTAAATATGAATCAGTTTAACTGATGAACTGTTGTGGTTTTATTTGATTGTAGTATTAAACTCTGCTCTTCATTAAATTGTGCCCAGCCTTCATAATTTATTGCTTATATAATGTGGTTACAGATAAGCAGAGATGGTAGGAGTGGGCTGGAGCCAGCTGAACTGGCTTGCATGAGTCAACAGCTAAATTTTCAACATGAGTGTTGACACCTCAGAAATCAGCAAAATTTAAGATTTTGAGACTTAAAAATTGGGACTTGATTTATTGTTTTGTTGACCGTCTAGATTTAGGAAAGTGATGGAGAAAATGGCAATAATACAGATTAAATTTTAAAATATGTCCTTTGTACATTGTCCCAGAGAGCCAATTGCTATCTATTTGCCAGGGCACCCCTAGGTATATGTCATGTTAAGCAGGGTGGGACTGTTTTTTTATCTTCTCTTTTGCAATGCTAAGGCCTTTGATTGAGCCTTGCCTTTGTTTGAATCAAAAGTCTTTGATTGGATCAAGAGTCTTTGACCTGCTTAAGCCACAGGAAGGCTTAAGTCACATGGGTTTGAGACACATGGTTGTGACGCCCATTGACCCTGAACAGGGTATATAAGCTCTGAGGTTGGCGGTTTGCTTTGGGGCTCTCACTTACTGGAAAAGCGTCGTGTAATTTGACCAGGCGAAACTCCAGGTAGCCACTGGAGCCCCCTGGCTTTGAAAACCCAGATGTTGGTGCCTCTCTCTTAGGTAACTACATAATTCTTTGGTCAGACAGATAGAAGCCTGTCTGTTGATCTCTCTGTGTCATTTGCTCTGTTTATATAATGTATGCTTGTAATTTCTGTTTGCATTCTCTCTGAAGTTCAGGATGCTGGCTTTCCCCCCTGAACTAAGTGAAGGATATATGTATGTTTAATTAAACTAAGATTGTTAACCCCTAAGAGTTGCTTTCCTTAGAAAAGCAGATCAAAGAACCTGTGCTAGCAGCCCTTCTGTGTGCTCTTGTTGCTGGTCTTGTTGGGCCTTACATGGCCACAGTAGCAGTAAGCAGCATTGTTGTTACAGTATAGAGGAAAGAGAGCTAGATTTGGAGTTACGAGAGACCTGGCTGTGGGACGATTGGCATGTTACTTAATCTCTGAATTTAGTTTCCTAATTTGTAAAATGGGAATAATTTCTGTACACCCTACCATTCAAGATTGTTATGAGAATCAAATGCCACAATAGTTTGTAAGCCTTTAAGGTACCATAAAAATGTCAGCTATTATTATGATCAGTTCACTGTGAGTAGGGATTGTTTTGTTCTTTGTACTTGTATCCTCAGCACCTGGAACAGTGCGTATTACCGAAAAATAGTTGTTGACTAATTGTTAGGTTTAGGATTTGCCTTGTGACATCATCAATGTGGGGAATTCTCAGGTGGAGAAATTCCTGCTTCCAATTCTGGATGCCATCTTTTCTGCAACTTAGAGTCTTAACGAATCATCCCTCTTCACTTCCCTCTTCCAATTATGAGTTTCATTTTCTTTGCAACTTACAGTCTTAGAGAATTGTCTAGGGTACTAAAACACTATGTGATCTGCTTGAGATCACACAGCTAGTTTGTGTAAGAAATAATTAGAGAACAACACAGAATAGTAAGTGCAAAATCCAATAGGAAGGTTGGACTTTATGTGGGGGGAGTGTGTGAAACGTACCCTTCCTACGGGGAAGGATAAACTGCATGGAATGCTGATTTCCCATGGAATCCTCCATCCCTCTAGAAGTGAGTGAACTTGGGGGTGTCTGTATATATCTTTGGGGCCAGGTCTGTCTCATGAAGGCTCAGGATTGGAATAAAATGAGACACTTGCATACTATGTAACCTTTAACAAAAAGTTTCTTCAATAACGGCATAGAAAGGATATTTTCTTTTTTTTTTATTGTTTTGCAGACGATGGGGTTAAGTGACTTGTCCAGGGTCACACAGCTAGTAACTGTCTAAGGCTAGATTTGAACTCAGGTCGTCCTGACTTCAGGGTTGTGCTCTATCCTGCACTACCCAGATGCCCCCAGTATAGAAAGGATTTTTAGCAAATACAGCACTCATTTAGTTGGGCATAGTTCCTCTAATTTCCATATGTTCTATGATGCTATCCAATCAAAAGCAAGTATTGGGTGGTGGGAAGTCTGTCAAACCTGGAGTCTTTAGTGATTATAGGTTTTTATTCTTAGACAATCAAGAAATATCAATAGTTGGAGCCTGTTTTGTTGGCGTTGGCTGAATCTATCATTTTGTTGGAGTCTCCTAAGAGCAGCTAGGTGGCACATTGTATAGAGTGCCAGGCCTGAAGTCAGGAAGAATCATCTTCCTGAGTTTGAATCCGGCCTCAGACACTTACTAGCTGTGTGACCCTGGGCTAGTCACTTAACCTTGTTTACCTCAATTTCCTCATGTAAAAGAAGCTGAAGAAAGAAATGGCAAACCACTCTGGTATCTCTGCCAAATAGAGTCACAAAGAGTTGGCTATGACTGAAAACAACTGAACGATAGCAGTCTCCTAAACCAATTAAGTCTCAAAGATTTTTTTTACCTTTTATGGAAAAACTAACCAATTTAGCAAAGACTTTCCAGTATTCTTCTCCTTAGCAGCAGTTGTTGTTTCTGCCACAATATGACCAAGGTAAACACAAACTAAGAACTAGAAGACTGGGGACTATGGGATTCAGGTAGATTCATGGTCAGGCATGGCAAAGCCGTTTTGATGTGGATCAAGCCTAGGAAATCTGCGTCCCACCAGGACCCCATCTGCACAGCAGATGGTTAATGTGACTATATATGGTGCCTACCCCACCCTCCAGGAAGATCTGGGGCTCCATACTCAAGAACTCCAGACTCTTCAGAACCACCCCTAGTACCTTATTCCAATGAATTTTAAGACTGTGATAGAGATGAGAGCTCTTTGATGACTCATCTCACTGCACACAATTTAAATTTTATAATTATGATTGACATTCCCCCTGAGCCCCATCACAGGCTTTACCATTCCAGATGCTTACAAATAATGCTAATACTACTCTGTGGAACTTTGAAGGTGATCATCAGATGGCATCCTTCTCCATAGCCCAGCAGAAGTGAGTTCCACATGGTGTTTAGACTGCTCCTTGTCCCAGGGCTGTTCTGAAATCAACAGTAGGACTTGGCTTCAGGGTTGTCCCTAAATGGCCAAGGACTTTTCATTCTAGCCCCTAACATGTCTAATCAATTTTAAGGTTATTGTCTTTGTTTTGGAACTAATTCTACTTAGGGCTATCTAAAATTAAGTTGCCAGGATCTCTTTGCATTGGCCAATCTGCTGTTTCTCAGTGTTCACGATTTGGATTGTTTCTGCCAAGTTCTCCTATTTCTTAGCCAGTCCTGATTCATTTGTAGGTAGTATGACTAACCGGTGTTCGTCAATGCTGTGATTCTCCTGCCAAGTGATAGGCAGCGTTTCTGGGAATAAATTCATTTCAGATCACAGCTGGTCATTCATCTGTCATAGGGAATCCAGCTAATCTTTTCTGTAGGCCTAAAAATATGCCATCCCCATGCATCTTATTATGCCTGTTCCATCACATGTCATCTCATTACATTCCTCATCCGCATTCCTCTGCACAATCATCCATTCATAGACATTATTATACTCCTACCTCATTTATATGGAAATTCTGCAGTAACTCAGCAGTCATCAACAGAACCCTGAGATTATACTCTTCAAAGATGATGACCCTTTG
Organism: Phalanger gymnotis; assembly: GCA_028646595.1. Taxonomy (NCBI): domain Eukaryota; kingdom Metazoa; phylum Chordata; class Mammalia; order Diprotodontia; family Phalangeridae; genus Phalanger; species Phalanger gymnotis. Next base: position 111,687,573 of record CM053627.1, read on the forward strand.
GAATAATTCTCTGCTGACTTACTCATAATCTTCGGAAAGATCCAAGCAATAAATAATAACAAATTTGGTAGGATGATTCTGCTGGTAATTATTTTGTCTCACTCTCTTCTTATTTCCTAAAATGGCATTCTAAGGTTATAAATAATAATCATTTGCAGAGGGGTGAGCAGGGTTCTCTATCTATGATACATTTATACTCCAGTAGGTTTCTAATTTCATGAATGTAGATATTGTCTTCAACATTCTAGATCTTCAATCCTTAGCATATCTCATGGACCCTTCCTTCATGATATTACCAAAATGTATTCCACCTATTTGTTAAGCCAAAACATCAGAGGCACCCTGGTATAGTGGAAAGACAATTCTTTTTGGGGTCAAAAAACCTTAGTTCAAATCCCAACTGCATTACGTGTATCTCTGTGATCCTAGGCAAATCAGTTAACCTCCCTGGGCTGCAGATTCCTCATCTGTAAAATGAATTGGATTGGATGGCTTCTAAGTTCCCTTCCTGCGATCCTACCACTGCAACCCATCCATGCTGGAGCATCCAGTGTGATTCTTGTTTATGTCCTCCAAATAAGTTCTATTCAGGAGGTCCTAACATGCTGTCTACCTTTATCACCATTAAGGACAAATTTGAAGAATTAGGCTTTAATTTCAGCAACTGTAATTTAGTTTATATTAAAGGGAGGGGTTCCTTTCTATCTCTCAGGGCCCCATTGGTGCCCTGGATATAGGTACCATTCCATTCAGCCATTTAAAAATAAACACATCCGTATGTAGGGGAATCAAATAAACATTTATATACCAGGTGCTGTACTAAGTAGTTGACTTGCCAATGCTATCTCTTTTGATCTCATTTGTACTGTCTATGTACTATCTACACTGAGCTAGGCGCTGGAGAGATGCAAATTCAATCCAACAAACATTAAGTTATTGCTTTTTGCCAGGCACTGAGGATGCAAAGAACAAGTAAGAACAAGTAAAAGGTAGTCCCTGACCTCATCAAATACTGTACAGATAAGACATTTCCGCCCCAAGGGACTGACAACCCAGTAGGAAGACGACATTTTAAAAAAAAACTATTAATACAGATAGAGGTACCAGCAAGGTGTTATGAGTCTAGAAGAAGAAGAGATCCTACCTGCTGAGTAAATATTTGATGGAAGAATGAATGAATTTATGAATGGGTAGCCATTCATGGGATTGAGGAATAAATGACGTTGGTAGCAACTCCTTTGCTGGAGTACTTCAATGTGGGGGATATATACCTGCGGGTGGAAGTTTGGGTGAATCCTATGGGGAAGCAACTTGATTTTTTTGGAATTGGATTCTTTGTAGCTTGTATAATAATAAATGAAATTTATATTGTATTTAAGCATTTCACCTACATGGCCCCATTTGATTCTGCTAAAAACCATGTGAGGTAGGTACTATGAGCATTATCATCTTATTTTGACAAGTGAGGAGCCTGAGGCCAGGGTCCAACTGACTTTAGGTCTTTCTGACTTGAAACTCAGCACACGCTATCCTCTATCCAACATGGTATTGCTGACGATAGCATAAACTGAAGAGTGTATCTGTTTGGATTCCTATGTTTCTGTGGCATCAGAATCCTTTAAATGTCATAAAACTCTCTCTCCAACAGTCATGCAGGGGTAGGGAACCTGTGGCCTTGAGACCCCATGTGGCCCTCTAGGTCCTCAAGTATGGCCCTTTGATGGAATCAAGGGTCCAAAGGGATTCAGCCAAAAGGCTGCACTTAAGGACCTAGAAAGTCACATGTGGCCTCAAGGCCATAGGCTCCCCACTCCTGATTTAGAGTGTACAAACAAGTTCAAGAGAATTTTCATTGGGAAACAGGTAGCAGGGGATTGTGAATTTCTCATTTGGAACAACTGAATACTCATGAAAAGTATGCAATATAGGCATATGGGGAAACGATGAACTAGATTAAAAAGGTAGAAATGGCAAATGCACCTGTTCGGGGTTAAGCTGAAATTTTGTGCTATCTCTGCGCTTCTGAAAGTTCAGTAGAACCTTCTTCCAAATTCTGTTTGTTTCTACCTTTGTAACCTTTCTGATACTTGTCCCCCACTCCAGTTCACTGCCACCAAAAGTGCCAGCAGGCCCTCATCACTTTATGCCTGGACTATTGCAATGGCCTTCTGGTTGTCTCCCCGACTCAAGCTTTTCCCTGCTCCAGTCCATCCACTGCTCAGGTTTCAAACTATTCTTCTTAAGGCATAGATCTAACCATGTCACCCCCTTATTCAATCAACTGCAATGGCTCCCTATTGCCTCCAGGATCAAACATAAAATTCTGTTTGGCTTTTAAAGCCCTTTTGTAACCTGGTACCTTCCTACTTTTCCAGTCTTTTTATACTTTTCTCCCTCCCTCCCCTCATATTCAGCAAATTAATAATAATTATCTCCTTGCAATTCCTCCTACAAAAGATTCCATCTCCCAATTGTGGGCATTTTCCCATGCCTCTATTTCTCTCCCTCATCAACTCTTCCTCCTAACTTCTTCAAGTTTCCATTGAGTCTCACCTTCTGCAAGAAGCATTTCCCAATCCTCCTTAACTTTAGTTCCTTCCCTCTCAAGTCATCTTTAATTTATTCCATATGTATATTGTTTGCCCATTGGGTTTTTTTTAATGATTTCTCTCCCATTAAACTGTGAGCTCTCTAAGAACAGGGACTGCTTTTTGACTTTCTTTGTAACCTCAGTACTTAGCAAGGTGCCTGACCCCTAATAGGTGCTTCACGAATGCTTGTTGACTTGACTTTACCATCTTTGAAAAGATGGGGATATAGGGTGTGAAAAACCAAATGACCAGAATTGGTTGACATGTTGGCTGGTTTTGCTGAATTGTTTTATTTTCTTTTTTATTCTTTGTTGAATAGATTTGCTGGATAGAGAAAGGGGGGAGGTTATATTTGGAAATGAAGGTCATGTAGTGTTTTTGTTGTTTAGTCATTTCGGTAGTGTCTAACACTCTGTGTCCCCATTTAGGGTTTTCTTGGCCTACTGGAGTAGTTTGCCATTTCCTTCTCCAGCTCGTTTTACAGATGATGAAACTGAGGCAAACAGGGACTTCCCCAGGGTTACATGGCTAATAAGTTTTTGAGACTTCATTTGAACTCAGGAAGATGAGTCTTCCTGACTCCAGGCTTGGTACTCTATCTACTGCACCATCTAGATGCACATGAAGATTATGTAAAAACCAAAGATAGCAACAAATATTTTGAAAAACTTCTGTAAAACACTTTCTCAAGTGCTTTATGTAAGCATATGTATGTACATTTTAATGGCCATTTGACTATTTGAAGAGGGTTTGAACCCTACTTCTGATGTTACCCATAAGTTATCCAAAAGCAGATTGGAAGAATTATTTTAACTTTTGTAATCTGTGGAACTCCCTGATCCTAGGTCTCTGGGTTGATTAAATGTAGCACTTGTTTCATATAGGCTAATTGCATATTCTCTCCACTCTCCTAGAACTCTCTTCCTCCTCATCTCTGCTTTCTGGCTTCTCCAGATGCCTTAAAAGTGATGCTAAAAACTCTCTTTTGAATTAAAATAGTGACAGCCACACTGAACTCTCTTCCACCTCAATGTCCAAAATGAGGGTGGGAGAGTTCACATCTCCTATTTGGTATTTGCAGCAAATGTGCTGCACCCTTTCCTCAGGATGTACCGTGCCCTCTTATCTTGAAAAAGTCCATCCCCCTGAACTGGAAGGTTAGGATCCTGCCCGAAATGCTCGGAAAAATAAATCCCTCCTCTTGATTTCTTGTAAATGTCAAAAGTGATGAGTAGTGGAAAAGCTGTTTGTGGTCAGAATATCTTCCCACTATCCCTGAACCTTTGTCACCATATTGTTTATGGAAGTAACCTAATACTCTCCTGGCAGGATAACACCAGCATTTCTGCATCTGCCTTTGGCAACTCATCTTGCACTGTGAAGAGATAACATAAGCAAAGAACCCGGCGGCTCCAGATATCAAGACGAGTTGGTGGTAATGTAACAGAGTAAGTGCCATGCTCCAGGGAGCCCTCATCTCATTCTATCTTGCAGCTCGTGCATTTTGGAAATCTCATAAATGCCCTGGGAGCTATAAATGGCTTCTTTAACATGAGAAGGACATGCACTGAAGAATACCTCCTATGACCAAGCTGCATCAATTGACCCAATACCTTTTTTTTAAAAAAAAGAAAGTAGATAAAATTTTTATTTAACATTATTATAATTTTTTTCATTAATTCATATATATCTTCTGCTGACATCACTTTGATTGCCTTTTAAGTGAATTACTTGCAGAGACACATTTCTCCAAAGTTCTGACCAACATTCCAAGCTGAAGCTTTTGTCAAATACATTTATTCTGTGGTTTAATATTATTTGAAACAGCTACATGCTGAAAATGCAGGGCTCTGAACAAGAGAACCAAAGCTCTAAAACTTAATTCCTTCAGTGTCATTTAGTGAATAGAATACTAGACTTTGAGTCCGGAAGATCTGGGTTTGAATCCTGCTTCAGATACTTGCTAGGTGTGAGTCTGAGCAAGTCACTTAACCTTTTCAAAGTTCTCATCCACAAAATGGGGATGATGATAGCACCTGCTTTACAAAATAATCAGGAGGATGAAATAAGAGAATATGTAAGTACAGGATGCCTCATTAATAGTTTTTAAACTATTAAAGTTTAAAACTGCACTAAAATTTTTGGGACACATTGTATGTTACAAACTTTAAAGTGTTAAGTATCTGTAAGATACATTTTTCCCTCAAGAAAGAAAAGCTTGAAATTGACTAGAAACATTATATGCACCATCCTGTGTCCCAGAGACAAACCACTCACTGGCTGAGTAGGTGATGGAATGGAGATTACTATAGCAATGTACTTTCAAAGTTGTTTACCTTTACTTTATTATGGTCATTGCGTAAGTTGTTCAGTTGGTTCTTTTCACTCTTTGTCAATTCATATAAGTCTTTCCAGATTTTTCTGAATCTATCATATCCTTCATTTCTTAGAGCATGAAAATATTCCATTATCTTCACATAGCAATCTGATAAGGCATTCTAGAACTGGTAGACACTCTCTTGCTTTCCAGTCCTTTGCTACAAACAAAAACTGCTGTTCTAAATATTTTTGTACATTTGGGACCTTTCACTCTGCCTTTGACCTCTTTATGCCTAGTAGTGATAATGCTCATTCGTAGTGTATGTACAGTTTCTCCACCGGGATTACTCCAGGAAAATCTCTCAAATCCAGTTTAAGGCCTGGATATACTGAAGTAGAGAAGGCAATTGGAACATTTGCTCTGCTAACATTTACATGGAGAGGCTCTTCACATTCTGGACTAATTATTTCTGCTTTCCATCTTAGTGACATCTATCTGTTTTCCAAAATTGAAGAGGTAGGTGGCACATCATTAAAAAAAAAACAAAACAAAACCCACCATCACATTATTAGATACTAAAGATAATGTTGATATCTATGGTTTCCCCAAAAGTAGGTAACGATACCTTCCCACACAAAAAGCTACTCAGTGTACAATAGGGATATTGGGTATGGGGTAGCTTTTTTATTTCCTCCACCACAGAAAATGCATAGCATAAAAAAGGATACCAAGGTACACATGAACAAATACAGGAAACATAAAAACTCACATAGCCCATCTTAGTCATTACTATCTTTCGCTGAAAGAAACACCTTTTATGGGACTGTGGGACAAATATTTCACAGTCACCTCAGGACTATAATGCTCAAATAGCCCTGAGTAATTATCATGGAGGATTGAGAATGTCCACATCTCCTGCCCAGTCATAGCTTTAGTCTTTCAGCTACAAGACCCTCTTGGTAATTCTGGTGATTTTCTCTGAGAAGAATATTTATTTGAAATCTTTTCCCTTTGATCCACTGGTGCTCGACTCTCAACTGAGGATTTTTCAAACTCGATACTCTCCATGAAAGTTAACATCTGGAGCAAGAGGTAACACCTAGCATTAGAGATGCCCATTTCTCTAGATTTCTAGTCATAGATCTGTGTTCATAAAATGAATGCAAAGTCAGAAGCAAGAAGCCAGGAACTTGGCATACAAGAAACTCCAGTCTTATATTTGCCTGGGTAAGCACATATCTCCCATTGCCATGAGCTTCTGCTGTAAAAAAACAAAAACAAAAACAAACAAACAAACAAAAACTGTTGTTCTCCATGGCAGGAGAAGGGGTGAAATTTTCTTCCCAACTCAACCTTGCTGGAAGTCCAGGGGAGAGAAAGATTGCCAAAAAACAAGGGTCCAAAAGAAAAAAGGCAGACAGAGCTTACTCTTGCAGACCACAGAAGGAAAAGATCCTCTGATGAGAGGCCATCCCTCCCATTCCCAATTCTCAGTCACTGATCATGTTCCATAAAGCCTTATCACTGGGGATCCATCAGGAAGGAATTCTCTATTATCCTAGAAAGAGATCTAATGGGCAGGTCAAGCTCCTAGGGAGACCATTTCCAACAAAGGACTTATATCTTGTAATCTCAACAAGTTGGTTGGAGGGGTTTATCAATTCTACAGGTGTTCTTTTGATCAATCCTGCTACATTTGAAAGTAGAGATAACTTTTCTTTGCAAAGACTGAGGTAATTTTTGGTGGCTCAAGTTTTGTAAACCTCCCCTAAACATGTGTGATTCCAAGGTCTCCTAGCTCTATGATTGCAAGTGAACTGCCTGGCTTGGAGAACCTCTACTTAATTCTGGATCTCATTGCCTTTTTCCTATTCAGAGCTACTGGATTCACAGAATGTTTAACAGCCAAATTTACTTTCTTTCATTAATTTTTAGTCACTCAATAACTTTATCTTGACCCCATAGTATTTTTGTTTTTCTGTCTAGCCATCTCCTCATCTTAGTGCTGACTTCTCATCCTAATTCTTTACCAGCAGATACTCATTAGTAGGTCAGCCAGCCAACAAGCATTTATTAAACACATACTGTGTGATGATGTTTACTAGCAAATATATCCTGGATTAGAGGATTATTCCCCTAGACAGAACACATATTACCAACAACAACAATAACAGCAAAGCATAACATGACTTATTCCATGTCTTCTTCCCTTCCTTTGTGTTCTCAAAATCCACTCTTACAGATTCTAAAACATCAGTGCCTTAAAATGACTTCAAGGACTTTCTAATCTAACTGTTTCATTTAAGTAAGACTGAAATTAAATTTAGGGAAATGAAGTGACTTGTCACACAGGTGGGCAGTGGCTAGGGGACTAGCAGGGACCAGAACCCCAGTTTACTCTCTCCTATTCTAATGCCCTCCCCATCATACCATTATGCTCTTCCAATCCCATCCAATCCAATTCAACCCAATCCAACTCTATTAAATGGAATCCAACCTAATCTAAGAAGAATTCGTTTCACACTCACTAGGGAACTCACTGTATTAGAGACCGGGGATATAAAGAGAAAGCTAGAAACAGTCCTGCCCTGTCTAATTCTTGCCAAGGTAATAATCCCTTTGTAATTGAATTCATCTTTAAAGTGTCTTTCTTGAGATCTTACTGATTTCTGGGTACTTTAGGCAGTCAGTACTGAACACACTTAGAGGTTCTAATTCATATTAATAATGTTAATGAAATGACAGCGATAGGTGGTTTAGATTGGAGAGGTTAGTATGTATTAGTGAGCAGACAGAGCTAGAGCGGGAAAGATCTGGGTTTAAGTCTTTTGGTTGACACATACCAGCTCTGTGACTGAGTAACTCACTTAACCTCCTGATCCTACTCTTCAAGATTGTAAATTAGTTCATAGCCTGGAGATGGGTGTAGGGAAAGGAATTTCCACACAGGAAATTCTGGATATTGACAAAATCATAGGTCCAGACCCTCTCCATCCTCTGTCTCCTCCCCCCTCCCATCAAAATAAAATGCTGTGTGAATTATGAAGAGATAGAAGTATTTGGACTGGCCAGATTGAAGACTGCAATGTTGTTTGATCTTTAAGTCAAAAGCAAAGGAGATTCAGATTTGACTGCTTTCTATTTTCCAGGCTCCAGTTGGCTTTCACCCTCTGGGCTCCATCCTGCTTTCATTGCTGGCCCTTCCTGGGAGGGTCATTCACCATCTCCTCAGGGTGTTCATTTATCAGGTGCAGTAAGATAAGAAGCCTTGGATCAGGGTGAGGAAGCCTGGGATGTAGTAGAAGCCAATAGGAAAATGGACTCTTAAGTGAGTTGGGCCAGCTCCCAAAATAAATCTGCCTCAGTGGGAAAGAGATTAATGACCGGCAAGCTGGAACTGAGTGGGGAATTGGAACAGACAGCTTGCACTCTGCTACCACTGACATGGGGAGGCTCTTTGTGTTTAGGACTAATTATTCCTATTTCCCATCCTAGTGACATCTGTTTCCCAAAGTTGAGGAGGTGGGTGGCTTATCATTAAAAAAAATTCTTAGATGCTAAATATACTGCAATGTAGAAATCTAGCGTTGAATCATAGCTAGTGTGTGGAGAGGAGGGGAAGGGAGTAAGATAGAAGAAGAAAGGAGGAGGAAGTCCTGAAATTCCTCATTTCATTTAATCACTTCCTACCTAGGGAGTGTCCTTTCCCATCATCCCAATCTTATTGGACTTTTCCCTTATCTTCTCACCCCCCTTCCTCTGGAACACTTCTACCCCAGGTTGCACAATCATATTCTCAGTGGGCTATTTACCACACGCTATCTTTTCCCTTTTGCTTTCTCAATCCATATCACTTAACATTTCCGTCCTCTCCACCCCTCCTCCCCTGTCCCCCCCTCTGAAAACATTTCTCAGTACAAAACTGCCTGAGCTCTCATTATAGTCCTTGCTCTCTGCAGAGATTTATCATCAAGCATTTGTGATGGGCACTTCTGCTCTATGAGATGGAGTATCCAGACTTGGACAATACCCACTGGCTTACAGATTTATATGGCAGCTTATGTGATAGTTAATGGTCTTGGGCACTGTCTTCTGGCACGGTCTTTCTGTGGACTGTATCCATATATCAGCAAACAAGCTTTTAGTAAGTACCTGTGACTAGGTGGCAAGCATTGTGCTAGTCAACAAGTTAAGTCAATAAGCATTTATTAAGCTTTTACTGTGTCAGGCACTGTGCTAAGCCCAGCACTAGAAATATAAAAACACAAAAGAAATATTTCTTGCCTTCAAGGAGCTTATATTCTATTAGGAGAAACAACTCATGCATACAACGACAACACACTTCTAAGCAGATATAAAATATATACAAAGTAAATACGAGATATTTTTTGTTTGTTTTTAAGGAGCGGGACAGAGACATTAGAAGCTAGGGAATCAGAAGAGGCCTCATAGGGGATGATGGGGCAGCTAGGTGACAGAGTAGATAGAGCCCTGGGCCTGCAGTCAGGAAGACCTGAGTTCAAATCTGGCCTCAGACACTGACTAGCTGTGGGACCCTGGGAAAGACACTTCATCCTGTTTGCCTCAGTTTCCTCATCTGTCAAATGAGCTAGAGAAGGAAGAAAACCCCAAATGGGGCACAAAGAGTCAGATAAAGTTGAAGCAACTGAACAACAATGAGGTGATGGAACTTGAGTTGAACCTGGAAGAAAGCTAGGGATTCTAAGAAGCAGAGATGAGAGAGGAAAGCATTCCAGGTATAGGTAACATCCTGCGCTGAGGCAACAATAGGGGATATAAAATGTTATCTGTGAGGACCAATAAGGAGGTCATTTTTACTGGATTGTCGATCGTGTGAAGGAGAGTAATATATGTCTGTAAAGATAGCCAGCATTCATATTGCAAAGAACTTTTAAATGTCAAACAGAAGAGTTTATATTTAATTCTCAAGGCAATAGGGACCTACAGGAGCTTCTTGAGGGGGAGGAGAGATGTGGTTAGATGAGATCTTTAGAAATATCACTTTGTTAACTGTGAGGAGCACGGATTGGAGAGGGCAAGATTGGAGGTAGGGAAGGTTATCAGCCTTCTCCACACTCACATAATACGTGATGGAGACCTAGAATGGGCAGCTACGTGGTGAAGTGGGTATATTAGCATTGGGCTTGGAATCAGGAAGACTCATCTTCATGAGTTCAAATCCGGCCTCAGACACTTACTAGTTATGTGACCCTGGGCAAGTCACTTAACCTTGTTTGCCTCAGCTTCCTCATCTGTAAAATGAGCTGGAGAAAGAAATGGTGAACCACTTCAGAATCTTTGCTGAGAAAACCCCCAAAAGGATCACAGAGAGGCAGACATAGCCGAAATGACCCAACGGTACCAACCTAGAAAGGAGTCCTGGGGGGTACTCTGTCAGTCCTTCATGGCATCTCTTCTCTCCAGTCTCCACTCTGTCAGCTTCTTCCCAGGAGTCCATTCAAAGACCGCTGGAAATGATAGGATTCTGGGTAGTTTTTCCAGCTTATAGGCAAATGCTGCAATCACCAGTTTCCATGACAATGACCGAACGTAGCAAAACTGGATTACATCCTCATGAGGAAATTAATCTGCGGGGAAGTTAAGTGACCTTCCAAGGTGGTGCTGGTAGTAACTATCAGTGGATGGATAGATGCAGAATCTTAAATACCAGGCTGAGGAGATTGCATCTTACCCTGGGAAGCCAATGAAAATTTTTCGGCGGGGAAGAGTCCTTGTCATATTCGTACATTAGGAGGGTTGTTTTGGTAGACAGCTGTGGTAAATCCACTAAAGAGAGGGCAGACGGAAGGCTGTGAGACCAGTTAGCACAAAGTTACCATAGTCCAGCTAAAAGATGCTGAGAACTTAGGGAGGTGGCTCTGTGGGTTGAGAGAAGGGAAGGCAGATGCAGTAGGTACAGTTGGAACTAGATGGTCTTTGAGATCCTTTCCAAATCAGATTCTGCAAGTCTGAGATGTTGTGGGGGTGGATTAGACAACTCGGTACCTGACGAGTCTGTTGACTGACTGACTGAAGCTAGTTCCATTTTGAAATTGTTTTTCAATTAAGAAAATTCCTTCCTGAGAGATGATGTACATTCATGCCCGGCAAGCATAATTGAAAACAAAACAAAATAAAAGCCCAGAAAATCTGAACCTATGCGTTTGAATCTATATGTGAGCCCTGGTAGATATTAGCACTCATTATGGCCTATCTCGGGTGTATGACTTGGACAAGATAATGTGGTACAGTGGAAAGATTACTGGGATACAGTGAAGAGTCTTGGTCTTCAGTCCATCCTCTGAGGACTGCTGCTTTGAGGACCAAAGAAGATGTGTCTAGCTGACAAACGATCATTAAGCATAGGCAGCCAGGTAGCACAGTGGATAGAGTGTAGGTCCTGGAATCAGGAAGATTCATCTTTCTGATTAGGTTTTTTTTGGAAGGGTGAAGGCAGAGCATTTGGGGTTAAGTGACTTGCCCAAAGCCACACCTCTAGTAAGTGTGTCAAGTGTCTGAGGACGTATTTGAACTCAGGTCCTCCTGACTCCAGGGCTGGTGCTCTACTCACTGTGCCACCTAGCTGCCCCAAGACTCGTCTTTCTAAGTTCAAATCTGGCCTCAGACACTTACTAGCTGTGAGGCCCTGGGCAAGTTACTCGATCCTGTTTTCCTCAGTTTCCTCATCTGTCAAATGAGCTGGAGAGGGAAATGGCAAATCATTCCAGTACCTCTGCCAAGAAAACCCCAAATGGGGTCATGAAGAGGTGGACACAACTGAAAACGACTCAGCGACAACAAAAAACTAAGCTACGTATTGGAAGCTAACTGAAAAAGCAAAAACCACTATATAAATATGCAGTAACTAGTAATAATGACAATATTGAAGCTTCACAAGGGACTACAATACAATGCTCTAAACATTCATTAAATGCCTACTATGTGCCAGCCATTGATAAAAATAAGACTGTTTTTGAAAACCTCCTAGTGAAATTTTAGGTCAATACTTTATAAAAGCTCAGTCATCCTTGAGATGTTTAATCTTTTTGTTGTTTTAAAAGCAGTTTCTCCATAACAGATATTATGTGGGTTTGCAACGTCACTTACTATAGTCATGGGAAAATATTGCCTTGGATTGAGAACATGCTGAAACCCTTTGAGAAATAGTGTGAAAAGGACGACATCATTTTAATCATTAAGTACTGAGGTTAGGAACATTTTGAGTAGTTATTCAATCATTCATTTGAGAAACAGAGCAGAGGCTATTGCATTCCAGAACACTGTGCTAGGTAGCTAGGGGTTACTAAAGGTTTCAATACGCTCTCCTTTCTTGAAGTATACAATCTAGCAGGGGAAGAACACAGAAATTCTGATTACCATAAAGCCTATGTGAAAATGGGTAACTTGATTTTCTTGAGGCTGCCAACCTCCTGCCCCACCCCACCCACCACAATCATCCAAGTAATGAGAAGAACTATATGAGAACTGGCTGTATTGCCTTGACATAACAATAATCCTTTGCTTTCACCAAGAGCAAACCTAGCTGGATGTGTAGAAAATCAGCAACAACTCTGAAGCCAAGTAAGCTCATACTAGCTTTGAAGTAGACCCCGAGCCATTTGGTGGTTTATGGACCTTCAAGAGACATCCTTATCTCCAGAGACTTTCCTAATTGTTGGTTATGGGGCTCTCAGAATTATGCTGTTTCTAGAGATCTCTCCTTATCAAGTCTTGAACTATGGACTTCTTATCACCAAGGATGCTTTCTGATTTGGGTTTCAAAGAGCCACAGCCTTGACACCTAGAATTCTTCACTACACCTCCCCTTGGAGGTGGGGCTCATTTCTTTCTAAGCCCACCTTCCCTCCTCCCCCCAATTTCTTACCTTCTTTTGTTTAAAAGGTATATAACCTCTTCCCATCCATTACCTGGTGTCCTGTTCAGCATAGGCTGGATAGTAACCATGTGCATGTTATTTTTTTTTTCTTCCCTGCTTACTTAAAACCTTTCTTTAATTTCACAGGTATCATCTTCCTCTGGTTTTCTTCCCTTTAGGGAAAAGAAAGATTTAAATCTCGAGAACTGGCCTTCGCAATTCTCCAGGCAACTTCCCCTTTGAGGGAAAGAGAGATCTAAATTCCTTCAAGAGAGCATTTGCCACAGTTTATACCTATTACCTCATGAATGAGTGTGCTGGACTTAGGCAAGACTAATTCATACCTGAAATTCTTTCCCTCCTTACCTTTAGCTCCTGGTTTCCTTCAAGACTCAATTCAAATCTCACTTCCTCTAAGAGGAGTTCCCCCACCCCTGGTCTCCCTGCCCTTCATCTGAGATTACCTCCCACTTATACTGCTTATATCTTCTGTGAGTATACTTGTTTCCACAATTCAAATGTGAGTTCCTTGAGGGAAGGGAAGTGTTTTTGCCTGTACTTGGCATAGTGTTTGACTCACAGTAAATTTATAACAAATGTTTGTTGGTCAACTGATTGACAACTAAATTCTTTACAACCAAGTTTGTCATATGAATAAGCCTTCTGTCTTAATACCGTGCTTTCTTCAGCTGGGATGTTACAGTGCTTCCTAAGCCCAAATGTTACAATGCTCTTTTCAGCAGTAGTGCTATTGTGACCTTTTGGCTAGGGCAACAAATGGTAGAGTCTAGAATAGGGTGAAAAATGTGAGGCTCGTCACCTCCTGTCAGTAAAGGGGAAAGGTCTAGTTTGTCTTAATTGGCACCTCTTCCTGATTCAAGACTAGTTCCCTCAGCCAGGGACTCTTCATTGACTCCTGGTGATCAATTCTAACTCAACTAATTAATATTTCCCAGGCTTCCAGTAGAGTTTTATGCAGATAACTGACTAAGGACCCAAAAGATATGAAGGCAATCTGAGTCCTAGAGTGAAGTCCATTGTTTTCCATGGGCCTTTTCCTATGCAATTGAGCTATTCATACCTCAAATACCTACCACTGAATGGAACACTTCTTTTGAACCTGAAAGTACTTGCCTTTTATATTTCAATGTCTTGTCTTTTTGTCCCTCCTTTCAGCTTTGTTGAAGTCTCTCTGTTGCATATTTTTTTTTTTATTGACTGGGCCTGTGATCCATTTGTTTTGGAACATCCTGTGAGGAACTCCTTCTACCAAAGGAGACTGGTACCCCGCTTTCAAGTTATAATCTTAGGCCAGACCTGCACAGCTTGGCAATAGGCAGGGGCCAACATTAAAACAGGCTAAACTTCCTTGGGCTGCAGATAGGTTAGACTAGAGACAGACTGACAATGATGTCCAGGAGAGAGTGGAATGGAAACTACATTTTTTTGGGGGCCACCCAAAATCCTTTGGTGGGCCACAAGTGGCCCATGGGCTGTATGTTGTATAGGTTTGTCTTAGGGAGTCATCTAGAGAACTGTGAAGTTATGTGATTTGCACAAGGTCATGCTGCCAATATGTGTAAAGGCAAGACTTGAACACAGCTGCTCCTGACTCCAGGGCCTATTCACTAGGCCTTGTTGCCCTTTAAATCAGTATTTATTAGGAACATAAAGGAGAATGGACTATAGGGGCAGCCATAGATTCATTTGAGACATTCCTTTATGGAGGAGGAAGGATTGTTCCAGGGACTGAAGTCAAAGTTATGGACTTTTTGAATAGCCACACAGGGCACAAGATATTGGGACTTAGAGGATATGTATCAGATAGAATGTGAAAAGACTGCTTGAGTACTTTAGTATGTTTCATTGATAGAGAATGATTTTGGCCTGGAGGAAGTTATCCATAGGATAGGGGTTGAATTTATGGCTTCATTGGTATGAGGAAATTCGAGGGGTGGGGGGCAACCTCTCTATATCAACACAAGTTAACACCTCTGCAATTTATAAATCTAGAGAGTTGCTTAGAGGACTGATCTTGGTTGTGCTACTTAAGACCTATATTATTCTGGGTAAGAATGAGCCTCAGTTAACTCAAGTAGAAATCAAAGAGAGTGGACTGGATCGTCTCTTCCCTTCTCTTCTGGCTCTAAACCTACAAACCTGTGTTAGATCTTGGGTGCCTTCCACAGTATTTTCGCTGTATGGTGTTGGGTGTAGGTTTGATGAAGGGCAGTTGTGTTAATTGATGGTCAAGCCTGATGCTACTCCAGAACCCATTATAAAGCATGACCCAGAATTGGGAAGAGCAGCTGGTGCAGTGGATAGAACAGTGGACTAGGAATCAGGAAAACTATTTATCTTACTGAGTCCAAATCTGGCCTCAGACACTTCCTGTCTGTGTGACCCTGGGCAAGTGACTTCACCCTGTTTACCTCAGTTTCCTCATCTGTCAAATGAACTGGAAAAGGAAATGGCAAACCATTCTAGTATCCTTGCCAAGAAAACCCCGAAGAGTTAGACATAACTGGAAGCAGCTAAACAACAGCAGAATTGGGAAGAAAGTTCTAAGGAAGACTGTGGTCAAATCTGGACTAAGAATTGGATCAGTCAAGCCGACTTCCAATTAATTTCCCATGTCTAAAGAATGGTGTCCTGTAGTGAACACTAGGTATGTAGAAAACACTGGCTTCCTCCATCAGTCATTACCTAATAACCTTATTGTGGCAGAGTGCTACAACTCAGACTTTGGGAGATTGCCCATTCACTTCATTCCAGCTTGATTTCATGTGAAAACAATGCTAATGCTTTTGTATTGCTCTCATTTTATCATGGTCATCAGTGCTTTCAATGACTTCAAACTGCTTTCTTCTGCCAAAACCTCTTTTAAGGCAATGACCTTTTGTAATGGCAGCAAAGTGTGACTTTTTGCTGTTTTTTTCTTTTGGAGTGCTTCTCAGCACTAAGGCAATCAGGTGCCTTTGATTGAGGCTTGCCTTTGTTTAAATCAGGAGTCTTTTATTGAATCGAGTCCTTGATTGGAAACAGTATATATATTCTGAGGTTAGCCTTTTGCTTTGGGGCTCACTCATTGGAAGAATGTTAGTGTGATTTGGCCAGACAAGATGCTAGGTAGCCATTAAGGAGCCCCATGGCTTTGAAAACCCAGATGTTGGTGCTTCTCTCTCTGGTAACTATGTATGTATTGTTATGGACAAATAGAAGCCCTGTCTGCTGATTTGTGTTATTTGCTCTGTTTATATAATTTTTGCTTGTAATTTCTCTTTGTGTTTTCTCTGAAGTTCAGGGTGCTAACTTTTCCCCCTGAACTAAGTGAATGATATATGTATGTTTAAGTAAAGTGAAATTGTAAACTCCTTAAAGTTGCTTTCCTTAGAAAAACAGATCAAAGAATCTGTGCTAGCAGCTTCCTGTGTGCTGGGGTTGTTGGCCTTACACCTCCACAGCAGCTGCAAGTAACATCATTGTTATACCTTTCAATGATGCAAAATTCCATTTCAATTTAAAAAAAAAAAGATTTTAAGTGTCTACCCGGTGAAGGCTCAATT
Organism: Phalanger gymnotis; assembly: GCA_028646595.1. Classification (NCBI taxonomy): domain Eukaryota; kingdom Metazoa; phylum Chordata; class Mammalia; order Diprotodontia; family Phalangeridae; genus Phalanger; species Phalanger gymnotis. Next base: position 111,703,947 of record CM053627.1, read on the forward strand.
CTTGCCCGAGAGGAACTCACATTTCCACTAGGGGACATAGTATGTAAGTATACAAGTAAATATAAGGTAATTTGAGAAAGAAGAAAATTCAAAATACTAGAGGATTAGGAAAGGCTACCTGGAGAAGGTGGTACCTGAGATGATCATTAACTGAAAATGAGGATTTTGAGTTGTCTATTCCAGAGATGGAGGCTAACCAGCACAAATGCAAGAAATGGCATGTTGAGCTTAGGGAAGAGCTTGCAGTCTGGTTTGACTAGGACAAAGTGACTGTGTAAAGGAGAGTAATTTGAAGGAAGTCTGGAAAGAAGATTGGCGCCAGATTGTAGAGGGCTTCAACTGTTAGGATGGATCATTGGATTAAAGCTGAAAGGGACCTTAGAGATCATATCATTTACTCCTTTTGCTTTTACAGATGAGGAAACTGAGGGAAAACCTAGAGAGGTGCAGTGACTTGCCCAAAGGTCCCTTGCACAAATCCAGAAATCATGACACCATCATTTTTCTTTTCCCCTTGAGGTCTAAAATAATTGGACATGTAATGGTGCTTCACCATTCTTAAAATCACAAAATTTTGGATTTTGAAGGGATCATTTAGTTTAATCCATACCTGAAAAAAGAATTTCCACTACAACAGACCCCCAAAGAACTCCTCTAGCCTCTGCTTGGCCTATTATGGGCAAAGGAGGGAACAAAAATTTCCACAGCAACTACTATGTTCCAAACACTGTGTTTAGCACTTTACAAACATCATCTCATTTTATCCTCACAACCACTCTGCAAGGTAGGCACTACTATCGCCATTTTACAGCTGAAGAAACAGAAGCAACAGAGGTTAAGTGACTTGCCCAGGGTCACACAGCTGGTAAGTATCTGAGGCTGGATTTGATCTCAGGTCTTCCTGACTCCAGGTGTAGTACTCTAGGTGCAGTGCCACCTACCTTCCACCTATAATAACGGGGAACCCATTACTTTTCCTTCTTTCTTTGGCTATAGGACCCAGCTTCCAAATTCTTAAAATGAAAATAAAATTCCATCCAGGATATTTCCGTCAGGGTCTCAGTCTTGTTGCATTTCTGGAAGGTCCTAAGAGGGTTGCTGAGTTTTTTGTTCTATCCTAGAAGCCATAGGTCAGATGAGAGGTAACATGAATCTGGTCTAAATGCTGGTTATGGAGTCCGAGAGAAGGGCATGGATGTGAGATCAAAATTAAAATTATAAATGATCTGAAGGGCAGTATACAGATACATGGTAAACTTAAAAATGTTACCAATGTCTACTTGCATTCAATGGGTAGAGAGGAAGATATAAATGAAACTGTGTATGACCGGAAAAGGAAGTGGGCCAGTTTTGTAGCAAGAATGAGAGATAATAATAGACCAACTTCCTGAGTGACATTGTTTCCCTCAAGATACCAAAAGAATGAGAAAGGCTTCTAACACATTGGGCATGTTCTCTGTGGAATATTTATCAGAAAACATCACATGAAAAGCAAAGAACAAATAGGAATGGAGGAGTGTCTTGGATTTGAGGGGCGCATACTCCCAGGGATATTGTAATTTTTAATGTTGCAGTTCCTTCTTTGAGAAGAATGACCATCCTCTGAAGGAAGTCAGGATTTGTGCCTCATAGAGGCAGTTGGGGTCATGGAGAGTTGGCCACAGCTGAAACAACTCAACAACAACAGGCGGTTATAATGTAAGCTCATTGAGAGGAGGAATTGTTTCATTGTCTTTGTATCTCCTGTGGCTAGCACAGTGTCTGACCCTTCACTGTTGTTGGGTCTTTTTTTCGTCTAACTCTTCGTGACCCCATTTAGGGTTTTCTTGGCAAAGATATTGGAGTGGTTTGCCGTTCTCCAGCTTTTTTTTGCAGATGAGGAAACTGAGGCAAACAGTGTTAAGTGACTTGCCCAGGGTCACACAGCCAGTAAGTATCTGAGGCCAGATTCAAATTCAGGAAGATGAATCTTCCTGACTCCAGGTTCCTCACTCAGTCTAACCACTGTACCACCTAGCTGCCCATCTGACACTTAGTAGGTGCTTAATAAATGCCTGTTTGTTTAATTGATTACAATCTAGTAAGAGCTCACCCAGAGGTCAACATAAATTCAGAGACACAGCTGTCAATATTTAACTATGGGGCAAAACTAGCCGGTGCTTTCTGCTTTAACAAACCCACTGAGATCTGTTAAACTGTGCATGAATCATGAATCAAACAGTTTATTTCAGAACATGGTTTCATCGGGAAGGACATAAGTCTACTAAATAGGTTCTCTACAATAGGCAATGCCCTTGGCATTCATTTAAGAAGCACTAAATGCACTAACAGGATGGCTGTTTTGGTCAAGAACATCACTCTGTTTGATAACAATTGATAGTGTAGTAACAAACCTGTTTTTCACAATTTCCTATCTCATTCCCTAGATAGTCAGGGGATCCTATCAGTTTCTTCAGTTAACATCCTTGGATTTCATTGCCCATTCGATTTCCGACCTGCAGATGCTATCTGGAAGGAAAGGGTTAGAATAAAAACAATAGCTAAACAGGAAACTCCCCAATGCATGTGTTACAAAACATAAATGGAGTTAAATTGCCCTACTGCGCTGCCACTCCATTAAGATTTTATAGCCCTCTGTGGAAAGCTAAGAGAGGCCTATGACATTCATCAGAGCAGCAGGTGCGTTCTAGTTGAGTGTATCTAGATTGTTTGCAGCAGCAGAGCTGTTAATTAACACCCATAAAAACCAATAAGGCTATCTGTTGGATACAGGCTACCTGTGTGTGTTAGCACAAAGTTTAGAGAAACAGAATTATGGTTAATGATAGGCAAATCTCTTGAGACCCAGTTTAGGAACAAACATCAAATTCCTGAAGGTTACCTTTGAGAACGCAAGGTTCATTGGGAAGAAAGTGGATTCTGAGATATAGGAGCCAGTTTCAAGTTCTATTTCTCTCATTGTTACTTTGAATAAGTCATTTAAACTCTCTTATCTGAAAAATCAGAGGGTTGGACAAGATGGCCTATGAGGTTTCTTCCAGGCCATCTCTAGAACTATGATCGCCTGATAACAGGGAGAAGCAATACGAAGGCTAAAAGCAGCTTTAACTGTAAATGTCTCTCATGTTCCTTGCGTGCTCAGGTGAACACACTGTGAGAAGTGTCCACCAGTTATGACATGGTAAGGACCATTGAGGTTTTGGGGTATGGTTAGGAGTGCTGGGACATGGAGAATGCCAAGGTAAAGTCTCCTGAAATGAATTCATGCACTTTCAGTCAAGAGCGAGTTTATTGTAACAACAGTAGAAGTGGGCAAAGTTCCTTTTTGGGAATTTACCTAATGGGGGTGAATCTAGAGCATATTTAGAGAAAGGGCACGGGAAAGGAATGCCAAGGATGCTAATCAGGTAATCTAAGGGTCCAAGCGTCTTTGGGAGCTATGGATGGGAAAGTGTAGGGAGTATACCAGACTTTGAGGGAAAAAAGACAAGTCTTTTGTCTAGCCGCCAGAGGCCTGGACTTGGGGGATCTGGCAGGAGGAAGAGTCCTTGGGCAAGTCAGGGACAAAAATCCTTGGGCCAGACACCCTTCTGTCTGTTCTGATAAGGGAAGTACAGAGCCAGGACTGCAACAAGGGAAATTTTTCTCACAAGTTGGGGGAGGCTGGGTTACTTTCAGAGACATGGTCTTAGGGCTTTTGGGGGTCCAGGTGCTACCACACTATCACTGTGATAACATTGGGGTATGGTGGGCCTTTACTCCAACTGAGGATGTGTAGGCCCCAGTTAGAAGTCACTGTTTAAAATATTGAGTAATACACCAAGCAGTAGCCTAGGAGTCAAGTCAACAAGGATTTATTAAGCACCAATTACGTGCTGAACACTGTGCTAAGTACTAGGGATGGGAAGAAAGGCAAAACATAATCCCTCCTTTCAAGCAGTTCACAGTCTAATAGGGGAGATAAATGCAAATAGCCATGTACAAACAAGATACATACAGGATAAAGTAGAAATAATCTGCAAAGGAGAGGCACTAGAATTAAGGGGGCTCTGGGAAGGCTTCTTGTAGAAGATGGGATATTAGCTGGGACTTGAAGGAAGCCAGGGAAACGAGAAGAAGGAGAAGAGGAGGGAAAGAAATCCAGGCATGGGGAAGAAGCAGTAAAAATGCCCACGACTGGAAGATGAAGCGTCTTGTTCAAGGATTGTTGTCATTCCTCCTTTGTTTGGGAAGAGGACCATTGACATCACAAGAGTAATGTCTTGACTTACACGTGAATTGGATTTAAATGAGTCAGTTATTTATTTATAAGTCATTGGCCTCACCATCTCCTCCAGAGACATTGAAGTTTGGTGGCAAGACAAAAGCCAAGACTATGAGGAACGGCAAGGAGGAAAGCAAACAATGGACAGCTCATCTGGGACATGGATGGGACTCTCCCCAGATGGGCGGGTATGGTGTAGACAGGTCGTGATTTGCATCATTCGAAGGAATAACTAGATGGATAGTATCACAGTTCTATTGGAGTCCTAAAGTGTTAGATTTGGAATGCCTTGAGAACTCCCAAAATCACAGAATCCCGCATTTGGAAGGGACCTCAGAAGTAATCTCATCTGACCCAACCTGAAAAGGAATCTACTCTGCAAAATTCCTGACAAGCAGTTATCCAGCTTCTCCTGGAAGACCTTCAGCAGTGGGCATATTAGTCCTTCCTGAGAGAGGTCATTTATTCTACTCTTACATAGTTCTGTTAGAAAGTTTTCCCTTGTATCAAGCCAATATTTATCTCTACCACTTTCATTTACCCTGCCAGGTTTTGTCCTCTGGGACCAAGTTGAACAACACTAATCCTTGTTCTATATCCAAATGCTTCAAATGCTGGAAGATGGTATGCACCCCCTACTCCATCCTCAAGAGAAGCGTAAACACCCCACCAGTTGACACTCATACAGTTGTTTGCAATCCTTTAATCATCCTTGCTCTCTTCTCCTGGATGTGCTCTCATTGTAAAATTTTTGATAGATGAGTAGATGAAACCTGGCAATAGTCATATTGCCTATGACCTAGATTTGGGAAGAGCAGGTTTCAAAAGGTTCAGAGAAAGAATAAGGAGGTCTAAAATTATATAAGGCCAGTCAGCCAAGCAGATGAGACATTATTTTAAAGAAAGCAGTCCTGGCCAGGGAGGAAGATGGTGATTAAAGTTTGAGCTTTGAAGGAAACTGAGGGGTCTGAGAGGTAGAGGTTAGGAGGAGTGCATTTCAGGAGTGGGGCACAGCCAGTACAAGGTATGGAGGTGGGAGATGCCTTGTTGCTATGAGGAATAGCAAGAAGGCCTGTTTGGTTGGACGGTTGTGCCTGAAGGGACAAAATGCATCATGGGGGGAGGGGGTCGGGGTGTGTGTGTGTGTGTGTGTGTGTGGAATAGCACCTGGGAGAAATTTGAGTAGTTTGCTAAACATCTGAGGCTGAGGCAGTATGGCAGATACCATTAGCCTTAGAATTAGGAAGGCCTGTGTTCAAATCCCTTGGACCCTACCCTTGCTCTATCCTAGCCTAATGTCCTTGTTGTGATGGTCAAATATGGTAACATGTATGATGCACATATAAATGTGAGCTATTATTATTTGTGAGAGGTGGTGTGGTATAATGTATAGACAGCTGACTTCAAATCCAGGAAGATCTAGGTTGAAGTCTGGTCTCTGACATATACTAGTGAGGAATTTCCTCACCTGGGAGTTCCCTATATCAATGAAATCACAGAACTAGTAACTATCTATATCCCTCAGTATTTGATTAAGCCCTCAATAAATCTTTCCATTTCCCTATTTCTCTGTCTTTTTTTTTGGTGGATAGAGGGGGAGAAATAAGGATTTAAATTGATAAGATTCAAAGGGTCTTTCCTCCATGTTTTATCCCATGTCTTGGAATAAAGTATCTCTAAGTTCTAAGGCTGGAGTTCCATGCTCCTCCGATTAGGCACCTTGGAGTAACTTTGTGGTTTGTGGGGAGAGGACAATCAAAAGGATAGAGGATAAATACAAACTTCCTGAATTCACTCCTTTGCCCATAGTAGGCTCTATTCACAAAGAATTCAGCTAGTAGAGGAGAAAGCTTCAAAAGAAAACACTTGTAATACCAAGTCAGGCAGCCACAACACTTGAAGGAAGTGTGATGAGAATTGTGCTAATGAGGAGTCTTCTCCATCCACAATCATGGCAATAGACTCCATACTCCATGAGGCTCTCATACTCTGAAGAAGAGCTCAGTAACAATCTTTGGAGGGTTTTAGATTATGCAGCATTTGTCTTGGCATTCTTCAACAAGTCTTTTCATGACTATAATGGCATGAAACATAGCATGCAAATAAAGAGACTCAAATATCTGAAGCTTCTTCCATCTGGCTTTGTACATGACACTCCATCTCTTGTCTCTGTGCCTAGAAGGTCCTCCTGCATCATCTTTGCCCCAGAGCTTCCCTAGCTTCATTCAATACATGGCTCAAATCCCATCTTCTACAAGAGGCTTTTCTCACCCCCTCAAATGCCGTTTCTTTCCTCTCTCAGATTATCCCCCCACCTACTTTCCATTCCTAGTTATCGGCATTTTGTCTCCCCCACTCAAATGTAAGCTCCTTGAGGGCTGGGACCACGTTTCTGCCTTTCTTTGTATCTTCTGCTCTTAGTGTAGTGTTTGGCACATAGGATGGTTTGGTATATAGTATAGTTTGGCACAAACACTTAATAAATACTTGTTGAGTGACTGCCAGACAGAAACAAAGGAGGAATCTGAGTCTCTCTATCTTGGTCACATCTCTCAGTGACTTCTCAGCACAGCTCTTTGGTCTACGGAGAGGACAGAACAGTTAATGCAGGGTGACATTCCAAGGAGTGTGGGTAGAGTCTGTGAGCTTTCTGAAAGATGAGGAGAGGAATGTCTATGTGGCCATGACTACAATTCAGCAAAACAGCTGGAAAATTTGGTCAATAATTCACCATTTCAGGGGGGAAACAACAAACAGGTATCGTATCGCCCTAAAAAACCCAAAAAACCAACCCAAGCCCAGCAAACCCAATAGGGCTGCATTTTCCCCACTTTTTACATAGCTGTGTTGGCATTTATTCAGCATAGCCCAAGAAGCAAGGAAGGGGAAAAAAGGAACGTTTCAAGACCATCGAGTGCCAGGAAAATAGTCAGGCGATTTAGGCTAGAAAGGGTAGGGCCAGTGCTTTCCTTGATACAAGAAACTCTCAAATGAGGGAACTTACTTTATCAATGCAGGTCAGCATCTTCTCTGCAAATGAGCATAAAGAGTTGGCTAGAGCAGAAGTATCAAACGCATGGCCTTTAGCATTCCTGAGCACGGCCCAACCAGAGTAAAATGTAATTGGGAAATATTTAATATAATAAATGAAAATACAATCAAAATAGATAATGTTACATTTTAAAACTTTCCATTTGTGACCAGCAGGAATCCTTATGTATAGTTTAGTGACCTTTTTTCTGAGTTGGATACCACTGACTTAGGGTACTGCAGCCCATATGCCTCAGAGGTGGAATTTGAACCCGGCTCTTCCTGGCTTTGAGCCACTTTCTATCTCCTATGCTTGGAGTTGGAGAAGGAAACTAGAATATTTAAGAAAATAAACCTCTAGACTTCCAGAGTCTAGCAAGGAGAACCTTTGCCCAAGAAACTTTATGGAGGTAGAGGAAAAGGGGAAAGAGAAAGCTTGTGACCACAATAGAGGCAAGGATGAGAACAGTGTATAGATTTAATTAAAGTTACTGAGAATATGGTGGGTTTGATTTCATTTTGATCCTCGTTTCCCCATTGGCTTTAACAGCAGGGTTGGTTGGTTGGTTTTGTGCTCAGTAGCTTCCCAGAAACTTTCCCTAAATACCTAGGACTGGCAGGATTGAGACGGCTTGAGATGGCTTTCATTAACTCTTGGGTGTTCCATTTCTACCCCTGAGCTACATTCCTTAGGGATGAGAAAGCCTGTTCACCTTTTGCTCTTCCTAGGGCTGATTGCTCAGAGTAAAAGTAATAACTCAAGCAGAATAAAAATAGCCTTCTTATTTGCCTTTCAGGTTAAATTCTGTTTCTTTTTGGAGTTCCACCAATGTCTTTCAGTCCCAGGTCACACCATTCACCTCCAGCACTGAGCCAGCCTATCTTGGAACAATCAGACAGACTGCAGAAAGAATTGCTTTCTCATATTCCATTTTAAGAACTTCAAAGCACTCTTCTATCTGAGCACAGAGGGAGAAAGAAATACAAATACAAAGGGCTTCTAGGCAATACTTAATCAGATAACTGACCATCTAATGAGCCAAGAAGAAGTCTGGTAATGGTGGCTTTGAAGGAAAGGGATATTGAAATTAAAATTATTTGACTACTGTTTTTTTTCTCAGTTTTGAAAGGAAACTGAAGTTGACTGGATTCCTTTGAGCCTTTCTGTGCTCTTTATTTTAATCAGATTAATTAAGAAAATATGATGGTAGTTAAAAAATTGATTGGTAGGTCCAGGTTTTCTGTCACATTTGCTTCCATCTAAGCTATTTTCCATCTATTCTAAACTCCTTATATCAACTATAAGCTCTTAGGCTTCTTTCCTTGCTGACCAAGACATTCAATATTCTGCATCTGTAAAGGCTTCTTTTTGGTTAATGCAATACTTGCTACAATTTGTTCCATTCTTAGATATTACCCAGCGCAGTGAGATCCTAGGGCCATAGCCAAAGTAGTCTATGCAGTACTGGGTATTTCATTCTCACTGATTCAATTTCCCTCAGTTACTTTCTACCCTTACCGGTATATCCTACTCCCTTACCCATCTCAGGTGAAGCCCTTCCTAGCCACCTTAGGTCAGACTACCTTCTCTGAGCTCCTTGTTTGGCATTTAGCTAATCCTCAAAGGCTAGAATGATTCTCTGATGTTACCGATGTGATATTCCCTCAAACAATGCAAATGGCAACCCATCCATACCAGCATCTTGCAGGACTCTTGTCTATGTAAATCTTATTGCAAATTTTCAGGGACCAATGAGATTGTTTCTTGTGGGAAGGAAGCTGACAACTGAGGCTGTGAGGAGGTTTTGACACAAGAGGATGAGATCCTGCAGGTGCAAGAAGTTTTGGGGGCAAATTGATAAATGGTCAAAGGATATGAATAGGCAGCTTTCAGATAAAGAAATAAAAGCTATCTATAGTCATTTTAAAAAATGCTCTAAATCACTACTGACTAGAGAAATGCAAATTAAAACAACTGTGGTACCATCTCACACCTATCAGATTGACTAATACGACAGAAAAGGAAAATGATAAATGTTAGAAGGGATGTGGAAAAGTGGGACACTCATGCACTGTCAGTGGAGTTGTGAACTGATTCAACCATTCTGGAGATCAATTTGGAACTAGGCCCAAAGGGCTATAAATCTGTGCATACCCTTTGACCCAGCAATAGCACTACTAGTCTGTATCCCAAAGAGATTAAGAAAAAAGAAAGGGACCTATTTGTAAAAAGATATTTATAGCAATTCTTTTTGTAGTGGCAAAGAATTAGATATTGAGGAGACGCCCATCAATTGGGGAATGACCGAACAAGCTGTAGTATGTGATTGTGATGAAATACTATTGTGCTATAAGAAATGATAAGAAGGATGTTTTCAGAAAGAGCTGGAAAGATTTATACGAACTGATGAAAAGTGAAGTGAGCAGAACTAGGAGAACATTGTACACGGTAACAGCAATATTGTATGATGATCAGTTGTGAATGATTGTAATGGCAAGCAAAGTGAGACTTTTTGCTGTTTTTTCTTTTGGAGTGCTTCTCAGCACTAAAGTAATGGGTGCCTTTGATTGAGTCTTGCCTTTGTTTGAATCAGGAGTCTTTGATTGAATCAAGAGCCCTTAGTTAGAAACAGTATGTATATACTCTGAGGTGAGCGTTTTGCTTTGGGGCTCACTCATTGAAATAGTGTTAGTGTGATTTGGCCAGACAAGACTCTGGGTTGCCATTAAGGAGCCCCCTGGCTTTGAAAACCCAGATATCGGTGCTTCTCTCTCTGGTAACTCTATGTATTGCTGTAGTCAAACAGTTAGAAGCCTGTCTGTTGACTTGTATTTTTTTTTTCTGTTTGTAATTTCTGTTTGTGTTTTCTCTGAAATTCAGGGTGCTGACTTTTCCCCCTGAACTAAGTGAATAATATATGTATGTTTAATTAAAATTATATTGTTGACCCCTGAAACAGCTGTCTTTCCTTAGTAAAGCAGATAAAAGAACCTGCACTAGCAGCCATCCTGGATATGCCAGTGTGGTTGCCATTACAATGACTTAGCTATTCTCAGCAATACAATGATTTATGATGATTTCAAAGGACTCTTGATGAAAAATGCTATCCACCATACTATTTTTTGCTTTCTTCATTTTTTCATTTTTTTGGGTGGGGGTCTGTGTTTTCTTTTACAGCATGACTAACATGGAAATACATTTTGCATGGTTACACATGCATAACCTGTATCAAATTGCTTGCCATCTGGGCAGGGGGATTGGAGGGAGGAAGACAATTTGTAATGCAAAATTTTAAAAAATGAATGTTAAAAATTGTTTTTACATGTAACTGAAAAATATATTATTTAAAAGAAGAAACTTTGGGGGCAGCAAGAGTTAGGTGGAGATATCAAAGAGTGTTGGAATGAGATTAGATGTTGGCCACAGGCAATATGGGAGACCAGCAACTAGAGAGAGGCACTAAAAAGGAATCACCAGTAATAATTGACTTATCCTCCCTTTGGCTGCAAGGGCAAGCTGCTAAGTATATCTTCTCTCTTCTTGTCTCTTTCTTCCATATTCAAAGATGGCTTTTTTTTTTACCCTCTAGAGCGCTCTACTCACTTTCCACAAATCTTTTTAGTGAATGGTGTGATTGTGTATGTGTGTGTGTGCGCGTGTGTGCGCATCTTTGGTTAAATTTGATTTGTTTGGATAAAGGTTTTGTTCTCTATTATTTTACTGAGTAAGACTGGAAATGTCATCCAATTGTGAAAATAGAGGTGGGCAGTGGGGCAGCAGACCTGCTGATGCTTTGTATTTCATGGAGGATAGATGCTAGGACCTCCCTCCTTGGCATGGCGGTTAAAGAGACCTCTCCTGGGGCATATTTTATGAATTACTTGTCTCATTTTTTGTTTCACTACTAACCCCCAAGGACATAATTGAAATGGAATCTGGGACTTTCTCCCTTGGTACTCATTTCTCACTCCCCCTCCCTTTGTCTTTTTTTTTTCCTCCATCTTGTGCTTAGTGATAGTGGTGGTGGTGGGGTTGGGGGTGTTCGGGCACAGCCTCGGGGGTCTGCCTAGCTCTCTCTCTCCCAGGAAGCTACACGATCTGAGGTAAAAACAAAAAGAAAGTCCTTAATAAAGTAGATACTGCAGACATAAAGGCAAAAAGGAAATAGAATCAATCTGTTTCTAAGGAGCATACATTCCTCTAGAAGTGAATGTTGTTATTGTCCTTTGGTTGTTTTAGCCACATCTGACTCTTCATGACCCAATTTGTGTTTTTCTTGGCAAAGATATTGGAATAGTTTGCCATTTCCTTCCCCAGCTTATTTTAAAGATGAGAAAACTGAGGTAAACAGAGTTGAATGACCTGCCCAAGGTCACACAGCTAGTACGTGTCTAAGGCCACATTTGAACTCAGGTATTCCTAATTCCAGGTCTGGTGCTCTATCCACTGTAACACCTAGCTACCCCTAGATGACATTAAAGGGTCGTAGATTTGTAGCTGGAAAGGACCTTACAGATCATTTGTCCAAAGCACATCATTTTGCAGATGAGGAAACTAGGACCCAGAGACACAGTGACTCTCCAAAAGTCAGATGTAAGTATTGGAGACTAGATTTGCACTCTCAGGACTCTTTCCTCTAAACCATGATGTTTTTCAGTCCCAACCAATTAGATATATAATGTTGTTAGTGAGGAAATCCTTACATTCTAAAAACCATTTCGAGAAAAACAAATTCCTTCTCTTTTCAAACAGATTAAATCTGGAAAACTTAACGACACACTTTGTTGTTGTTCGGTTGTTTTTTAGTTGTGTGTGACTCAGTGGCCCTATTTGGGTTTTTCTTGGTGGAGATACTGGAGTGGTTTGCCATTTCCTTCTCCAGCTTATTTTACAGATGAGGAAACTGAGGCAAACTGGGTTGAATGACTTGTCCAGGGTCACACAGCTGGTAAGTGTCTGAGGCCAGATACGATCTCAAGAAGATGAGTTTTCTTGACTTCGAGCTTGGCACTCTATTCACTATGCCACCTAGCTGCCCTTTTCTAAAGCTAGCCTTAGACGGGGGATGGTTCTGCAGGGACACTGATTCTTCTCTTTCTATCTGTGTATCAGTTCACATTTTCCCATGGTTTACTCTATTCCTCCCATCCCAAAGCATATTTTTCCCTTGTTTAATAATTTATAAAAGTATTAGTAATTTTTTCCCCTTCTGGTTCACCATATGCTAAGGCTTTGACTAGCAAGCTGTCCGAAGGGCAGAGTATCCTTTGATGGAAACCCTGGCCCATGCTCTGACAAGGGAGAGAAGCAGGCAGACTCCTCAGGCAGTTTGTTTTTCTTGGCAGGGACTTCTTTAGAATGAAAATGCTGCACCAAGATGATCATTTCCATTTCTCTGGAATCCTTCTTCTTGGGGGTTAACGTAAGTCAGAAAGAGGACAGTGATGACTCATTTGGCCCTGTCTTAATAGCTAATTGGGACCCATTCCTAACAGAATTCCATCGCTTCTAGCCAGAAGCGATGCAATATGGTAGTGGAGAGCAATAGCCTGGAGGTTGGTTTGTGGGGCTGTGGGGTGTAGAGGGAGCCCTTTAAGAGACCTGAATTCTGTTTCTGTCTCTGACACCAAGTAACTAAGTGTGTGATCTTCAGTCACTTCCAACCCAACCCCTTCTCACCCTCACTCTGGGCCTCATCTATGAATTGAAACTGGTTAATTCAGTGATCCTTCCAAGCCTAAACTTTTAGTATTTAAAATAACAATTTGTAAATAGAATTTGTTGCTAGTCTATTAATAACTTTCTGCCCCGAAAATTACTGTTAAAGAAGCAATTAATTGGTCATCACCTTCACGATTCATAGGCTCCCAGTATTAATTTTGTGCACTGGTGCAAAACATTTATGGCAGGTCATTTAAATTCTGTGGATCAGAAAGATGGATTGCTTCTCTGGGTCTTCAAGAACTTTCAAGACCGCTGGCAGAATACAACACCCTTTTGATCACAGTTTTGCCCACTGAATTTTAACTCACTCTGTTTCTAGATGGCCCAATCCAGTAGTATGTAACAAACTTACCACCTTGCTGACCTGTTTCAACCTTTCATGGGACAAAAGCTACAGTTGAGATAAGTCAGAGATGTCACCAACACCCTGAGATGAATTGCCAGGAATTGTGAAGAACAACAGGGAATGACAGTTTTCCCTTTCAACCTCCTTAAGGGGGAAAGGTAACCTAGCTAGTTCAGGGAAGGGCAACCAAGCTAGTTCAGGGAAGGGTAACCTAGCTCACCCAGTTTCCATTTCCTTAACTGGTTTCTAGCCTCACACAAACATTAAAGGAGCAGATCTGAGGGGGTCAACCTTGGATTTCGTTTTCATATCTTACTTGCTGTTCTAACATTCTAGAGTTGTTCTAGATTAGGTTGCAACTCATTTCTTGGCATTTGGTGGAAGCATTATAGATATATAGACCAAGAAACACTACCTCTTTCTAGGGAGAGAAATAGAAGAAAGAAGGAAACTTTTGTTTCTGTCTTTTTTGTCTTTCCTAAAGTGCCTACCTTGCATGGTTGTCATGAAGTTCCAATAAGATAATTTTTGTAAAGTGCTTACTTAGCACACTGCCTAGCACATAGCAGGTGCTTAATAAATGTTTGTTGACTTCCCCTACTATCTGTTTTATCTCTGGCTCTCTCCCCACTTTCCCTCCATCTCTCTTCTTCCCTTCTTTTTCCCCTCTCTTCAATATTTTTTTCTTTCACTCATTTCTCTTGACTGTACTGTATGACCACCCCACCTCACCCCCAAGTTCTAGGGTCGCCTTTCTCACTCTTTGGATTCAGTTCACTCTCTGAAGCAAAGATTACTTTAGCTACAAAGAAAATCAATAACTTCATTTTTATATATTTATTTATGTTTGGCTTTGGGTTGGGATGTTCTGTCTTCTTAATTAGCTATAGTCACTCCCCTGTCTCAGGGACAAGAGGGCGTTGATTGGTTACAGTCTCCATCAGTAGAGTACCCATTTTGAAGTGATTCTAAAGAGAGTAAGGTACTACAATAGGTGACTTCAAAGCTCCCTCCTTGATTATAAATCCTGTGATTCTGTGATCATTGCTATCTTCTTTTCAAGAATGCTAAAAGGCATTTAAACTTAATAACCTAAAACTATTCACTAATACTTTTGCTATTTCAATGAAGAATATGTAGAAAAGATTAAAAACTTAGTTGCTGAACTTGTAGCAGTCTGGGTAACAGGGATAGGGCTTTATTAGAATCATCTATCTTAATTAAAGAGAACATTTGACTTAATTGTAGATTATTGCGGCAGCTAGGTGGTGCAGTGGATAGAGTACCAGGCCTGGAGTCAGGAAGACTCATCTTCCTGAGTTCAAATCTGGCCTCAGACACTTACTAGCTGTGTGACCCTGGGCTAGTCACTTAATCCTATTTGCTTCAGTTTATTCATCTGTCATATGATCTATAGAAGGAAATGGCAAATCACTCTAGTATCTTTTCCAAGAGAATGCCAAATGGGGTCACAAGGAGTCAGACATGACTGAAACAACTGAACAACAATAACTTCGTATTTAAATAAATGTATAATATTTAACCACCTAATCAAAGCACCTGTAGTCAGTCCTTATTCCCTTTGATATTCCTTGGGCATTTGATACAATTGACCATTCCATTCCATTCTTTCTTTTTTTTTTGGAGGCAATCAGGGTTAAGTGACTTACCCAGAGTCACACAAATAGTGAGTGTCTAAGGGCATATTTGAACTCAGGTCTGTCTGACTCTAAGACCAATGTTCTATCCACTGTGCCACCTAGCTACCCTGAGACCATTCCATACCTATTGGCTTTCTCAGGTTTCTGTGATAGGATGCTTTTCCATTTATTTCTCTCCATCAAATCTCTTCTCTTCAATCTATCCTCAACTTAGCTTCCAAAGTGATATTTCTAAAGCAGAATCCCAGAATTTGAGAGTTGGAATAGACCTCCTTGACCATCTAGTCCAATAAACACATGAAAGGAATTCCCACATAACATACCCAACAGACAGTCTTTCATTCTGTTTAAAGCTCTTCAAGGAAGGGTAACCCATTCTTTCTCAAGGATGCTCCTTCTACTCTTGGACAGCTCTAATTTTTAGGAAGCTTTTATGACCTCAAGCCTACATGTTCTCTTTTGTGGATTCTGCCCATTGTTCTTGGTCCTTTCCCTTAGGACCAAAGAGAAAAAGTGTAATCTCTCCACACAACAGCCTTTCACATTCTTGAAAACAATGATCGCGGTCCCTCTGAGTCTTCTTTTCTCCAGTCTAAATATTTCCTACATCCCCTACATTCATCCTCATCTAACATGGACTCCAAGTCCTTCACAATACTGGATACCTTTCTCTGCTTGTCAATGTCCTTAAACTGGGGCATCCAGAGCTAAACAAAATACTCTAGGTGAGGTCTGACCAGGGTGGAGCACAGGGGCTTCCTATTCCTGGAAGCCACGCCTTTCTGAATGCAACCTTAGCCTCAGCCTTTGGGTCATCCTATCGCACTTGTGACTCACATTAAGCTTGCCTTGCACTGATAACTTCAGATCCTTTTTAGAATAACTGCTGACTAATCATGTACCGGAGACACTGATTCTTTCTTTGGTCTCAAGTGTAAGATCTTAAAATTACTCCCATTGAATTTCATCTTATTAGATTCAGTCTAATGCTCTAAACTAGAGAGGTCAGACATGTGGCCTGTGTGCCACAATATAGCCTATAACACTCCTGAGTGTAGTCCAAACCAAATTAAAATGTAATTGGGAAATATTTAAAAATATAAACAAAAATACAATGAAACATAAGCAACATTGCATTATAAAACTAAGTCAATGTGTTGTCTTAGGGATCTTTATGTGCAGTTTAGTGACCCTAACTTCCATTTAGGTTTGACACTATTGCTCTAAACCGTTGAGGTCTTTTTGGATCCTGGCTCTTATCTCTAAGATATCCTTCTCAGTTTTTGCCACCTACACATCTGCTGATTGTGTCATTTATGTCTTTATCCAAGTCACCAATAAAAATATTAAACAGGAGAGGGCTAAGCACAGATTCTTGGGATTCTCCTCTGGAAACCTTTTGTCAAGTCGACATTGAAATGTTAATGAATACACATTGGGTCCATTTATTCTATTCAACCAGTTTTGAATTCCTTTAATTATAGTAATGCTTAGGCCACATTTTCCCACCTTCTGTACAAGACCAGTATGGGATGTTTGTTCAAAAATCCTACTAAAGTACAGCTAAGTTATAGCCATAACATTCCTTCGTCTATTTAGCCAAAAAAGGAGATAAAGCTATCCAGTTTTCTGTTGTTTGGTTTTTTATTTTATTCTTTTTTCTTCTCTTTTTTTTTTTGGAGGGGGGAAAGCAGGGCAATCGGGGTTAAGTGACTTGCCCAAGGTCACATAGCTAGTAAGTGTGTCAAGTATCTGAGGTCGAATTTGAATTCAGGTCCTCCTGACTCCAAGGCCGGTGCTCTGCTCGCTGCGCCACCTAGCTGCCCCTTGTTTTTTAAATTAAAGTTTTTTCAATGAACAAAATCTCCCTTCTCTCTCTCCCACGTCCTCATCCATTTAAAAAAATAAAGGAAAACAAAATTATTGCAACAAATATGCATAGTCAAGCAAAATAAATTCCTACATTGGCCATATCCAAAAAGATATGCTTCATTCTCTACTCTGAGTTCATTGCATCTGTGTTAGGAAGCCCATAGCATGCTTCATCACAAATCCTGTGGAATTCTGATGGGTCATTGTGTTAATTGGAGTTCCTAAATGACACAACTATTTCTTAATGCAACCATTCTGGCTCTTTGTAATCACCACCTTCCTTCTTAGAAACTGGCTAACCATCTCTTTAAAGATACATTCTAGAATTTTCACAGGAATTGAATTTAAGCTAAGTGGCTCCTAACTGGTAGACTCTATTCTTGTCCCTCTTTTGAAAATAAGGACTTCCCCTTCTCCAAATTTGTGATGTCTCTCCTGTTTACCATGATCTTTATAGCATTTCTTATGTTTTTAGACACATAGTATATATAATATATGCATATGTATATAACCATATATTCCTATACTGTACATATATGTTGTAATATACACATTGCGCAATACTGCACATGCATGCACATATATACATTCATATACATGCACATATACATATTACACATATATAGTATATATTGTATATGTATGTGTATATGCTCAGAGAAATAAAATGGCCTGTCCAAGAGTAGTTTTCAGATATTATAAAAGAGATTGATAGAGGACTGGGGTTTGAATGTATATGTGTGTGTGTATATATATATATGTATATATATACACACACACATGTGTATATATGTGTGCACAGATATACACAGCATGTGTGTATATTTCATGTACATTCATGTACTGCATGCGTGCATGAATGTATATATGTATACAAGTAGCCAGGTGGTATAGTGAATAGAGGGATGGGCCGGCAATCAAGAAGATCTGAGTTCAAATCCTGCTCAGATATTTAGTAGCTATGTGACCCTGGGAAATTCAATCAACCTCTGTTTGCCTCAGTTTCCTCATCTGTATAAAGGGGATAATAATAACACCTCTTTCAAATGGTTATGTTGAGGCTCAAATGAGACAGGAATTGTAAAGTGCTTATTACAGAGCTTGACACATAGTAAGCTTTATACAAATGTTAGCTATTATATATGTATGCATATATGTATATGTATCACTATACATATAGCTATTATATTATGAGAGCTATAATGTTATATGTTATTATATTATATATCATATATGTATAAACCTAGATATCTACTTATTTCTGTCTATCTGTCTATGCCTCCGACTCTACCTCTATCTCTCTGTCTCTGTGTCTCTCCATCTCTATCTCTATCTCTATCTTTACTTCTACCTCTACCTCCACCACTACTTCTATCTCTATCTCTATCTCTATCTCTATCTCTATCTCTATCTCTATCTCTATCTCTATCTCTATCTCTATCTCTATATGGAGAAAGCTAGTGTCTGGACCTGTGTTTGAACTGGTTTAAGAAATGTGGGTGAGGAAACTTTCTCTCCCCATACAGATGTGTGACTTGCAGTTACCAGTCCTCTGAAAGGGTCTTCCCCAATGTGAGCCCAGGTCTCTGTTCACTGTATTGTCTAGTACTTACAAAATAACTCCTGTCGCAGATAGAGGGCTCCAGTAGTTAGTGATAACCTCAAAGATGTCTTAGAAGTGGAACTTCAGCAGAATTTGGAAAGAAGCTAGGAATCTAGGAGGCAGAGGTAAGAGGTAAGGTGCTCTCTAGGTGTCAAGGTCAGCCTTTGCAGAGAAGGAGGCTGTAGCTAGATTGGAAAGTGCTTTAGGTTCCAAACAAGAGTTTGCATTTTACCCTAGAGTCAAAAAGAAACCAGTGAAACTTCTCAAGCAGAAGAGTTGGATGGTTAGACGTGCATCATGAGTATCAGTTGGCGGCGATGTGGAAAATAGATTGGAGGAGGAGAGATCAATTCAGAGAGTATTTCAGTGACACAGGTGAGATGTGATGAGACTCTGAACTGAGTATGTGGCCACATCTGTGGAGAGAAGGGAACAGATGTAAGAGATGTGACTGAAAAATCTGCAATACTTATGAACTGCCTTGCTATGAGTATGGTGGAAAATGAAGAATTAATAGTGACTCTGAAATTCTGACCCTAGGTGACAGAAAAAGGAAGAGGAGTGAGTTGAGGGGAGAGGGGAGACAGATAGTGAGTTCTGTTCAGAATATATTTGGCATGAGATGTCTATGGTTTATCTTACTGGAGATGTTCACTGTTGTTGAATACAGCCCAGTTTATTAGGAGTTTTAGACACTCAACACTTTTTAGTCAGCGCATGTACTCAAAATGACATATTTTGATTAAAAGCGTCTTGTCTGAAAAAGGACATTATCTCTGAGATTACTTTCTACAGAGAGACCAGATAGTCAGTATGAATTAACATCTTGATACAAAAGCAAATTTAAAATGCTACGAAAATTAGCCTTGTAGAGACGACCCCCGGCCCCCCCCAGCCACACACACACACTGGTCTCGTGATCTTGCCGGACTCTTCGTATTCCATGCCTGATGAAGACTAATGATCCTTGCTTGGTATTCAATCAAATTCTGGGACTTTGTCGTACTTTGTGAGAATTCATGACTGTGCTCCCAGTAGGTGGCGCTGTGCCTCTGCAGAATCTTATTCACAGCTCCATTTTGGATAGTTCCACAAACAACTGGATTTACATGCATCTCAAACCCCTCCCCTCCCCCCATTCCAATGAAACTTTTTACTGTGATAGAAATGGCAATTATTTTAATTGATAACACTCTCTTTGATGAAGGAGAGGGTCAACATCAGTGTCTTCCCCCACTTTTATTTGCATTTTAGCCTCTTTGGAAGTTTGAGACCCTCCTTGCTTACTACTATTCCTTAAAACAACTAAAGCTGTGATTCAAGGCAAAGAATCACAAGACTTTAGATCTGAAAAGGATATTTGGGATAATTTAGTTCAATTCCTGGATTTTGCAGATGAAACCAAGGCTCAGAGAAATAAAATGACTTGTCTAAGTGTACTTCTCAGGTATCATGAGGGACACAGTCTAGAACAGTAGAAAGGACATACATTTGATAGTGGGAGCATATGTGTATGGGGTTTGAATCCTGTCTCTGATAACTGTGTGTACTTCAGTAAGACATTTTGGATTGTAGATTTAGATCTACAAGAGGCCTTAGAGGTCAAAGAGTCCAACCCTCTTATTTTACAGGTGAAAAAACTGAGACCAGAGAGGTTTAGGTGACTTGTCTATGGTCACATGGATAATATGTGCCATCAGGATTTGAACCCAAACCTTTCTGATTCCATGTACAATGTATTTTACCCTACGCCATTATGTTACCACTCGACCTCCTTGGGCCTTTCTTACTTCATGTATAAAATAAAGGAGTTGCCTCAATGATCCCAAGGCCTCTTCTAGCTCTAAATAATATTCTTTGGATGCCCATTTCAGTGTTTATTGTACTCTCCTATACTCTCTTTGGCCAGGACAGATGAATCGCTTTGCCCTGTGAATAATAGTACATATGAGACTAACATTCAACTTACTATGTTGTGATTTTTTTCTCCCAAGAAAGCAAGACACCTTGAAAAAACTGCAGAAGGACTTTCCAAATAGAAACCTTCTGATCACATGGGCCTTTTCCTCGTCAAAGGTTAGTGACTTCCAAGGACCAATACACTGGGCAAGTCCATGAAGTGATTATTGATTTGAAGAGCGCATTTTTGTAAGAGTAAAGTATAAACATGTTTTTTCAATCTTTATTCCTTCCTGTTCTGACTCAGACAATCAATTCATTATCCTGTGTTTGTCCTCAAGCATGAGTTTCTACTGGTCCTCTTTGTCAAGACTGACAGTGTGTTTGTAGACATAAAGGCAGCTCCCTACATTCCACTTGCTGACATCATGCAAGCCTCCTCATTCATAAGGGCAGATGGAAAATGGAAGGTTTTGGGGAGGAGTCCATTTGTGGAGACAGAAAAAATTCCAGGAAATCCAAAACACAACTTTATTAGATTCATGTCTATGAATGACATTTATGGCTCTCAGTGGATGTGGAGCCCAGAAGGAGGCTGTTGCCTATGAAAGGAAGTCATGGAGCCTCAGAACATGTCCTGACTTTTGTTCTGACTTGGATTAGGGCTTAATTATGGAATATTTGACCTATTATTTTACATCTCTGCTTTACTTCACACTCAGGTCCTATATATTCTCAGAGTTTTCAGACTCCCATCCTTTGTTCATCTTCCAGACCTTGACGGGCACCTTTCAAAAGTAATCTATCCTGAGTCCCTTTCCTTTGGTTCTCTGCTAGCTCTCCCACAACATGGTACTGTGAAAAGAATACTGACATGGACAGAAGAGCCTAGACACTAAGCCTTAATAGCTGTTGTATTGGTAATTAAGGTGGACTTTCTTTTACTATTTTCTCTTTTAGCACTTATTGAATCAAGTGCCCTTGAAGAATCTGGCCTTTGCTTCTTTGATTAAATTAGGAGTCTTTGATGACCTCCTTGCCTCAAAGGAAAGCTTAGTTTACATGGATTTGAGTCACATATTCCTGATGCCAGAAGCTTTTAGGCCATGTGAGTTTAAGTCAGGCCACGTGCGTTTAAATTGCATGTCTGATGCTTTTAGGTCACGTGGGCGAGTTGCATGTTGTGACACCCTTTGACCCCGAACAGAATATGTAAACTCAGGAGGTTGGCATTTTTCCTGGGGGCTCTCACTCACCAGAAAAGTGGCCCGTGACTCTGGGCAAGCTGTTGTAACTGCCCCTCCGCTTTGCTAACCCATATGTTGGTTTATATTTGGTCTGTTTATAATATATGTTTGTAATTTGTTTGTATTTGCTCTGAAGTTCAGGGTGCTGACTTTTCCTCCTGAACCAAGTGAATGATATTTGTATGTTGGATTAAAGTGAGATTTGTTAACCCCTTACGGTTACTTTTCTTAGTAAAGCAGATCAAAAGAACCTGTGTTAGTGGCCTTCTGTGTTCTGGCTGTTGTTGGTTTTACACAGCCACAGTAGCTGCTAGCTGAATTGTTGCTACAGCTGTATGATTTTGGGCAAGTCACTTAACCTCTCTGGGTCTCAGTTTCCTCATCTGTAAAATGACTGCATTGAGCCAGATTATTTCTGAGGTTCTTTCCAGCTCTAAATCTATGATCTCTAGTAGAATGTAAGCTGCTCAAGGGCAAAGAATTGAATTTTTTTTTTTTGTATCTCAGGACAGTGCCTAGCACATAGCAGATGCTTAGTAAATGTTTATTGAATTATTGTTATTGAATTATTATTAGGGTGGTAATTTGTCAGAAAAAATGTAATTGTACTTAAACATATGCTGCCTGAAGACACAGTGATATAACCTAAGGTATGACTCAACTGGTGGGAATTGGACTATAACAATAACTGATCTTTCTATAGCTAATTGAAACAGTATTATAATATTATTAAATACATGTGTGATTGGAAAAAAGATGAACTGGTCATATAGTGAGAACAAGACATATCTACTGCATCTTTGGAGCAATGGTGAAGAATTGGAAGGAAACTTAAGAATCTAGAGGTCCAACCCCTTAATTTTATAAATCGGGAAACTGAGACTCAGAGAATTTGTGACTTGCCTAGAATAACACAGTTAGTGAGTATTTGAGGTGCATTTGAATTCAGCCTTTCCTGACTCCAAGTCTGGTGGTCTACCCAATGGTCCACCTAGCTGCCTATGTTACTCTGTATGGTATCCATTCAGTGTGAAAAGAACAAGATAGTTTACGGAAGAGTTTACGGAAAGGCAGTGACAAGGATGAAGTGGACAGGTATGAAGGGGTTTTGAACTGCACTGTTGAACGAGATTAACAATTCTTGAGAGTATTGGGATTACTGCACTGGTTTGTTTTGAGGATAAACTGAGATAATACATGTAAAGTACTTTGAGGTTTGTAGAGCATTTTACATATATTGTCGCTTTATCCTCAAAAATGAGCCTATGCAGTACACACTGCAGGGATTGTTGTCTCCGTTTTACAAATGGGTAAAACTGAGGCTGAAAAAGGTTAAGTGACTTGCCTAAGATCATATACCTAGCAAATATCAGAGGAAAGATTTCTCCCCAGATCTCTCCCGACCCCAAGTCCAGCACTTTTCCCATAATACCTGGCTAATTCTATAACATCAAATTAGATAAAACACTTCATTTTCATAAAACACCTATAAATGCTAAATATGTTTAAAAGTCTATAGAGAAGAAGTTTCTTGAAGTCAAAGACTTTCATTTTTGCTTTTGTATTCTTTGTATCTAATACAGTGCCTGGGACACAGTAGGGCCTTAAATTAGCGTTTGTTAAACTGTTGTAGAATTATTAATGTAGTAATGTTACCTTTGTTTGAAAACGTGTTTACATTTCAACATAGACACAGTGATATAGCCTAATGGAATGACCCAAATGGTGGGAATTTGGGGCATTGCAGGCTGTTGGTTGGGGAAGGTAGATATTTGGGGAGTGGGTGGGTCTTGCCCTCTGCCCTGGAAGGTACCTATTCTTCTGACTTCTGAAAGTGGGCTTTTAGAGATAAAGTTCTTTAGAGAGTGTCACTTCAGGGGAATAACACGGTTCCTTAGTCAAGAAGAAGGGGATATATTTTTGGGAAAATTTTCCAGCCTTAATGATTAAAAGAAGGAGAGGTGACCCAGTTGGTATCACCTTAGAATGGACCACAGATTATCATCATCATGAATGCTAACATCATCTAAAAACATTTATTGAATGACTGGGGTTCTTGGGAAGTGCTATACACATGGTCCATGTCTACTAGGCTCTTATAATCTAAGACAGCAAAGCTAGATACAGAACATGTGGCCAGTGAGCAAACACAGGCCGCAAACTAAAAATTCAGCAATTAAAAGCAGTGACATCACATGCAAGCAGAGACTGTCAGAGACTTCTTCTCACTGCCCACATCACACAGAGTTAAACCCGAGGTATGTAAATACAAACAGGGCTGTCTCATTCTGTACATGTCATTCAAACACGTCAGGTTGCTGGATGACTAACAGCCTTCTCATTTTCTGAGTGTTTCACAAATGGCTCTTTCAGTCAGTTCTCTAAAAACAACCCTGATCAAAAGCAGCTCCTGGGGGAAGTGGGTGTGTGTGTGGGTGTATGTATGTGTGTGGGATGATCACATTGGGGAACAAATTATAAATGTGATTTAGTGGTATCAATGCACATGATGGCTATATTCCCTATCTCCTAATGTGATGTTTTGTATATGAAATATCCAGATTGAACTTTAGTTGTGTCTGTAATATAATGCTTTAAAAAATGCAGCCAGGAGCTTGGTTGGAAGAAAGACAAACAAGAACCTGGAGTCCCCAAAGCTGCTTCAACGCTGCCTCCTGCGTTGGGAGGCAGGAGAGAGCCATGGGAGTTGTTTTTAGTAGTTCTGTAATACTCTTGGTATGATATTCATCCAGCATGTTTCTGAGAGATAGAAATCTTCAAGGTTCCCCTGGAAATTCACTGGGGGCTGTTAGTAATCATGACAGTGGAACCAAAACCAAATGCTTTTGGGGAGAGCTTGTGTCTAATTCCAATAGTCCAAAACTTTGGACAGAAGACTGTAGCCAAGGGGAAAGAATGTAACCTTTTATTTAGAAGGAATTTGTAATAGTGATGAATACTTATAGTTGAATCAAGTTTAGGAAAAACCCCAATCTTCTGAATGCCTTTTTTTCATTCAAGACAATGGACTTCATAAAACTGACCACCTAGTAAAGAAGCAAAATATCTCGACTACCCACAATGCTGCATGTGCATTTTCGGAGTCCGCATTCCCAATATAGAGCTGTACACATGTGCATTCGTACATGTGGTTTGCATGTTGTCTCCCCCATTATACTGTAACTTCCCTGAAAGTAGACTGTTTTTTACCTTTCTTTTTTTTTTTTTAATCATAGCCAATATGTATTTAGCCCTTCAAGGCTTACAAAGTATTTTTCAAAGCTGCTTAGACTGTTTGTTTTTTTTAGAAGAAGCAAACCATTTATTCAGACAGCAGAGAACCAGATCCCCAAACCAATAAGTCCAATCCATCATAGCAGCAAGTCAAAGAAATTAATACACATTATCACAGCAGAGAACAACTCCATCTCAAAACCATTCCCACCCTCTGCTGGGTCCTTGCCACCAACAAACACTCACAACACAGCTAGCATACGTCTGCTCTGTCCATCAGCTCTAACTGCTCTGAGCACTTCCTCCTCCGCCCTTCCCACTCCTCTTGTTCAGCAAACTCCTCCCACCACATTGACTTAGACTTCCTGTGACATGAGCAGGTCACATGGGCCTATTAATCGGTGGGAAAGATCTTCAAATTTACATTACCATTACTTTGGTCCCAAGATCTTTCTTTTATTTATTTATTTATTTTTTTAGTTTTCAACACACCGTTCTACATAATTTTGAGTTCCAGATTTTCTTCCCTCCCTCCCCCCTCCCTCCCCAAGATGGCATGGAATCCCATATAACTTCCATGTACAACTTGGCATTGAATTAATTTACACACTAGTCAAGTTGTGGAGAAGAACTATGACCAATGGAATGAATCATGAGAAAGAAGAAACAGAACCAAAAAACAAACAAACAAAAAAAAACCACAACCCAACAATAAATACGAAAGACAGAAAAAAAAGGGGGGGGGGAAGAAAAAGGTGAGCATGAAGTGTGCCTCGATCTGCATTTATATTTCATAGTTCTTTCTCTGGATGTAGATGGCACTCTCCATCGAGAGTCCTTTGGATATTATGTTGCTGAGAAGAGCAAAGTCTGTCAAGGTTAGTCATCACAGAATCCATATATCTGTGGTTGTGTATAATGTTCTCCTGGTTCTGCTCAACATTCACTCAACATTCACTCAACATTATGTTACGTAGGATCTTCCGGGTTGTTATGAAGTCCGTATCATCCTCATTTTTTATAGCACAATAGTATTCCATTACCTTCATATACCACAGCTTGTTCAGCCATTCCCCAATTGATGGGCATCCCTTTGACTTCCAATTCTTGGCTACTACAAAAAGAGCTGCTATAAATATTTTTGTACATACGAGTCCTTTTCCCACTTGTGTGATCTCTTTGGGATAAAACCCTAGGAGTGGGATTGCTGGGTCAAAGGGTATAAACATTTTTATAGCCCTTTGGGCATAGTTCCAAATTGCTCTCCAAAATGGCTGGATCAGTTCACAACTCCACCAGCAATGTAACAATTTTCCAATTTTCCCATATCCTCTCCAGCATTCATCATTTTCCTGTTTCGTTATTTTAGCCAATCTGACAGGAGAGAGATGGTATCTAAGAGTTGTTTTGATTTGCATTTCTTTAATCAGTAGTGATTTCAAGCATTTTTTCATATGTCTATAGATATCTTTAATTTCTTCCTCTGAAAACTGTCCATGTCCTTTGACCACTTCTCAATTGGGGAATGACTTGTATTCCTATATATTTGGTTCAGTTCCCTGTATATTTTGGAAATGAGGCCTTTGTCAGTGACACTCGTTGTTAAGATTTTCTCCCAGTTTTCTGCCTCCCTCCTAATCTTTGTTGCATTGGCTTTTTTTTTGTACAAAAACATTTCAATTTAACATAATCAAAATTATCCATTTTGCATTTTGTAATGCTCTCTGTCTCTTATTGGGTCATGAATTCTTTTCTTTTCCATAAATCTGATAGGTAAACTATTCCTTGCTCTCTCAAATTGCTTATGGTCTCAGCCTTTATTCCTAAATAATGAACCCATTTTGACTTTATTTTGGTATATGATGTAAGATATTGGTCTATGCCCAGTTTCTGCCTACCTGTTTTTTGCCTTTCTTTGTATCCCCAGTGTATACCACCATGCCTGGAACATAGTAGGTTCTTAATAAATGCTATTTAACTGACTACGTGTGAAAAACTTGTGTCCCTTCTAATGATGGTGGGAGATCCATGGGAATTCCACTGGTACTTAGCTGCTGAAGGGGCTAGATCATGGTTGGGCACACCCAGAATGTCTGTAGCGTCATATTTCAGAATGTACTGGTCACCCAAGAAGAGGGAGGTGAGGTTGGGAGGAGGAATAAGTTAAAAGAAAGATGTTCTAGACCAAGGGTGGGGAACCTGTGGCCTCGAAGTCACATGTGGTCCTCTAGGTCCTCAAGTGCAGCCCTTTGACTGAATCCAAACTTCTCAGAACAAATCCCCTTAATAAAAGGATTTGTTCTATAAAACTTTACTCAGTCTAAAGGTCACACCCAAGGACCTAGAAGGCCACATGTGGCCTCTAGGCCACAGGTTCCCCACCCCATTCTAGACATTGTTAGCTTCAAACAAAATTAATTTCAAGTAATAACTAAACCTTAAAAGGTCATATTTAAATATATATATATATATATATATATGAATACAATAAGGAAAATAACAGACAATTGGGATAGGAGGGAGAAAAATCCAAAATATGTTGAAAAAATACTACTAAATGTTTATTATGTTGAGGAATAGCAGGCTGCTACGTGTTTAAGAGATGATCTAAATCAGGGGTTGTTAACCTAGGGTACATGAATTCATTTGATAACTATACTCCAATTCACTTATTTTCCTTTGCAATCCTATGCATTTTATTGTATGCATTTGAAAAATTATTCTAAGAAAAGATCTGTGGACTTCACCAGGCTGTCCAAGAGCACTTGACACAGAAAAAATTAAGAGCCTTTGGCCTAAATTATCTATAGATTATCTCACCGATGATCTGAAGTGGAATATGACACAAGGAGGATTGGCAGAGTATTAGAGTTGGAAAGACCTTTAAATATGATTTGTCTCTCATTTAGAAGCATTGCGTGTCAGTAGATAGAATGCTAGACTTGGAGTTGGAAAGTTTCTGGGTTCAAATTTTACCTCCGACTTTTACTTGCTGCTATGAACAGAGTTGGGACAAATTTATTTGGTGAGAAGAAGGGAAATGAGGCCCTCGGACATCCTCAGGCCCTTGCATCTTGCATTGGTGTTGGTTTCTGGACATCTTGTTTTGACTCAGATCCAGTTGGCACATGGACAGTCTATTCTAGTCAGGTGGTCCTGGCCAGAAAGTAGGGGAAGGAGGAGACTCAAAGAGGGTTATGCTCGCAATGGAAACCTAGTGGAGGAGTATGCTTGCTTACCCTAGGGACTGTGAGTCCTCCCCTGGTGGTCCTCTATTGGCTTTGTACCATCTATCATTACTGCAGTAGAGAGAAAGGTGTCTCTCAGGATGTTGATACCCTTAAAGATGGAAGAAACCCCTACCCCATCCCTTCACTCACATACATACCATGCTTAAACCTAAGTCAAAGTTCTGGCCTGGTGCTAGCTGTGGCTCTGTGTGTGCCCATGGATTCTCAGTTTCCTCAGTATAAAAATCTGGATAATTAATCTTACCATCTGCCTCACAAGGTCGTTTGTAAGGATAGAGATTATGTTATCCATTGAACTTAGTTGAAGGTTTGGTATCTATGTTGTTTTCATTTACATAGCTCTAGTTAGGTTATATATTATTCTTTTGAATCTCTTTTCTTAAATATTCATAATATAAAACTTTACATATGCCTTTGAATGTTTCGCATTCATTGTTCCTTACAGTGCAATAATATTCCACTACTTTCAAATGTCACAATTTGTTCAGTCATTTCTCAGTCACTTGGCATATTATTTACTTATAACTTTTTGGTATTACAAAAATGCTATTATGATTTTTTTGTACAGATACAGTTTTTTTTTTGGTATAGATCCTGTCTATAACCTCTTTGAATTATAATCTAGAACTGATATCTTTGAGTCAAAGAGTAAAGACAATTTTTGTAACTTTTATTATATAACTTGCTTTTCAAAATGGTAGAACCTATATATAGCTCAAGTAGCAGGTAATTAAAATGTTTGTTTTCCCATAGCCTACCCACAATGAAAGATATAATCTTCCATTTTCTTCTATTTTAAAAATTGTGTTAAGTTGGGAAGGAAGTGTTTTATTTTTGTCTTCATCCGTAATACCTACTACAGTATTTGACTCATATTAGGTATATAATTAATGCTATTGATTGGTTGCTTTCCTGGCTGATTGTAATTTATTAAGGTATATAGTATGAAATATTAGTTTAAAACCATTTTTTTTTTTGCCAAACTGCTATCTCATTTTCCATCTAGTTTTTGTTGTATTATAAATTCCTTTCCCAGTAACTTATGTTCTTGAATTTATACATTAGAAAAATATGCATTTGCTTCAAAATCTTGTTGTCTACTCTATTCCCCTTGCAGACTTGTTTTTTTTTAATCTAGTACCAAAGAGTTTTTGCTGGTTAGTGCTTTATAACATAGTTTGGTATCCGATAGTGTTATTGCACCTTCTTTCTTACCCTTTTCATTATTTGCTTGGATATGCTTGACCTTTTGTTTCTCCATGTGGATTAAGGCATGCAATCTTTACAAGAAAAAGACATCAGGCTTTTTTAACAGGATAAAATTGTTAGCATTCATTGATTTTTGCCATTGACAGAGATATAATGAAATGTTAGAGATGGAAGAAACTCTAGAAATAATTTAATACAATTCTCTCACTTTACAGATGAAGCCATTGAATCTTGGACAGGTTAAGTGACTTCAATCACAGTTAGGCAGTTGCAGAACCAAGAGTGGAAACCAGATCTCTCAACTCTTAGTCCAATGTTCTTTCTACTGCATAATAATGCTACCTTCTGTTTATAATCCGTAGACTTTATAGACCTCCATTATGATGTAAAATAGGCCCCATATGGCTGATGTGTTAATCTTAAAGAGGACAAGAGGGAGGCATAGCTACATGGTAGTTGAATTGAAAGAGATTTGGAGCTTTTATTAGTTTGCAAGTTCCTTATGAGCCAACAGTGCAATATGGCAGCCAAAAAAGCTAATGCAATTTTGGACTGAGCTCATGGAAGCATCATTTACATGACTAGGGAGGTGATCATTCCAGCATACACTGCCATGCTTAGGCAACATCTATCTTACGTCTACCTCTGCGCATTACATTTAGGAATCACATGAATAAACTAAAGAATTCCGAAGAAGGAAACCAGGATGAAAAGAGCCTTGAGATCATTACATAGGAAGGTGGATTGAAGGAACTGGAGATGTTTAGCCTGGAGAGGAGAAGCTGCAAGGGGAACATGGTAGCTCTCAAATATTGGAAGGGCTGCTGTTTGAAAGAGATATTAGATGTTCCCCTTGTAAGTGATCAGTGAAGCCATGAAGGTGGCTAGAGATAATGGATACCCACACTTGGAGAATGGAAGGGAGAAGATGGCGCTAGTAGAGAAAAGCATTTCTTTTATACTTTTCCTACTTATTTTTTTTTTTGCTTTTTGAAATATGAAAATGTGTTTTGCATGATTTCACATGCATAATTAATACCATATTGCTTGCCTTCTCAGTGGGTGGGGGAGGGATGGAAGGGAGTGAGAAGAGCATTTAGTCACATAGGAGAACTGAGAAAAAACAGTGTCACTGAACACAACAGAGGAGAGGATATCTAGAAGAAGGGGCTGGTCAACAGTGTCCAATGTTAAAGAAAGGTCAAAGAGCATGAGTGTTCTCTAAGAAGTCTGATTACTAGAGTAGAGTGGTAACTTTTTGCAGCAAACAAATACTGCTGAGGAAAGGAGCCTTAAAACCAACCTGCTTTTCCCTCGTCCATCCTCAGAACATCCCGTTAGAACTGGAAGGGACCTTGGTGAATCATCCAGTCCAATTCTTTCATTTTATAGAAGAGGAAATTGAATCTCTAGAAAGCAGATGTGATACAGAGCAAGGCTGAGGTACTTGAAATGTCCCCCTCTCACCTCACAGTGTGACCCACTGCATTTCCAAGCCCATCATCCCATCGCACCCCAATACCATCTAGTTCTAAGTTATGGGAAAATTTTGAAAAGCCAAATTGGCAAAACTTTGAGGAAAATAGAACGTCACACACAGAAAGAAAGAAGCCTCCAGAAGATAAGGTATGATTTCTCTTCCTCTGCCTTCCCCCGGATCAGGCCCTGCTTCTCTGTAGAGTGGGGCAAGGAAGCCGTCCTGCTCCCAATCTATCGTTCAGGGCTGCCTAACCTTCCCCCACAGATGGCATCTAGTGTTGTGAAACAGCCCTTCACTACTAGAAAACTGGTTTCCTGAATCTATGCTTAGCCTGGAGTCATCCTCTTGGATAAACCTGGCAAACTGTGGTGTGTGCTCCCCAAGGAATTTTGTAAGACAATTGAGCTGCTTCCCCACACCTCTCCATCTCCACACCTGCTCAACCACCAGATTTTTCTTTTGCCTTTTAGGGGTAGTGAGGTGGTGTGGTAGATAGAATGCTGAATTTGGAGTTAGGAAGACCTGAGTTCAAATCTTAACTCAAATACTTACTAACTTGTAACCCTGGGAAGGTCACTTAATCTCTCTCAACCTAGGTTTTCTCATCTACAAGATGGACATAACAGTACTATTTACACTCACATAAAGTGTTTTGCCATACCTCAAAGTATTAGGAATTATTATTTTTATATTTTCTTGAAAGAGGACTATTAGCTGCCTTTCAACTCTCCCATTCTGGGACATTTCTCTGCCTTGGGGCAAGGCCCTAATCACCCTACCTTATGCACAGTTCCAGGAAATTGGAGGTTTGAGGGACAGAGCAGGGGTCAGATTGGTGTGATAGAGTCCTGGGAGAAAAAATGACCCATTATTGACCTCTCTTCCCTGATTTTTGCTGGCAGTGGCTCCATTTTTGATTTCCTGGGTTTTGAGAAATAAAATTGGTTACTTTTTTGTGCTATTTTTTCACTCTTAAGTATACTTTAAACTCAATTTATATTCCATTTCCTTTTTGTATTTTTCTTTTTAATCTTTAATGAGTTTTTCACATGCACGTTCCTATCCTTAATTGGAGAAGGCTAGACTTAGTCAACATGTAAGTAATGGATGATTGTTCTTCAAAACAGAAATATAAACATAATCTTGACTCATGATTTTTCTAATAATTCTTCCCTAATGTGGACTTGGATGATAGCCAGAGTTCAACCTCATGTAAGTATTTTATATGCACATTATTTTCATTATAATATTTGTTTTATATTCATATTATAGTTTATGTAGGTTCATTTGATTTAGAACTGAAAGGGATTTTAGGCTTTTTATCTTGCTGGATTTGGTGTTATAGATCTTGGGTTGCAACCCCAGGCCTGCCATTTACTCTTTGTGTAAATCGCTTAACCTCTGTAGGCTTCAGTTTCCTCATTTGTAAAATGAGAGGGTTGGACTTCTAAAGTCCCAACCCCCTCATTTTATTATCCAGGCAACTGAGACCCAGATAAGTTAAATAACCATTATGAAGTCATGAGGGTGGTGAGTAGAAGAGCCGAGATTTGAACCTATATCCTCTAATTTAAGATTTAAGCTCCTTCTATCATTATAAGTTTCCATAGGATTGTAGATTCCATTTAAATATCAAGGCAGTCACCATTTGTGACGTGGCTGCTTAGACAAAGCTAGAGAATTTTTAGGCCATTATCACACACATGAACAGTTACTGTGGCAACAAAAATCCCAATAACACCTCAACACATTTCATTTAAACACACTTTTATCATTTAAGAGGCTGCACAGTATTTTGGCTTCCATCTGAAGGTGGAAGGTAGAGAGCTTTGAAGGATGATTTTAACCAAAGTTTTTAGAAAGTGTCTCCAGCAAATTCTCTGCAACTGAGTCAACATGCTAACAAAAACATGTGAAAACATCAGCAATTTCAATACTACTGGACCAATTGTATTATTCAAATCACAGAAAACAAAAATTCACTTTCGTGGTTGTCAAATGGTTCAGCATCGGAAACTGGTATATTTTTTATCAGTAGAAATGATGTTAAAGAAGAGGCATTCACATCTCCTTTGCCACTGCACCATATGGACCAGTAGACCTTTCCATCTGATTTGAAGGTGAAATCTTCCATATGTGTTTTCATGGTGCTTTGTATATAGTGGGTGTTCAATAAGTGTTCATTTATTCATTCATTCACGGCCAGCCTGGGGGAAAGTTGGAGTATATAACCACCTGCTGACTAATATTAAAATGATAAATATTGCCCCAGAAGAAATGACAAATAAGAGGAATTCACAGAAACAGTTGTGTAGAATTTGTCTACTCTTCAATGTTTCAGAAATTCCTGGAAAGCTGTCACTGGACTCACTGTTTAGACATTTTTTGAAGACCATAGTTTCACTGCTCTTTTTTTCCCCTTCTGGTCTAAATCTACCTGGGTTTTATCAAAGAGACTGAAACTGTATGATTTTGGTTGTTGTTGTTGTCTGACCTTTGTTTTTGAAGAGGACCGAGTGATGACTTACATGAATTGAATTTAAGTGAGGCAGAATTGCTCAGAATGGTCGGCCTCACTATCTTTTCCTAAGTCATCAAAGTCCAGCAGCAAGACAAAAGTCTGATGATAGGCCAGGATGCAGTGGAAGACCTTGGCTCTTTGATGCTTGACCAAGCTCTCAGCCAGAGGTAGGGAACCTGCGGCTTTGAGACCACATGTGGCCCTCCAGGTCCTCAAGTGTGGCCCTTTGACTGAATCCAAACTTCACAGAACAAATCCTCATAATAAAAGGATTTGTTCTGTAAAACTTGGACTCAGTCAAAAGGCTGCACCCAAGGACCTAGAAGGCCACATGTGGCCTCAAGACTGGAGTTTCCCCACCCCTGATCTAAGTGCTCCACGGTGCCTGCTTCAGTCACTCTCATGGCTGTTGGAACCAATGGCTCTCATTACCCATCCTACTGGGGAAAGCCTTCACATGTTTGTGCAGATGGGCTAAACCAGGTATAATATTAATTAAGGTGGGACCTTCTTACTGTTTTAGAATGCTAAATTAATTGTCTTTGATTGAGTCTAACTAGGTGCTAAACCCCAGGCCTAAATCCCCAATTGCTAGGTGCTAAGCCTATGTTGGTGTGAAGTCCCTAGGGCCCTAAGGGGAGTTGCTAAGACCAGAGCTGATAGTATGTGCCTAAGTTCTGGTGGGTCAGATGATGTTTGATGACGTCTAAAGACTGTATAAAAAGAGAGAACAGAGTTCTTTGCTTGGGGCTCTAAGCCACAGGAGGAGTAGGCATGACCAGGCTACCCATTGTTAAGAGCTCCCCAGTTTGTTAACCCAGATGTCGATGGTTTCTTGGTAACTATGAATTGTGATCTGGTCTGTTTATATTGAATATGTTTGTAACTTGTCTGTATTTGCTCTGAAGTTCCGGCTGCTGGCCTTTCCTCCTGAACTGAGTTTATGTGTATATGTTAGATTAAAGTAAGATTGTTAACCCCTTAACATTACTTTCCTTAGTGAAGCAAATCAAAAGAACCTTTGCTGGCAGAATTCTCATTGGGCTTTTACTCCCACAGCAGCTGCTAGCTGAATTGTTGCAACACCAGGCTGAGGGCAATTGACAGGCCTCAAACCTATTGATGCTGATTTTAGTAGCAAAGAACTAGAAAGAAAGAAGATGCCAATCTAAAAATTCCACTAAATAAATTTAATGGAATATTATTATGCTTTGGGAAATTATGGATATAATGAATTTGGAAAAACAAAAAAGATTTACAGAAACTGATGCAAAGTGAATTAAGCGAAACCAGAAAAATAACATACATAATGACTACAATTGTGTAAATGGAGAGAATAACCATGTGATAATTGAAAATTAATGTTGAGAAATTACAAAGAATAAGCTTGGCCTCATAGAAGAGAAATGAGAAGACACCTTTTCCAACTTCTTTGCAGAGGTCAGGGTGTGGTGTGTGGTTGATAGGTATAGAACACTGCATGTGATGTCCGATTTTTTCAATATATTTTCTTTTTCTTTAAAAAAATTCTTTGTTGTAAGCGTGGCTTTCTAGGAATGAGGAGGAAGAAAGACACATGGGGAAACCTAAGAAACATGGTGATATAAAACATGGTGATATAAAAACAGAAAACATAATTTAAAACTATTTTAAAAAAGAAAATGTATGATTTTTAGAGGGTGCTGCTACAAATTAACCTTTCGCTTCTAAAGCCTTCCTTTCTCCCTTTCTTCCTTTAACCCCTTAAAAAAATCTACTTAAAGAATTTTTTTAAGCATAGACAGCTGCACAGTCAAGGACAACCAGTTGGATTACCTGTAGTTTCTAGGAGATATATAAAGATAGAAGATACAACAGAAAATGAAGGGAATAGAAAAGACTTAAGACTTAGCTTAGGTGACATTTGCTTTCTAGAAAACAGACACATTAAAGCTGAATTCTGCGGTTTGACTTCAAATCTGCAATAATAATGAGAAAAAAATCTGCATAATTCATATAGGGGAAATACATACTGTGGCTCTACCTTTGAAATTCTGGCCGACTCTATTATCCCTGCTGCTACTCGCATGTGGTTTTGGGGGCTTTCTCCAAGCACATTGAAGCTGCCGTAGAATCATAGCCCTAGTGTTAGAAGGGAACTAAGAGACCATCTAGCTAACCTCTTTATTTTACTGCTGAGGAAACTGAGGCCCAGGTAGACCAAGTGACTTGCCTAAAGTTAGAAAGGTAGTAAAGGCAGAGAAAAGATTCAAATTCAGGTTTTCTAATTTCAGAAACCAATGCTCTTTCCAACACACCACACTGAAAGATGTGACTTCAGGCATCAGTGAACAATTGCGATGGGTCCAAACATCCCAGAGTGGTGGTAGTACATGGACAAACAAAATTTTATCACCTTATGCTTGTTCAGGCCAACAGAATGGGAATCTTGGGTGTATCTGGGTCGGTGACAAATGGAGCTCTAATTTTAGCGTTTGAAGTCATCCCTGACGGTCACAGGATTCAGTCTATGTACACAAATTCCCATTCTAGCTAATAGGTTTGCAAGATGGAGACTAAATGAGTTTAGTTATCTTTCCTCTAAAATAGAACCACCCCTATCAAGTGCTATTTCTTTACCTTCCCACACATTTTTTTGCCCTGGACGTTGTGGTGTTGGGTCGTTTAGTTTCTTCTTTTTAGTTCTAGGAGCAGGTGGTAGAGTCCTTAGATGTGGGTGTATAATGTTAATGGAATAGGAATATCTTCCCTGTCCATTAATAGGCCTATGTGACCACATGTGTTCAATCACAGCTATGAAACATCCTGAGTCACACAGAGCCCGTTGGGGGAGGAACTTGCCTAAGGAGGAGCTTGCTTAAAGGGGAAGCTTGCTTAGGGGAAGCTTGCTTGCAGGAAGGCTTTCACACCTGTTGGTACTAAGCTAATTAGGCACTGAGTCATGAGGGTTATGATGCCTTCTGGCTCTGAGAAGTGCACATATATTCTGAGGTTGGTATTTTGCTTTGGGGTTCACTTATGAGAAGGACCTTTTGATTCCCTAGATGGGACTCTGAGTTGCCATTTGTACAGAGTTCCCCAACTACTCAGATGTATCTGTGCTCCCCTGATCCAGTGGTATATGTAGATGATTGTATTACTTTGATCAGATAGCTGGAACCCTGTCTGTTGGTCTTTGTGCTAATTTCTCTGCTTGTATTTTCTCTGCTTACATTTTTCCAATGTTCAGGGTGCTGACCTTTCCCCTGAACTAGTGAATGTAATAAAGTACAATTGATGACCCCCTTTAAGTTGCCTTTCCTTTTAAAAAAAAGCAGATCAAAGAACCTGTGCCAGGTTCTTTGGCCTGTGCCAGGCCATCCTGGGTGTGCCAGGGTGCTTGCTATTACAGGGTACTCCAGCCACGATGACCTTGGAGTCAGGATTCCAGGCTGAATGTTGTTGCCAGTCCAACAGGGAAGCCCCGAAAAGCCAGAGAACCAGGACGCAAGCCCAGTAGGTTTCGGACTTGGAATTTAGTGAAGCATGAACCTCGTTTCACTCCCCTTTCCTCTCTTCCCATCTCCAGAGACTGAGGTGGTATAAGGGAGGATTATGCTCCCCCCCCACCAGATATTAGGGGTGGTGTTTGTATGTCTTGCTGTAATTTTGAAGTACATATTTATTTGTAAAACCTACTTTGACTGTTAAGTGGTCACATGGAACTGAGGTTCAGGTGACCCATAAAATTGGGGGACATAATCTAGGAGGATTTGAATCAGTACCAGAGACTATATACCCCTGAATCCCCTAAGGATATGGGAAAACGCTGGAGGAGAGTGAAATGGAACATATCTGACCTTTAGACAGTGGGGCCCAGAAAAATCATGGTTATACCTATAATACTATAATTACCAAGCATCTCTTGAAGCTTACGTGAATGAATGAAGAAGCACTTATTAAGGATTGTAGGCAGTATTTGCCCTTATGTTTTCGAAAAGCTCCAGAGACATCACAGAGCGATGTCTTGACTTGTGTGTGAATTGGATTTAAGTGCGGCAGAGTTGTACAAAGTCATCAACCTCACTCTCTCTTCCAGAGTCACCCAAGTCCAGTGGCAAGACAAAAGTCAAAATGACTGGGAATGGTGGGGGTGCAGTGGATGTCTTTGGCATCTTTGATGTCTTACCAAGCTCTAAGTGTCTTCATGACCATTGGAACAAATTATTCTCATCTACCCACGCCTCTAGTCCTTTCCAGAGGTTCCCTCTACTTGCATTTCCCTTTACCCTATTCCCCGACCCTTCCCTGAGTGGGAGAGCTGGCTTAGCAAGGGGAGAGGAATATGTAGATAGTTAGCCCTGAAAGACTCAAGGGACAGAAGAAAGGGATTTCCCTTTGGGCTTGGAGTTCCTCACTTGAAACAGATTGAAGCAGGGGGAGAAGTCTTGGGTAAGTATAAGGTTGGGCTAAAGCCCGAGGCTACAATTCTGCCCACTCCTCTCCAAGGGCCCGGTTTTCTGAAGTTGTTTGTTTTAATTTATTTTAAATGGCATAGGATTGGGGGAGATGACACTGAATGGGGTTCCCCTAGACTGGGGAGGAAAGGAGTAGAGCTTTTTTTTATGTTGACTTTGTTTTCTGCCTATCTCTACATCCTACTCTATTGGGACCCTCAGAGTCATACCTTCTCTGTCTTCCCAAGAAGCTTTATGAGCTAAGTCCTCTCCCCTTTTCATGTGTCTGTTGATTCTGACTTGTAGTAAAGAAAATACTATTCAAGTTGAAAACAAAAGCAACAACGAATTGTTTTTATCTGCCCATGCCACTAGGGGAAGCTTTCACATGCTTAGGTAGACATCCCCCTAACTCACCAATAGAGTTGAGGCCTATGGGTTACCCTCAACCTGAGTCAGCCCATATGCCAAGCCATGGTGGCACTGCTGTGCATGGTACAGCCTTTTGGAGCCACGGGTGAGAGCTGGGTGACAGGTGGACACCAAAGGTGGATGAGCAGCCCTGGTAAGGGTTCAGCGAGTCCTCACACCAGAGGTGCTAGACCTCCCTGAACGCCCCATACACCCCAGAGTATACTAAGCATTGAAGATACAAATACAGAAAAATCCCCAAGGCAGTCCCTCCCCTCAAAGAGCTTACATTAGAATATGGGTAGATAACACAGCTCAGAGACCAGTAATCAGGGAAGGTCACAGGGAAGAGGCTCTGAGTAGAACCATGGGGAAATCAATGAAACAACGGTAGTATTTCTTGTTGATTGATGGATAGCCTTAATTTGCATATAAATCAGGTTTTTTTTGTTAAGCAGGCTATATTTTAAAGCCCCCAGATGTGCCAAATTTAGGCCTTTATGAGCATGAACAAGCAGATCCCTAACTTATTTTCCTAGTAATCCTGCTATGTCCTGCATTGAATTTTCTTAAAGCAGATC
Source organism: Phalanger gymnotis (assembly GCA_028646595.1). Lineage (NCBI taxonomy): Eukaryota > Metazoa > Chordata > Mammalia > Diprotodontia > Phalangeridae > Phalanger > Phalanger gymnotis. The sequence goes on from CM053627.1 coordinate 111,742,717, forward strand.
ACACCTGAATTCAACCTGAAGCCCCCTTGCTGAAGGATGCCAGATATAATAAACAATAGTGGTACAGAAATAGAAATACTGTCTGCCCACTGGGGCCCATAAAAGAGGACAGCCAGATTCATCAGGGTCATTCTCTTACAAGAAAGAGTCACCTCAAGCTCTGAGGCTGAATGGCCTTCGGGGAATTCATCCATCCCTAGCTAACTGTCCAGTGAGGCTGAGGGAAAACGAGAAGCAAAGTATAAAGGACATTCCATTCCCAGGGCCTGCCGTGCTGCAGTGCCCATGTATAAAATCTGACATATTCTGGCAAAACAATTTAGTTTGTGGGGAACTTCCTTCCCCTTTTGGCACCACTGTCTTAGAATCTGAACTCTGCAAATCCTAGAGTAATCAGTCAGCAATCTCAGGAATCTGTGACTGTCTCAATAAGTTAAGCTCCTCCATTAGTCCAGATCTTTTGCAATTTATGAAACAAAATGCACAGGGAAGGAATTCATCCCTGGAATCTTAGACAGGAAATCAGTAAAGCAGACCTGTTGACACTAACATTTATCAAATTTGCCAGCCTATTCTGCTGCCCCATGGATTTGAATGGAAAATCACATGTGAGTGCTGAGGAAGTATAACCAACTGAACTCAGTTACTGGTTAGAAGGCTGGCTGGACTCGGAAAATGGAGATTTCACCTAGCTCCCATTGGGCAGTGAGAAAGATAATGACTTGGATAATACACACACACACATGCACACACACACTAATACACATACACACATGCGCGCGCGCACACACACACACACACATATATCTTGAGTAGACATCCCTCTAACTCACCAATGGATTTGAGGCCTATTGGTTACCGTCAACCTGGGTTAGTCCATGTGCCATCTATATATCTATATCTATGTCTATATCTATGTCTTTATCTATATGTATATGTATATGTATACGTATATGTATATCTATACCCATATCCATCTCCGTCTCCATCCCCATATCATGTATACACATGTATGTATGTATATGCAATGTATATATGTATCTATGTATACATATGTATATATACACATGTACACACGGTATATACAGTAGACTTCTTTTGAAGAATGTAAGATGGTGCTAAGACCCTATATTTGTGTGCGGTAAATGGACTTGGTGTTTAGTTAGAATTTCCAGTTCTCCATGAAGTCAAGTATTTTTCCCCCAGTTATTAAGCTGTCACTTGTGATTTATTCACAGTTGGAAACTGAATTCATCCTTTCATTACACCACATAATAAATCCAAGTCAGAGGTTAGTAAACCTCAACAGAATGAAGAAGGGACTGCAAAGAGAATCCTGACTCCATGGTGTGATGTCAATCAATCAATCAATCAATTAACAAGCATTTATTAAGGTCTTACTAGGTACCCAGGAAATGTGTAATAGCTAGAGATACAAAGAAAAGCAAAGATAATTCCTGCCCTCAAGGAGCATACGTTCTATGGTAAATACAATATGCATGTAACTAATTTCATACAAGATTTTTATAGAGCATATGGAAGGTAACCTTAGAAGAGAACATTAGCTGGGGGACTGAAGGAGAAAATCTTTGGTGTTTGAGCTGCATCTTGAAGGAAAGTGAGGAGGGAGAATATTCCAAGCAGAGGGGACAGCCATAGTCCTCATTTTGCCAATTTTCCCAATGTAGTTTTCTAATTTAATACTGGAAATTAGAGGCAGGAAATTGGAGGATCTCATCCGAAATCAAGATACTCTGTTACTATTTTATCTGACATTCTAATTTGACTGAAAATAACTTTTTGGCCTTCAGTTATCTGCTTAATTTCCTTAATGGCTAGGAAGAGGATAACATAACATCTAAAACCTAAAAGTATGTATTCTGTTATAAAATAGTTTTCCTGGAATTATCGTGTTATAGTGGAAATGGGCCTGGAATGAGGAGGGATTTAGATTTTAATCCCATTTCTGACATTTACTAGCTATGTGACTGTTCATGACTTACTTCAAATTCTTCATCTTGCAAAATGGGGGTTAAAATATCTGTGAGAGAAATGATTATTAAATAACCAATTAGCAATATTGGGGAAATTTCAGTTTTTCCCCTCCTAGATCCTCATTCTCAACTAGGCCAAGACAGTATCTGCAGGACATAATGAGATTGGATTAACTTTCTCCTCAATTTTGTTCTGAACTCACCCAAGTGAAGGAGCCCATTGTGTTCCTCTCTGGTTTAAGTGAGGGTAGATCCTTTGTCCAGATTGCGCAAGGCTGGAGGTGACTTACAAGAAAATGACACAATCAAAGTCACAGCCCCCGCCCATCATTAGAATAAGTCCATCTCTCATAATAATGTTCATTCTTTCATTACTTATTAACCAATCAGAGTTGATTGCCACCCTTGGGAACACCCACTCTTCCAAGGGCATATAAGTATTGAGTGGGTTCCATGAAGGGTCTTTGGCATTCAATAGTGCCACTGACTCCTTTTATTAATTATTGCTCAGATGATTAATAAAATGATTAATTATCCAGGAACTATGTCTCTCGAACTTTTTATATTGGATTATGTGTGTGTGTGTGTGTGTGTGTGTGTGTGTGTGTGTGTGTGTGTATGTGTGTGTGTGTTTGTATGTATGTATACTGCTACAGTACAGGGATGTTGTAACTTGTTCAAGGTCACACAGGGGTTGAATGTCAGAGGCAGGATTTGAACGAAGGTCCTCTAACTGTAATGCCAACATTCTTTTTTCCTGGATCACAGAGCCCTCCACAAATAAATGTTAGTTATCTTTATGCATTAATCTAAAGTAAGAATGAACCCATAGTCCGGGGGTTAGGAGAAATGATCAATTCCCAACTAGATTTTCTTATAAATACGATGGGTCTACCAGAGTTTTACCCAAGAGTAAGACAGTAAATGGACACTAATGGTACCTGCCCAAGAACCTTTCTTCTCCCATCCACTAGGCTCCCTGGGGAATGGCAGTCTCACCCCATTTCATGCCTTCTTTCCCTTCAACAGCTCTCTAAATCTCAAGGTATCTTGGGGTATGTTTCGGTACTCCTGGGCCTTATACCAACTGTCTCTACTCCTCCTTACCCCACTCCACTGCCCCCACTTACCACAGGGGTAATAATTACTAGTAAAGGCGCTGAGCTATAGCCCTGCTTCTCTAAAGCAGCAAAATATTTGTATAGTATTTTCCAGATTTCAAAAATACTTTCCTTCTGTATGGTAAGTACTACATTATAATCCCCACTTGACAGATGAGAAAGCTGAAGATAGTAGAGTTAAATAATTGGTACAAGAGTTCATAGTGTGTGGAAATTCCCAATTTATTTTGTGTTTATTAAGTTCAAAATAAAGGGAAAACATTATTTATAAAAAAGTAAGTGTTAATGGATACCTTGAGATATCACTTGCACAGCAGAGCAAGGAGAGAGCACAGAACACACAGTCAAGGACCATGCAGGGAATGGAAGGCTTAAGATCAAAGGGACCTTTGTACCTGAGGCTCTCTACATCTCATTTAGGATCTTGGGTTGGCAATAAGAGGAAGCTTCCTTGTGCTGGGTCCACTGGAAGTTGGCCTAGACTAGCCCCTTGATGCCTCCTTAGGGGAAGCAGGAAATGAAAGAAGGCATTTGTTCAATGGGAGATCCAGTTCTTCTCATCTGAGGCTATGCCTTGTAATAGAAAAGTAAAAAAAAAAAGATTTTAAAAAGAATTTCAGTAAAACTAATCAATATATCATCTGAGTCTAACAGCATATACAACATTTTATACCCATCTAGAAACAACATTCTCAGCTTTACTATTAACCTTGGGACTTACTAGAATTACCCTACAGTGAATCCAACCCAGCTTCTTATTGTACTAGGAGAATGTGTTCCTATACCCTGAATTCTGCAAAGAAGGAATAGAGGCCCATTTTATCTTCTCTTCTCCTGGGCCAAGTTTGGTCATTATAAGTTGTAACTATTAGGCTAGCAGCTACTGTGGGAGTGAAAGACAAACACAAGCCCAACAACAAGAACGCTGCTAGCACAGGTTCTTTGATCTGCTTTATTAAGGAAAGCAACATTAAGGGGTTAACGATCTTACTTTTATCCTATATATATAAAAACTCAGTTCAGGAGAAAAAGCCAGCACCCTGAACTTCAGAGCATATACAAACAAATTACAAACATACACAATATAAACAGACCAAATCACAATTCATAGTTACCAGGAAAGCATCAATATCTGGGTTCACAAGCTGGGAGGCTCTTAACAGCTGCCCAGAGTCCTATGCCACTCTTCCAGTGACTGAAAGCCCCAAGGGAGACCACCAACCTCTGGGTTCGTATATCTTGTTCAGGGTCAAAGGTGAGTCACAAACTTGCGACTCACCCATGTGACCTAAAAGCATCAGAAACATGTGACTTAAACCCATGTGGCCTAAAAGCTTCTATTGTCACAAATATGTGACTCAAACCCACATAAACTAGGCTTTCCCTTGAGGCAAGGAGATCACCAAAGACTCATAATTTAATCAAAGAAACAAAGGCTAAACTCTTCAAGGGTACTGGATTAAATAAATGCTAAAAGCCCACCTTAATTACTGATACATAAGTATATGGTGTTATTTAGAGTATTTTTATTTTATTTTATTTTTGGTTCTTTCCATTTAAATGGGAAATACTTCTTTGACAGTGTAATATGTGTAATCACATTAAAATGAGCACAGATGTGAATTGTAGATGAAGTGGCACTTTTTGGCCTTTGACTACTACTCGAAGTTAAAGGTGAATCCTAAGTTTCATTCATCCCCATGCTTCTCATGTGATCTTGCCTTGCAAGGTCAGCCATCTAGTTAATCCTGGATTCCTCATTGGTAAATGAAAATATGGAGGGAACATCTGGGAGCACATTCTCTTAGTATGCAAACAAGCCTGGTTGAATTCACTGTGGGGGAAGCCTAGTAAGCCCAGAGGTTAACAGCAAAACTGAGAATGTTGCTTCTAAGAAGGCTCAACATACCCTCTGGGTTTCACTTCCCCCTGGGTGATGCCCATCACATTTAATTTCCCTCTGGAGAAGCAGGGCTTGTCTGCTCCTTCGTGTAACCATGATTGAGCTGCTGGGGAACAGATGTGCTGGGGGCACTTCAGCATCTTCAGTTTCTGCACTATCCTGGCAGTGGAGGCAGGGAAATTAGGTCACTTGATATCAGTCCCGTTGTCTTAATCTGCCCCAGAACAGTTGGTCCTAGGAAGTAATAAAGGCAAGAAATGCCAACTGATTTTAATAGCTGTAAATATTCTATTTAAATTGCAATTCTAGACATAGTAATGAAGGGACAGAAATCTGTAGGGGTTTATTCAGTAAAAGCAGAGAAAAAATAGTTTTTATGTGACAATATTTTATATCAGTTTTGAACAAATGATTGTAGCTTTGCAAAATGTATATTCAGTTTTAATCACTTTCATTGCTTGGTTTCATGAAGACAATTCTTTAACTTACAAGTATTTACACAGACTAAAATATCAACTTCAAATTTTTATTTTATCGACTTGCTCTCCTGATAGTTGGCCCTAAATAAATGAAATCAGCATTCCTTACTATTTGCCTGGAAGAAATCATGATGTGCCTGTTGTGAGTGGTTATCTTTTTAGTGCCATTTCCCCTAATGAGAATGAGAGACAGCAGATGGACACACAAATGGTACATTGGTACCCCCAGGATACTAAAAGCAAAAAACAAAACAAAACAAAAAAACCCCAAAAGAAGGTCTCTAGTGCATTGGGTAGATTCTCCTTGGAGGATTTTTGGGGAACAGCAATAGCAAACTTAGCTTAGAATCACAGAGGATAGGAAAGCATAGGGGCCTTATGATGGAATGAAATGTCAGGAGAATGGGTTGCTGAGGGAAAAGGGAAAGATAGTTGCAGCTGTTGCCACTTTTACGGCAAGATTGCTTCCCTGCCTCTTGCCATCGGAGGAGTGGCTGAACTGGGGTGGGGTGAGTGATTCCAATTCTGCAGGAGTTATTTAGTGTGTCAAGGGGGGCTAAGTATTTGAGGGTTGGAATGGTTCAAGTTGGCCAAGGTGCTGTGAATACAACAGTGTTGAAAGAGGGATAGCGGATGTAGTGAGTAGGCTTTTTGTATGCACATTCAGCATTAGAGCAAAGAGGGATAGTGGAAGCAGGGAGCCCTCAGCAATGGGACTTGCTAGGGAGTTCCCTTGTATAATGATCATGGTGTATGAGAGCTATGCACATGGAGTGGAACTTATGGGCTGGATGTGAGAACCCTACAGGACTCGATGCATTGCACTGAGCCTGGCACGTTACATTGTAAGCTCTTTATAAATGCTTACTAATTGACTTGTAGTGTGCATCAGTACAGAATGAGCTATGGTGAGAGCTCTGAGCACTGATTCTATCTATTTAGGTGCAGGATAGCTGAATCATGAGCACGAAGGAGTTAGTTCACTTCCAGCTTTCTCTTGGTGAAAGGGAGAGGCTTTTTGTGGGGGAGGGCCCAGGCAACCTAACAGTTACATTAGCAACACCATGGAGATAGCACCCACTCCCCTGTCACCTTAAATGGTTGGTGGGGGTGGAACAATGCCTCAGGTAGTAGCAGCGTTGGCAGCTGCAGGTATTTGTTGCTTTTTTGTTGAGTTGCTTTTCAGTCCCATTTAACTCTTTATGTCCGCATTTGGGGTTTTCTTGGCAAGGGTATTGGATTGGTTTGCCATTTCCTTCACCAGCTCAACTGACAGATGAGGAAATTGAGGCAAAAGGGTAAAGTGACATATCCAGGGTCACACAGTTACTAAGTATCTGAGGCCAGGTTTGAACTCAGGAAGAGGAGTCTTTCTAATTCCAGGCCTGGCACTCTATCCACTTAACTACCTAGCTGCCCCATTCATTGCTATAGTGGTAGCTTAATAAGATCCCCTGGTGCAAGAGGTGCTCACCTATCCTACCCCACTGCAGTTTTTAGGGGAAGAAAGATATGTTAGATGCATTATGGGGGAAGTATCAGCTTGCTTTTAGGGTCCAGCCTCATACTGAGGAGGGATGTTTGAGAGGTCGTATATTGAAGAAGAAACCCTTAGTGGAGAGAACCTCTAAATTCAAGACTCCACTTCAAGTGGTCAGATATCAGCAAAAAAAGAAGACAGATTGAATGAATGGCCTTTAGATCTACCTAGTTTTGTAAGAGAAAAGCCTGGAGAAGGAAGAGTGGGAGAGAACCTAGCAAAAAAAAGTAAACCTGTCAGTGCAGCAGATGATGGGAGATCAGCAGATACTGAGTGCCTTAAACAAAGAAGGATCCTTCTATATTATTATGCAATTCCCTTCTCCCATACATGGAGAAATAGACAGGATTGGTCTCCTTCCAAGAAGAAAAGATCATGAAGCACGTTTTGCAGTTGGAAGGAAGAGAGTGGTCAGTCAAAGTGCTCGCTATGTGTTAAGCCCTGTGCTAAGCACAGTGTATACAAGGGATAGGTTCGTGAAATTGGTGGCACTTGTGCCCCCTTGGAGCCTCCAAGAACCTGCTGCCCCTTTATCTTCCTCTTTCCATGCCATAGTGTCCCTAAATGCCAACAGTAACAGTGTGGTATAGACATTAGCAACATACGTACAATTTCTTGGACATAGTAGGTCTTCAATAAATACTTGTTTAATTGAATTCAATAAATGTTGAGGGAAATCAAAGGAAGGAAACTGTCACTGTGGGAAGGCTGTAAAAAGGAGGTAAATCTTGAGTTAGGTTTCAAAGGAATGCAGGATTGTGGTACTAATGGTGATTAAAGATCTTCCCCACCCATTCATCCCTTTAATAGGCCTCAGGTAGAGCTAGTTAAGGGAAGCTTGATCAGGGAAGGTTTGTTTGAAGGAAGGTCCACAGCCTTTTTCTAAGTAGGTGCTGAAGCCCCAGTCCCACGCCCTTTTGCTGATTAGAGGTGAA
>CM053627.1:111751188-111770801 GCA_028646595.1 Phalanger gymnotis
AAGAAGAGAGAATCAGGAAGACCTGAGTTTGAATCTTGCCTCAGATACTAGTTGCATGACTTTAGTCTTTTTTTTTTTTTGGAGGAGGGAAGGCAGGGCAATTGGGGTTAAGTGACTTGCCCAAGGTCACACAGCTAGTAAACATTAAGTGTCTGAGGTCAGATTTGAACTCAGGTCCTCCTGACTCCAGGGCCAGTGCTCTATTCACTGAGCCACCCAGCTGCCCCCAACTTTAGTCTTTTTCTAACAAGCCACTCCACCTCCTGACTGAGCAATTTCACTTGCCTTGAATTCTCTTCTTTTTCATCACCACCTCTTGGCTTCCTTCAAGGCCCAGCTAAAATATTACTTTCTACAACAAGCTTTTTCTGATTCCCCTTAATGTTAGTGCTAGGCTGGTCCATACTGTAAGACTCCAGGTCTCTGATGAATCTGTGATATCATCAGAGAGGTTATTCCTTCCAATGATTCTGGTCACAACCCATCCATACCTGCCCAGGTGAGCAGACTCTTTTCCCTGTTCCACACTAATTGCTTGCTCTCTTCTTTCCTTGCTGTTCCTCACACAAGACACTCCATCTCCCAACTGTGGGAGATGTCTGACGTCTGCCTGGAGTTCTCTCCCTCCTCATCTCTGCCTCCTGATCTCTTTGGCCTTCTTCCAGTACTAGCTACAATCCTACCTTGTATGAGAAGCCCTTCCTGATCCCTCTTAATTCAAGTGCCTTCCCTCTGGTGATTATCTTGGACTGATCCTGTATATATCTGTTTGCACAGGATTGTTTTAACGTCTTCCCCATGAACTCCTTGAGAGGAAGGACTCTTGCTTTTTTCGTATTCAGTGCTTAGCACAGTGCCTGACACATAGGAGGTGATTAATAAATGCTTATTGACTGAGGCTGAACTCTCAGCCTCAGTTTCCTCATCAGTAAAATAAGAATAAAACCTACCTCACAAGGTTGCTATGAGTATCAAATGGGATAATATATGTAAAGTGCTTTATAAACTTTAAAGGGCTATATAGATGCTAATAATTATTATTTATTATTAACGAGCTCATGGATTTTGGAGGAAATTTTAAGCTCAATATAAAGATGCAAATCCATTAAAGTGAAATCTATAAATTGCAATATAATTTTTAAAAAATGATTGATATCCTTTGTTTTTACATTATCTGTTTCCTAGCATATTCCTACCACCCCCCCAAGAGTCCCTCTAAGAGTCATCTTTGAGAACAAAGAATAAAAAAGAACAGAGCTCAGCAAGACTAAACAACACATCAAAAACATTTGACATGATATGTAACGTTCTGCACTTACAGTTTTCCTACCTCTGCAAAGAAGAGGTGGGGGACTACCTTTCCATCTCCTTTTTTTGGTTGTTAGAATTTCGGAGCATTCTGTTTTGATTGTTTTGTTGTTGTTTTCCTATTTACATTGCTAGGAGAATATAATTCTTAAAAATAAACCTAAAGACGGCTTGCTAGGGAGAGGGATATATTTGGAAATGATGTAAAAGCCATAAGCATCAACAAAAATAAGACAAAATTAAAATAAAAAATAATCTTAAGGATATAAGACACATAAACATCCCTGTAAATAGGATGAAATTAGACAAACTATTCTGGGCTCACTTAAGCTTTCCTTGACATGAAGTTGATGTACAATCTTCCTAGCTCTCAAACGCACAGACAGAGAGAAATTGAGAGCCAGAGGAAAGGGGATTTAAGAACCAAAGAGGGTTCCCACCTGCCAAAAAATGAGAGAGAATGGAAATGAATGTCAGAGTCCTTTTTGTCCCTGAGTTCTACCTATTATCTCTATTCTAGAGTCTCTAGCGCATTGGAGATGGATGCCTGCCATTTGAGGCAGAAATTCCCCAGTGTTCCTTTGGGCTGGCACAGGTGTTGATCTTGATTCATAAGCTGGGTCATCCCCATCTTTGGTCATCTACGAATTTCAGAAAAGTGCAAGGTGGGATAGTAGGAAGTTTCAGAATATGGACCAGAGCAGGCCCCTAAATGTGGACCATATGCTTTTCATGGTCCTGTAAGTACTGCTTAGCTATGTCAGAACATCTATGCAGGCTCCTGCTTCTCAATCTCTGCTGCAAGATGGGAAGAAGATTGGTGCTTTTCTCCACCCCTCATAGTAGTGGGAAATCTCTCCTTTATCCTTAAGCTTCTTGCTTTCTGCTCCTGGAAGTCCAAAGGTAAGAAGGGCTGAGCTTGTGTGTCATGGTCAGTTCCTCCTCTAGCTATAAGGTCAGGGCAAAAACCCTCCAAGGGTCAAGGAGAGTGGTGGGAAATGTATGCCCCAGCTGTCAGGTATCACATAATTACTGTCTGTTGTCTTCCTGGTGACATCTACAAGAGGAGCTGCGTGGCCAAGATAACATTACACCTTTATGAGGAACAAGTCAATTTTGAATTGAGGTCCAACTCTATTAATAATAGAAAGCTGTTTTCTCCACCTAAGCATTTGATTCTTTGTTGCTCACTTTTTTAAAACATTGTTCTGGGTGGACTGAAGTGGGTTGAGATTGAGTTATTAGTCCATGCTATTATATTAACATATTATTATATGTTAGCATATATTATATCAATATTATATTATTATATCAGTTCCCCCTATTACAAGTTAGAAGATGTCAATAGATAATGACTTTGCCAATGATGGTTAAATAGGTAGGCCCATAATTCAGCAGGGGACTGAAAACTAATGTTAGATATTTGCAACTCAATTAAATGGGATAAAACATTGGGGTACAAGACAGTATTATTATGTGCTTCCTTTCTGGATTTATCTAATCCATACACAATACTTTTTCCTCTTGGAATATTGTTAGCTTCAGTTTTTGAAACCTGATAGAGTTCCTCTTTGCCCTAAGAAATATAGAATTATTTCTTTATCTCTCTCCAAAACCAAACAACCCCCCCCCTTTTCTAACTTCCCTCTTTCTGTTGCACCACTATCTTTTTAGACTTGGAGTTATCCCTCACTCTTTCCTTATCCCCCTATCTAATCAGTTGTCAAATCCTGTTAATTTTAGTCCTATAGTATTTTCCACACTTAACTCCTTACCACTCACATTGCTCCCACCTTAATTCAGGTCCTCAATACCTTTCTCCTGGTAACTTCATAATTGGTCTCCCCACCTTAAATCACTCCCCACTCCAATCATGGCTCAAGTCATAACCAAAAAAGAATCACTGACAAGTGGTCATCTAGCCTTTGTCAGAAGATTTCCAATGAGGGAAAACTCACCGACTCACAAGATGGCTCTATTCAACTTTTAGAAAGCTCTGCTTATTAGGAAGTTTTACTCTACATCAAACCTAACCCCTGTGACTCTTGGTGACTTCCATTTATTACTCTTCACACTCTCTTCCATGAGACAATCATTCAGAGACTTACAGAAGGGTACCAAGGACTGTGTCCCTCTCCCCTTGTCTTTGTTATGCCAAACTTTCCCAGTTTCTTCAGCAGCCTGAGCTCAGTGGTGAGGGGATTTGTTCTGTGAAGTTTGGATTCAGTCAAAGGGCTGCACTCGAGGGCCTAGAGAGCCACATGTGGCCTCAAGGCTGCAGGTTCCCCACCCCTGGACTCCATACCATCTTGTTTTTCCTCTTTTGTTTGGTTCTCTTGTTTGTCCTTTTAATGCTCTCTTGTTTACTGATAAGTACATTGCTTTGCTAATTCCTAAAATATGCTCAGAATTGAATATGATATTTCAAATATAGTATGGCTAGGGTACAACAGGGCTTTCAATGTTGTTCAGTTTTTTTTGATTCTACATGACTCCATTTGGGGTTTTCTTGGTAGAAATACTGAAGTGGTTTCTCATTTCCTTCTCTAACTCATTTTACAGATGAGGAACCTAGGCAAAGAAGGTTAAATGACCTGCCGAGGGTCACACAACTAGTAAGTGTCTGAGGCTGGATTTGAACTCAATGAGGAAAAGTCTTTTTGATTCCTAACCCAGTGCTCTATCCACTATGCCACCTTGCTGTCCCATAGCAGGATTGCCACTTCATTGTTTTTACCTGCCATGATTCTCTTAAAGCAGCCTAAGATGGAATTAACTTTTGTTTGTTTGTTTGCTTGCAGCGTCTCTTATTGAGCTACTAAAATCCCTGAATCTTTTTCAGAAAAATTGCTGCTTTACTGGGCCCTTGTAGTTCCATCTGATTATTTAAATGTTTTAAAAATACTTGAAAATAGTATATTTTAATGTAAAGAGGCTATAGAATGTTCTTGAGAAGTCAGAGTTAACTGGAAAGTCCCTCCTGGGGGGGTTCTTGAACTTACTCTTTTAGTAGTTTGGTAATTGTATTTCAGTATAATTCATTTTCTTTGTAATCTTATGTATTTTATTTCATATATTTCAAAATAATATTCTGAGAAGGGTCCACAGTAGGAGTGAGGAACCTGCGGCCTTTATATGGCGTCTAGGTCCTCAAGTGTGGCCCTTTGACTGAATCCAAACTTCACAGAACAAATCCCCTCAATAAAAGGATTTGTTCTGTAAAACTTGGACTCAGTCTAAAGGCCACACCCAAAGACCCAGAAGGCCACATGTGACCTTGAGGCCCCAGGTTCCCTACCTCTGCTCCATAGGCTTCACCAGATTGACAAATGAGTCCATGACACACAAAAAAGGCTAACCTTTGCTTTAGGCCCTCTAATACATCCTGTCATTTATGGACTTTTATATTCAATGATAAAATCTACCAATTTCATATTGTACTAAGTACATGGATAGTCAAACATTTTATGAAGAAATATCCGTGTAGCAGGAGTGATCAAGACAATCCTTGCTTAATTTGATGAGACCCACTAACCTACTTGATGAGATTACTGAGCTTGACCTTTGTCCTTACAAAAGTGGGCACCTGCTATGGAATGAAGATACTAGTTCCCGTGCTTGCTGGGAGGATGCTGGAAATTCCTGATTGGTCCCTTGTGAGTGGGCTGCCTTTAGACAATTGGCAGCTGAGAGTCAAGGGGATGGATTCTCATCTGAGGCATCCCCCTTTTGTACTGTGCTAAAGATTGGAGAAACAAAGAAAGGCAAAAACATCCCTTCCTTCAAGGAGCTTATGTTCTAATCACGTAGAAAAATAAATGAATAGATACATACAGAGTAGATGGAAAGAAAAGAAACAAGAGAACATATGAGTTTTCCATAGAGAAAGAAACATGCAAATACAATATAAGGTTTGAAAAGTTAAAGATATACACTCAACCTCTCCTCTGAAGAGTCAAAATAATGGTGTAAAATAATTCTATGTGAATTGTGCACGTACTGTTTTTTAAAAGAGGAAAAACATTGTATCAAGAGAATCAAAGGAAAAAGAGTAAAAGGATCATGAAAGGAAATGTTCTGGTGGCTAATATGGAATTTTAGAAAGCTGAAATAATTTATCCATGCTAACATATCTGATAAACATCAGATTAGAATCTTGAGGGTGAGCTGGCTACATGATGAATGATAAGATCTTGGAAAGAGGTCTCCAATGGAGGAATCCTAGGAATCTGTGCCTGGTCTTGTGCCATTTAATATATAGTATATGTAAATATATACATATTATATATAATATATGTAAGTATATACATATTATATATAATATATTATATATATTTTACCAATAACTTAGACAAAGGAATAGTAATGTATTTATTATATTGGCAGATGATACAAAGCTGGGTAGCAAATGAGGCAGCAAAGTTAGCAATAAGATTTGATATAAAAAAACTTTCTGAAAATTGGAACTATTCAAAAATATAATGAACAGCGTGGAGAGGTAGTAATTTCCTCCTTATTAATGGTCTTCAACTTTTGGGTGATGCTGTGGAGAGGATTCTTGATTGGGTATGAGTTGGAGAAGGTGGCTTCCAACTGTGGCCCTTTCCATTTCTGAGACTCCGTGATAGCAGCCCTGGAAATATCTAGCCATTGCTAGATATTATAAAACATTCTTCCTGAGTTTCAGGGGGGCAATGTCTTGCTTGGCCCTCTGCAAAGCAGAGATTGGTTTATGCCAATTTGTAGTCAGACATCTTTCAAGGATTCAGAGGATTCTCTTGTGTAAAGCTCCATTAGATAGTAAGCTCCTTGAGGGCAGGGATTGTCTTTTGCCTGTTTTATTGTTGTCGGGTTTTTTTGGGGGGGCTCCCAGTGTTTGGCACACAATAGGCTTTTACTAAATGATGTTGTAGTGGCAGTAACCATCTCTCTGGCGGCAGTAAATTGAGTGTCAGCGTCAGTGGGAGCTAAATAAATGCTGTCGGTTATCTTCAGAGCTAAGGGAAATTTCATTCTTTATGGAGTATTTTCTGGGCTCCACTGTCAGCTGAGCTTGGGTGAGGGCAGATCTGCATGGGATCCTCCTACAGCTCTATGACCATCGGTAAAAAGGTTGGTGTGTTGTTTTTTTTCCTTCCCTGTATTTGCAATTACAACATCCTGGAAAAATAAAAATGTGTTTTCTTTCTGTTTCAATACAAACTGGAGGAATTTCTAGGCTTTTCTCCAAAACAATCCCCTAATAATTATTTGTCTAACTGTAGTTTTCTTGATTTGTGACAACATCACCTGTGACCTCTTATCTGCTTCATGACGAGATATTTTCCTCAGCTCCTGAAAAATATTTTGTCTGTGATGAAGACTATGGTATTGTTTTGTACAAGGGTTGGGAAACAAAAGCTTCTGAAAATCCAGGGTATATGAGTAGAACTCAAGTGTAATAAGATTGTACTTTATGGCACACTTAGGTCATTATTTCTGAATTGGATATATCTATATCCATATCTGCATATGTATATGTGTATATGAGGGGCAACTAGGTGGTACAGTGGATAGAGTACCGAGCCTGGAGTCAGGAAAATCTGAGGTCAAATTCGGACACACATTTACTAGCTGTGTGACCTTGAGCAAGTCATTTAACCCCTATTTGCCTCAGTTCCTCATTTGTAAACTGGGGACACACTGAAGAAGGAAATGGCAAAGCACTGCAGAGTCTTTGCCCAAAAAAACCCAACCACAACAAACTAATGAAAAAAAAAATCCATGGATAAAGCCCATAGGGTCACATAGAGTGGGACATGACTGAACAACTGAAAAATGACAAAAATGTATACGTATGTATATGTTGTGAAGTCATTTTTCTGTCATGTCCAACTCTCCATGACCCCATTTGGGGTTTTCTTGGCAGAGACACTCAAGTAGTTTGCCATTTTACAGATGCGGAAACTGTGGCAAACAGTGTTGAGAGACTTGCCCCTGGTCACACAGCTAATAAGTATCTGAGGCCAGATTTGAACTCATGAAGATAAGTCATCTGGATTCCAAGCCTACTGTGACATTTAGTTACCTATATATGTGTATGTGCATATAATGTATATATGTATATATATGCATATATATACACATATAGGTAGAAGTATGTAAATATATACACATGCACATGTACATGCATATATACATATACATGCATCTGATAGGAGCATACATTCTTGTCTGAGGAATCTCCCCATCTGTACTGTGCTAAGGATTGGAGATACAAAGAATGACAAAAAAAACTGCTTCTTGCCCACAGGGCGCTTGTATTCTAGATGGGAAGATAAATAAATAGGTAATAACAAAAATAAATAAAAATTATTTTAAAAATAATATTACCCCAACCCCCCAACAAGATACTTAAGGAGTAGATGGAAAGGAAACATCTGAGATCTCCATAGAGAAAAGTACATGCAAATACAGTATAGAATTTAAAAAGTTGAAGGTACCCATTCAACTTCTTCAAATAGTTTTAGAATAATGGTACAAAATCATTCCATATGAATTGTGTATGGACTCGTGTGTGTGTGTGCGCGCACGCGCGTGTGTGTGTTTGTGTATGTGTGATGTTATTTGGTGGCTGACCTGGAAAAGAAAAAAAAACAACAAGAAAATAAAAGATTCCTGTTGTCTGGACATGATATGCAGTTAAATGGGTAGATGTAGTGAAATGAGTAAACACAGAGCTCATTCATCAATAGACAGACATAGCAAATGGACAATGAGTTGTGTCAAGAACTGAACAGAAGGAAGAGAATGGCCCGGATTGCCTTTCGGTAATTGCAAAATTCTTTTAGTGGCCACAGGCTTTCCCCTGAAACAAAGACCCTTTTAATTTTTAATTCTTTTTAATTCTGATATTCTACCAAAGAATTATATGGCTACAATTAATAGAACACCAAAGCCTTCAAAGAATTAAAAGTATTATCAAAAAGAGTGGTGAGTAGTGGGTATGAGCAGATGGTAACACTTTACAAAAAGGAGTTACAAAGGATGTGTAATTACAAAAAAATGTACCATCAAAAAAGGAGTTGGGCTAGTCATGTGGCCACATGAAGGGAAAATGGAGGGATGGCTCCTGTGTTCCATTGGTATCCTCAAAATGTCAATAGAAATCGAAGAAAACTTCATCCAGCACATTGTATAGACCTCTCCTTGTGAACTTGTGGAAGGATAGAAATGAGAGCTGCAAAGGACACACAGACATGAATGGGTCGGGGTATGCATCGTGGGATGGAACACTGAAATTGATGGGGGAAGAGTTCCGTTGAAGTATTTGAGAGCTGATATGCTGCAAAATCCATGTTAAGATTGAGTTTCTTCATTCCACCTGGGACATGTTACAATGACTGGTTCTAGATAGTTGTTCTTATCAGATATCTCTATTTTGCTTCCAAGGTTAAAAAAAAAAAAACCTGGCCATTTTTCTAAGCAGATTAACTGAATGAAAGTAAGAACCAGCAATAGTACAAGCACGCTGCTACTGGGATTACATCAGTTCAGTTGTAAAGATTACTATTGGATATCCCTAGGTAAACTTTCTCCCTCCCCCAGTGTCTCATCCAGGATTCTGTAAATAGCTGGCATTTAATAAATGTTTGCAAGGACACAATAGGCAATGCCGAGAAGGGTGGGGGTTAATAGTTCAGAGTGACCCAGCTTGAACGTTGATGTTGACTCAAGGGAGAGAGAAGGTTATTGACCCAAACATTAACCAATGTTGTCTCTTGGAGCTGTACTATGGCTTACCTCAGCCAGGTCATAGCTTTCTTTTTATTTGCTTTCAGATCAGGCACATGCTGATCTTAACTTCAGACTGGGCTATCCCAGCATTCCTCTCACAGCTTCTATGGACAACACTTTTGCATGAGACCCGAGAATTCCTGGCAATCATATTCTGATGCAATGTTGGCAGCTGTCCTAATACGACTATGGCCTTGAAATGTGCTCTGTATACAAGGAACTATCCCCTGTGGTTTCTCAGGAAGAAATGTTCCTGAAACTTAAAGCCATAGTTTGACATCCTTAGTGGCATGCTTTTGCATTAAAAACGAGGAATAGTATGTATAGAATAATTTTACATATATGTATATGTGTATATATGTGTACGTGTGTGTATTATATACACCTATTTGTGTCTAATGGTGTAACGAGTAAGGCAATAATAACAATGTAGATGATAATTGTCAAAATGCCTATGTAGTTCTGTATCGCAAAGTATGTGAGACTCTCCACATAGAAGGTAGAAGAAGTAAACCATTTATTCAGACACCAGAGAGCCATATCCCATAAACCATCTATCCAGCCATCCCACTTCATCATAACAGCAAGGAACCCAAAACATTCAATACACAATATAACAACATTGAGGCTTGCCATCCCAAAACCTCTCTGACCCCCTGCTGGGGTCTTCCCCAAAACAAACTCACAGTACAGATACATCAGTCTGTTCCATTCTCTCTCTCTCTCTCTCTCTCTCTCTCTCTCTCTCTCTCTCTCTCTCTCTCTCTCAGCATTTTCCTATGACATAACTTCCTTTTCCTGTCAGGAAGCTCTTCCCACCACATATATCTTAGGCTTCCTGTGCCGTAAGCAGGTCACATGGCCTATTAATGGGTGAGAAAGATCTTCAAATCTAATTGCTACTACAAATGGTAACCATCTCTAGGATGGGGCAGTGGGGAGGGAAGAAAAACCAGCAAAAAAGAAATTTACATGATAAGTTTATTATATATTTAAAAGGAATAGCAAGTTGTATGTAATAGATTTGCAGTTTTATATACAATCTTTTTTTATTATACTATATTATGGAAATGCTTGTTTTATTTTGTAAATTAAAAATTAATAAATTAATTAAATTAAAAATTAAATTAAAATTTAATTAAAAAAATAAAAGAGTAAGAATCAAGGGAAAAAATTTTAAAAATTAAAAAAAAATGAGTAATAGTTTCCTCTGAATGTAGGTCCACAGGACCTTAGTTCTGAAGCTGGAAGTTTAACAGTTAACCCCTTCATTTCATAGATGAAGCAACTGAAGCTAGAGTAATTAAATGACTCATCCAGGGACACACTGCTCAGTCATGTCTGAGGCAGGCACCTCCAGGTACATCTCAAAACAATACATGCTTTAGTGTTAAAGGTAACACCTTTGATTTCACTGGTACAGGGCATTCCTGGGGGAGAAAATTCCCTTTACCAGTGCAGATTGGCACCTTCTATGCAAATTATAGCCTTAGAGAATTGCCCAAAATACTGAGAAATAAAATGACTTGCCCTGGTCACACAGCCAATGTGGTACAGAGGCAGGGCTTGAACCCCGCTGTTACTGGCATGGCAGCTCTCTCTCATGATAACAATTAGATGCCCCTTTTAGTCACCAATAGTACATAAAAATGACAATTGGGTTTTATTTCATTTAGCAAGTTAGCAAGAAATTTAATTTATAGTGTTTGCTAATGTGGGTGTGGAATCATTTCAATGCAATTAGTGATACAAGGCACATTTGTGACTCTTTGTACAGTAGATAGAATGTATGCAAATCTTGACATTTTTCAGTGATAAAGTAATGATAATCTTAGTGATGATAATAATAGTAAGCCTAATATTTGTAAAGAGCTCCATAATTTTGAACAGCCCATATTCATTTTTCTATTGAAATGGGATTATGCTTCATACCAGGAGAGGCAGTATGGTTTCTGGGAGAGTGCTGGATTTGGAGAGAGAAAATCTGTTTTGACTCCTAGCCTTTCTCCTAGTAATGTGTCTGATCTTGGGAAAGGCACTTCTCTGGACCATGGTTTCCTCATTGCGTAAATTGAGGGGGTTGAACCAAATGAGCCCCAAGTTTCCTTCCATCTCTAAATCATATGAGCCTTCGATGTGTGAGATGGGTGATTCAATTCAACAAACATTTCTTAAGCTCCTTAAACAAGTCATCGGGCAGGGAGGATATTATTTCTTCCAAGGAGAAAGGCCATGTATTTATTATTTCAAGACTTGTCTACCTAAGTTCAGGGAGTCTTATTACCAGGAAGGTAGCCACAAGGTAATGCATTTTTTTTTGGCAACATCAACTCATGATGACTTTTAGCCCCAGAAGACCGGATGTCTGATCTTTTAGCCCATTTTCCTCATCTGTAAAATAAGTATTAATATTTATAGTACCTATCTCCCAGACTTGCCATGAGGATCCAATGAGATAATCTATATGATGTACTTTGCAAACCTTAAAGTGCTATATATGTGTTAGGTGTTGTCTGTGAATCTATTTATGTATGCGTATGTATATATCTATACTGAAGCATCATTGGAAAATGTAGCCCGTTATAATTGTCATAGATCTGGGCAAGTACTGAGAAGCATCTACAAAGGTGAGTTTCCAGACACAAAAGTTTCTAGTTTTGCAGGGCCCTTATGGGGAGCAATGACCTAGGCAGGCAAGAGGAGAAGGGGGTAGAAAGGTAAGAAGCTCTATGTCTATCATCAACCCATATACAGCCCCCCTTATGACCAAAGGGGTAAGTGGCTGGCTGTGACACCCACTAGAGTATAAACTCCTGAGTGCGGGGATTGTTCTGTTCTTTTGGCTTTGTATCCACAGTGCCTAGCATATTGTCTGGCACTTTGTAGACTCAATCTTCTAAGATGGTAGAGAACAGAATTCAGCTCGCTAAAATATTTTATTATTATTCAGTGGTTTTCAGTTGCCTCCAACTCTTCGTGACCCCATTTGGGGTTTTGTTGGTAAAGTTGCTGGAGCAGTTTGCCACTTCCTTCTCCGGCTCATTTGACAGATGAGAAAACCGAGGCAAACATGGTTAAAGTGACTTGCCCAAGGTCATACAGCTTGTAAGTGTCTGAGGGCAGATTTGAACCTCAGGAAGATGAGTTTTCCTGACTCCTGAGTCCAGGCCTGGCCTTCTGTCAACAGTGCCACCTAGCTGCCCTTTAATGAAATAGAAAGAAATAGAGAGTAAGATCTCGAACTAACGTTTGTAGCTTTAGCCAACCATAAACAAGAAGTTAGGCCCTTTTTGGGGTGGGTCGTGGTTTGGCTAGGAAACAGAGCACTTCTGTAGGTGACAGAAAATAAAGTGGCTTTAAAGATTCTTTCATTGGGGAAGGGGGTCAGGACCAGACTGCTCATGTGTTCCAACTCAAATACATGTACTCGTCGCCTTTCTGAAGGTCCTTTACTCAAGGAGTTTCAGACTTGAAGTCATTCCAAACCTGACCTCCTGCCTGGGTCTGCTGAGCTTTGCTCTTTAGAGCTGGATGACCTTGTGTTTTTACTGCAGACTCATTCAGGGAGCTTATGACGAGTGCCCCGGACAAACACATTTGGAAAGCAGATCGGTTGGTAAAACCCTGATTTTAAAATGTCCAAAGCTCTGCATGTTCTCATCCTAGCTCTGGCTCTTTTATTCTAGCAATCTAGGGAGCTCACCTGACCTTTTCATACCTTGTAACTTCATCTTTCCCATAAAAACAGCAACAAAACACTCCAAAAATCCTTCTGCCCAGCCCAAGGGCAGCTCTGAAAGTGTGCTGGGTTTGGAAGGAGAAGGACTGGGATTCAGATATCAGTATGCTGATTGTTACCATAAGTCCTTATGTAAGTCCTTTATTATTAAATTATATTTATTCCCCCCCCCATTACATGTAAAAACAAATTTTAACATTGAAAATTTTTTTTGAGTTCCAAATTCTATCTCTCTCCCCCTCCCCTCCCCCCTCTCCGAGAAGGTAAGCAATCTGATATAGGTTATATGTATACAATCATGTAAAACATTTGCATATTAGTCATTTTTTTCAAGACTTGAACAAAGAAGAAAAAAGAGAAAGAAAGAAAAAATGAAAGGAAGGAAGGAAGGAAAGAAAGAAGGAAGGAAAGAAAAGAGTGGAAAAAATGGTATGCTTCAGTCTGTATTCAGGCTCCATCGGTTCTTTCTCTAGAGGTGGATAGCATTTTTCATCATAAATCTTCCAGAATTGTTTTAGATTATTGTACTTCTGAGAATAGGTAAGTCATTCACAATTGATCATCATACACTATTGCTATTAATGTATACAATGTTTTCTTGGTTCTGTTCACTTCACTCTGCATCAGTTCATGTAAATTTTTACAGGTTTTTATGAAATTATCTTGCTTGTCATTTTTTATAACACAATAATATTCCATTGCAATTACATACCACAACTTGTTAAACCATTCCCCAACTGCTGGACATCCCCTAGAGTTTTGATTCTTAGCCACCACAAAAAGAGCTTATGCAAGTTCTTTAATCTGACTATCTCTGGGTTTCTTCATATGTAAGATAGATGATCTCTCTAAAGCATTCCAGCTCTAGAAATCTATGAGCCTAAGCCTAGCTAAAGAAACAAACAAAAGCAAGGAAAAAGAAACATTTGGCAAACAAAGCACTGTGATGCTAAGGTACCATTTAGAGTTTGTTGTGAGACTGAATCCTGAACATCTGAATAGGAACTGGAGAATTCAGCTAGTGACACAAATGTTTACAAATACCCAAATGATTGGTATTGTGTGACCAAAGCACCAATAGGAGGGAAAAGAGTCCAGCAACAAAGAGAAAACGCTCTGTTTGAGCAGTTAAAGTCCTTCCCAATTTAGCTCTTTCCTACCTTTCCAGTCTTCTTATATTATGCTAGGTGGCACAGTGGATATAGTGCCAGGCCCGGATTCAGGAAGACTCCTCTTCTTGAGTTCAAATCTGGCCTCAGACACTCACTAGTTATGTGACCCTGGGCAAGTCATTTAACCCCATTTGTCTCAATTTCCTCATCTGTAAAGTGAGCTGAAGAAGGAAATGGCAAACTACTTCAGTATCTTTGCCAAGGAAACCCAAATGAGACCAGGATGAATTGGATGGGGCTGAAAAAAATGACCCAACAACAACAAAAATGATAATAACAGTGCCTATCTCGAAGGGTCGATTGAGTATAAAATAACACAACACAGTGGAGGCTTTACAAAGGAACATATTTAATTCCAAAAGTATCATCAAAAATATAAAAGCACAATTCCCGCAATGTGTGGGAGGCATAATCCTCCTTCCCCTCTCTGGACCACTTCAGTCTCTGGGGAAAAGGATAAGGATTAGCTTAGGAAGAGTTTAGCTCAGGTCTCATAGGGCTTCTTAAACTTTTCCACTCATGACCCATTTTTGCATTTTGGCAGTGTTCATTGGCATTGTGTGGCTTGAGGGTGTGAGCAGTGCAAAGTGCACAGGCTTTGTGTTCAGAACCAAAGCTGCAGTGAAGTTGCATGATGCAACATGAGCAAACACTGCCAGAAACACTTAGGGTTCATTACATATTTGATTTTTAATTAATTTTTGGTTACTGTGTGTTCAGAAACCTTTTACCGTTGCCAAATTTTTCATGGTCGTGACCACAGTTTCAGAAGTGCTACATAGAGCACAATACCGCTTCCAAGTCCAAACCCTGTTGGGGCTCAAGTCTCAGGTACCCTGGTTTCTCAGGGCTTCCATGACAGGTTGGCTGGCTGCTGTACCAGACCACTGCAGTCCTGGTAACAAGGTCACCAAGGTCAAACTCCTGGTCTGGTGGGGATCACCGGCAGCATCTAAAACTAAGGGCAAATAGTCCAAAGCAGAAACAAACTCCCCAGACTCTTTTCTCGGAGCTGGAGTAAAACAGGGAGAAGTCTCAGGTTCGGTTTATAGTGCCCATCTATCTTGGATGCAACATATAGACCAAGTCTGTCTCAGCACTTTTAAAGTTGCAGGTAGCCAGTTAATGGAGGCTATACCACCCACGTGATCAGGGACGCAGTGCGCTCTACGTTAAGCAAATTAAGCATGCTCAAAGTTAGCAGAGTACCTGGTGTGTAGAAGTAGGTGATAAATAAATGCTTATTCTCTTGCCCTCCCTTTTCCCATTCTCAATCCCCTATCCCAGTCCTGGTTATCTTCTCACCTCTGCTTCCCTGGCTTCCTTCAAGATTCAGCTTAAATCCTACGTTTTGCAAAAGATCTTTCCAGGTCCTGCTAGCTACCAATACTTTCCACTTTCAGATTGCTATCCACTATATAGACCTTGTATATACATAGCTATTTACATATTGCCTCCTCCATTAAAAATATGAACTCTTTAAGAGCAGGGAATAGGTTTTTCCTTTTATTTGTGGCACAATTCCTGGTGCATATTCACAGTAAGTTCATAATAAATGCTTGCTGCTTCACTGGCAGTAAGAGCATAGGACTGTACCTTGACACCTTTTTCATTAGGCCTTTCTGAAAGCTGTGCTAAGTAATTAAGACTTACTGCGAAAAAAAATAAATCGGAAATGATTGGTTTATCTTGCCTATACTATGATAAAGAGTTTTAAAATGTCAGTGGAAATATGAATAATTCTGCAATGAGAAGAGGCTCTCATACTTTCCTGACCTATTGAGTCTGTAAAACTAAACTTGTAGTCTGATCTGGCACTGTCTAGGTGTCAGAGTAGTCAATTAGTAAGTTTTATGTTCTATTTCTTGCCGAGAGAGCCTTATGCTTAAGTAGAGATAGTGGTGGGCCACAGTGTGATTTCATGCTCAGTCCTAAAAGATTCCCTTGCTCAGATACGTTTTGTCTACCAGCTTGACACAGTACCTAAAGTTTCAACCCTTAGAGATTCATTGCTTTATGTTAAGACATTGAATCATCAGGGATCTCTCGTTAAAATTCAATGGCCTCCTCTCTGCACCCCAGGACTGACCTCAAATTCATTTCAACTCAATTCAATCAGCTTTTATTAATTGCCCAGATATTATGTTAGGCACCGAAGATACAAAGTCAAACAAAAGAAAAATTCTTGACCTCAAGAAGCATATATTCTATGGGGCAGGGGAAGGGGAGTAACATGTACACAGAGAAGCAAATACAAAATATATGACAATAAAAACAAAGTTTTATTTTGGAGGGAGGAGAAAGGAGAAGACTAAAAACTTGGGGAATTAGGAAATGTCTTGAGTAGGAGGCAGCAATCGAATTGAATATTGAAGGGAGCTAGGGATTCTAAAGGGCAGCTAGGTAGGAAGACGAATTCAAAATTGGCCTCAAACCCTAACTAGCTGTGTGACCCTGGCAAGTCACTTAACCCTGTTTGCCTCAGTTTCCTCATCTATCAAATGAGTTGGAGAAGGAAACAGCAAAACCATTCCTGTATCTTTGCCAAGAAAACCCCAAATGGGGTCATGAAGAGTCAGGCACAACCGAATTGACTGAACAACAACAAATATGTTGGATATAAAAGAGCATGGAACTGGGTAATAACATCTTGGATCCTCTGATTTTGAATTAGATTTTGTTGTAATGTATCCTCCTCTCTAATGTTGACCTGTGATAGCAACCGTCATGACTAACATGTTAAAACATATTTCCAGTGTCTTGTCTGAAAGAGATTTAGAAATTTTAAAGGAAAAATATGTTATTTCTATTAGTTACCTTCATTGTGCCGAACTTCAAGAGAACCTAAATCTGAAAATACGCCAACATTCTTCAATTATTTATTACATGTGTGCATATATACATAAAAGAACCCATGTGTAGTGGAAAAATCTTTGGGATTAGAGACAGATGACCCGAATCCGAATCCCAGTTCTGAATACATGGGATCATAGATCAAGATTTAGGATCAATGCCAAATCGAATGTTCTTTCTTTTAGGTCAGTGACTGTGGCCAAGTCATTAATTTCTCAGAGCTTTGCTTTCTTATTTTGTAAGACAAGGGCAGCACATTGTGATGGAGAGATGACCAACCTTAGAATCAGGCAGACCTGGGCTCATACCACCTCTGACACATACTGGCGAAGTGATTCTGAGTAAATCTCTGAGCTAACAACAAGTTGATGATCTGCACTGGTGAAGGAAGGTTGTGGAAACCAACCAATCAATCAATCAATGTACATATGTATATATGTTGTGAGTGTATATGTATATACAGATAAGACATACACATGTATATTATGTACATATACACATATATGTCTGTTTCCATGTATACATATGTCTTCGAATATATAAAGATTTCAATGTAGACAAATGAGAGCCAGTATGGTATAGAAGGAGAAGAGCTTGATTCGGTGTTAAAACATCTTGGTTGGAATCCTGAGTCTGTCTCTTGACTGGATATGTAAACTTGAGAAAGTCACTCCAACACTTTGGGTGTCAGTTTCACCATCTGTAAAATGAGGAGCCTGCACTAGACAATCTCTGAAGTTCATTTCTAGTTCTAAATCTGATTATGATGCAATTCTAGGATCTCTAATGTCCTTTCCAGCTCTGATTCTTGTTTTTACTTATACTATTACCCCATAGTGTTGTGAATAAAACCTCTGAAAACCCTGAAGTACTATAGAAATGTAAATTATTGTTATGTGATCATATAGAATTATTACATGATTATGCTATATATTCATATTATGCATATTTTATTATTTGTATATATTATGTATATAATACATATATATAACACAATTATATAATATATAATATATAATGTATACATAATACATTACATAATTTAATTTATATAGTACAGTTATATAATTTGTTATACAATTTTTATACACATATATACATATACACAATACATACATGTATGTGTGTGGGGCATATGTATATATATACATACACACATGTGTGTATGTATACATGCATGCATGCATGCATGTATAATAGGGGCAACTAGGTGGCACAGTGAATAGAATGCCAGGCCTGGAATCAGGAACACTTGAGTTCAAATCTGGACTCAGATACTTACTAGCTGTGTGACCCTGGGCAAGTCACTTAACCTTGTTTGCCTCAGGTTCCTCATCTGTCAAATGAACTGGAGAAAGAAATGGCAAATCACTCTACTGTCTTCGCCAAGAAAACACCAAATGGGCTTGTAAAGTGTCTGACACTATCAAAATGACTGAACAACAACGTGTATATACACATGCACACACACACTATACATATATATATGTATATATATACATACATACATACATACATATATATGTATATAAATTTGGGGGGTGGGTTCTGGAGTAGTTTCATCTATAAAGGGACAGAATTAAGATAGGTGATCTTTTAAGTCTCTTCCAGCTCTAGTGTCTTATTGATCCTGTTGGTGAAAGCAAGAATCCCCTGGCGCTTGAGTGTTGAATGTAACTTCTCTGCTTATCATATAAACCCAGCATCCTTTATTCCCTTTTCTGGCTTTCCCTCTATCTCAGCCGTCTTCCACCATTTTCTGTGATCTCTAGCCAAGTGGACAGAACTTCTTTTTATCTTAATCCAGAGGTTCCATGCACTGTTTATTTATGAAACCTTCCCCTTAAATAAAACATTTTGTTCTTGCAACTTACAGTCTTTTAGGTATGATAGCCTTCCCCTTCCTTTCAAGTGTGGTAATAATAATACAATGCATTCACCTACACCAAGGCAAATCCGTATGAGTCTAGGAGGATAAAACTGCCTCTATTGATAATCTCTCTCTTTGCCTTTCCCTTCCTCTTTTCTGGGGGACATAATCCTACAGTCCTGGGATGGTCTTGAGACATAGTCAGTAAAACTTTTTTGTTACATTAAAAAAAAACTACACACCTATGTGCATAAGAAAATAATAATAATAGTGATAATAACGGGTTCCCTGTTTCTTCTTCCTCTACCCCATATTCATTTGCTGAATGCTTACTCTGTGTCAGGCACTATACTAGGCTCTGAGGACATAAAGATATATGTGTGTGTGTGTGTGTGTGTGTGTGTGTGTGTGTATTAAACAATTTATGCTTGCCCTATATATAAGATGTAGGGACTAGATCTTTATTGATCCCATTGATAAAGGGAAATTTCAGGTGGAGAATCAATCTCTGCTATGCACATTTGTGCCTTTTATACAACTTATGGTATTAGAGAGGTATTTGCAAGGGCAAGTGACTTACCCAAGGTCACACAGACAATATGGTAGGACTTCAATCCATATCAAATACATATAAAATAAATACAGGGGTACTTTGTTAGACTAAGTCACTAGCGGCCAGTGGGGACAAGGAAAGACCTCATGTAAGAGGTACCATTTGAGCTGAGTTTTGCAGGAAACTAGAAAATATAAGAGATGATTGTGAGGTGTGAGTGCTTTCTAGGCACAGTGGCTAGCTTTTGCAAAAGCATTGGGGTGGAATGTCTTGTGTGAGAAACAGCAAGATGGTCCCTAGAAACTCTTTTATATTAAGGAGGTATCCTAATTATTTAATAAA
>CM053627.1:111771301-111835692 GCA_028646595.1 Phalanger gymnotis
GTGGGGTGACAGAAGGGAGGGCAGACTGGGGAAGAGGGCAACCCGAATATACGCCATCTTGGAGTGGGGGGGAGGGTAGAAATGGGGAGAAAATTTGTAATTCAAACTCTTGTGAAAATCAATGCTGAAAACGAAATATATTAAATAATAAAAAAAGAAAAAAAAAGAAAGACGCCTCTTCTTGAGTTTAAAATCCTGCCCCAGACACTTACTAGCTGTGTGACCCTAGGTAAGTCACTTAACCTTATTTGCCTCAGTTTCCTCATCTGTTAAATGAACTGGAGAAGGAAAGAGCAGGAGTGGTTTACTCCTGTATCTTTACCAAAAAAAACCCCAAATGGTGTCATAAAGAGTCGGACATGACTGAAATAATCGAACAACAACGAACAAGGAAGTGAAGACCTGGCTCTTTTTGCCATTCTTGTCTTCTTATACTTTGTTCATTTTCTAGAATTCAATGATTCAACTGCATTGGCCTCCTTGCACACAATACTCCGCCTCTCCACTTTCTGCCTTCACACTGGCATTCCCTCATATCTGGAACATTCTTCTCCCCTCACCTTTACCTCTCAAGTTCCCTGTTTTCCTTTAAGATTTAGCTCAAAAAGCTTCTTCAGGACTTCCCCAATCCTGTAAGATGGTAGTGTCTCCTGCTTTCAAATGATCTTTTGTATACTTTATCTATATCCTGTATGTACCTAGTTATCCTTATATTGTTTCTCCCATTAGACTGTAAGCTCCTTGAGGGCAGGGACTCTGTGTATGAGCATCTGTTTGTATACAGGCCCGTATATACCTTTAAATGTGTTCCCACAGTACCTGGCAAACAATAAATGCTTATTGTCTGACTGACTAATTCTCTCTGAATCCTTTCAAAATTAACATAAGCTGTTATTTTGAATTTTCCAAATATTTTCTGACCGCCTTTGTGTGTTTCTGTGTTTCAGGCTTGAAGTTGTTGCCAAAATCTCCCCCAACAACTTTCTTTCATGGGTTCCTAAATCACTTAGACAGAAAACAAGGCTTCTCCCACACCATTAATCTCTGAGAAATATTTATGTTTGCTATATACGTGGAGGTCACTAGAATACATATTTTACCACTTTGAGCTGAAGAAATAGTTTTGCCAACTCAGAATTATAGCTGCTCTGCTTTCCATCTTCAAGATGGTGCTCAGCTGGGTGGACACAAATAGTTTTCCCTCTTACAGAAACCTAAAATCACACTGAGGTAGATTTAAAGGATGTTAGAACTGGGAAAAGGACAGAGAGACCCAGACAAGAAAGGGAGATTTCTCTATGCAGGATAAGATCACTGTAGGTGTGCACGCCCATCTCTTTAAAAAAATCATTTTTATTATTTGAACTTGAAAAATACCCACAAATATAAACATTTCCATAGATAAAGAACAGAAAAAGAGGATTATGTACAAAATTGTAAATCTCTAATAAATGCATCTTATTTTCTTATAAAATATACAATAAATTAAACATGCTAGTTTTAAAGCTCTTTTTTTAATCCATGTCTCCTTCAGAACTTCCTTCTGTTTTTTCCTGTGCATTAAGATGATATTTCAAAGAACCTCTATTCCTTTTTTTTTCTTTTTTGGACATCATTGTCAGTAGCTTCCTTCATTCCCACCCTCTCATTAAAAAAATCCTGATAACAAATTTGGAAAATTTTGGAAAATTTTAGAAAAATTTGGAAAAATCCTGATAACAAATTTGGAAAGTTTCAGTTGGGGTCAAATTGTACAAGTTTATATTTGGGTTATCTGTCTAAGCATTCTGTTGGTAGATGAATGGTTATCGATATTTTAATGATCCAAGCAAACCAAATATGCAGAGTAAAACAAAACAAAGTCATACGTTGGTCATACCCAAACATATTCAATACCTCAAATCCCTCATCTCTCTGTCAAGATAGGGGTCACATGCTTAATTGTTCTTCTGGAGTCTTGGTTGGTCATTATATTAATCAGAGCTCTTGAGCCTTTCAAAGATTTTTTTAAACACATACTTATAATATTGTAGTCATTGAATGCATTGTTCTGATTCTGCTGGTTCTGCTCCTATCACTCTTCTTCAGCTCATATGATTCTTCCCAGGTTTTTCTGAATCCATCCCTTTTTGTATTTCTTGTGCACAGTATATATGCCTTATTTTGAGGGATGACTATTACCTTTGCTCAGCAGCAATTTGGACAATCTCTATTTTTATATCCTTCTCCCGGTCCTCACATATCCTAGACATCCTCATGTGTATGAATATCACTGCACTGTACCAGATGGTAAGGACTCTTTCTAGGTCATGTTTTTATTTGTCCTTTATTCTTCCTCCTCCACTATTTTTCATTAGGAATTAATTAAAATATATGAAAATGTGGTGTATATGTGTGTGGAGAGCAATAAGCCTATTTTAATTCCTTTTCTAGCAATGATAGTCTAGATGTGGCTAGGGTTGGGCTTTGGGGAAATAGAAAACACAGGCTGTCCATCTTTGTCAAGAAGATTGATGGCCTAGTCAATATCAACATAGAACACCTGGGAAAAGGCATAGATTTCCCTCCCTCTTTTCCTCCATTGCCAAGACCTTTCTCCTTTTCAACTAACATATGGTTGTGGTCTTTCCCTTTAATTATATAAGCAAGTTCAATGTCAGCAAGGCTTGATTTACTCTTTACTCAAACTGTCTCTACAAAGGAGGAATCAGGTATCAGAGAATAATGGCTCCTCATTCCAGGTCCTTTGGGTGACCTTGGAAGATGTCACGCTAGTGGCCTTATTTTCCTTATCATTTCTTCACAGCTGTTGCAAGAATCTAAATGACAAATAGAGCTTTAAGTCTTTGTGGCTTACACAATTCAGAGTTTATTTGGGTACCGAGATCATTGTTTTTACATGGTACGTTTCTATACTTGAGATTTTCTCACTGAATTTTGAACTGCCTATTCATGTAAATCTGAACCCTGTAGTTGATGTAAATCTGAACCATGTAGTTGAAAACCATCCTCTGCATTGAAATAAGTCAAATTTTCTAACGAAACACTAAAAACAAAAAAAGAAAGAAGCGATTCTGTTTGAAAGCTTACGTAGTTGATTTCACTTTTTTTGTTTGTTTTATTCCTTGCTTCATTTTTCTTTGTTGAGTCTTTTAATCTGAAATTTGTTCTGAATCCTTTGTACCTACAGAACATCAAAAGGTTTGGGAGGACAAAGGGGGGAAAAACCAAAACCACCTCTGACTATAGATCGATCAGTATTTCAGGGCCCAACTGAATGTCCAGATGACTTACCAAGTGAGGTCTTTATAACTTAACAGTGAGTGATTCAAATTCTGCTCCTGGTACTCTAATTCAAGGGCATTAAGATGACACTATCAGCTAACTTAACGTCCCTTTCTTTAGCCTTTGGGAGATGTGTGTTTGCTGGTGCCATTTAGAAATGCTTTGTTCTTTAGAGGGGCTACTTATGACATGCTTTTTTGGCTCCCCATTCTGGGAGAATTTAGGCAGTTTGGTTTAGTTACTTCATATAGTGAACTCATGAATATCCCTAAAAAAAGTTCATTTGGTCATATGTGAAAACAAACTGTCACATGTGAAAAACTGAATAAAAACTGAACAAAACCTCCATGCCATCCATGACCTTCAGGCTTTAAATGTCTGAAAGCAATATATTATATGTAGAAAAAAAAACTACTTTAGGACATGAAGGTTGGTGAAATTCTGAGGGCTTAGGGTTTTAAAAATATTTTAGTGGTTGTTATTTCTTTCTCTATTTAAGATTTGAACAATCTTTTCACTGCTTCTGTGATTTCGCCCCCCCCCCCCCATACACTGCTTTCCCCTCCCTAAAGGGCATGCTGGGTTTATGAAATTTGAATATTGAAATATGAAATTATGGTTTGATGGTCTTAATAAACATACCCATTGAATTTTTTTTCTAGCACCTATATGAAAGAATTGCTGTATGTCAATATGCTTTTGGAGTTCTCATAGGAATGAAAAAAATCATTTATTAAACACTAACTGTATGCTAAGCATTAGGGATACAAAAACAAAAGCAAAGACTGTCTCTGACCTCAGAAAACTTACATTCTAATGGAGGAGATAATAATTAGCATTTATATAGTTCTTTAAGTTTTGCAAAGCAACCATGGGAGGTAGGTACTACTAGTATCCCCATTTTACAGATGACAAAATTTAGGCAGAAGGATATTAGATAACTTGCCCAGGATCACAAAGCTCATTTATAAGGCTGGATTTGAATTCAGATTTTCCTGACCCTAGATTCAACTTTCTATCCACTGTGCCACCTAGCTATGAGAATAGTGGCTAAGGATGAGAGTTTTGAAGAAACTGATGTTCACACATGTTAAAGTGACTTATCTAAGGTCACTCAGCCGAGAACTATCTGAGGCACAATAGTGGTCATAGTGATGCTGACTCTACATCCAGCATTTTATCCATTATGTCTAAGTTTGTCTTTGTTAACTTTACTGCTTATGGCAGTGACTGTCACATAGACGGTACTTAATAAATGCTTCTTAATTTATTATGTATTATTTCATATATAATTATTATTTATTATTTATCAAGTATTATTTAATATATAATTGATTTAGATCTGGGAGAAAGTTCAGAGATCATCTAATCTAACATCTTCAATTCAAAGATGAGAATACTGAGGATGGAGAAGGCTTGCTCACGGTCACACAAGGTGGTTGGAGGCACTGCTAGGGCTTGAATCTGTGTCCTTTGAGCATAGATTGAGCTCTCTTTCCCCTAGCCCATGTCTGCATTCATTATATTAATGCCCAAGTCATCACAAATTCTGATGCTTGAAGCCTGCATAATGAGGATTTTTTGCAAAGTATTGCTACTAACTAACCTATAGCTATTTAAATCACTGCATAAACCAGAGTGTGAAATGCTTTGAGCTCTGGGGCATTGTTTTCTGACTTTGAGTAAATGCCTTGATGCAGGATGCTTGTCTTAACTGCTTTGAAAGTCAGCCATTCACCAATATAGTCCATATCTTCCCTGTCTCCTCTGAAATAACCATTATCAAGAGTTCTCTGACTCATACATCCTGGTGAAACCCCCATGACGTTATCCAGGAAGCCAAACTCAGGTCACCTCAAAGAACCGGGTAACATCCTGCCCTCACTGGCTTCTTAACATAAGAAGAAAGGGCCTTGGATTTGGGAGGTATAAATGCATCTGGGTTTCCTAAAGCCATTCCAGGGGTAGGGAAGGAAGGAGCAAAGGGGCTTTTTGCTGCTGCAGGTGGAAGACAATAGCATGTGTAAGTTGGCCATTAACTCTGAGCTGCCCACCTCATTTCCGTGGTAATGTTTAACAAGACTTCATTGATTACGACAGCCTTGATGTGTAAATGGAACAGAAGATTGCATGTGGGGCCCCACAAGCCCGAACCCTCATTAATCATTGATTTGGAAGAGGCTGTACAAGCCCCCTGGAGACTTCTCTTTTACTGGTGTGCCTGATCACAAGTTATACTTATATAGAATTACAGAATTTTAGAGCTAGAAAGGGGCTCGTTAGAGAGCACCTAGTCCAATCCCTTCCTTTTAGACATGAGAAAACTTGAGGCAAAATTATGAAGTTGGCCAAGTCTGTCTTTGGCACCCCCAGAACATTCTCTTTCCTCTTCTTATCTATGCTTCTCTTTTACCCCTTCACATACCCAGTGACCTCATGCTCTTATCCTGCTCTCTCCTTTCAAAACCTCCTCTTTTTAAAAAAAATTATTTTATTTTTAATGTATGAAATAAAACAAGCATTTCCATAACATAGCATAATAAAAAAGATTGTATACGAAACCACAAATCTACTATGTATAACCTGCTATTCCTTTTAAATTTAAATTATCATGTAAATTTCTTTTTTTTCTTCCCTCCTCCCTCCCTCACGCTAGAGATGGCCACCATTAGACATAAATAGGTATACACACATTATATACATATATATATATATAAATACACACACACACACTATATATATATAGTATGTGTATTTTATATATATATGTATATAATTATTCCATACATACTTTTATTTATCATTTCTTTCTCTGGATACAGATAGCATCTTTCTTCATTTGTCCTTTATAGTTAGTCTAGGTATTTATAATAATCTTGTCTTTGGAAATGTTTGGAATATCAACCATTTACATAATAGTGTGAATTTAGGCTGATTTGCTATGGGGGTAAGGTATATTTGCACTTTGATCCTTATTTTTAATGGGGAATAAACATTAGGTATCTTTGAAAAGGTAGGGGACATGCAATGAGCTAGCTACATGGCACAGCAGATAAAGAGCCAGGCCTGGAGTCAGGAAAGTCTGAGTTCAAATCCCACCTCAGACATTGAACTATGAGATCTTGGACAAATCACTTAAATTCTGTTTGCCTTGGTTTTCTTAACTGTCAAATGGGGCACAATAGCGCTCACCTCCTAGAGTTGTTGCAAAGGATCAAATGAGATATTTGCAAAGCACTTGGCATAGGTAGCTTTAATAGCTAGTGGGGTAGGGAAACTCCATAAATATCAAAGCCCAGACTGAGCCAGCATGGGAAAAGGAAAAAAGCAAAAACACCGATTATAGAGTCAGAATCAACCTTTTTTTTTTACTTGTGACCTTGGACAGGTAGAATAATTCCTTTGAGGCAGCTAGGTGGTGCAGCAGATAGGACACTGGGTCTCAAGTCAGAAAGACCTGAGTTCAAATTCTACCTCACACTATTACTAGCTGTGTGACCATTTCACCACTGGCTGCCTCAGTTTCCTCAACTGTAAAATGAAGATAATAGCACTTACCTCCCAGGGTTTTTGTGAGAATCAAATGAGATAATATTCATAAAAGCACTTAGCACAGTGCCTATAAAATAAAATAAGTTAGACCCTTAAGGACCCTTCAGGAGTTTGTGAGCCTACTATGTGCCAGGCACTGTTACTTGTTGGGGTTACTAAAACAAAGAATAAGCAATGGCTAAGGTCCTAAATCTGGAGGACTGTGTTTTAGATGGTGAAGATGGGGACGATTGTTGAATTAAAGAACCTAAGAGACTAAAAGACTGTGAGGCCGGTATGACACCTTTTTTCCCCTGCTGTTTTTAAAGTAAATCTTGGTATAAATTCCCTGAAGGAATTTGTGTCATCAAAGTAACAGTAGCAACAGTTATGTTAGCTTTATTGTAGAATAACAAACTTTGTCCCAGTCTCCCCATGGAGATGTAAAGTTATGAGATAAGAGGTGGAAGGATATCAACAGTGTCTTTTTTATATATTGGAAATTCAGTGGGAATAGAGGAAAGGGTACAGCGAATAGAGCACTGGCCCTGGAGACAGAAGCACAGGAGTTCAAATCCAGCCACAGACACTTGACATTTACTAGCCGTGTGACCCTGGGCAAGTCACTTAATCCCATTACCACTCACTCACACACACACACACACACACACTCACACAGTCACACACACAAATTGAGTGTATAAGTTCAGTAGAGCTGGCTATGGATGAGTACAAGAGAGGAGAGCCAGGGCTGAGCTGAGAGACATTGATACAGAGACATACAGAGAGAGCCAGAGCCAGAGAGAGCCATAGTTAATTCTCAGAGCAGACCATTCAGTGATTTAAAGCATATCTAGTCCTCGCATACTTAGCTTGAAAATTTGGTTTAGTGTAAAGCTTGGGTACTTGGTCATTTAAAGCTTGCACACTTAGACACCAGTCCTCTGACATCAATGAGCATTACAACTGCATAAAGCCAGTAGAATCTGACTTGACTTGGAACCATCAGACTGGTACAGTTTCCTATAGCCAAGAAGTCTTAGTTTTCTTTGTTCTCTTAATCTTTGTCATTCACTTTTGTCATTGTCCTCCTCCCTCCCCCCTTTTACTTTTTCTTTAAGCCTGAAAATTCTAATATGTGCCTCCACATAGGAAAATTCACCAAAATATTTCTCCATCTCTAAGAGGTACCCTGTGAGAGATGAACGTCAGATGATTAAAAAGGGGGTGGGAGAGAAGACTGCAGGTGTTTTTTCCATGTTTTTGAAAGGGATTTCATGAGATAATCTGTCCATACTTCAAGGATATATGATTTCTCTCCTTGTTTAGAAACTCCCTGCCTCACAACAATTACAATTGATAAGATCATAAGAAATCTAGTAGATGACAAGAAATCTAGTAGGACAAAGAAAAGTTGGGTGCCATGAATGTGAGAAAATGGCAACACATTGAAGGTTCCAAGCAAAGCTGGATCCTACTGGCTTGATGCAATCATCATGCCTGCTTTTGTCAGAGAGTTATCTTAGGTGTGGAAAGATTGTGGGGCTTGTCCATGGTCAGGTGACATTTGAACCCACATCTTTCTGATTCCAGGTCCAGTATTCTAACGGCTATGCCTCACTGCTTCTCATATAAGAACATAATATAGGAGAAATCAGTTTTTTTTAAACAAACATTTAAAACGCACAGGAAATACTTTCCTATGGATTAGAAACTGATAGCTTATGGATGAATGAATAAGGAAGGAATTAAACATCTATTAAGTATCTACTATGTGCCAGGCACTGTCCTAAGCACATTTTACAAATATCTTATTTGAGCCTCACAACAACCCAGGGAGATAGGTCCTCATTTTATAGCTGAGGAAACTGAGGAAGATAGTGGTTAACAGTAAATTCCTGAGAATGTATTTGAACTCAGGTTTTCCTGATTCCATGCCCAGTTCTCTATCATGCTACCCAACTGCATCAGCATAAAGAATAAAAACTTACTACAAGCTTACATGAAGCTCCCTACGTATAGGGCATTGTGCTAAGCCCTGAGGATACAAATAGAAAAAAAGATGGTCCCTGCTCTCGGGAGCTCCCATTCTAATGGGAGAAGCAACACATATGGAAGGTTTCAGCCATGTCAGATGGAAAGGTCCCACAGTCCTTAGGATACAGCAGCAAAGGACCTGTGAGGGCCTTTTCATGTCATTTCCACTGATAAAAGCATATTAGTTTTCTGATCTTGATATAGCCAAGGACTTGGATGCTAAGATTTGCTTTTCCCCTGGGTCTTGAGTAGCTATAGCTGTAGCACCTGCAGGACCCACCAGGCTATGTCTCCACAGGGGCTGTTTGCCATGATAATGGCTAATGGCACTGGCCTGGAGGAACTGCTTTTCCAAGGCATTGAGTTTAGGGTCCTCAGGTGCCTCCATCAGAAGATGATGGTCAAGGTAGCAATGATGGTTTATTTGCCTGATACATGCTATCTCCTGTCTTTCCCTCAAGGTGCCTTGCTTCTTCAGCTAGACTGGCTTGTCTGCCCTGTGGTTGGCAGCTGGTTGGCAGTTATTGGTGATGTCTAGCCCCTTCTCCACTGGAGTTGCTTCCTTAGATCATGGCTTTGTGGTCTAGACAAGGAAGCAGGATGGGTGGTCCTGGGGCAGGGGTGCCATGTTGACCCTCCCAGGATTTGTAATTATCTGCCCATTGGTGACAGTTGGTCAGCAATTGGTGATGGTGGTGATGAGAAAGTTGGGCCCCTTTTCCTAATAATTTCTATCCCCATGTGGTTATATGGGCAGGTCTATATCATCAGCCCTCTTCTGACAAAAATCATCTTAATTCTTTTGAGATGCTGTCTGTCTCACAAAGGCAT
The DNA here is from genome assembly GCA_028646595.1 of Phalanger gymnotis. Lineage (NCBI taxonomy): Eukaryota > Metazoa > Chordata > Mammalia > Diprotodontia > Phalangeridae > Phalanger > Phalanger gymnotis. Next base: position 111,780,986 of record CM053627.1, read on the forward strand.
AGTAAAAAAGAATTTGAAGCCTATAAAGATGCCTTAATTAATAGCAGTTTACTTCCCAGGGTAATCTTAAATCACTTCCTATAACCTCAGTCTTCTCAATGAAATTGGGTTATTGGTAGCTAATATCACTTGTGGTCTTATGCACCATGGGACAATTACAAAGACAGAAGGAGCCGGACAAAGCCCCAGGAGACAGACAAAACTAAATAACTGAGACTCAAAAGCAAGATACCAAATCCAAACTGAGAAAACATATAATTGGCTAAAGTTATACAGAAGTATACACACATGGAACAACAGGGGAGTTTAAAAAGAATGCAGAGTGGGGTGAAAAGAAAGGTTTTATGCAGGAAAGAAGTTCCAGGAGATCTTTGAAGGAGACTGTGCATTCTATGTCAAGGAATGGCGTGGAATCATAGAATCAGCATAACGGTAGAAGGACAACTGGTTCTCAAGTCATGAGAGCACAGGTTCAAATGCCATCTCTGATACATACTGCCTAGGGAAAGTTAAGCACCTATTGTGTGCTGGGTATTGTGCCAATAAACTGGGCCTTTATTTTGGGGCAAGTTATTTTATTTCTCTGGGCCTTGTTTTCTTTTTTTTTCCTTTTTGATCTGTAAAAAGAATGGACTAGATGGTCTCTGAATTCTGTATCAGTTGTAGAATTATGATTATAGGAATCATAGCTTAGAGTTAATCTATAAACCAACTTTTTTTTAATTACAGAGGTGATGAAAGGCAAAGCCCATTTGAATTTGAGATCAAGTCACTTAAACCAACTTTCTCCCCAGCCCCCATGCTTCTCTCTTGAATCAAGCTATCTGACCCAATCTCAAAGGGAATGACTAGACACTTAGTGTATAGCTCCAGCTCCCTGTGATGTAGTGATAAGAGGCTGGAATTTTCATAATTACTTTGTGAGGGGTACAAAGCTAGATAAGACTGTGGACCTGTCCTCAATGAGCCTATGGTTAAGAAGGCTGAAAATCAGTCTAGGAGCATCCCTTTTTTACTTCCACCACAGAATCTTCTCATGGGAACTAAAACTAACCCCTAAATCTAACCCCCAAGTCTGAAGTCTCCATTGCTATAGCCCAATGTTTCTCAACATCTGCTTCTTCCGTTGCCCTTTTAGCTGCTTTTCTCTAACTCAATTCTTCCTGGTGTGCCCAGGTGAGAAAGAGATCTTCTCTAGTTCCAAAGCTCAAGTAGATTAGTGCAGTCAAAAGAGGCCTTAGACAAGGGGCTTCCTTCCTCTGGGTTACATTTTCCCAATATGAATGTGAATGCATTAGATTGGATGATCTTTGAGGTCTGTTTGTAGATCTAAACCTAGTGTTCTATGATCCTCATCTCCTCCGGGAAGCCTTCCTTGATTATTCAAATGTATCTTATTCAACTTCATTAAATATATTTATTATTTAAATTATTTAAATTCATTAAATAGACTTCCTTTCCTATGGTCTACTTCATTCATCAGTACTGTCTCAATTTTCCACTCATTTGATCTGGAAATTGTTCTCCTCCCTAATGTGAATCAGACTTTAAGGGTGAAAGTGTATATGGATATTTATTATTCATAAATCATGTCTTCCTAGGATCATTAACCTAGGTGGAAGGGCATAAGTCTGGTTCCTGTAACTGTATGCAGTCTAGGGCCAAGTAGAAATGCTATCCTGGGGCAGGGGGATCATGGCAGGGGATATATAATCATCCATCCTTTCCTTCTCCTCTGCTACCTCTTGGCTCAGGGGAAGGAGGGGAAAACATTTATCAAGCACCAGTTATATGCAGGCACTGTCCTAAGCTCTTCATAAATATTATTTTATTTGATTCTCACAGCCCCTCTGAGGTAGGTGCTATTATTATCCTCATTTTACAGTTGAGGAAACTGAGGCAGATGTTAAATGACTTGACCAGGCTTATACAGTTAGTATCTGAGGCAGAATTTGAACTCAAGTCTTCCTGACTCCAGGATCAATGCTCTATTCGCTTTGTCACTTAGCTGCTCCATAAGGTTATACATGACTGTAATGGGAGAAATGAATGTAAACAGTTTGTCCTCGGTTGGGACTAAAAGTGTGGCATGGCTTTTAGTAGAAAACAATAACATTTCAAAGGCCTCAATTGGTGGAACTTCTTCAAGCTGTTTTTAGGAATGTCAGTCTGATAACATGGTGGAATTGAAGCAAAGCGAAGCAGACATGATCCAGATTACTTGTGGAAGATTATTCCTGCTTTCAAGGAGTCACTGGAATACGAGGGGTAGCAGGGAAATCATTGGAAGAGTCCAGAAAAGGGCTTTAGTTTGGTTATAACTAAAGGAAACAGTGAAGAAGGAAGAAATTATCTGGAAACTATTGCAGAGAAGATTCTATATGAATTCCCGATGAATTTGACATGGCTTCTTGATGTTTGATTCTATCAACATAAAACGAAATTGGTTAACCTCTCCTTCTGAGAATACCGCTTTGGGAGATCTGACTGTAGTAGAAGCTAGCTACCACTAGGTGGTGATATTGCTTTTATTACACTGCAGAATTTGTTAGGCACTGATTATTAAAATGAGGACTATCTATAGAATGCAGCAAATTTTGGTCCTTTATATAAAATTGCTCATAATTCCAAAAATAACCCTATTAATTCTATAACCAAACATCCCTAATTACATAGAAATAGTATGAAGAGCAAAATATCAAATAAACAATAAGTTTTGAACTTTTGATGTGCTTTCTATCTCTAAAAGAGACTTTTGATCTTTTAATCTTTAATTGTAGTTATAGAGTGAAAGCAAGATGGAGATGGCACCCTAGAGATTATTTAGTCTAATTTTCTCATTTTATAGGTCTTATTTATTTTAATCACATTGGTGACTTTGAACCCAAGGTGGAGCCTTTTCTTTAAGATCTGTAACCTCTGAAAGAACTCATGTTCTAGTTTTGCTTTTTTCTTTTTGCCAGCTTCAAAAAATTATATTGAAGCTTTTTTGTTGCCAACACTTCCTAATGACATCCCTCTCCCTATCCCCACCCCACAAAAACATAAACACTCCCCAAAGAATCCTCCCTTTTTGTCTCTCCTATTGAGTGCCTATTATGTGCTAGGCACAGTGTTAAACTCTAAGGATACATAAAAAGCGAAACAAAATTGCTTGCTCTCAAGTAGGAGGAGAGGGGGAGACAAAATGCAAACAACTACATACAAGATATATATAAATGAAATTGGAGATCCTCTCAGAGGAATGGTTCTGAGACCAGAAAAGGCCACTTGGAGAAGGTGAGACTTTGACACTTGAAGGAAGCCAGGGAACTTAAGAGATACAGAGTAAGAGAGAGTTCCAGGCATGGGAGACATTTAGTGAAAATCCCACAAAATATAAGCTCCTCGAGGTCAGGGATTATTTAAATTTTGCCTCTCTCTGAGCCCCATCGTGAAATAGTTAAGAAATAGCACATAATAGTTACTTGATAAGATCTTTCAGATAGGTTGATTGTAACAAAGTAGAACTAAGAAAAACCAAAACGTTGTATCTGACGACTCTTGTCTCAGTCTATACCTACAGTTTTTCACTTCACCTAAGAGTGAAAGTAAAAGACATTCGGTCTTCCCAAGTCAAGAATAGTCACTTCACAGTCACTTCATAGATGAGAGTTCTGGCAGTCTTTCCTTGTATGGCTGCTTTAGACAGCTATGTGTGTGTTGCTTCCAGTAAGACAGAGTTTAGCCAATACATTTAGCTGTGCTTAATTGTGTTGGTCACTATTTTGTTAAGAGATGTTGCTAAAACTATAGTATTCTTTGTATGCCAGCTTTACACTGGCTTTTTGTTTCCATGACTTGAAGGAGACTGGATTACAGGAAGACACGTGGATCTTATTGGTCACTTTTGCAACATAGCTGATCATAGATTTTGAGCTGGAAGGGATCTTAGAGCCATCTCGCCTAACCCTTCACCTTACAGATCAAGAAATTAAATCTCATGAAGTTTAAGCCATTTCTCTGAGTGACTGCTCAGGTCATCAATTTTCCCTAACTCTACTCCAGATTTCTTGCTGCTTGTCATGTTAAAATATTGTTTGGATAATAATGTTTAGACAAGTATCAGGTCCAAGCAGTTGTCATCAGAGGAAGAAGCTGAACACAAATCTTCTGACTCTAGAGCTAGTGTTCTATCAGCTACCATAGGTTCCTAAAGTGGATGATACCACCTCCTGGGGGGCGCTGGAATGATCCACGGGGTTGGTAGTAGCCTTAGGCGCAACTGGGGGGCATTGAATAAAAATAAAGGGATGGTAGAAGCATAAGGAAAGAAGAGAAGAAAAATTTTGAAAAATAGTTCATACACGTCTCATCTATTGTGCAACAGAGTTAAAGTCATAGTGATTATATTATTTTCCAAATAAACACACAAAAGGCAAATTATAACCCATCAGTGGTCATATCTGCTGACAGGTCTTAACAAGCAAGTGTTGGCAGGTGAGTGTGTTGTGCATCATTGGGAAGTCTAGCACGCATCAGTAAGAATATGTGTGTGTGTAATGTTTTGTTGTGTGTGTGTTGATTACAATATGATACAATATGGTGACATTACATGATATCACATCATCAAAATTTCAATGCAGGAAAAACCCCACAAATTTACAATAAATTATTAAATTTAAGATGAATTATTTTTTAAAAATATTATATATATTTTGAAATGACACAAATTTCAAAAACAACTATAAAAGGGTTAAAGAAAGTAGATTTCTAGGGGTGCTGAGTAACTTTTTTTTTTGATAAGGGGGCAGCAGGCCAAATAAGTTTGAGAATCACTGTATACTGTGGTTCTTTCTATAGTTATAGGAAGCATGGAGTTCCTCCTATTACCACTATTCTGTAGAGCCCAGACCAATTTCCACAAACAATAGGGATTGTTTTAATTCAGCAAACATTTATTAAACTCCAATTAGAATAAAAAATGACATTTCTATAGTTCTTTAAGGATTTCACATTGCATCACCTGCATTTTCTCGTTAGATCCTTTTAATGCCTCAACCTAATTATGGAGATGACCCTGGCCTCCTGAAGGCTACGCCAGCATCTTGTGGGCTCTGGAACTTTCCAAGAAGCTTCAAAAACTTTGACTTTAGGTACAGCAACAGGCTGTATAAGTATTGTCTGGGGAGCAGCCCAAGTTCACAGAGTCCCAGTAGCATCAAGCTGGCTACTAGGTGGAACAGTTTTTGATCACAGCAATTCATGAAGATCATCCACTAAGGTATCTACACTTCATCAATAAAAGGAATACCAACGGCTTGGAAATCATAGATTCTTATAATATTAAAACATAAATAATTACTAACATTCACTGTGCAAGTGAACAAACATAATTCCTTTGCTTCTGTTAGATGACTTTGCCGTCAGCTACCTGGCTATAATGAAAAGCCATGGTTTACAAGCATTAAATGTATAATAAATACATGTATAATAAATATGTATGCACACCTACAGGTAATATGTGTCATATCCAAGGAAGGATTTAATTCCAGGGTTTGCTGGCTCCAATATACTCTATGAATTACTCTACACTGCCTCTCATTTTAACAATCTATAGATGCGTGTATACGTATACACATACATATAGACAGAAGTAGATATATTGATAGATACCTAAAGTGATTTCTTCACAGATAGACAAAGAAGAAAGAGGCCCATGAGGCTAAGATTAAGGATAGTGGTGTTTCTTAACTGTATTGGATAATTTCAAGACTGATGATGTGAGGGAAGCCAGAAATTTGCTGGATTAACTTCAAGTATTTCAGACTTTGCTTTAGTATTTCACCTTGAAAATGTAGATCAAATCACTGCAGGGTTATAAAGGGAAATTGCTTTATATTAATCATCTCCTTACCCAACAGAGATAGCTATGTGCTTTATCCTTCAGTATTCTCAGATACCATCCAGTGAGCCAAATTTTGGGTTTAGGTTTTAGTTTTTTATCTTAAGACAAAATAAAGACAATACTACCAATTATCATTAAATATTAGCAATGAATAGCCTCTGCATGCTGCTGGCTTAGCATTAGTGTTTATTTCTTAATAAGACTTCATTAGGGATGGAAACTTTTTTTTCTTTGGTGCCAAACATCGATTGAACTCTGATAAACTCACTGCAGGGAGTGCATTTTCTTTTTTATCTTTGTTCTTCCCCAGTATGCAATCTTGTCTTTTGAAATGGTTGCAATCAGAAGAAATTGCACAATGGGAGGGAAATGAAAAGATTTCAGTCTTTAGGGGCATTTTTAGTTCTTTTTCATAATAGGCACCTCTCCCTGGAAACTGAAAATGCCTAAAAGATCAGTTCTTGATGATACTTGTCTAAACATTACTATCCAGTCTACATTTTAAAGTCACAAACAGCAATAGACCTGGAGGGAAACTGAGGGAAACTGGCAATTCAACTAGTTGCCTTGAGGCCTGCCTCTACAGGGACTCTTTGATTTCAGGGAAATCTTTGAGAGATTTCCAAGATCCCATAACCACAGTTCTATTTAAATACACTTTCTAGGACCTAGCTGCTCCCACAACTCTTGTCACTGGGATCATAAGGGCTACGCTCCTCCAAGAGGGTTAACTGGGTAGTCTTTTTGGAACTACATCCCCCAGAAGACTACACGTGAGCTCTCAGTGTGAGACAGCTTTTGGGAAATTTTGAAAAAGGTCTGGAGGAAGTCTTGTGAAAAACAGGAAAGAGCCTCATGGGACGGAAGCCATAAGATCATAGAAATCTGAGGCGATGGGTCTAGTGAAGGATCATTTTCGAAAATGAAGCTGATCACAAATTTAAGACAAAGTGTGAGCCACTGTTGTCCCAGAAGTCTTATTATAACAACAGTTGATGTAGATGTGTTTCTCAATCTTATCTATGTTACTGTTACTTAATAATGGCCAATCAAAAGGTTCAATTCAATCAAACTCAACAAACCTCCAGGAAGCACCTATAATGTATAAGCTACTGTACTAGTTACTGAGGTTATAAAGACAAAAATGAAAGCATTCCTAATTTCAAGGGTTTTGTTTCTGTTCTACATGGGAATCCAGAATAAGACAACCCAAGTTAATTTGAGAAGAGAGACATCACTAACAACCAGGAGAGAAGGTGAGGCTTCCCATGATATAATGCCTGAACTGAGCCTTGAAGAGAAAAAGTGAGGAAGGGGAGTGTGCTCTGATCATGGAGGACAACCTGTAACCTGGTTTGCTTGGAATGTAGTGTATATTACGGGAGTAATGTTAACTTGATTTATAAAGGTAGGTGGAAGCCAAATCACGGAAACTTTTCAATGCAAGGCTGAGACATTTGTATTTGGTCCTACAAGCAACATCCAGCCACTGAAGATTTTCAAACCAGGGAATGACGTGGTTAGACCTTTGCATCTAGGTATATACAATCCAGGTAATGGATTGAAGTAGGGAGAGACTGGAACCAGGGAGACCTTAGGAGACAATACTCTACTAGGGGGTGGGGAACCTTCAGCCTTGAGGCCACATGTAGTCCTCTGGATCCTCAAGTGTCATCCTTTGACTGAATCCTTGGGATTGGTTCTCTGAAGTTTGGATTCAGTCAAAGGACCGAACTTGAGGACCTAAAGGGCCACATGTGGCCTCAAGGCTGAAGATTCCCCACCCCTGGAAGCAATAGGTAGTGGGGGTCTAAAGTAGAATAAGTGGGCATGTGAGTAGAGAGAAGAGGAAAAAAAACAGGAGGAATGTTCTGAATATAAAATCAACAAAGCTTGGTCAGTGATTGGATATGCAGAGTGAGAGGAGAGACTCAATTATGGCTCCGAGGTTGGGATCCTTAGGTGCCTAGAAGGCTTAAAGGATCACATGGGATTACAGGTATTAGAGTTGAAAAGGATTTTACTGGTCAGCTAGTCCTATCATCTCACTTTACAGGGATGAGGAAACCAAAGCTCAGAGAAATGATTTGTCCAAGGTCACGCAGGTAGCAAATCCAAGAGATGGGATTTTCACAGTTTTACTCTAAATTCACTGCTCTTTCCAGGGTTCTAGGGTGCCATTTGATGGTGCAGTTGTGCCACCAAAGTAAAGATGTGATTGCAAGGTCTTTAAAATAATTGGGCAAGTTTGGGAGGAGATACAGTTGGTTTTGTCTTTGTTTTTTTTTTGTGGCAAGGAGGGATGAAAAGAAAATGATGTTTAATTTGCATATACTGAACTTAAAATGTCCACAAGACCTCATCTAGATGGAGGTATCTAGTAGGGAATTGGTGATGTGGGAAGAGATTAGGGCTTCAGGGAGAAGATAAGGACTTGATTTATTGATTTGAGAATCACTCGCATAGAGATAATAATTACACCCATGGGATCACGTGTGAGATCAAGAGAGAGAGAATAGAGAGAGAAGAAAAGATGGCTCAGGATAGAGACTTGTGGGATGCCACATTCTTGCTTGGGAGCAGGACTATTTTTGTCAGAACAGGTGACTTTCTTTTAGTCTAGGCAGCATACTTTTGGTTTTTCAATAACAGGGGATAAATGAACACATTCTGGTCCTTTTGGCTCTCATTATGCCCTGCTATGCAAAATTTCCCTGAAGCATTGATAAATCTCTAGGGAGCACCAAATCCTGGTTGGGGTTGGAAATCAGGAGAGAGGGGTGCAAAAAGCTAGTTTTTTGTGGTAATCTTGCCACCCTCACTCAGTCCTTGTCACCCTTTACATGAATGTTTGTACATATATTTGGGTTTATGTGTTATACATGTATATAGATCTCTACATATATTATATTGCACATATCCATAGATACACATACACACGTACATATAGCCATGGTTCAGAGAGGTAGTGTGGAGTAGTGGATAGAATTGAACTTGCAGTCAGGAAGGACTGGATTTAAATATTACCTCTGGCACAAATTAGACTGTATAACTCTCTTCAAGTCACTTAGTTCTTGTTGTCTCAGACAACTTTTTGCTGATCTGTGTTGGTCGAAGGAGTTTCCTTACTGGGAGGTGTCTAAACTGATAAAAATCAGAGTCTCTTCCTCCACCCAAACCTCAACATATAGCAGGCACATATGTGTATGTGCATGCGCTATAGTTTTTCCTTACACACACACACACACACACACACACACACACACACACACACACACACACACACACACTGGTCCCCCCTAAAAGAGACTACAGCGTTCTCTTTCTTGCCAACGTGGGACGTACTGTCAGAATAATTTCATTTAATTGAAAAGAAGATATAATCCAGAGCCCACTTTCCATTCGGCAGGATGGGCTCAGGAAGTTACTCTGCTAATTGTATAAACAGAGAAATGTATTTGTGTTTCATTTTATTGGACATTTATATTTATGCAGTAAAGCCACTAAGAGCCAGATCCAATGGTATGGTAACAAAAGTTCCTGTATACCCAAATACTGGAGAAGGCCAAGGAAATGATTGGTGTTTGGGCTGTTTACATATCTCTTGCCTTCAAACACGGTGTTCACTATCAAAGCAGAATTTAAACTGGGTAGACTACAACATTAGCACGATTTGTCTAGCCAATTTTCTAGTAACTTTCTAAAATAATGATATCACTATGTCTATTTCATTGGTAGAGTCACAAATATTTGGTTGATTTTTTACCAAACATCCAGATATTTGGAAATACCAGGTAATTAAATGAGTGTTTGGAATTATGTCGATGTGGCTTCTCTGTGTGCCTGCTAACCATAAAATAAACTACATAGCTTGTCCTTGTAGAACTCAGATAACTCATTAAACCATACCAAAAAAATGAGTTATGTAACTGTGGACTAGCAAAATATGCAGACTATGTTGAGGCCCAGTACAAGGCCCTGGTTAAACACTGGAATCATCTTGTATCCTTCCAAGGGAAATCATCCAAGCTACCCTTTCGACTATAATTGGATGTATGCATGCAAGGGTGCCGGGCCTAACTACCTGGGAGAGCAAATTTGGATCCATGCCCAACCATCCACATGGACTTTGAAGTGAGAGGGATATTTTAAAGAACACTTAACTCATCCCATTTCGTTATATCCCATTTTGTTTTTTTCTTTACTAAGTATCTTACTGCCTTGGTCAAAATTCATCTTAAAAGATCCCAATGGGTTCTATTGTGGCCGCTAATATGGAACTTCCTGAGACATTGAAATACAGGTGGCCACAAAATGAAGGGTGAATGTGTGCACAGGCTCTGAACTTGGGGGCCAGAGCTGAAGTAAGCTGACGCAAAAGCAGGTAGATAGCATGATGGTAAGTCAAGTGTAAGTGGGCATTTGTCCCACACTACCCTGGGATGATACCTTGATCCAACTGATTAAGAACACCTTACTTAGTGCAGGGGGTCTTCATCTTTTCATGGAAGTCCAGTGAAGCCTACAGACTCCTTTGCAGAATAATGTTTTTAAATGCTCAAAATAAGATATATAGGATCACAGAGGAAAATAATTATATTGACATACGGTTTTCAAAATATGTTTAAGAAGAGGTCACAAGCCAAGATGGTTGAATACGGGCCCAGACCCCACTGAACTCTGTCAATATTCCCCTTTAAACAACTTTAATGCCTCAAGTCAAATTTTGGAGCAGCAGAGAAAAAAAAAGATCAGAAGGAGACATTTTTCAAGCTTAAGACGCTTTAGGAAGTCCACAGGAGAGGTCTGTAACACCAGGGTGGGCACAGGACCAGAGCACAATGCTGGGCCTTATAAGTGGCCATAATAGAAGCAGCAGCAGCTTCAGGAGCTCTCAGCCCAGAGATGGTAGGGGGTTTCACAACTGGTCAGGAAGAGAATACAGGAGACTTTTTTCTGGCACTGGGTGTAGCTGGTGCTGATTGGTGACTCTATTGACCATAAGAAGTTCTGGGTTGCAGTTCCAGGATGGAGAGGAGCACTTGGTGATCAAACGCAAGGGAGCAGGGGCTCGAGTCACACTTTCAAGGCCAAGAAGAACACTAGCACTTGTACTGCAGGGGAAAAGAGGCTTTCCTGGGTAAAGACCAGAGCGCACAACAGTATGTCAGAGACAACACCTCTCCCAGGATAACACCACCTTGGAAGCATTGGAAACTTTCAGACCCCCAGAATCATCTCTGAAAACAGAAGCACAAAAAAATCTGAAGCTTGGCACAATGCCTTTCCAACTCCAGATGAAAAGAGCTCAACTTTGACATGAAGTTCAAAGTGAAGACCTAGGCTAAGAAAATGAGCAACAATAGCAACAACAAAAAGAATATTGAATATATTAAAAAAAGCAAAAAACAAACTACTACAATGGCAAGGAAGACCAAGATATAAGCTTAGAAGAAGACGACAATGTGAAAACATCTACCAGCATAGCCTGAAAGAAAAATACTAATTGAGCCTAAAGCCATCAAGAATTCCTGAAAGAGTTAAGGAAAATAATAAAAGTGGTAGATGAAAAATTGGAAAAAGAAATGAAAAAAATACAAGAAAATTATGAAAAGAGAATTAATATCTTGATAAAAGAGACACAAAAACACAGAAGAAAGCATCACCTTAAAAAGCAGAATTGACTTAATGGTTAAAAAAAGCACAAAAATTCACTAAAGAAAAGAACTCCTTTAAAAGCAAAATAGGCCAAGTGGAGAAACAGATATAAAAGTTCAATCAAGAAAATAACTCCTTAAAAATTGGAATCTGGCAACTGGAGGCTAATGATTCCATTAGACTTCACAAAACAACAAGACAAAGTCAAAAGAATGGGAAAAAAAAGAAAATGTGAAATATCTCATTGGAAAAACAACTGACCTGGACAATGTGTCAAGGAGAGATAATTTAAGAATTTTTGGACTACCTGAAAGCCATAATAAAAAAAGAGCCTAGACATCATATTTCAAGAAATAATAAAAGAAAACTGCCCATATAACTTAGATCCAGAGAGCAAAATAGAAATTGAAAGAATCCACCAATCACCTCTTAAAAGAGATCCCAAACTGAAGACTTGCAGGAATATTATGATCAAATTCCAGAGCTTCCAGGTCAAGGAGAAAATATTGAAAACATCTAGAAAAGAAACAATTCAAATATTATGGAGCCACAGTCAGGATGACACAACATTTAGCAGCTTCTATGTTAGAAGAGTAGAGGGCTTGGAATATGACATTCTGTCAGGCAAAGGAACTAGCATTACAACCCAAAGTCATCATCCCAGAAAAATTGAATATAATCCTTCAGGAGACAAATGGATATTTAATGAAACAGGACTTCCAAACATTCTTGATGAAAAAACCAGAGCAAAGTGGGAATTTTGACATTCAAACAGAAGACCCAGGGGAAGCACAAAAAGATTAATATGAAAGACTAATCATGAGAGACTCAATAGTGTTAAACTATTTATATTCCTATATGGAAAAATTGTATATGTAACTCCTAAGAACTTTATTAGGGCAGCTAGAAGGAAGCTACATAAACAGAGGGCATGGGTGTGAGTTGATTATGTTGTAGTGATCTAAAAAAAATGGAGTGAAAAAGAGGGATGTGCTGGGAGAAAGGGGAAGGGAGAGCTAAACTAAGGCAATTTTCTCACATGAAGGAGGCACACAAGTAAGAGCTTTTATAGTGGAGGGGAAATGGGAGGCAGGCAAAGCCCGAAGCCCTCTCTCATTGCAATCCATTCAAAGAGGGAAAAATATATATACACACTCAGTTGGGTATAGAAATCTATCTAACCCAATAGGGAGATAGGAAGGGAAGGGAACAAGAGATATCAGGATGGGGAGTATAAAGGAGAGAGTGGATTCAGAGAGCAGTGGTTGGAAGCAAGATAGACTTTTAAAGAGGAATGGATAAAAAGAGAGAAGAAAGAAAGAAGAGAAGAAAACGAGATGGGGGAAATGCACAGTTAGTGATCGTATCTGTGAATGTGAACGGGACGAGCTAACCCACAGAACAGAAGCATTTAGTAGAATGTATTGGAAATCAGAATCTGACAACACATTGTATACAAGAGACGTGCTTGGGACAGAAGGACATACAGAATTGAAATGAAGGACTGGAGCTGAAGTGAAGAGGGCAGGGGTGGCAATCATGATCTCAGACAAAGCAAAAGCAAATTTAGATCTGATTGAAAGAGATAATCAGGGAAACTATATTCTGCTAAGAGGTACCATAGACAATGAAGTGATATAAGAAAGTGCAAACTTCTCTGATAAAGGCCTAATTTCTCAAATATGTAGGGAACTGAGTCAAATTTGTAAAAATAAGAGACATGCCACAAGTGATAAATGGTCAAAGGACATAAATAGGCAGTTTTTAGAGGATGAAATCAAAACTACCTATAGTCACATGAAAAAATGCTCTAAATTATCATCAATTAGAGAAAGGCAAGTTAAAACAACTCTGAAGTACCGCCTCACACCTATCAGAAATGATAAATGCTGGAGGGGATAAGGGAAAATGGGTAAATTAATGAACTGTTGGTAGAATATTCTAGAGAACAATTTGGAACTGTGCCCAAAGGGCTATAAAACCTTTGATCCAGCACTATCACTGCTAGGTCTGTACCCCAAAGAGATCAAAAAAAGGAAAAGGGCCTATAGGCACAAAAATATTTATGGCAGCTCTCTTCGTGGTGGCAAAGAATTGAAAATTGAGGGAACACTCATCAACTGGGGAATGTCTGAATAAGTTGTGGCATATGATTGTGATGAAATGCTATTGTGCTCTTAGAAATGATGAGAGGAATGGTTCCAGAAAACAAGACAACAACAACATGGCAGGACCTATATGAACTGATGAAAAGTGAAGTGAGCAGAACAGGGAGATCACTGTATGCAGTAACTGCAATGTTGTAGTGAGGATCAACTGTAAAAGACTTGGCCATCTGATCAATACAGTGATCCAAGACAATTCCAAAGAACTCATGATGAAAAAATGCTACCCACCTCCAGAGAGAGAACTGATGGACTCAGCACAAATTGAAGTATAATTTTCTTGCTCTTTTTTGGCAATGTGGCTAATATGGAAATATGTATAATTGTCATTATATTGTTTGCCTTCTCAGTGGGTGGGGGGAGACTGGAGGGAGGAAGAGAATCCAGAACACGAAAATTTAACAAAGAAAAGAATGTTAAAAAACAAATAACACATTTTTAAAAATAAGGGAACACAGAGATCAAACAAGTTAGAACAATTAGATTTATCTAGTCGGGTAAAGAAATTCAAGCCACTTAAATAAAAATTGGAAAAGTAACTCTACCAGGAAAAAAATTAGTTCACAAAGTTAGAGCCCTTGCTGTAATGTATAAATCACTACTATGTGATGGTAGGGAACAGAAAACCAAGGACATATACCTCCTTCCTTCCTCCCTCTCTCCTTTCTCCCTCCCTTCCTCTCTCCCTCCCTCCTTTTCTTCCTTCCTTCCTTCCTTCCTTTCTTTCTTCCTTCCTTCCTTCCTTCCTTCCTTCCTTCCTTCCTTCCTTCCTTCCTTCCTTCCTTCCTTCCTTCCTTCCTTCCTTCCTTTCTTCCTTCCCTTTTCTTCTTCTCTCTTCTGTTTTTTCCCTCTCCTCTTTCTTTTTTTTTCTTCCTTGCCTTACCTTAACCATTTTTCACCTAGAACACAGCAAAACCATATGAATTGGATAGTGAGAAAATTACAGGGCTATTTGAAAATCTACCCAGTATTCATCCTTGCAGGGAGGATGATCTCTTCTAAGAATAGGAGATACCTAGACTTGGTTTTAGACTCTCCCCTTTTAAAAGTTTCATAGGCTTGTTAGAAAGTTTGTATTGATTCAATTTAATTTAGTTTTTTTTTTGCAGGAAAATTCTCCTTTCCTACACGTCATGTTTGTTGCATAGGAGGAACAGGGAGGAGATATTTCTGATACAATTTACAGTTATATGTCAGGAAGGAGAGGGAGAAGGGAGATCGATATATTCACCTTTTTCAATTGCCACTTTTCCAAATGTAACAATGGGTGGGCTTTCCTCCAAAGGAAATAATAGGAACACCATCACTATTACAACCACTAATCATCATCATCATCATCATAGATATTTACATAGTGCTTTAAGGTTTACAAAACATTCAATATATGTTTCCTTATCTGAGTCTCATAAGGATATTGTGAAGTAAATTGGAAACTGAAGCTCAATGCATTTAAGTGGTTTACTCTTGGTCACACAGCTGGCAAGTGTCAGGGATGAGGTCTGAACATAGATTTTCATAATTTCAAGTTCAACACCCCATTTGCTGCCTTCCAGACTTCCTTCTATAAGGTCATAGTAGCCATGCCAGATCCCTCTTTCCCACTGATTTCAGTTTTTGCTCATTTTTATCATGCTTGATAAACTTGGTTTTGCTATCCTCATAAGAAAGCCATGAAAGGCAGATGAGAATAAAGCATATGAAAACCTTTGAAAAGCATGACACCCTATACATAGGTTAGGTATTTCAATTTTATGTCACCTGTGGTCTAGACCCAAAGCTTTGGGTTTACTTAGATTGCTTTCAGTTTTAGGGACTTCTCACTAATCATACTCTTAGGTCCCGTTTCCCAACAGCTACTTCCTTCCTGCCTCCACTACTCCACTTTCTAGGTTGTAGCTCAGGCTATGAACTAGCTGTGAATCAGCAACAACCAGTCATCAGTCATCTTCAATGTGGTGTCAAAGGAGCATTGAGTACCCAGAACAAGTCAAGTAACTCCTACCTGATCACAGAGACATCATCAACACCAAAACACCTACTAATCACTGATAGTCATGTAGGATTTTTATGTATTATTATATTTATATTTCATAAATATGTTTATTTTTATATTATAATTACTGCATTTTATTTCAAATGGGCTATACACACATATATACATACATACACACATATAATTTCTTATTATCATCCTCACAACAACTCTGTTAGGCAGGTACTTCAAGTAATTTACCTCCGCTTTACAGAGAGAGAAACTGAGACTCAGAGAGATTCAGTGACTTCCTCATGGGCATGCTGCTGGTAAGTGTCAGAGGTAGAGGTTTAACTCTGGTTCTTTTTCACTCCAAGTCTAGCATCCATGCCTTTCATACTAAGGCCACATCTGTGGGGCAATAAGGACATTACCCCCATCATGAAGGGGTATCAAAGCCAGAACAAAGCGCCCCCTCAGTAGGGCACCAGGGACCCAGGACAGTGCCTGAGTATAACCAGACCATTTGTTTATATAATCGTTTAGTGTTTTCCAATTTTCCTCTCTAACATTGAAAAGTTCCTAAGAAAGGGGATTTGCCCATGCTGTCATGAAAATGTAGTTATTGATAAGGCTTCTTAGTTGCATCTTAATTCTTGTTAGAGAAATATTTTTCCTGCTTTGCCATGTTGAAAGGTGATAGTTAAACCACACAAAACTATACACATTCGTTTTTTGCTTTTTGTACTCATCACTTATTCTTAGACATTCTGCATTCCTCTCCCACCTTTTTTGTTTATTGTGGTTTTTTCCTAGTGAGTAGTTGTTTTATTCAGTATTTCTATATGAAGTACAGTGTGTATTTATGAAGCTACTTCAGGCCCCTTTTGCCCTATATTACATTTGGCACATGGACCCTGGCCTTGGCAGCACCTCCTGATTGATAGGGAAGTAGGTGAGTTAGGAATGGTCAGGGTTATAGATGACCCATTAACTTGGGTCTACCCAGCAGGACACTGCTGACCGAAGTCACTGGACTATAAAGCTATTAATTATTAAGCTTTGGGTTGTATGCAAAAGAGCTTTCCACCAGCCCCTGTGAAATTACTCCAGTGAACATCTGGCCTGATGTTAAGAAAGGACAAAGGTTTAATTCCTAGTGTTGCCATGATGTGGAAGCTTTTAATAATGGTCCCAGAATTCCAAATATCCATGGCCAAATGTAAGAATTTTCTAGGCTAAGGAAAAGGTAGAAGGTAACAGAGTTAGGGTGGGAGAGAATTTCTTTTAAAGTGGTACGAAGACCAGGAAAGTCATGGGAGTAAATGATCTTACCAAGGAGGAGAACATAGGGTAAGAAGAGAAAAAAGAATGCCATACACTGTATGGCAGTGTAGAAAGAGCCCTAGAGTCTGAGCTGAAAGGCCATGAAGGTTGAGTATAGTACTTAAAGAGGAGCTAAAACATATCCTGGAGAAGTGAAATCAGGATGGCCTTTGGGTTCCAGGACAAATTAATAGAGGTTGTCCAGACAATAAAGGCAGAAGGGAAATCCTTTTTTTGGAGTCATAGCAGCTAGAACAAAATGGTAACTAGAGATGTATATTTACTCATGTATTTTCTAAGGGAATGGGAGTATACAGTGTGCATTTCTCAGTAAAAGAAAAAATGAGGTCAATGTGTTGTAGAATGTCACTGAAACTGGAAAGGACTGGGCTATTTCAGAGCTGAGGCCAATAACCCAATTACATGTGATGGGCTAAGCTTTAGCCAGAAATGATCTCCCCAATGGAGTGTTCTTTGAGTTTTGTCCATGTGGGAAGGATGAGAAAAAAGTCTATGAAATGAAGGGAGTGTAGCCTTGTGACAGGTGGCTAAAAGAGCTAGGCTTTTCCTTAAGACCTGACCAGTCAGCAGGTATTTGAATAGCCCTATTGAATATCTGTCATTGTCATCTACAAGTTTATCATTCCCCTCCTCATGGCTTGAAATCTGAACCCCCAAGCAGAAATTCTGACAAGGGCTTTCTTGGCGTTGTCATACACTGATAAAGTACAAAATAAGCACATCTACTTAGGAGGCATCTCATCTTGCACCCCCCATCTGTTGCTAAAGTGAGGGTTGAAGTAAGGTGGGGTGCCTCTTGGGTAAGGGGCTTGCAAGACAAGCTATATGCTTCTAATCTGTAGCACACTGAAATCTTTTCAGTGTCTTCAAGGGTGGGACCTGCAAGAGGTTAACTTCAACTCAGCCAGGGCAACTACTGAATGCTTTTACTCTGGAATAAAGAAAAAATGAGGCTAAACGTTTGTTTAATTTCATTGTTAACAATATCTATTTTGCTTGCCCTTTTGCCATCCATGTTTTAAATAAATAGACTTAGTGCTGAGCATTTGCGTCAGTAGGGTTTTTATGGTTTGTTTTTGCTTTGTTTTGTTTTCCCTTCAGAGTAAATCTAGCCTACGAAAGGTGCCAGGCTGAAGGCTCATTGTCCTACCAATGTATTTCTCGTCTAGAGTTTCCTACACTGCGTGCTGGGGGACCAATCCTCTGCCCTCTTGAGAATAAGCCAAGAAGCCTATCTAATGCTTGTGGTTACGGGTGTGCCTTTCTTTAAGAAAATCTAATCTTCAGTTGATTATCTCCAACTTATCTTGTATATATTTTATTTGCATGAAGTTATTTTTATGGGGTCTTCCTCATTAGACTATGAGCTAGCTCCTTGAGAGTAATGACTTTTTTTTTTTTTGCCTTTCTTTGGATCCCCAATGCTATGGGAATACAAAATCTCTATGCGCATAGTAGGTCCTTAATAAATGGTTGTTGACAGACTCCATTTCATTGTCTTCTATTTTTCATTCTTTTGGTTTTGTTTTATTGTTTCTTGATTTCTCATAAAGGTATTAGTTTCCATCTGCTCAATTCTAATTTTTAAGGAATTGTTTTCTTCAATGAGCATTTGTACTTCCTTTTCCATTTGGCCAATTCTACTTTTTAATGAGTTTTTTTCTTCAATGAGTTTTTTCTGTCGTCTGCTCATTTTCCCAGCCTATTTCTTGGCTTTTAACTTTTTCGTTAAAATACAGTTACTCTTCCGGGATAGAGGGCTCAGTGTCCCAAACTTTAGGGCTTTGTGCAGCTGTTTTCAGAGATACTTCTAGGGACCTGTAAGTTTTCAGTTCTTCCAAGGTGGTATGATCTGAGGGAAGGCATTTACTCCTCTTCTGGGCTATGCTCTGCTCTGTGATTGACCACAAGCACTCTTTCCTGCCCTGGAACTGTGAAGAAGGTCCCCACTCCACTGCTGCTACAAGCTCTCTATGCTAATGCTACTCCTTGCCCTGGGACTGCCACCCGGGACTGAGAACCAAATCCAAGTGTAGGTAAAACAACAGAATCCTGCCTCGGTGCTAGCAAAGAGACACCTGTAATCTTTTTCTGACCAGTTGTCCAACCTTCTTACCACCTGTGGGCTGAGAGCTCTGGAAGAAGCCTCTGCCCCTGCTGATTCAGTGACTTTCAGGAACTGCTCCTTGTTTGCTGGAGCTGGGTCTATGCTGGTGTTCCTGAGCTGAACTGTGCTCCATTCTCACCCAGGCGTGCTAGACCTTTCCTGCAGACCTTCTAAGTTGTCTTTGGCGTCTATGGGCTGAGAGGCCAGGAGACTGCCACTGCTGCCAGTGATTCAGTTAGTTGCCCTGAGGCCTGCTCTGGGTTTGCTGGGACCCATTCTGTGCTGGCGTGGCCTGAGCTGGACTATCTTACCCTGGTGCAATAGACCTTTCTCGCCGACTTTCTAAATTGTCTTGGGCTTGAAAATTATTTCGCTCCATCTTTTTGTGGGTTTTGCCACTCTAGAATTTGTTTAGAGTCCTCATTTAAAGGTGTTTGGAGGGATTTGGGGAGAGCTCAGATGAGTCTCTGCCTTTATTCCGCCATCTTGACTTCATTTCCCCTACTGACTCCCTCTCTACCCCAGTGGAAAGAACATTGGCTTTAAAGCAAGAGAACCTGGCTTCAAATTCTGTCTCTGACACCTTACATCTGCGATTTGGGACTGGTCACTTAAATGTTCTGAGCTTTAATTTCCTCATCTGTACTATGAAGGGGCTGGAAGAGATGGCTTCTGAGATAATTTTTAGCTCCAAACTGATTCTCTGATTCTGATTCCCCATTCAATTGCTAAAATGGCACATTAAAGTAAGGGTTCTTAGCCTTGACTTGTAGTTCATGCACCGCTTTGGCAGTCTGGTGAAAACTATTGGTTTCTTTTCAGAATAATGATTTTAAATTCATGAAAACAAATACATCAAACTACAGAGGAAATGATTATTATATTAAATGTAAAAATATTTTTATTAAAACAATTATGAAAGTATTTTTAAAAACCAAGCTCATGGGTCCTAGGTTAAGAACCTATGTAAGAGGTTGGTGATTTATGTCGTGGCAAATTTTTGTTTTGAGAAAAAAATAGAATTCATGGAGCTGTTCTAATTAACGCTTCTAGTTTGCATTTTAAGTTGATCTATTCTTTTAAATCGTTGCAATCGATCCAACTTTTCTAACACTAGCATTCCCTCATCCACACAACAAACAGTTAATATTTGTTGCATGAGTGGATAAGTGAATGAAAGAATTGACGGAAAACAGAAGCCTCACTATACTTGCTGCCCCTATGCCACACAGCTGAGTCCAATTCCTGTATATCTGGATCTTTTACCGTAAGCCATTAAAACTGAGAACCTGAAAGTATGTTTGATTTTGGTGTCCTTGCATGAACTGTTATGGGAGATTCCCACCTGTTCCCATTTGAAAAAAAAAACATATCTGTATATATTTACCTTGTACTTCAAATATTAATCAAGATTACCTGCCTGTGACCTCCCAAAGGCAGCAATTCCCCTGATTACCTAATCTTCACATTTTAAAGTACAGAGAACTTAGCCCCACAGAGAAAAGATAAATATAGCTACAAGATACATACATTTTTTTAAGGACAGAAGTAGAAAGCTAGATGCATGGAAGAAGCACAATGGTGTAGGGGAAATAACTTTCTGCTTGCAGTTGGAAGATTTGTATTTGAATTCTATTCCCAACGAGATGCAGTATAAAGACCTTACCTTCCCCTTTCCTTTCTCCTTCCCCTTTCCCCTAACATCCCTTTCTTTCTCTTCTCTTTCCTTCCATCCTCCCCTTTCCTTCCCTTCCCTTCTCTCCCTCCCTCCCGTTCCTTCCCTCCTTCCTTCCCTTCCTTCCTTCCTTCCTTTCCTTCCTTCCTTCCTTCCCTTCCTTCCTTCCTTCCCTTCCTTCCTTCCTTCCTTCTTTCCTTCCTTCCTTCCTTCCTTCCTTCCTTCTTTCCTTCCCTCCTTCCTTTCTTCCCTCCCTCCTTCCTTCCTTCCTTTGCTCCTTCCTTCCTTCCTTCTTGTTCTGTACTATATGGCATTAGTAAATTTAAATGTTAAAAATAAGATCACACATGAATCTTTTTTTGAAATAGTTTTCCATAGGAGTGAGGGCCAGATGGGGAACATCACAGGGTCATAGATTTCAAGCTGGGATGTGAGAAGGGAAATGCTAAAGATAAAACACTAATTTCACTATTTTTATCCAAGGCCATTTATCCAAGACCTTTCTCTTGTGGAACTATCTGTTTATTCTTGGCAGTGACCATTTCTGATATGTTTTGAAACTATCAAGCCATGTAAGAGAGTTTGGACTCTGGGCCCTGAAGCAAGTATTTCTGATCTGTAGAAAACTTGTTTAGATTTAGGGAAATTCAGTGCTTCTGGGGAAAAGTCTTGTTAAAATATACATTTCCAATTATGTGGCATTTTCAATAGTAATGATTACTTTATAGTTAGGCTTTTTGATCATAGATCTCATTGAAAGAAGAAAAATCAAATAATTGTCAGACTACTGAACATTTTTCATCATTATTGGATACTATTAGACAAACCTAATGGAAAAGTTAAGCATAAGAAGGAGAATCTATAGCGACCATACTCAGAACAACACTGTAAATAGAAAAATCAGTTTCTATAGTAACCTAAATCGGATCATAGACCTGGAAGGGTTTATAGAGGTCAACTTGTCTAACCCTCCCATTTTACAGAGGAGGAAACCGATACGTTAAATGACTTGTTTGATGTCACCCGAATGTCTGAGCCAGGATCAAACCAATACCTCCTGATTCTGAATCTAGTGTTCTTTCCATTGGGGCATAGGTCCATTTATGATAAGCACAGCTCAACATACCTCTTATCCTTTTCTCCACCATTGTGAGAATTTCAAAGCAAGAAAGAAGTTGAGTGGCAATTTTAGGACTTCAGGGAGTTATAATAGCTATAATATAATGAATAGTAAATTTGCATAAGATCAGCAGTGATACTTAGTTGATTGTGATCAGTGTCCACAATTTTTCTCCTCTGTTGCCTCATTGTAGAGTGAAGGTGAGCCATAATCTCAGATTTGGGACCTCAGAGGACGCGAGGCTTTGCTTTTATTTGAACAAGAGTCCCCACTACAATACTGCAGACAAGTAGTCATCCAGTCTTTGCTTGAATACCTCTGGTTGGTTGCTGTCCTTCCTTCTCAAAGAGGACCGAATGTCGGAGTCGAGGTATAGCATGTCCACCCGTGGCCCATCGGCCAGGAAGATCTCTACCATGGGACAGGCATTAGTGAATGGGAATGTACTACTTTCCAGGAAGCCTGTTCTGCTTCCGAAGGGAAAGCTCTATTTTTAAGGAAGTTTTTCTTCACATCAAGCCTAAATTTGTTATACAATTTCCATCATACCGTTCCTAGATTTGCTCTTTGGAGCCAAACAGAGGCAATCTAATCTCTCCTATATATGACAGTTCGAATATAACTATCATATTCCCCTCCCCCTGCAACTCTATTCTTTTTAGTGAATACCCATTGTCCCTCCTACTGATTAGCACGAGGATTTGTTTTGGTTGCTGGTTGCCATGCTCTGGATGGTCTCCAGCTTATCAGTAGCCTTCATAAAATGTGGCATGCATGCGGAGCTGAATGCAATATTCCACATGAGTTCTGACTGGTGAGGACTACCTCCTGGACCACATCCTGTGGCTTCCATATCACACTGCTGACTTATCTTGAGCTTGCAGCCCACTGAAACAGCCAGATCTTTTTTAGATGCAGTGCTATTGATCCAAATCTTCCTCATATTGAATGATGAATTTAAAAAACCCAAATGGAGGACTTCACACTTATCACTACTCAGTTTCATATAATTAGATATTATCTAGAATTCAAGGCTGCTAAGGTCTTTGAGGGTTACTCTTAGCTTTGTGTCACTTGCAAATGTGATAAGTATGCCATTTATACTTTTTTCCAAACCATAGATAAAAAGGCTAAGGGTCTTTCAGCACAGGGTCAAACACATCCCCGAGGCACTTAACAAGGGAATTTTTTCCAAAGTGATATCAAATAATTGATGACTGACTACTTTTGGGGTCTGATCATTGAATCCATTAAGGATCCAGCTAACCTCACCAGTACCGCTCTCTAGCCTAGATCTTTTCATCTGGATATAAGCACATGACAGACCTTGTCAAGCACTTTGCTAAAATCTAAGTAAACTAGATCTACTACCAGTCCAAAAGTCTTGCCAGAAAAGGAAATGAAGTCAATCTTTATGACCTGTTCTTCATGAAGTCAAATTGGCTTTTTGTCATCACTGTTTTCTTATCTAGAAGTTAATCAAGATATTCCTTTAATAATCCTAGAATTTTGCCAGGAAAATCAAGCTTTACTGTTCCTTACTATCTTTCAAATATTATTGATAAAAGCACATTGGAAGATCACTAGTTCTTTCAATAACCTGAGATATAGGCTATTGGGGCAAGCAACTTGTGCTTAGAACACATCTGGAAGGTTATCTAACCAATTTTTATGTTTGGCTTGAAGGAGCACAAAGGAGTCTCATAACTCAGTGAAGTTTCTACAAGCCTAGATGAATTCCAACTTTTAAGCACACACACATAAATAAAAGGGGGGATCTCGAGGGGGATTTTTTTTCCTTCAAGTTTTCCGCTCAGGGCCTAAGGTAAAGAGGAAAAAACACCCCAGAACAATCCTCTTATCTGCACTGATAGACTCCAATGCCTCCCCCTCTTCCCACTGGATATTTTGCAACTTGTGAGAGGAGGGATAACATGAAGAAGGACGATGTGAAAAAGGAGAAGACAAACAAAGGAGAATGAGAGAAAGGTGGCGAAATCCTACAATTGTTCCTGTTTCTTTCAGAAGAAATTGTAACAATTAAATTGATTAACTTATTAATGATCCCTTAAAGAGGCGTTGGTTCCCAGGTGGTTGTTTGTGTGTTTCGGTGTATTCAGGATTGTACTATTGTTGTGTAAGATCTCCAGGTTCCTCAGGGCTGGGCCTCTCTGGTCACTATAACATTAATGTCAGCATTATGCAATTTCCATTGCTACTGGAAATAATACCGCTAATTGCTTATGGAAACAAAGGGTACTTTTGTTTGTGGGTATTCTTAACATAAAAGCAGATAGAGTTACAGTCCTCCAACCTGAATGGAGACTAGCTTGGCCTTAGTTTATGCTATTGGATTAAGGATGGAGTAGACAAAATGTGCCTGAGGCAGTTCCGCTTCCTTTCAGGACAGAACCATGTATTCCACAGGGATTCTAGATCTTTTGTGTAATTGTCTAGCTGATGCTGAAACCTGTATCTAAAGGTGATTCATGTACATCCGGATTTGAAAGATAGAGAATTGAGTTTAGATAATCATCTGAATGTCTTCTGTTGAAGGCCCTGTGTTATAGCTCTTGCAGGAGATCAAAGTAGGACAAGTCATGATTCCTGCTTTGACAAAGCTTAGTAGGGGAGATGAAATGGGTACCAAAAGAACTATGATCCATAATATAATGAAGACATGAAGGAAGAGAGGGGAAAAAAGATGGCAGTTCTAAGAAGGAAAGGATTGATTTCAGGTGGGAAGCTGAGAGACGGCTTCTTGGAAGAGATGGCATTTGCAACCTTGAAGGATGAGTAAATATCAGAGGAGTAGAATTGGGGGTAAGGAAGTTCCAAGTAGAAGGGATAGCGTGAGTGAAATGAAGAAGCACAGGATGGTTTCAGGGAATGGTAAGTAGCTAAGTTTTCCTAGAACATAGCGTGTTCTAGGATGAAGGGAAATCATGGGAAATAAATCTAGAATTGTGGGTGGAGACAAAATTGTGTGAGATTTTAAGTGGCATGTGAGGGACTTGGATTTTTATTTAATAAGCAATGGGGAGCCATTGAAGATTTTGAGCAGAAGGTTTACATAATCAGAATTCTACATTAGGAATTTTCATCTAGCAGGTATGTAGGAGGGATTTAAATTGGAAAGTAATGGAGATAGGGAGAAGAATTATTGTTCCAATTGCCCAGAGTTATTAAGCTCCTGCAGTCAAGTGACAATAGTGGTAATGAAGAAAAAGGTGGATATTCTTGAGCTACTGAGTAGGTAGAATATTAGAATCACAGATTTAAAGGACAGATTTAGGGGAAACGAGGAACAGACTATGAAAGAGGTAGAAAAGTAGCCAGAATAGTAGGAAGAGAACCAAGTTACAGGAGTCAAGGGAGGAAAAAATTTCAATAAAGGAGAGGGGCATATTTGTGTCAAGTCTACTTAATGCACAGATGGCTTCAATCTGTAAAGCCGTCAGAGGCCATCAATATTTAATTGAGCCTGTTTAGGATTCTTTTACCCATCGAAGCTCCCAGAATCCTTCAGCAGCTACTCATCAGTTTCATTCTGGGACTTTAGATTGTCCTGACTTTGGGCTCCAGATCTTTTAAGTTTAGATCATTTAAGCTGATATCCTTGGAGGCCAAATTCACTTTGCAAAAGCCTCTGCAGAGTTGCAGTTTGGTTTCTAAAATAGCCTTCTTTACCTTTTATGAGGAACAGTATTTAATAGATGGAAATGAGTACCTCATGTGAAAAATCAACAAAGGACAAGTGCAGAAACAAACTCAAATCAATTAATAAGAGGGCGGCTATATCCCATCCCTTGTGGGTGCGTAAGAACCCTTGCCAATTCTTAGGAAATTGGAACTGTATTTTTATGGTTAAGCTTGTATATTTTAAACACATAAAAGGAAGGAAATTTTTTTGCAGTTTTAAATTAACGTTATTATATATATATATGTATTACATAATAACAGTATTAATGCGAAATGGAAGTAATGATTCGGAATGTCATTGCTATGGGGTGGGAGAAGTTTGGGGTGAAGATTATAGACTCATAGGATCATAGAGTTGGAGCTGGAAGGAAGGAAACAACATTTATTAAGCACCTGTTGTGTTCCAGGCACTATGTTAAGTGCATTTTACAAATGTTTTCTTATTTGATCATCACAACAATCCTGGGACATAGATGCTTTTTATTATCTCAGTTTTTTAGTTGAGGAAATCAAGTCAGAGAGAAGTAGGGTGACTTTCCCAAGGTCACACAACCAGTAAGCATCTGAGGCCAAATGGAATTCGGGTCTTCTTGACCCCAGACCCAGTACTCCATACGCTCATCATCTCACTGACCGGAAATGACTAGAGGCCGTCTAATTCAACTTTCTCATTTTACAGAGGGAGATACTGAGGTTTAGAGAGGCTAATTGACTTGTTCAATTCCCCCAGGTAGTAAGTAGCAGAATCAGGAACCATGTGAGCTTTTCTGTCTTCAAATCTAGCCACCGTAGCAGAATGCCTTTAGTAATATGATCCCACTGGAGTACAGTTATCCCTTCCACATCTCAGGGTTAGGGCCATGTAAAAAATCCATGCAAAATTTTTTGGCCCTCCCTTCATGCCAGAGAAGTCTGAATTATTACGGCATCAAAAGATAAAATATGTTGATACTATAGAATACTACACATATATTTAATGAATTTCTGAATTTCTAAACTTTTTTCTGTGTTGTCTGCAGCTTCCACAAAACTCTCTCCCAAAATTCCCATTTCATTTTTTATGCTGACCCAAGATACATCGAAACCACGATGGGGAAAGTTGTGATAGGGAAGGGATAACTGTGCTTAAATATCTCTTTTCTCCACCTACAGAAAAAAATGAAATCAACAGAGAAGATAAAATAAAATTATAGCTTAAAGCATAAAAAAAGCTGTACAGGGCAAGCAGATCCATTTAGGAGCCAGAGTTCTGATTGCAATAATGAGCCTCTTAGTGAGCCAACGTCTCATTGGTGTACATTTTGAATGGAAACAGATTCTCACACAGAACAGATGCTATCAGCATTTTCTCTGTCTAAATAGTTGTCCAAGAAAACATGGACACCATGGAACAAGTCAGTTTTAGCACTGTGAAGGATCTATATAAATGAGATGGCTAAATAGGGTACATCACAAGAGGCAGTCACGGGTCTGGCGTAGAGATGGGGAGCTTCTGTTTGCAACTCTTTCCTTTGTACACTCAAATCAAGCAAGCAACAAGAATTTATTATGTGCCCACTATGTACCAGACATCAGATTTAGTACTGGGACACCCAGACAAAAACGATAGAGCTTATGTTAAATTGGGGAGGGGTGACAGCAATGAGTACTAACATACATCCATCCACATATACATACACACATACACATGTAATGTATTCAAAATATGAAGTTATTTTGGAAGGGAAGACATTAGGAGCTCTAGGAATCAAGAAAGATTTTGTATGGAATGGAGGACTTGAGCTGAGCCTCGATGGAAACATAGTGGAGACAGAGATGATGAGGAAATGCACTGCAATGGGAAAGAGTAAGAGTAAAGGAACAGAGCTGCAAGTTAAGTGACTTATCTAAGATGACATAAACGTGAAGAAATGACCAAAATCAAGGTTTTGACTCTAGGTCTAGTGCTCTTTCCATTATAACAAGCTGGCTGTAAAGTTCCTTCCAATTCTAAAATTCTATGATTCAGTTTTCTGAGGTAGTTGAACACTTGGAAGGGATTATTCTCCTTCTGAAAATAAAGTCTTTAGCCTGTTTCTTTTTCTCCCCCAAAGATACAGGATAGGACAGGGAATGAGAAGAGCAGCCAGGAAGGCTTTTCCTTATGCCTAAGGGAGAGGGACAACTGTAGCAGCCTCAGTCTCCAGTATCCTGGATGAGCAACAGCGAGAAGACCAGTTTGGCTAAGCTCTAAAATGTGGAAAGGGGAATAATATCTCATGAACCTGGGAAGGGCATATTGGGATCAGGTTGTGAAGGAACCTAAATGCTAAAGATGTGTAACAATGATGCTGCCTGCAGCTGCTGTGGGGGCATAAGACCAACAACACCAGCACACAGGAGGGCTGCTAGCACAGATTCTTGGATCTGCTTTTCTAAGGAAAGCAATTTTAAGGGATTAACAATCTTACTTTAATCAAACATACGTATATCATTCATTTAGTTCAAGGGAAAAAGTCAGCACCCTGAACTTCAGAGCAAATACCAACAGAAATGACAAGTAGAAATTTATATAAACGGAGCAAAATAATGCAAATCAACAGACAGGCTTCTATTTATCTGACCATAGCAATACATACATAGTTACCAGAGAGAGAGAGAAGCACCAATATCTGGGTTTTCAAAGCCAGGGAGCTCCTTAACAGCTACCCAGAGTCTCCATACCAACATTCTTCCAATGAGTGAGCCCCAAACAAAAGGCTAATCTCAGAGTATATATACACTTCTTCAGGGTCAGAGAGCTTCACATCTCTCAGAGCCTCATGAGCCTCTAGAGTGCTTCACACCTCAGGTGATCTAATTAGCAAAAGGGTGTGGCCCTTCCTACAAACAAAGGCAAGACTCAAACAAAGTACTTAATTGCCTTGGTGCTGAGAAGCACTCCAAATAAAAAATAGTAAAAAGTCCCATTTTACTTGCCTTTACAACATGGGAGTTTATATTTTATCTTAGAGGCAACAGGATATCACAAAAGGTTGAGTAGAAGAGTGATGTGATCAGACTTCTTTGTTTTTTTTTTTTCAGAATCACTTTGATAGCTCTATGGATATGGGAGAAGGGAGAAACATGGAGCCCAGAAGCTAATGAGATGGCTATTCCAACAGTGCAGTGAGAGGTGATGAGGGTAAGAACTAAGCCATATGAGTAGAGAGAAGGGCTTAAATGTTTGAGTTTTTGTGGAGGTGGAATTGGTAAGATTTGACATTTGAATGCATATGAGGGCAAGGAAGAATGAGGAGTGAAGGATAATGCCAAGGTTATAAGCCTGGATGACCAGAGGAATAGTGGCACCTTTGACAGAAATAGGGAAATTTGGAAAAGGTGATGGTGGTGGTAAGGGTGGGATAGAGAGAAAGATAATGAATTTGTAGTGCTTGACATACAGTTTGAAATGTCCTATAGACAAATCAGGACAGGAGCTCAGGAGAGAGACTGGGGCTGGATTTATAGATATGGTAATAATCTGTATACAGATGTTAATTAAACTCATGGATGCTGATGAAGACATCAAGAGAGGATATAGAGAAAATAGAAGAGGGCCAAGGACAGAGCTTGGGGGAAATATGCAGAGTTAGTAGATATGATGTGAGTGACAAACCAGCAAAAAAGACAGAGAAGTGAGGCAGGCAGGTAGCAGAGGTCTCAAGAAAAAGCAGTATCAAAGAGAAGGCATCCAGTTGGAGAAGGTTGTCGAGAATGTCAAATACTGTAGGTGGGTCAAGAAGGAAGGAGACTGAGAAAAGGCCACCAGAATGGACAAATAAGAGAACATTGGTAATGTTCCCTTCCCCTCCCCTCCCCCGCCCTCCTCTCTCTATATCTTCCCCCCTTTTATATTTAAAAAATTCAAATCATAAAGGAAAAAATCCAATCTGATTCAATTCAACAAATATTTGTTAAACATGGACTAATAGAAGCAATGAATAAATATAGTAAAGGAATTTACATTTTATTTGTTTTATTTTAACGAAATGACTCAACATAGCACCTCTCCCCTGCCCACTCCCACCCCCACCCCCACCAATTCTGACTAGATAAGGCATCATTAGCATTTCAGTTAATGTCAGTTATTCTGTCCACAATTTGGGGACTTAATCACATAGGATAAAGGTAACCTGTTTTTCAGTCTCCTGGCTCTATTACTATAAGTCATGCAACATAAATAGTATACTTCTGATAAATTTTATTTATGGAGGACCTCGTTTAACCTAATCAGGATGATCTGTGTTTTCTTAGAGGACTAAGTCACTGCAAGGATTGAAATGACCAACTACAGAATTGCAGATAAAATGAACACCTGATCGTACCTAGGACTACAGGTTAGTCAAGGAATGAGTCTTAAACGAAGATTATTGGTCCTTAAAACAAAGTGCAGTCCTATGAAGTGAGAAAAAAATGAAACTTCTTACTCCCATGGTAATTATAGGTTGTGTGCTTGTGCCCCAGATGTTAAGTGACTTGCCCATGGTCACACAGCTAGTAAATGATAGTGGGGAAGAGGGAGTAGGGAGTTGGGAAACAAAAGAAATGTAAGATATAGTTCCTGCTCTTTGGGAATTTATAATCTCTTCAGAAAAATGCTAGTCGCTTAACTTCTGTGCCTCAGTTTACTTATCTGTAAAATGAGGATAATAATAACATTTATTTCCCAAGATTGTTGGGAGGATAAAACAAAATGTAAAATGCTTTGTAAACCTTAAGTTACTATATAAATTCTAGTTACTATTATCATTAACAACAAATAGTTATTGGTTGGTCACATGGCCTAAAGAAGCCACAAGCCCACAAGCTGTACATTACCATGGAAGTAACTAAGCTTCATTGTCTTAACCCAACATTGTATATGCTTGAGAACCTTAAAAAAAACCCTCAAAAAAACCCCTCAAAACCCTTTTAAAAAAAACCCTTAAAAATGGAAGGATTGTAGGTTGTAGATTGAGTTTTACAGCTCTAATCCCAGGGCCATAACTAGAAACCCCAGCATCTGGGTCAAGTTCACTTGAGGTCAAGTTCATGAGATCTAACATATGAATGATTATTGCTGTTCATGAGTAAAGTAGATTGGAGAGAGAGGTCATGTTGGAGAAGCTGAGAAATCGTGAAAGGGCCAGAATTTCTTAAGTTGACTACTGAGTGAAGGTGGCAGAGGGAGGATCAGAAGCTGGTATTGGGGAGCTCTTCCTCCTAGGCCAGGTTGTCAAGAAGTTGTGAGAGAACAACAGTTAGCCTTGTAGGGGCTGCTAAGAGATGTGGTGATCTCAGGAGGAAGTTAGGCTTCAGTGAGGACCAGAAGATGGGAGGAAAAATGAGAGAAAGAGACCTAAGATCCTAGGCCTAGATCTGAAAGTGGTTTCGGAAATCATCTTGTCTGACTCACTCATTTGACAGATGAAAAAACATGGGGGAATGGCTTACCCGAGGCCATGCACCAATAAATTGCAGAGCCAAGATTGAAACTCCTTTCTTCTGCCTCTGATTGCAGTCATCTCAGTGCAACGCAAGACAGGAAGATTCAACAGAGTGCAATGGAAAAGATGTACGTAGAAGAATGGTAATTGTGGAGGGACTCATACTGGAAAGAGGCCACTGGAGTGGTCAGTATGGCCAGTAGTGACCTGCCTTTGCCTCAGTGTTCGCCATTGCACTGACCTTGCTTGGGCCTCCTTCAAGGCACTGACTCCTAGTCCAGGATGTTCGTGGTTGTGTTTGGGAGGGAGGAAGGCACTCCAGGAATGGCACCTGATAGCCACGAGACTTTAGACGGGTAGCTTTTCGAGAGCTGAGTGAAGGTGTGAACCAGAGCATTGCTGGGTGGGGAAGGAGGGATGCCCCCACCTGACCCCAGAGAAATTGGCATTTGAGACACAGTCCTAGACATCCCATGAGGACATTATTTAGAAGCTATCATGTCCTCTATAATCAGGAGAGATAGTTTGGCTTGTGTTTTCATCCTTTTGAAAAAAGGAACAATTTGGCTTCCTTCTTCCTTTCTACCTATTTCTTTTCCTTACTACTCCAAAAGGGGAAAAATACATACATGGTCCAAACACTCCCTCAGCTGTTTCATGGGACTTTATAACATTGCTCTCCTTTAAAAGTCCCACTCAGGGGCAGCTAGGTGGTGCAGTGAGTAGAGCGCCAGACTCTGGAGTCAGGAGGACCTGAGTTCAGATCCAGCCTCAGACACTTGACACACTTACTAGCTGTGTGACCTCGGGCAAGTCACTTAACCCCAATTGCCCTGCTTTCCCCCATCCAAAACAAAACAAAAATCTCATTCAAATTACAACAATGGTCTGGTTTGATTGGAAGTTATAGTTAGAATGCCTTAAAAAAACCCTTACTTTTCCTCCTGAGGACTGACCTATACATTACTTAAGTAATAGTGATTGCTCTGGCCTGCACTGCCTGAAGGCCAGGTTTGTTCCATTTCACTGTCATCCCAGGGTTTTCTGGTACCTTTAGTAGGTTGGGCGTGTCTCTTCTCTCTGCCATTGACTCAAGTCCCCAGTTTTGTTCCCCTAATTTTAGAGATGCATGAGACACAGTTCCATTTAACCACTAACAATTAGATTATTGTTTTTACAAACGATAACTTACTTCAAAAGTATGACAAGAACATGCAAATACTTCTCCCCCACTCCCAACACTTGGAGTGCATAATCTCTCCCATATCACCTCTATTTCTGAGGAGATGAAGGGCATTAGGCTTGCGGTTTATTTCAGGTCCTATATAGCATTAATCCTACCAAGTTCCAAGTCCAAAATGCCCTCTTGGATTTTCATCCCAGGATTCAAGCTTCTCGTGACTTTCCTGCTAGGCTAGTTGTAACATCTGGTCTGGGATCCTGAGATCCAAGGTCCCCATAGCTCAAGCTCCTGGGCATGAGATTCCACTCTTTGCAACTATAATTAAAAAGGACAAATGAACCTCAATCCCATTTCTTGGGGTCACAGGGACAAAATGGAAGGGAAACTATCCTAAACTGCCCTTCAGTGCATGGTGCTTCTGCTGACCTTCATCCCAGAATTCCACCAGAAAGAGAATTTGCCTCAGTCAAGTAGATTTAAAGACATAACCATTTCTGATTATTTGACCAGTGCAAAGAGGCTCCCCCCTATGTGGTAGACCAACACAGAATGCTTTTTCCCAGAAGAAAGTGCCTGGTATCTCCTCCGTGAGTGCCTTCATCTTAGGTGATCTGGGCATGCACCAAAGCCTTGTTATAATTACATCATCTATACTCTATCTTTTTAAATCTTTAATCAGATGATCCCACAAAGGGATCTTGTCTTTGATCTTGTCTGATCAGACACACACCCACACTCACTCATACTGTTCAAAATAAAAAGTGGTAAGTGTACTTGATGGAAATATAATCAATAAAGGCTCAAATGAAGAGTTACTGTTCCAATTTCCAGTCAATTGAGGCGCTTGTCTCTGTCTAAGGTCTTCTATTAGGCTCTTGTGAATTCACTGGAGAATCAGATTGCTGTTTTAAAAATGGACTTTGCTTGAAGAGCCCTATTCTTCTGTTGGAGGTTTGGATGTGGGAAGATAGCTTTCTAAAAACATTTCAGTTTTCAATTCAAAGGCTTCCTTTTATAACATGCTGGTTCTGCTCTGCAACACTATTCAATATGAATGGCACTGGTATAATGCTGATCTGGGACTGCATTCAAAGACAGATGTAGTTAGATGTAGCATGTAGCAAAAGCACCAACTTCTTTGTGAGCTCTTTTCTTCTGGGTGGTCCCATAGCATGGATTCCATGGGCATCATGATAGCAGGTATAGTCAAGTGAACAAACATTTATTAGGCAACTACTATGAGCCAGGCCCTGGGCTCATTTTACCTTGAGCTCTATCTTCATCAATAAATGGTTTGTCTGGGATTGTTAGTTTGGCACGGATTTAATATTGAATTAATTATAGGAAATTTTCCTTTGTTCCCCAATGAAGCTCCTTCCAGAGTGGCTTCATTACTGTGTAACTACTTTTCTCAATAGTCACCAGTGTCTTTTCCCAATTTAGAACTAATTACTATTTGAGCAGCCCAGTAATAAAAAAAAAAACCCTTTCAATTTTATAAGTGCATCACGTTAGAGATGAATTTTTAAAGCTGGGCACAATATGATTCTACTCTGTAGGACTTGTATATTATACATTCAGGGAAATGAGTATCTATTGAACTTATTTTGTAGGGAATAGTAAAAAGAACCGGGCTGTTAGCTTTTATGGCTTCTGTAGGGAATGATTCTATCTTGTCTCTAAGCATTTAAGAATAAGTAGCAAAAAACCCCCAAAATTAGAGGTGAGACATAAACCTAGGTCTTGGCTTTGAAGCCTCTGTCCACTGCACTATTCTGCCTCTTGGTGATACCAATAACAGGCACTTATAAAATGCTTTAAAGTCTTCAAAGTGCTTTTTTTTCAGCTTCATCTGAGCCTCAGAAAAACCCAATGAAGTAAGTACTAAGGGTGTGAGATCTTTTTAAAAAGGCAAACAATGAACATGAGAGTTACAAATGAGAGCAGAGAAAGTGAGGAGCCACTACAATCAGTCCTGGATCTCCTCTTGTGTACTCCTTCGACCTGAAGATTAGAACGCTTCTCTGCGCTGGCATAGTGGTCTTCAAATTGGGGGCAAGAAAGCATTGACCGCCAAAGGGCAAGTGATCAACCAGTGGGAGGTGGGTGCATGAGTCCTTTCCAACCCATGTGTTGTTGTTCAGTCAAGTCTGACTCTTCATGACTGCATTTGGGTTTTTCTTGGCAAAGACATTACAATGGTTTGTCATTTTCTTTTCCAGCTCATTTTACATATTAGGAAACTGAGGCAAATAGAGTTAGGTGACTTGCCCAGAGGCACTTCCCCACCCAGCTGCCCCATCCAAGTCTCACTCCCCATCCAGTTGTGGGCTTGTCTTCAATACCAGTAAATGACACTCCGACACTTTCCTACTCCAATTCCCCTCAACACTGACTTTCTGAGTCTGTGCAGGTGATGGGCTCTCAGGTTAGTTATAGACTACCCTGACCCAGATACCTAAAGCAGCTGGTACAGGCAACATTCTCCACAGCCCCCACATCCTCCCACCCCCAATCACTTTTGTGCCTTGTAGAGGTAGGCTCTGTACTCTAGAGCTATGCTAGATGAGTAATCTTTTTGTTCTTTGGAAGAGAAGAGTGAATTGCACAAGGTGAGTAGGCATGGATGGATTACAATTATGTCTTTCCCCACAAACATGTCTGTCTTCCAAACTTCCCTGTTTCTTTCATGGGCACCTGTTCTAGTCAAACAGGTTCACAGTCTTTTCTCATTTGCCTAATATATCCAATCAATTGCCAAATCTTGTTGGTTTTTTAAAATCTCCATTACATCTTTCACCCTTCTCTTGACTCAGAAAGAAACCGCATTTGTTGTCTCCTTCATCTACTTTGCATTTGGACTATTGCAATAGCTTCCTCCAGTCTCTCCCCCAATCCATTCTCCACCTAGTTTGCAAAATTGTTTTCCTAATGGGTCAGTCTAACCGTGTCAAGAGTTTATTGACTAGATGGAGGCACTCACTGGTGTTTTAATTTGGTTTCTATTGAGTCTTTGCTGAATTTGCAGCCCTTTTTCATATTTCATGGGATGTGTTCCAAAGAAGCTTGGCCCAGCGGGAATCTTTTAAATTCTCATCTTTGCTAAAAGTCTTGGTAGTAGGTTTCTTATATTACAATAATTTCCTTGGTGGTATTGATTTAGCTAAGGCATTTCTCTTTGCTAAGGAGGGAAGCCTGAATAAAATCCTATTCAGATGCCTCGCTGGTCATGGAGCTTCTTGAACACTGTACCAATAGGGATGGAAGCTCTTATAGGTTCTCGCACAGTGAGATTGCCACCCAGTGATTGACCTAGCCAAAGATGAAAAGGTTCACTTTTCTAATGAACTATAATTTTCACCTCATCACTAAGCGATGAAATTTTTGGCCATTGGTGACCCATAAGACAAAGGAAAAAATTTAAATAACTCATTTCTAGAAATCTCTTTTCACAATGATGGCATACTTAGCACATTGTTTGATACTTAATAAATGCTTTTTGATTGACTGGCTGATGGTGATGGTGGAGCGGCAGAAAAGGAGGCAGAAAATACCAAGAATCAGTTTTATACTCTTTGAAATTATTAACTTAACTATTGATACTCTAAATGTGAGATCTTTGTCCAAGGATAAAAGATTTGCCATGCTGTTGGAAGAATTGAATCACATCAATATTAATAGTCTCATGATAAAAGAAGTCAGAAGAGAAATGGAAGGATGGCTGTTGCTGATGATTTCTTAATTGCCCAATCTAATGTTCTTTTCTTAATCTGCATCCTTCTTTACCTCTCTTCAGCCTTTGATGCTGTTTGTCACAGTCTTTCTCCTTGACATACTCTTCTCTCTAAGTTTTTGTGACACTGCTCTCTCCTGATTCTCCTCCTACCTTGTCTGACCACTCCTTTTTCTTTTGCTGGGTCTTCCTGGTCATACCTGGTAACCATAATTGTTCCCAAGACTCTGTCCTGAGTCCTACTCTTTTCTCTATGTTATTTCATTTAATGATCTCATCTGCTCCTATGGATTCAATTATTATCTCTCGCTGATGATTTTCAAATCTACTTATTTAACCCCCAACCTCTCTACTGAGCTCCAGTCTTGAATCTTTAAATGCCATCGGCATCTCGAACTGGATATCCTGTAGAAATCTGAAATTCAACGTGTCTAAAACTGAACTCATTTTCTTTTCTCCAAAAGCCTCCTCCCTTCTAACTTCCTTATTGTTTTTGAGGGTATTACCCTCCTCACAGCCATCCAAGCTTGCAACTGAAGAATTGTCTTCAACTCCTCATTCTCTTCCAACCTGTCTTCCCACTTTGTTGCCAAGTCCTGTCAATTATTATCTTCACGACTTCTCTTATATCACCCTTCTGTCCTCCAACACTGCCACCACACTGGTATAGGACCTCTCATCACCTCATTCCTTGATGATTGCAACAGCATTCTAGTTGGTTTCCCAGCCACAAATCTCTCCCTACAGACCATCTTTCATTCAATAGTCAAAGTGATCATCTTAAAGTGTAAGTCTAACCATGTCACCTACCTCCCCCACTCAATAAACTCCAATGTCTCATTGCCACCTTCCAGATCAACTTGAAAATCCTCTGGCTTTCAAAGTCCTTCATAACCTGGCTCTCTCCTACCTTTCCAGTCTTTGTATACCTTGTACTATTCCACATATTCTGCA
Source organism: Phalanger gymnotis (assembly GCA_028646595.1). Taxonomy (NCBI): domain Eukaryota; kingdom Metazoa; phylum Chordata; class Mammalia; order Diprotodontia; family Phalangeridae; genus Phalanger; species Phalanger gymnotis. The sequence continues at coordinate 111,817,936 of CM053627.1, forward strand.
ATCCAGGGACATCGTCCTCCTTGCTGTTACTTGACTAAGACGCTCCATATCCCAACTTCAGGGATTTTCACCGGCTGTCTTTCATGTCTGGAAAGTTTTCTCCCCTCATCTCTACCTTTTGGCATCCTTACGTTCCACTTAAAATTCCACCTTCTACAAAAGCCTTCCCCAATCTCCCTTTATGCTATTATCTTCCTTCTACCGATTATCTCTAATTTATCCTGCAGATATTACTTGTACATAGTTGTTTGCTTGTGGTCTCCACCACTAGATTGTTTGTTCCTAGGGAACAAAGATTGCCATTTGTCTTTCTTTGCATCCCCAGACCTTAGCACAGAGTTTAGCACATAGTAGGTCCTTAATAAATGCTTATTGACTTATTTACTGGATATTAAATTCTCTCTGGATAGGCAAAATCATTGGTGGAGTTGTTTGTAGTGAGTGTCTCAAGGCAATAATAAACATCGTTTCACAGGCAGTATTAATGATGGGCATTAGTAGAAAGGCCACTTGAAGACAACTGCAGCTTCATGACTACTTTTCAGTCTCCACTCTAAAATTGACCAGTTCAGCTATCATCTTGATTCATTGCCTTCTTGTCTTATCCATTTTCACACCCTGGCATTGTTCTTCAGTTCCTCGTTAAAGACTTTTCTCCATTCCTATTTCTGAGCTGATAAATATCACTAAAGAAGTCACCCTACCTTGCTCACTGGGTCCACAGCCACTACATCATGTTTCCTTTTTCTTTTTTACAATTTTAAGCTTAAATGCAAAATAAGAAAAGAAAAAAGAAACAAACTTAAATACTAAAACTTAAACAGAAAATAAGACAAGAAAAAAATTTCCATGTGCACAGCAGAACATGAGAGGATTCAAAATATAAAGCAATAAATTTCCATTTTAAGAAAGCCTGTATAATAAATTCTACACGTTGCGTTCAGAGCTATCCATCTTTACTTCTTTGTAGGTTTCATTTTGTTCTCTGCTGCACACTTTTTACTTTGTTCTTTTTCCTTCTTCCTCCTCCGCCTCCCCCAAGAAGGCTACAATGAAGCAAAGATGTGTATGTGTATGTGTATGTGTATGTGTATGTGTATGTGTATGTGTATGTGTATGTGTATGTGTATGTGTATGTGTATGTGTATGTGTATGTGTATGTGTATGTGTATGTGTATGTGTATGTGTATATGTATATGTATATGAATATATGTATGTATACACACACATTCATATATAGACACACAAATATGCATGTATACATATATACATACATACATACATAGACTTACATAGCATACGTATACATAGTTTCATACACATATGTACACATATATGAAGACACACATGTCCTTTGTTTTTCTGAGGATAATGTCTTCCTTCATAAGTCCAAATCTTTCCATATTTTTCTAACTCCACCAACTCTTCATTTCCTATACAACAGCAATATTCCAACCTTATACTGTCTAGTTATTTTAAATGGCCTAAAACAATATTGATTAATATGGCTGACGTATACTGTAATTACATCATGCTTTCTAACCTCAAATGAGCCCTCTCTACCGTACCTCAAAACTTTTGTTCCTCCTTGATTCTCTATCTCACAATCCTCAGACACTTCTCTTTCATCTTCACGTTCCCGATGCCTTTTTCATACAGCTTTTCTCCAGCGGATATACTCAACTACTATTTAACTGAGAAAATGGAGGTTATCCTTCCTCAGTTTTTTTTTTTTTTTGCCCCTACACCATACCTCAAAGTTCCTCTATATCTTTGTGAATTGGTGAAACCAGTTGACTGGTATGGCCTCAGCTTCCCAGGATGTTTCTATAACAAGGCTAAAAATCTAGAGATTGGGCATTACTTCCCACTTGTCCTCCTTGGCAGTTTCTTGCTAGATTGGTACAGAGTTAACTTTCCCACATCCCTACCCTTCATTCCTCACTCTGCATTAGGCAATTCTGAAAATATACTCATTTCACTAGTTACATCTATATTCCTCTATGGATGACAGACAGGTCATCTTTTTTCAGCCTGCTGGCTCTTTGTCTAAAACTCCATATAAGTTTGTACCCTGAGGGACTCTGAGTCATCGATTAGAGTGTGAAAGCTTTTACAAGGTTATATATCCAAAAGCCATCCCCCAGGGTGTTCCCCAGGCGGATCAATGAGGGCCAAGTTGAGAGATATTTCGTCTTGGAATCTGTTTTCCTCTTCCTGTGAGAAATAATAAAGTTCTATTAATAGCTATCCTCTTTGGCTCTGATGTGCTTCATCTAAACTCTCCTACATTACAATTTTTACTTATTATTTACTCTTTTACTGCTGTCACTGAAGAAGAGGTGGCTATTCTCCCTACTAAGGCTAACCCTTCTGCTTGAGTCCTTGATGCTATTAATTTGTCGTCCTCCAGGTGAAAAACTTCATGCCCTCTCTTTCTCTCCTTTATCCTTTCCTTATTTACACTCGGGCATACCCAATACTTAAAAAACAAAAAAAACTTCACTAGATCCTACTATCACCTATCACCTCAGACTATCATTCTTCTCTCTCTGCTAAACTCATGGAAGGAATCATGCATCAGTACTTCCTGGTTCTCCTCTCACCACATAGTCCCTTCTCAGCAACTTGTAATATGACTTCTAACCTCACTAGTCCTCTGAAACTGGTCTCTTCATGGTTTCTAGTCTCTAGTAATCTTGTAATTGTTCAGGCCTTTTCTCACTCTTTATCATCTTCGACTTCCCTCTGTTTGTGCCGCTGATCACAATCTCCTTATGGACTCTCTTTTATCCCTTGGCTCCTGCGACTCAACTTTCTTAATTCTCCTCTTTCTAATCAGTCCTCTCTCTCTTTGGCAAGATCATCGCTTATGTCCTGTCCCCTTAGTTTGGTTGTTCTCCAAGAGTCTGTCGTGGGCCCTCTTCTGTTCTCTCTCGTCACATGCTTTCTTAGAGATCTCATCAGCAGATGACGCCTGTTCTAAACTTTAGTAACACATTTTCACTTGTCTGCTGTATGCCTCCTCTTCTATATTCCATAGGCGTTTCAAATTCAACAGGTCAGCAGGGGAATTCATTATCTTCCCTTCTAAACTCGTCACTCCTCCAAACACTCCTATATCTTTTGAGGGTGTCACCATCTTCTTATTCACCCAGGTGTGCAATCTCTGAGTCGTGAAATGAAGTAATGTAAATAAAGCACTTTACAAACTTTAAAGAGTTACTATAAATGCCAGCTGCCTTTTTCTTCCTTCCCCTTCCTTCTTCCAGCCCATAGCCAATGCCAAGTCCTGTTGATTCTACTTCCTCAACATCTCTGGCTTCTGTCTTCTTCTCTTTGTTCAGATTGACACTGTTCTACTTCAGATCACGTTCACCTGTAGCCTAGATCACTATAATAGCCTCCTAATTGAACTTCCTGCATTTAGTCTCTCTCCTTCCTAAAACAATCTAAAGATGAGTCTGATTATGTCACTCCCCTACTCAAAACTTTCTGTGACTCCCCATTGTCTATAGGATAAAATCCAAAGTCCATAGTCTAAAATTTTCAACACTTCATGATCTGGCTCCCACCCATCATTCCAGACTAATTGTATTCTATTCTTCTTCATGAGTTCTACATTCTTGCCAGACTAGACTGTCAGCTATTCCCCAAACTCAACATTCCATCTCTTTCCTTCACGTTTTTGCATAAGCCATTCTCTAGGCTTTCCTCGCCTCTATTTCTCAAAATCCTTGTCTTCTTTCCAGGATTAGCTCAAGATACCTTCCCTGGCTTCCCCAATTGTTAGTGCATGGACTTCATGGAGAAACACAGAAGAGAATTATGATAGAATCATCTTACATAATAGCAAAAAATAAGTGGAGGTGAAGAAAACCTGTAAAAAACTCGACGTGAGACCCAACAAAGCTATCAATTGATGAATGAGCATTTGATAAGTGACTACTACATGTCAGGCATGGGACCCCATCATCTCAAGGGCTTTCATAGAGTAAAGTGTCTGGAGGATGACTAATAAAAGTAAAATGATAAAATTGGTCAGCATCTTTATAATGATGTATTTTTCTCATCAGGGACAATAGAAGTGCCTTATTTGGATCCTAACACTTTAGGTCTGATATGTTAAATCAGGAAAAAAAACAGTACTTAAAAATTTTAAGTTAGAGAAATTGGCTGGACCAGACCAAGTACACACTAAAGGAATTTATGCAAAACTTTTCTTCCAAGGATACCATATGGTCATGAATCATGGAACTCCATGCCCTCTGAAGAATTGAAGTTGCATGTAACCCAGAGGGTAATAGTAGACACAGATAGGTGCAACAAATATCCAATGATGACTTAATACTCAAGAATGAAGGAATGAATGAAGAAGTCTTTATTAAGCACCTACTGTGTTCCAGGCATTTTGCCAGGTTCTGGAGATACAAAGGCAAACGTGAGATAGTTCCTGATCTCTAGGAGCTTACATTCCAATAGGAAGAGAAAACGCACATAAGGAGATGAAGGTCAGAGATGGGGCTTTAGGATGGGGTATCACAGGAATAAGGAGTGGAGGTATAGGACAGACGAGTTTGTTTATAGGCTATGGGATCATATATTTTAGAGCTGTAAGACACATCAAAGGCTATCTCTTTTTATTGATGAGAAAACTAAGCCCCAGGGAGATTAAGTGACATGTCATGCATGCCCTTTCCTGCAGCAATGGTTGTATTGATTTGGTTACTGTTCTCAGAGCAAGAGGTGAAGAGATAGGTGTGGGGGGAGGTATATGGCATCTATCTAGGGTAGATAGATGTAAAGCCATGGTCTCTGGCTGACTAGATATAATAGGTTAGATGGGTTTGTATTTTCTCACCAATTAGTAGGGTAGCTCAGGCCCAAGGAATTCCCCCAAGCATGGTCACTGGAGGTCTGGTCATTGAAAAGTCCTATTTCAGGTGGGGAGAGTGGAGTAGCAGTAGAGCTGATGTCAAGATGTCAAGGACACACGGATAGGAAGCATTGTGTAGAGTAAGTTAGATATAGCTAAAGAGGTTGGGCAGGGACTACTGCCAAGGGAAAATGTATTACCTGGAAGGGGCAGCTAGGTGGCACAGTGGATAGAGTGCCAGGTTTGGGGTCAAGAATTCTCATCTTCTTGAATCCTGCCCTCAGACACTTACTAGCTGTGTGACCCTGAACAAATCACTTAACCTTGTTTGCCTTAGCTTCCTCATCAGTAAGATGAGTTAGAGAAGGAAATGGCAAACCACTCTAGTATCTTTGCCAAGAAAACCCCAAAAAAGAGTTGGACATGACTGTAAAATGACTGAACATTACCTGAGAAGGGGATAGATAGGCTAATCATATGTCCGCAGTGAAAGATAACAGACAGATATAACTAGTACTACATTGGGATCATGAAATGTAAATGCTTAGAAGAAGGCCACCAGCATAAGTAGATTCTCAGTGTGGGAATTATGGGGAGACCAAAGCCATAGATGTGAACCAATGTAGGGAATGCTTGTATGTGTAACACAGGCTGTACTTTCTAGCCGATAAACTTCTTTAGTGTTAGGTTATTAGTAATTATGATGGTGGAGCTAATCTTCACCATTAAACCGGATGAGTGAGACTAGATAGCCACTTTTCAGAGATGTTGCAAAGAGGATTCCTGATCAGGCACAGATTGGACTAGATGATTCTGAAGTTCCTTCCAAAAATTCGATTCTTGTGATACCATGAACTTCAATGGCCATTTTACAGTTCCTACGTGAACTTCTGAGCATCCGCAGGCTTCTCTGCCTTCTCCAGTAAACACAAGTCCTAACCTGTGCAATGTCTTTATTTATAATTGATTTCTTCTGGGAATATAGTCATAAAACTAGTACTCTGATAGTGTTCCAACTTGAAAAATTTCAAGTTTTCTTTAAGAGGACACACTACCCTGTGCATATTTGCCCCTGGGGATTGGAAAATGTGAATTTCAGTTCAATTGAATCATGAATCGCCATCTCAGTCTGCCACTTTAATTTCCTGACTCATTTGGGTGACTCATGTTTTGCAGGATTTACATTGTTTTGAATTCAATTGCCATGACTCCTGATAACTTCTCAAGGGTGATTGTTTATGGTCTCCAAGTTGTTCATAGGCTGATACACATCCACCAAAAACAGAATAGAATTCTTTGGTAACTGGCTTAGTGACCTTAGTCAAGTTGCTTGACCTGGCCAGGTTTTCATTTGTTCATTTATAAAATGAGACCATTGGATTAGATGATGTATACTATTCTTTCAAAATCTCAGTCCTATGATCCTTCCATCTGTAAAGTTCCCTCCAGCTCTTAAATTCAACAATTCTTTCAAGGAAGCATGTCAGCTTACTCTGGAGATGGATTAAAGTTGAGTTTGGTGATAAACCTGTCACCATGAGGAAAAGGGAATCATCTAGAAATGGGGATGAGACCCATGATTTCATTGATTTAGGGAGCAGTGGATTCTCTGCGATGTCATCTTACAGAGTTGCTTGAGTCACTGATTGGTTTGCCAAGGCTCACATAGCCAGGGAGTGTCTGAAGTAAGCCTTGAACCCAGGACTTTTCAGTTCTGAGAGCAACTCTTTCTCCACTTCATCTGGCCTCTTTATCTTGCTTAGATTAATAACAAGACTGACACTGCTGTCTAAACAAAGGTAATAAGAGTGATTCCCTATCATCAAGGCTTGGACTTTGAGTTGTTTTTATAGTAGGGAACCTGGATTCACGTTGTGATTCATCTATCTATTTTTAATATATTGCTTCATGGATATGGGTTAAAAATATCATATACAAATCACTTCATTTTAAATGCTTAGTATAAAATTGTAATAACCTAGTTGTTGATTCTTTTTGACATGTCAAATTAAATGAACCAGGGCTAGAGTGCTTTTAACACTGCATTTATTTGTTTTTTTCCTTTTTATCAAAACACTTGTAGGAATATTTCATTAGAAACTTTGGTGCTACGAAAATAAAGATATGAACAGGTATACAATTTTACATTAGCTGTAACATAAATACCAATTATATACATGTTTAAAATTCTTAAAACCACATTTTCTGTGATTCCCAACATATCTGTGAAGAGAAAATGATAAAAGCAAAGAAGCCCCCACCCACCTATGTATAGACTATGCACACTTCTGCTTCACGATACATACATAAAGACAGAGACATAAATGGTGGGGGCATCAGGGCATTGCCTAAGAAATGGGAATGTTTCCTTCTGACTTTGCAGCCTGGTTAAAGTACACGCGTTGCAGTCATGTTAAAATCATCTTCTGGAAAAGCTGTCTGGAGCAGCTATGCTGAGATGAATAGAATCACTTCCTTTCAAGCCAGCAAAAAGTCGTTTATTTAATGTAAATCATCTAATAGAACGCCCATCTATTCTTACCCAGGGCCTCCTGTGACCAGTGGCACGCATTTTCAAAGCAATTTCTTTTCTCCTTCTCAATCCCCTTCCTCTCTCCTCCCCTGCCTTTAAAATTACTGGAAATATTGGCCATCAAATCCAAAATACAATGTGTGTGTTTTTGTAATTTTGGCTTTTGTAGAATGGTACAAAAAACCTTTGTATTTGGAAAATATAACTCCTGGGGGATCAGGTGGAAGATCTGCTTAACTTTAAGGTGAATCGACAAAGTCCAGATGTTTGATCACAAACTCGTTCATCTGAATGCTAAGAGGGGACTTCAGAAATTGTTCCAGAGCTCATGAATAGCCAGTGGGTGCCTGGGGCTGACTTGACTGGAGTAATATGTCATCTGACATTCCCACATCTTTATCTTTGTGTTTGACCATCATTTTTAAAGTAGTGTTGCCCCCACTGTAGTCTGCCATTCGAAAACTGTTGCCTTTTCTGAAGCTTCAAAATTTTGTTTACACTAAAATAAAGGCTTTATTTAAGATGTCTAAGCTATCCCCTGCCCTTTGCTTTCTCCCTCCTCTCCCCTAGCTTTCCCTCTTCTCTTCTACAGGTTAAGTGACTTGCTTAAGATCACACAGCCATTTCACATCGGAGTCAACATTTGACCCCAGGCCATCTCTATTCCAAGGCTGGCTTTTTCTCCACTATTCCACAATTTATTGAGTCATTTCAGTCATGTCCAACTCTTTGTGACCCCATTTGGGGTTTTCTTGGCGAAGATCCTGCAGTGGTTTGCCATTTCCTTCTCCAGCTCGTTTGACAGATGAGGAAACTGAGGCAAACAGGATTAAGTGACTTGTCCAGGGTCACACAGCTAGTAAGTGCCTGAGGCTGGATTTGGACTCTAATCTTCCTGACTCCAGGCTTAGCGCTCTATCCACTGTGCTATCTAGCTTCCCCAGACCACAGTGTTTTAATTTAATTAAACATTTATTAAGTATCTATAATGCACACAGCACAGTGCTACGTGTGGGAATGCAAAGATTAACCAGGATAGTTCTTGCCCCCAAGAAGCTCACAATCTAATAGGGAGACAAGAGACTTGCACAAATAACTATAATATGAGGAAGAATATGGTAAATGCAAAGGAGAGGCCTCAATAAAATAATACGAGCCATTTAAGGAGGGAGAGATCAAATCCTAAATCTTTTGAAGGCCATTTTGCTTCCTTTCTTCAGGATCCTTATATGAGCATAACAGTAATAACTGGGGCCTAAATAGAATAATCTCTCTCTCCCTTCCTCCCCTCTTCTCTCTCTCTCTCTCTCTTTTCTTCTTCCTCTCTCTCCCTCTCTCCCTCTTCCTCTCTGTCTCTTTCTTTCTGTCTGTCTCTTCCCCCCTCCATCCCTTTCTCCCTTCTCTCCTTCCCCACCCCTCCCCTCCACCCCAGATTTAGATTCATCTAGACCTCCTGAGTTCTTCTTTAATGTTTTTACACTGTCTTTTCATTGCCAGTGTTGATGGAGATGTGGGTGATGGCAATCAGGTTATGAAGAGAGGCAATGATCAGAAAACAGATGGCGCCACTGAAGGCCTCCTTTTGCTCTTACCAAAAAGGCAACTTCTCTCTTGGATTCCTCTCTATTCAGCGCTGTGAAGGAACTACTTTCTGTATTGACTAGGAGAGGGACAGCTAGTGGGTAATTGAAGCTCATCTTTCTAAATCTAAGGACATTTTCTCCTGGTAGTAATCAAGAATATATATGTATATATACACACATATATATATGTATATGTATATGCATACACATACACACACATATAAGCTCATAGAAATTAGTTCGTAACTTCAGTTTTATAGGTTTGGCTTTTTTAATTTGATCAAACTGTAGGAGAGACTTGGGAATTCTAAGCTAATTATAGGAGGAAATATGTAATGGTGGGAAGAATACCGGATCTGAAGTCATAGGACCTGGATGCAATTCTTTGGATGCTTCTTAGCCGAGGGAACTTGGATAAGTAATCTAACCTCTGGGGCTCATCTGAGGAGGCTGGATATGTCTTCTGAGGTCCTTTCCTCTTCTAGAGCTATGATCTTATTGCTATGCTTAGCATAGTGCCTGGCACATATTAAGTGCTTAATAAATGCTTATTGATTGATTTATTGATAAAATTAATGTTAACACATTACCAGCATTTAATTAGCGATTAAAGGAAGAAAGGCACTTAGTAATAGGAGGAGAACAGGGCCTACCCCTGTGAAGTATAGTATTGCTATAGGGAGCTCCTATATGAGAAAATTCCCACCAATGCAAATTGGCAATCATTCTGCAATTTACCGTCTGAGAGAGTAGCCTAAAGCACTGTGAGGTTAGGGATTTGCCCAGGGTCACGCAGCTCATATGTATCAGAGGCCAAGGCTTGAAACTCCATCTTCCTCCCTCCAAGGCTGGCTTTTCGTCTATGGCATACTGCCTCTCTAATCATAATAATAGCACAGGGAATAGACAATTGGACTCAGTCAGGAAGGTTTGGCTTCAAGTCCCCTGGCAGACACAAAATGTTTGCTATTTGTGATCTTATTTGATTCTCACAACAACCTTTAGATGTAAGTGGCATAGCTATTCTTATATGCAAAGTATATCATGTGAAATGCTAGGCTGGATGAAGCAAAAGTCAGAATTAAGGTTGTTGGAAGAAATACCAACCATCCCAGCTATGTAGATGATACCACTCTGATGTCAGAAAGTGAAGAAGAATTAAGAAGCCTCTTGATAAGGGTAAAAGAAGAGAGTGTAAAAGCTGGATTGAAGATTAACACTAAAAAAAAAACCTAACCCTTAGCTTTTTAAAATTCAGATCAGGGGTGGGTAACCTGTGACCTCAAGGCCACATGTGTCCCTTTGACTGAATCCAAACTTCACAGAACAAATCCCCTTAACAAGAGGATTTGTTCTGTAAAACTTGGTCTCAGGCAAAAGGCGGCATCCAAGGGCCGAGAAGGGCACATGTGGCCTTGAGGCCACAGGCTCCCCACCCCTGGTTTAGATCTTGGCAACTGGTCCTGGCAAAAAGAGGGAGAAGATTTTCAGTGTCAGATTTTTAAGAGCACTGCAGACAGCGACCTCAGCCATGAAATTAAAAGATTCTTGTTCCTTGGCAGGAAAGACATGGCAAATGTAGACAGCACAATCAAAAGAGACACCACCTTGCTGACAAAGGTCTGTATAGCCAAAGTGATGGTTTTTCCTGTAGCAACATGGGGCTGTGAGAATTGAACTATAAAGAAGGCTGAGCACTGCAGAATTGAATTTTTCAAACTGTGGTGCTGGAGAAGACTTTTGAGAGTCCCTCGGACATCCGGGAGATCAAATTAGTCAATATTTAAAGAAATTAATTCAGGCTATTCACTGGAAGATCAAATACTGAAGCTGAATCTTAATACTTTGGTCACATAATGAGAAGACGGGACTCATTAGAAAAGACTCTGATGCTGGGAAAGATTGATGGTGAAAGGAAAAGGAGATGGCAGAGGATGAGATGGATAGATAAGAATATGGAAGCAATGAACATAAGTTCGGACAGACTTTGGGAGATATGGATAGAAGGGCCTGATGTGCTGTGGTCCACGGGGTGACGAAGAGTCAGACATGACTGAATGTTTGAACAACAACAACAAAAAGCATGAGTGTTACTATTCTTATTTTCCAGGTGAGGAAACTGAGGCTCGGAGAAGCTATTTGACTTGCTCAGTCATAGCTAGTAAGTATCAGAGTAGAATTCAAACCCAGATCTCTCTTGTAATATGTCTAGTACGCTGTCCACTACAGTATTCTGCTTCTCTGCGATACTGCCTCAGCTTAGGGACTATGATGGATCACCTAAGTAAAATGGTGCCACAGTGGACCAAAAGGCATGGGCAAAAGAGGAGTCACCAAAAGTCCTGTGAACTTTACCAAACGCGAAACTGTCTGCTCTCCCTCTACCATTAAGTTCTGGGCTCAGCTGGATATCCTCCTGTTGTGCCAAACCAAGAGACATGTACCACTGGACTAGGTGGTCCTTATGGTTGGTAGGAAAGCAGCTGTGACTAGATCACCTATGGCAATTGCCGGGCTGCATCTCCACAGGGATTGTTTCCTAGAATGATAGCTGGAAGCATTGCCATCCCCAAGGCTTCAGGTTCAGGGTGCTGGGCTATCTCCATTGGGGTCTGAGAAGAGATGAAGTCAAGGTGGCAGTGATGGTTTGACTTGCCTGACACATGCCACTACCTTTTTCTCCTCAAAATGTCTTGCTGCTTTTAGCTAGACTGGCTCGCTTGCCTGGTGAGTGATGGGTGGTAGTTAGGGGACATATCTGGGTCCTTATCTACAAGATTTGCTCCCATGGATAATGACTATGAGGGCTGGACTGGAAGCAGGACCAACGGCCTGGGGAGTTAGGGATGGGGGACATTGGCATTCCCAGGGTTCCTGTGCTTATACTTTAGAAACTTATACTTTCCTCCCCTACCAATATTTCCACTGATCTGGGGAAAAGTAAAAATTACCAATTTGAATTGTATCAGCTTTGTTTTCCCAACCACTGCTTCCTGATAGAGATAATAATGAACAATTAGATATTACTAAAATTAATCAATGTAGATAATTCGATATGGTTGCAGTCTTCTAGAGGGATTTAGAAGACTTGCCCAACTATAATGACAAATATATATATATATATATATATATATGTATATATGTCAATGCAATTGACCTATAAACCTATTGATACTTAATTCCAATTTTCTATCATAGGTAACCTTGCTTTTGAAGTATCTTTGTTCTGCTCTTTGAATTCTTCATTTGTCCATCAAGAAAATAAATGAAGGAAGAATGTATCTGTTTGGTGGTTGGTAAACTTAGAATCTCCTGCTCAAAGCTCAGCATGGGAGCATTATTTTTCATGAGGCCTTTGCTGATCCCCACCCAGCTGCTAGAGCTTTCCCTCCCTCATTATCTTGTACACATTTTGTGTGAACATATGGATCAAGTAATCAACAAATATTTAGTAAGCACTTACATGTGCCAGGCACTGTGCTAAGCACCAGGGATACAAAAAAACACAAAAACAAAAACAAAACACAGTTCCTGATCTGAAGGAGCTTACAGTCTAATGGGGGAGATAACATGCAAACAAATATATACAAAGCAAACTATATCCAGGGTAATAGGAGATAATTAACAGAAAGGAGCCACTGGAATTAAAAGGTGCTGAGAAAGGCTTCCAGTAAAAGATAGGATTTTAGTTGAGGATAGGTAGATTAAGATAGGATAGTTAGGGTAGGATAGGATAGTTAGATTTTAGTTTAGTTTAAAAAATCAGGGAAGTCAGAAATTGGAGCAGAGGAGGAACAGTGTTCCAGGCATGGAGGACAGCCAGAAAAAAATGCCAGAGTTTCTTCATGGAACTGCCAGGGATCAGTGTCAATGGATCAAAGAGTAGATGGCAGGGAGCAAGGCATAAGACAGGAAAGGGAGGAAAGAGCTGGGTTATAAAGGGCTTTGAAGGCCAATGAGAGCATTTCGTATTGGAAGCAATAGGAAGCCACTGGAGGCATGTGTGTGTGTGTGTGTGTGTGTGTGTGTGACATAACTGGACCTTCACTTTAGAAAATAAGAATGCATTAAGGTGGGGGTGGGGGACACCTGAGGCAGGTAGAACCACCTGCAGGCTATTGCAATAGCCCAGGTGTGATGTGATGAAGACCTGCACCACAGTGGTGGCAGTATAAGAGGAGAGAATGGGGAATATCAGAGAGATGTTGCACACAAGGTTGGAAGCTGGATTTATGAAGGATTAAGAAAAGAGTGAGAGAGGAGAAAGTGGAGACACCTATTATACATGCCCTTTTTGAGGAATTTGGCTACGAAAGGCAGAAGAGATATAGGATGATAGTAAGAGAAGGTTGGGAAGTTGAGTGGTCAGTAGGAAATGGAAGTTGCCTTGTGCTGGCACAGATGGCAGTGGTTGCTTTGGGATAGTTGAAAGACAGCCGGCCCTGGCCTCTAGCAGCCTTTCCTGCTGCTGATGAAAGTCACAAGGCACTGATGTGTGGTGATCTTACTTTTCTGTATGTGGACAGACAGATACACACACACTTACATACACACTTGCATAGAATGTAAGCTCCTCAAGGGTAGGCGCTATTTCATTTCTGTTTTTGTATCACTAACACGATGGCATAATTTCTGGTGTGCAACAAGAGTGTAATGAATACTGATTAATTGGCTGATCAACTTATGTCTATGTAGGTTTCAGTATTTTGCTCATTCTCCTGTGGATTATTGTTTGCAGTTTTCTTTTTTTAAAGAAAATTTATACTTGTAAACGTGGGAAAAAAATCATTCAAAACCCATAGGTCAGTGGGCTTCCAATACTTAGGCTACTGCAATCATATGAGAGCTCTGATGTTGCAAAGGAGTTCTGGGTAATAAATGATGTTTTGATGAAAAATCCAAAAGAGAATTGAAAATGTATGAAGCCATATGGTATATTGTCTGTTTGGTTCTCCCTATTCCCAGCACTCCAACCTTAAAAAAAAAAGAAATACAAATATTACTTTCTTTCAATGCTGGAAAAATAAAAGGAAAGAAGTATTAAACAATTTTACTCAATATGAACAATTTTACTTAATATGAAAAACATTGACTCATTGTTTAGGTTTTTCCTGTAGCCTAAAACTATGAGGCATAAGCCTCTCTAAGTTTTTCAAATTTATTGACTTAAATTCTAGGAAACTTTCTGAGACTGAGTGAAGAGGGGAGGTAGCAGTGTTGTTCCTAAGCTCTGAACAACTTCTAGGACATCAGGGAAGATTCAGTTCTCAGGTGCAACCACAAGATGGCCCAATGGCTCCATACATCAACAGCTCCCTGCTTTGGGGGAGGTGAGAAGGGAACATGGGATCATAGGGAGATGGGGGCCAGGAAACTAGAATAAGAACTCAAAAAGTCTTGGGAAATCTGGGAGGGTTGGAGGAGCTCAGCTTTTGACCAAGTGAGTTGGGTGGGCTAATAGGGGTTGGATAGGATGTAGGAGAGGATTATGGAGAAAGTACAGGGCAGTTTGGTAAGTGGACATAATGTATCATCATGTATGCCTGGAAACTGATAAACCTGATAAGTTCCACTGTGGTCAGATGTAGAGAATTAGAATTGCCCATGCTCCGGCAGGAACCTGAAAGAACTTATATTTGGTGAATCTTGAAAGCAAATGTTCGTGGAACACAAAAGAGAAGGATTTACATAATGGATCATAATTAAAATGATGTTTATATAGCCCATCAAGAAGGCATTTTTCATGTTATCTTGTTTGATCAAATAATTGTAGGTAGGGACCACAGATAATGTTTCTGCCATTTTACAGATGAGGAAACCAAGAGGTAGAATGACTTATTCATGGCCACCCAGATAGCAAGTGTCACGGGAAAGATTTAAACTCTGTTTTTGCCTGTAGGTGCTATGCCATATTACCTCACATTCTAGGTCATTAAAGCTGAAAGTGATTTAAGGATGATCTAGTCTAACTCCCTTATTTAAAGATGAGGAAACTGACACTTAGGGAGGTAAAGTAAGATGCCCAAGGTCATAGAGCAACTCAGTGAGAGTCAGCGGCAGAGGTGTCCCTGCACGGTAACAGTAAGACAATCATATGGTACGGATAATACACAGGAAGAGCAGAAAAAGATTGAGCAAAAATGCTGTGATCTTTAAGATAGTTTCAAACAATTTACAGAATTTTTTCTTGGATCTCGTAGCCATAATTTCAGGCAAGAGAACAATGAAAAAGCTTTTAAGAAATATTTAGAAGTAAAAACACTAAGCCTAGAAAAATAAAGTACACATTTGCATATGTAAGTTTCAACAGTTCCCACATTGGGTGATAATAGCAGGTTACGAGAAGCGCGTTCCGGGAAACAGCCCGGAATACTTGTTGTGACCTGAAGAACTTACTGTAACAGTAGTTAACACCCTTCATTTCACATTTTTAAATGTTGAGAAGAAACCTGAGAGAACAGGGCATTTAAGATGTATAACCTGCCCACTGCTATCAAATTATTATTAGACAATTTTTTCTGTTTTACAATGGTCACTCTTTTCTCCATTTCTAAAAATGAGCAGTGGATGAAAATTCTAGCCAAAGTATTCACACTCTTCTCCTGAATCTTTACTTCCCTCTCTCTCATTCACCAATATGGCAGAATTCAGCTTGTTGCTATTCTCTTGCTGGAGTCTTGAAACAATCATCAGGAGACTGGGTACTTCTGGAAGTCAATGATGGTGTTCTGAGATGTTTAAAGAGGTTTTACAGCAGACAAGTGAGAAAGATCGGTCTAAATTCTTCTAGTCACTCCCTAACAATTCATGGTCCGTGATCTCAACTTTGACCTTGGTACTGCTTGAAGATCCTTCCAAGTGCTGAGTGAAGCGAGCAGAACCAGGGGAACATTGCACACGGTACAACAGCAACATTGTATGATCAACTCTGATTGATTTAGCTTTTCTCAGCAATACAATGATCCAAGACAATTCCAAAAGACTCATGATAGAAATTGCTGTCCACATCCAGAGAAAGAACTGTGGAGTCTGAACGCAGATTGAAACATACAATTTTCACTTTTTTGTCTTTGTGATTTTTCCCTTCTGCTCTATTTCTTCTTTCACAACATGACTAATATGGAAATATGTTTAACATGATTGCACATGTATAACCTATAGCAGATTGCTTGCCCTCATGGGAGGGGGGAGGGAATGCATAAAGAGAGAATAATTCAGAACTCAAAATCTTATGAAAATGAATGTAGAAAATTATCTTTACATATAATTGGAAAAATACTATTACAAGAAAAAATAATAAGTAATCAAACAGACAAAAAAGAAAACCCTTCTAAGTCTACTCTTTAACCATGATTTCATTCCCTAGAGTGACTATACCAAATCTTTCCTTTCCTTCTGCTACCAACACGATATCCATTCCACACTGACAAATGACTTTAGATCCTACATCACTGGGGTTTGGGCCATCAGTTATGGCTTCCACAAATAGGGAACCACCAGAGGTTACCATATGGGATGTGTGTGTGATATGGTCAAACCTGTGCTTTAGGAAGAACATTTTGAATGCTGAGTGAAGAGTAGACTTGAATGGAGAGACCACTCCACTTCCCTGTGGCAAGGAAACCAACCAGAAGATATTTCAATAGTTCAGGCATGAAGTGATGAGGGACTGTACTAGGGTGGTGGCCGTATCAGAGAAGAGAAGGGGGTATACGTGGGAGATGTTATGAAGGTAAAATTGACAGGCCTTGGAAAGAAATTGGATATGAAGGTGGGGGTGAGAGAGAGTGAGGAGGTGAAAATGACACCTAGCTTTTGAGCCTGGGTGACTGGGAAGATAATGGTACTCTTGAGAGTAAGAGGAATCTTGGAAGGGGGCAGAATTTAGAAAGAATATTAATAATAATAAATGGAAAATAACTTTTGGACGTGTGAGTTTCTACAGGATATCTAGTTTGAGATGTCCAATAGACGGTTGGAGATACGAAAATAGAATTCAGCAGAGAGATTAGGGCTGAATAAGCAGACATGAGAATCAGTAGCGGAGATGTGATAATTGAATTCATGGGAGTTGAGATCACCAAGTGAAATAGTATAGAGGAAAAAGAGAAGACCCAGGACAGAGCCCTATGGGATACTCATACTTAGTGGACATGATCAGGATGAAAATCTCACTAAAGACATCAAGGAGTGGTCAGACAGGTAGAAGGAAAAGTGGGAGAGGGGAATATCATGAAAACCTGGTGCGAAGAATATCAAGGGAAAGAGGGTGATTGGCAATGTCAAAGGCTACACAGGCCATAAAGGATAACGATTGAAAAAATGTTAAATTTGACAATTAAGAGATCATTAGTAAGTTTGGCAAGAATAGTTTCAGTTGAATGATATGGTGAGTCTGAAGCCAGACTATAGAATCAAGAAGAAAGTGAAAAGAAAGGAAATAGAATCAGATGCCCATTGCAGATGGCCTTCTCACAGGAAATTTAGTCACAAAATGGAGGAGATATGTGGGATGATAGCTAATAGAGATGCAAGGATCTGTGTTTGTGTGCGTGTGCATAAATGTCTTTTCAACCTACCTTTGACAGGTTCAGTTAAGAGTGAATTTCACCAAATGCTTATGTCTTCCTTCCATGTTTGTATAGTCTTCTTGCATACTCCAATTATAAGAAACATTAAATCCTGGGGCGGAGCCAAGATGGCGACTGGAAAGCAGTAACTGGCGTGAGCTCCCCACCAAGTCCCTCCAAAAACCTATAAAAAAA
>CM053627.1:111836192-111856056 GCA_028646595.1 Phalanger gymnotis
CCCGCCTCAATGACCAGAGACCATTGGTTCCCCAGCTGGCCCCTCCTAAGTCACCAATCCACACCCACACAGGTTTCACACCTGACAGGGCCCTGGGCCTGGGGCTTAGCACTTAACAGCTGAAAGTACTTCCACTCAAAAGAAACAAAAGCCATGCTAATGAGACAATTTTGCTTAACAACACACAGGCCCAAAAAGCCCACCTCACAAGAGTAACCAGGAGGCCACAGAAAAACAAGATAGTATTTAGCCAAATCATTTTTACTGGCCTCAAGTCCTTGCTCACACTCCTGGGTCTACACACCGGTCAGCTCTGCTTCCTGCCTCCGCAGCTTCCTGCCTCTGCTGTAGTTGTCTCTTGGCTCGCTTTTCCTCGCAGCCGAGGAGCCTCTGGCGTTCTCAAGCCCCGCCTCATGACCAGAGACCATTGGTTCCCAAGTTGGCCCCTCTTAAGTCATTAATCTATACCCACACAGGTTTCACACCTGATAGGGCTTTGGGCCCCGGGCTTAGCACTTAACAGCCGAAAGTACTTCCTCTTAAAAGAAACAAAAGCCATGCTAAGGAGACAATTTTTCTTAACAACACAGTACGCAAAGACAAAAATAAAACAATTTCTGTACTCAAGATGCTTATCATATTCTATTGGGGGAACACAACATGTGTGCAGGTAATTAAATGCAAAACACATACCAAATAATACCAAAAAAGAGAGAGAAAAGATAAACAATGGGAGTTGTGAGGGCAGGGCTCAGAATAAAGCCTCATTTAGGTAGTTAAGTTGCATCTCTCATACAGAAAGCTGCAGATTCTAAGAGGTGAATATGAGTAGAAAGTGTGTTATGGATATGGAAGACCACTTATGTAAAAACATGGAAGAATATTGTAAGTGTTCTCTGGGCTTTTTATGAGATTGTGAGGCCTGAAAGAGAGCAGCCAAGATATCTTTACATCTTTTTCATCTATGACTTAAAATACTACTTCTGGTGCCTCAAGAGATGGACTCTAAATAATCATTGAATTTTAGGATTTATTTGATTGTCTACATTGATTAAATTAACGGGATATATTGCCGAAGTCATCTTTTACTCTGTTCAGTCATTACACTTTCAGTCAAAATTTTTTTCTGAAGGCAACCTGCTTTGAAAAAATATATTTCTGAAGGCAATATATTGTGGTATATGGTATAAGGTGTTGGTCTAAACATAATTTCTGCCAGGCTGATTTCCAGTTTTCCCAGCAGTTTTATTAAATTGGAAGTTTTCCCCTAGATAACTTCTATTTTCCACTTTAACAAGTGCTAGGTTGATGAGAATCTCCTTTGTCTAGTCTGTTCCATTGATTTATCTCTATTCTTTAACCAATACCAGATGGCTTTGATAACTGTTGCTTTCTAATATAGTTTGAAGTCTGGAAGAGCTATTTCCCCTTCATCCTTACTTCTCTCCATCATTTCCCTTTACATTCTAGTTCTTTTATTTTCCAAAGCTCCATTTTTTCCAAGCTTTTGTTTTTATCAAGCTTTATAAAGCATCTCCTTGGGAATTTGATTGTTATAGCATTAAAAATAAAATTGAAATTAATAGTATTGTTATTTTTCTTATGTTGGCATGACCAAGCCATGAGCACCACCAGCTATTTAGGTTGTTCTTTATTTCCTTAAAGGATGTGTTGTGATTGAATCTATACAAGTCTTTTGTGTGCTTTGGGAAGTTGTTCCTTAGACATTTTATCCATTTTGTAATTATTTGGAATGGGATTTTTCATTCTATTATTGCTTCGTATGATTTGTTTCTAACACATAGAAATGCTGCTGTTTTTCTGAGAATTCATTTAGTAACCTGCAACTTTGCTGAACCTATTGTATCAATTAGTATCTTTGCTGATTCTCTGGGTTTTTCCAAGTAAATCATTGTATCATCAGCAAACAGAGATAATTTTATTTCCTCTTTACCAATCATTTTAAAAGTTCTTTTCTTTTGTCTTATTACTAATGGTAGCATTTCTAGAAGCATATCAAATAATAGTGGGGAGAATGGGCATCCTTCCTTCAGTACTATTGGAAAAGGTCCTAGTGTATCCCTACTATATATAATCCTTGCTCTTAGTTTTAGTTAGATGCTTTTTTATGACATAAAAAGGTCCCTCTATGCCTATACTTTGTAGGGTTTTTTCTTGCCATAAAAGAGTGTTGTGTTTTGTCAAAAGCTTGTCCAACTTCTATTGAGATGATCATGTGGTTTTTGGATGTTTTAGTTTTAATATGATTAATTATATGGATTGCTTTCATAATGTTGAACTATCCTTGCATCAGTGGCATAAATCCCACTTGATCATAATGAAGCCAATTTAATTTTATTGGGGATTGTGTGAAGGGAACAATATAAAATAAGATTGAAAAGGTAGTAGAGAGTCAGAATGTGGAAGATTTTAAATGCCAACTGGAGGTGGGAGCCACTGAAGATTTTTTAGTAGGGATGTGACAAAGTCATATGTATGTTTTAAGAATTTCAATTTTGAATCTATGTGGAAGGATTTGAGAGAGGAGATACTAGAGGAAGGGAAACCAGTTGGACTGCTTTGCAACAGTCTAGGTAAGAAGTGATAACAGCTGGAGATAAGGAGATGTTATGTGTATGGAGAGAAGGGGACAGATGCCAGAGATGCCATGGATGAAGGATAAATAATACTTGGCAACTGATTGAATATAGGTAGGTGAAGAATAAGGAAGAAACAAGAATTACTCAAAAGTTTTGAGCCTGATTGACTGGAAGAATGGTTGTTCCCTCAGACAAATTTAGGGGGAGGGAAAATATAGGTTCTGTGTGGGATGTGTTGATGTTGAGATGCCTAAGGGACACCTAGGTGATGTCCATTAATACTGGAATTCTTTATAGAGATGATAGCTGGATATATAAATCTGGGAGAGATGTTGATTGAACCAAAGGGAGCTGATGAGATGATCAAGGGAGAGAAAAAGAAGAGGAACAAGGACACAACCTTGGGGAACATCCACTCTTGGTGCTTGGTGGCAAGAGAATGACCCAGCAAAGAAGACCGAGGGCAGTTGTACAAATGGGAAGAGAATCGAGAAAGATCAGAATGACAGGCACACAGGCAAGAAAGAGTATGCAGGACAAGGTGATAGTTGGCAGGGTCAAAATCTATGTAGGGAATAGAGGGAGGACTAAGAAAGGTCACTGTATTAAGCAATTAAAAGATTTTTGATAATATTATAGAGAGAAGTTATAGCTGAGAGTTAGAATCAAAAGCCAGATTACAAAGGATTGAAATGCAAAGGAGTAGAAATGAAGGTAACAAGTGTTTTTGACTCTTTTAGGAATTTGCCTGTAAAAGGAAGACAAGATAAAGGAAATAAATCAAGGGTATAACAAGATCAGGTGAAGAGGATGGGTGAGATGTGGATGTTTCTATTATTGCAGGTGATTGGAAAAGGTGGCTATGGATAAACAGAGAGTGAAAATAAAAACGAGAGAATTATCAAGGAATCACTGATATTTGGGGTGGAATTTGCAGCACTCTATCCACTGAGGCATGCTACTTATTACTACTCCATTGTAATAGTCATTATGTATTTTATTTTCCTGATTTCTGCTTTCTTCATTCTGCATTGGTTCATGTAAATCTTCCAGTGATTTTCTGAATTCTTAATGACCATTGTTTATTACATGCTTAACTTTCATAAAGATTGAGCTCACATTCTTTTTCCTCTATTAGCAAACATTTCATTTGGCTAATTAATCACTTAATAAATTTAGGAGGCTTCTTTCTCCCCCAAAGTTAGGGAACTAAACAAAACCAGAGTTCTAGCTCAAAGTCATGTCCTTATTAAGGCCTTCTCCTCCCACTTCAATCCACAGTCATCTCTGCTTTCACAGAAATTCTGTCGTAACTAGTTTTCTGTTTCAGTAGGGACTGAATCCAGATCTTAAGCTCTCCACTGATGTGGATACTTTATTGCATTCCCTTTAGTGGCTGATATGGGGCCATGTAGAGAGTAGGTGGTCAGTAAATATTTGTTGAATGAATAACTAAAGGAGATTAGTCTAGCAATGTTGGACTAAAAGAGCTGAACAAGTTTCTTAAGTGAGAGATAATATGACATGGTGGCAGGGAAGGAAGGAAAACTGATAAGTAAGGAAAAACAATAACTTTATTATATATTTAAAAGGAAAAGCAAGTTGTACGTAACAGATCTGCAGTTTCATTTGCAATCTTTTTTTGGTGTTGTACTACTTTATGGAAATGCGTGTTTTATTCCATAAACTAAAAATAAATAATTATTTTTTTAGAAAAGAAAAAAAAGAAGCCTGGACTTTGAGTCAGAGAACTTGCATTTGAATGCCGGACACTTAATACTTGTATGACTAGGAAAGCCTAAGGTTCCTCTTCTATGAAATGAAGGGATTGGACTTGATCAGAGAGACCTAATCCCAATTTATTTGTATGTGGCACCCTACCTCCACCCTTACACCCAGAGAAGAATGGCGTTTATATTTTTTGGTTAAACTGAACTTTAATTTAAAATGTAAAATCCATTCTTAGCTTTTGGACCATGCACAACAGACCTTAAAGGCTGTTGATCCTTGGACTTGGATGTGCTCTAAGGTCAGTTTCATATCTAAATCCTAAGAGTTATCATTGCATCTGAATTCTTCTCTCAATTTACCTCTTCACCAAGATGTTTGAGCTAAATTTGTTGTTGTTTAGTTAATTACTCATATAAGACTCTTTGTGACCCCATTTGTGGTTTTATTGGCAAAGATAATGAAGCAGTTTGCCATTTCCTTCTCCAGCTCACTTTACAGATCAAGAAACTGAGGCAAACAGGGTGAAGTGACTTGCCTAGGGTTGCGTAGTTAGTAAATGTCTGAGTCTGGATTTGAATTCGGGTCTCACATCCCTGTAAATGCATTCTCTTGGGATATCTTCACTATCCCAACTTCTGCAGATCAGGTATGATATTTTTACTTTTTCATTTTTCTCAGTTGTGAAATTCCAATTTTTCTGTCATCGCATTGATTCTTTAGAACAAGATGGAACTCAAAACCACTTGGTCCAAAGAGTTCTTATTACTTATAGGTAACTAAGAAACACAGCAGAAAAGCTGTTGGTTGAGAAACCTCAACTAGAAGGCTCAGGGGCAGCATTTTTTACCTGGGAATTTTTCTTATGAGTAAGGGACTTAATTAAGATAAGCTTTATTGCAGAAAGCTGATTAGCAAGTTAATCGTCCGTACTATAGATGTTCTAGCTGCATGTAATGGCTCTTGGCAAGGAATGTGGAAGTGACATTTGAAACACACGCTCTATTCATTTTGTCTAGTAACTTCCTTTTCAGCATGCCAAGTTGCAACCCAAGATGTGACCTGTTTGCTACCTGGACTCTGGGTGAGCACTATTTCCTTGGTGGTCTACAATATTTCAAGAGGGCTCCTGTTCTCTTAGAGAAGCCAGGAGGTACAATGGATATAGTGCTGGGCTTGGAATCAGAAAGACTCGTCTTTTTGTGTTCAAATCCAGCCTCAGACACTTCCTAGCTGTGTGTCCCCGCACAAGTCACTTAATCTTGTTTGCCTTAGTCCCTCAACTATAAAATGAGCTGGAGAAGGAAATGGCAAACTGCTCTAGTATCTTCGCCAAGAAAACCCCATATGGGGTCACGAACAGTTGGACATGACTGAAACGACCAAACACCAACAAATCTGTTCTCTTGTATGCGATCTATAATATCTTCTCTCAAGGGGCCATCTAACTCTGCATTAAGAGTCTTAATAGTGGGGAACTCATTAAACCCAAGGCATCTCCTTCCTCTTTTTGGAACACTCAAATTGCTGGGAATTTCTTCCATATTTTGAGCCAAAATCCATCTCCCTGCAACTTTTATCCATTGGTCCTAGGTCTTCCTTTTAGGGTAGAGTACACCTTTTAATTAAAATGAAATAAGTTTTAATACATCGAGTTCTTCTGTTTCTCCTTTGGCTTATTATGTATTATAGATTTAATTGAAGATAGTACTATAATTAAATGTTCCACAAAGCAGGTCAGGGAAATCCCTATCAGACCTGGCTACTAGAGTCTCAAAAGACCACTACGCTCCAGATGTTAGTTATATCACAGACTTTTTGTTATTTTGGTCTAAAGCTGTGATTTCATTGGTATAGGAGATTCTGGGTGATGAAATTCCCTCCACCAAGGCAAGCTTCGTGTAACTTATAGTCTTGCAGAGTTGCCTTGGATATGAAGGGGTGAAATGACTTGGACCATAGAGCCAGTAAGTATCTGAGGTGGGACTGGAAAAAACATTTGCCTGACACTAAGGCTGCCTTTCTATCCACAACACTGCAATATGTTTCACAAACATGATCAACATAATTATCCTATTGTCCTATGGCTCAGTCAAACCCCACGTGGTTTTTCTGCTATTCGTCTTCCTCACGGGTTTTTACCTCCACCACCAGCTTGGCTCTGGTTCATTCTTGAACATTCATTGCTCCATTCTTCCTTAACCACAACAATGATAGTTAGCATTTACACAGCTCAGTGAGCTGAAGAATCATTCATCCTAAGGAAATAAAAAGCAATCATCTGGTAGTAAAAATGGAGAGCCCTTGACAGAGAGGAGATAGGGCTGGAAGTGGACTTCCACTCGGGAATTTTTATTTGTGTTCTGACATTGCTAGGGATTAGCTGATTTGTCACTTCCCTCTCTAGGCCTCAATCTCTTCATCTGTCCAATGGGGAAAATAATCCTGCCTCTACCTAATTCACAGGGTTGTTGTGAGGCTCAAATGAGAGCATGTACGTAAAAGTATTTCGTAAATTGTAAAGTGTCATGGGTGGTGAGGTGGATAGAGTGCCAGGCCTGGAGTCTCATCTTCCTGAGTTCAAATCCAGTCTCAGACACCAGCTGTGTGACCCTGGGCGAGTCATTTAACCTCTGTTTGCCTCAGTTTCCTCATCTGTAAAATCAGGTGGATGGCAAACTACTCCAGTATCTTTGCCTAGAAAACTCCAAATGAGGTCCGGAAGAATTGGACATGACTGAAATGACTGAACAACAACAAAAGCATCATAGAAATGGAAGACATTGAAAGTGCCTTATTGACGGGTTAATAATGATAATTGATATATTGTTATGGTTAATGATTAATTATTATTAATAATGTCTTCCCCCATTATACCGTGAGCCTCTTGAGAGGGAGCTTTGTCTAAAAGATGCAAATGGTATTTTGGTTTTCTTTGCATCCTAACATTCAACACAACGCCTGGCACATAGTAAGCACTTAATACATGTTCATTGACTGATATTTTATATAGCACTTTCATACGTCATCTCATTTGAACCTCTCAGCCACTCTGTGAGATAGTCACCACAGGGATCATTATCCCCCCATTTTCCAGGTGAAGAAACTGAGGATCTAATGCTCAATGGGGTCATATAGCGAGTGAGTATCCACAGCAGGATTTGAACCAAAGCTCTCTTGACTCCAAATTCAGCACTCTGCATATTACTCCATGCTGCCTTAGGAGCTAGGAAGCAGCTAGGCTTCTCAGTGGACAGAGCGCTGGGCCTGGAGTCAGGAAGACCTGAGTTCGGATTTGTCCCGAGACACTTACTAGTACCTTTACACACTAGACACTCTCGTATCTTTGTCAAGGAAAGCCCAAAATTAGGTCACGAAGAGATTGAAATGACTGAACAATCTCCACTTTACTCTCTTCTCTTAATTTAACAAAGCCTTAAATGCATGTGCTGAATAAATAATTTTCAGAATAAGCAAAGGTTTAGATAAAGAGAAGGAAAATGAAATCTGTTCAAATAAGCAAAGCCTTTGACATTTTCATTTCCTGATGAGAGAAATACCATGAAGGCAAAGTAATACAATACTCTCTTCTCTGACCCGTTCTAAACTAGCATGTTGCTAAAAAGACTCCAAGGCCACTTGTCAATAGGTCATAAGCATCTACATATAAAATGAGTTTGGAAATCCTCATCTAAGTTTAGATCTGCATGAGACCTTCTGGCCATCCAATCCAATGACCTCAGCAAATGGAGCCTCAGAGAGGCAGAGACAGGTATTGGACCCCTCGCTCCAAATCCAGGATTCTTCCTGAATTGTGTTTATCGGACTTTGTGAGGAAGACTTGAAAACTAGATGTGACCAGCTTAATAGGGAACTGAGTGGAATGTCAGGTAACTTAAGTCATTCTGTTTGTCCAGCACTAGCTCCTACCAGTTCATCTGTGTGTGGTCAGAGTCGGTGATTGGCCTTCTTATCAACGAAAGGCCTTTTTCAATCTTCACAGGTGTATTGGACAAGCACCTGGCCTACAGACTTCATCCTGCAATTTGTCTACATTCATTGCAGTTATGGGCGGTTAAGACTAAATTGGTTGGGACTGCTCATAAATAATCCACTCTTTAGGAAAGAAAATAGGGCAGAGTGTAGGCACAGCCCAGAAGAAAGCCAAGTTCTTTTTTGAAACGGAGGGAAAATTAAAAAATAATAAGTTTTAGAAAAGAAAATAATAAATAATGACAATAATAAAAAGAAACTGTGAGAGGGTTCTCTGAAACTGCTCAAAATGTGTTGAGCTAAAATATGGACAACTTTTATTAGTGGACAATTGGCCAGATGAGAACATCTTGGCTACAATAAGAGGGTTCAGGAATCAGATTGAGAAGCAGGAGGGACCTTAGCTTAAAAAGCCCAAGGTTTCCCACTGCACTGGAGATGGCCAGTCATACTGACCTGTGTCTTGCCACTGGACTCTGATGACTCTGGAGGACAGAGTAAGGCTGATGACTTTGTGCAGCTCTGCCTCACTTAAATCCAATTCACTTTCCAGCCAAGAAATCACCCTGGCCATATCATCGGATCTCTTCAAGAATAAAGGAAGCTGCCCCCCCCCACCCGGCGAATCAATTGGCCATTGCCACTTGGGAAATGTTGCTATTTCCTCCTTCTCCTTCTCTTCTCCCACAGTTTGTGTGGGGAGTCATATCTTACATGTGGGTGCTCTGTCTGAAGGAATAGAATTTTGGTCCTTTATACTCTTCATGAGGGATCTTGGGAATGGGGCCCAGATCTTTTTTTTTTTTCTTCCCTATTTATTCTATCATTTTTCTTCAAAAAAAAAAACTGGGAGAATTAACACTTTTGTCTCATGTGCTTTTCATTTATCATTTCTTGAAATAGAGTTCTGAAAAACCAGGCTTTGATAAAGTCTGTTATGATTCAAATGGCGCTACTTGACTATGCTTTTAAATCCAAATCTTTCTGGCTTTTTCTAATTGGCCAATAATAGGCCCCAGCCTAAGCCTCACTTCGTCATTGTTGGAGTTTTGATGGCTCAGAGTGAGTGTAAAGTAGCTAGGGTCTTCCCCTCCCAGGGTGATTCTTTTGTGAAGGCAAACTAGACCATCTTTAGCCTCAATTCTTACCTTGCCTTTAACTACTGAGTGGGCAAAACTGACAAACAGACCTGGGAAAGACCTTAGCTGAAAAAAGTCAAGGTCTCCCATTGCCTCTGGTGCCATCGTCAGTCTTCCCGACCAATGTCGTGCCACTGGACTCTCATGACTCTCATGAGGAGAGAGCGAGGCTGATTTCATTGCACACCTCTCCCTCACTTAAATCCAATTCACTTGCAAGCCATCTTTCTCCTAATGCCGTTGTCTTCTTTGAGAAGGAAGGACCAACCATGACAAACAGCTACAGCAATCGGGAACCAGGAACACTGATGAAGACTATAAAATTAATATCTAGCTGACAAAGGAATCGCAGAAGCTGCAAAACACTTGCGTTCCCACCCAAGTTTATGTGAAGCATTGAGGAACGTAAGGCCACGAGGTGGCACAGTGGACGGAGCACTGAGCTTGGAATCAGGAAGACTCATTTCACGAGTTCCAATCTAGCCTCAGACACTTCCTAGCTGTGTGACCCTGGGCAAGTCACTTAACTGTATTTGCCTCAGTTTCCTCATCTGTCAAATGAGCTGGAGAAGGAAATGGCAAACCACTCCAGTATCTTTGCCAAGGAAAACCGCAAAGGGGGTCATGAAGAGTTGGATATAACTAAAAAAAAAATGACTCAATAACAAAATTGAGGAACGTGAATATAAGTCATGCAGCTGGTATCATAAAAGGTCTTTGATTCTTTTCTCCACCTGCATGCAGAGGCAGTGTGGCCATATAGATGCTGGGCTTTAAGTCAGAAAAGCCTGGGGTCGAATATCATTTCTCAGACATATTAGTTAGCTATGCGACCCTGGGTGACGGGTAGTGGAGAGTAAGATAACAGGCAGCTGCTCCGTGGTGCCACAGCTAGAGTGGTGGACCTAGAATTAAGGAGATCTGAGTTAAAATCCAGCTCCAGCCACTTATTAGCTGTGTGACCCTGGACGAGCTATTTCTTCTCTGTCTGCCAGGGTTTTCTCATCTGTTATGGGAATAATAGTAGCACCTCCCAGGGTTGTTGTGAGGATCGAATGAGATAACATTTGTCAAACACTTTACAAGTCTTAAAAGTGCTATACAAATGCTAACTATTATTTATTATTGATAGCAGCCCAGTGTCCATAGTAGATAAGATGCCAGGCCTGGAGTCAGGAAGTCCTGAGTTCAAATCCAGCCTCAGACACTTATTAGCTGGGTGACTTTGGGTAAGTCACTTAACACTATTTGCCTCACTTTCCTCATCTGTAAAATGAGCTGGAGAAGGAAATGGCAAACTACTTTAGGATCTTGGCCAAGAAAACCCCAAATGGGATCACAAAGAATCAGACATGAATGAAAACAACAACAAAGAGTATAGTGAAAAAGGCATTTACTCAGGAGTCAGAGGATCTGGGTTCAAATCCCTCCTCTGATACTTTTTACCTGTGTAACCTTAGGCAAGTCACTTAATCTCACTAAGCCTGTTTCCTCATCTATAAAACAAGTTGGATTAGGTAACCTCTGAGGTTCCTTATAGATCTAGCACACAAGATCTCATTTTCAAGGGCCCCCTTGGATTTCTGAACAAACTATCTTACCATTCCTAGGGACAAGAAGGCTTCTAAGCATATACTGGAAAGTGGGCTTGCTGTTGTGAGTCACCCAACAAAAGACTAGATCTCCAGGGAATACAGAGGGTGACAGGAGGCCGGCTTTCTTGAATGATTTTAGAGACTTTTTTGTCAGTAATTTTACTTTTCCCTTATGGGCTTATTCTCTGGTCATCTTCAAACCATACGGTCATGTTCCATCCTCCATCTCTAACAGAACACCTCCAAGCCCTGAGGTCTAGAGATCCTGAGTAATAGTATTTCTCCATATTTGTCCTGAACCATACCGGACATACCTAGCTCCAACAATCATGTCAGCTAATAAAAGGGACAGGAATTATTTTTTCTTCACGGAGGGATTCAAGGAGGGAATCATTTTCAGCATTTGAAAGGTTTCTACTCTTTAGCTTTTGCTCCGGGTCAATGATGATTCTCAATTGGGGTTCCTTTTGGTGTCGCTTAAAGGGGGTCCTCAAAAATAGGCTCTCTGCCCCTGAGCAAGTTACCCTGCCCTTCCTGCTCCCTCTCTAGAAGACTGAGCATTGTTGACTTCAGAGACTCTGGTTCTAGCCAGCCCCGACTGGCATGTCATTTAACCAAACATGTCATTAGCCCTCTCTTGTTGGCACTAAAGCTCAGCTAATTAAGTTTCCAAAGGGGCCGTTTGCCTCCAAAACATGGAAGATGGAAAGAGTAGCTAAGAGTGTTTCAATCAGCAAATCTGGAGATCGGTCAGGAGGAAAAAAGAACTCTTTGTCCCTGCAGGCATGAGGGTAGGTCACACCTCTCAGCTCTCAAGAAGCTGCTTATCCTGTTACTTTGGGCAGAGTGCAGTTTTCTGCCCAGTGTCTGTCTAGGTCTAGACCCTCTCTATTTTATGGGAGCCTTTGTCCTCTTCCCACCAACTTAGAGCAAAACATTTTCTAGCTCGGTGGAGTTGGAGTTGATGCTCCTTCGGTAATGGGACGACTCTCCTGACTTGGAGAATGATGCTGAATGATTGTGCGATCATCACCTCTTCTGATCCTCAGTCCTTGCAGTGGTTAAGTGGCAAAAACGCAGAAAACCTCTTCTATTAACAGGTCACCTGATGCGATTAGAACTTGGAGGCTGGAATCCTATGCCTGTTACACTTGATAGGGGTGTGACCATGGGCGGGTCAATAAAGGTCAATTCAATAAGCACTTATTAACCGCCTATCATGTTCCAGGCACTGTGTGAGATACTTGAGGGACAAACATGAAATATTCCATAACCTGAAAGGAAGGAAAGAAAAAGCATTTCTAAGTGACTGTTGTGTACCATGCACTTTACAAATAAGATCTCATGTGATCCTCGAAACTACCCTGTGAGGTAGGTGCTATTATTATCCCTATTTTACAGTTGAGAATACTGTGGCAAACAGAGGGTAAGTGAGCTGCCTAGGGTCCCACAGCTATTAAGTGTCTGAGATAAAGTTTAAACTCAGCTGTTCCAGACTACCCAGCCTAGGGCTCTAGGGGCTTCGCACCCATCTGACTGCCCCTAAAGGAGTTTATGTTCTACTGGGGAAAACAACACACAGATAAATAAAGAAGCATACAACAAATGCAAAGTAAATCCAGAGTGATTACTGGGCTAAGCCGAGGAATGGTAACTCCTGGGAGATCAGGATAGTCCCACTGGAGGAGTTGTCTGATGGCTCCTGAGCTGGGGATTCCAAGAGGAGGTGAGGATGGACAACATTTGAGGTGTAGGGACCAGACAGCCTGGAGGATGGACAACATTCGAGGTGTGGGGGCCAGACAGCCTGGAGGATGGAGAACGTTCGAGGTGTGGGGGCCAGACAGCCTGGAGGATGGACAACGTTCGAGGTGTGGGGGCCAGACAGCCTGGAGGATGGAGAACGTTCGAGGTGTGGGGGCCAGACAGCCTGGAGGATGGAGAATGTTCGAGGTGTGGGGGCCAGACAGCCTGGAGGATTGCCGACATGGAGCAAAGGGATGCGATGTCATGTATGAAGACCAATAGCTGGGTTGGCGGGGCTGTAATGGAGAGTATTTGAGGGAGAGCGAGGAAACGTGAAATCAATTCAGAAAGTTAGCTGGGACTCAGGCTATAAAGGGATTTTAATGCCAAACAGGAGAAGTCGTATTATACCCTAGTAGAGTCAGAGGGAGCAACTGAAGCTTCTCGGCCCCAGGAGTGACCGCTGCTTTTTAGGAATACCCATTGGGCAGCTTTTTATAGGATGGATTGGAAAAAAAAAGAGACTTCATACCTCTGAGCGTCAGTTTGCTCATTTGTAAAGTGGGAATAGCGATATCTATCTCACCAAGCAGTTTCGAGGTTCAGATAAGATGATGAATAAAGTGCTTTGTAGGCCTACAGCTGGGTAGCACAACACATAGAGCGACTGTCCTGAAGTCAAGTAGACTCATCTTCCTGAGTTCAAATCCGCCCTCAGACACTTACTAGCTGTGTGACCCTGGACAAGTCACTTAGCCCCATTTCCCTCAGTTTCCTCATCTGTAAAATGAGCAGGAGAAGAAGTGGCAAACCATTCCATTACCTTTGCCAAGAAAACCCTAAATGGGATCACAAAGAGTCAGACAAGACTGAAAATGAATCAACAACAACAAAAAAGAGGTTCTGGGCAGGGCTGGAGATAAGGAGGGAAAGCAGCCTGAGTAAGGGTGGAATGGTCCAGCCCGTGTAAAGGTAGGACACAAACACTTTAGAATAATTCAGCTAATACCCAGGAAGGCCTTGAGAGGATGTGACACAGAACAGGTCAGTCTTGCTAGGGGATTTGGGAGAAGAGGACTGGGTCTAGAACATGAATTATGAATCGGGAACTGCAGTGAGTGGCGACGTGAAAATATTGGCTACCTATGTAGGGGGTTGGGGGAAGAAAGGCTATTGCCAAAATGGAGTTGGAGTGGTAGTGGTGGAAATGGCCCTGAAGACTGACTTTGCCTCTCCACAATTCTTTTCATTAATCTACCCTGAGTTATCACAGAACCTCTGATGTAGTTAATTAATTTAATCAATAATGTCAGTAACTCAGTGGCACAGAATTTAGATGAAGAGTAATATACTGGATGGGCAGTTAGGTGGCTCAATGGTTAGAGTGCCAGGCCTGGACTCAAGAAGAGTACTCTTGCTGAGTTCAAATCCAGGCTCAGACACTTAATAGCTGTGTGACTCCGGGCAAGTCGCTTAATCCTATTTGCCTCAGTTTCTTCATCTGTCAAATGAGCTGGAGAAGAAAATGGCAAACCACTCCAGGATCTTTGCCAAGAAAATCCATAATGGAGTCACAGAGTCAGACATGACTGAATAACAACAAGGCTTACAATGCTGAGATCTAGAAATTCTGATGACTATTAAAAAAAAGTTACTCAGGCAGTTGATTCATGAGTACTGGACCAAATGTCCAACTACGGAGGAAGCTAAAGAATGCCCTTGTTATCTCTCAAGAAACTATGCTAAATATTTAGTGTTGCTTTCATAAATGTATGTTTGACTTTCCTAAATATAGGGAATTTGCTGCTGTGGGAACTTGAGTCCTGGATTTCCTGGATCTTTCCTGTTTGTTTTCTTTCCCCCTTAAAATCATAGTTCGAGTATATATAGTAATGGCTCTTCTTTTGTATGTTTTGATTCAATATATATAATTTTTGTAAAAACTATTTTTGACAGGGTCTCCAACATGACCTTCTGAAAATGTTTGACTTAGAAACGTTCCTACATACAGGATACTTGCTGACTTTCATGTTCTCTCACTTATTATGATTATTGAAATCAAAACAGTGTTTTTGCTTCTGGAGATTTCCTCTATACATCCTGCGCATTCCCCCACTGGAGCCATCCTGTTTGGGGTGATAGATCACAAGTTACTGCCGGGGTCAAGGGTCAGTGTGCCAGGCAGACACTTAATTTGTCTTGATGGTAGAGATATTGGCGAGGGGCAGAAAGCACAGGGACAAAATTAACCCAGAGAGATGTTTAGAGACAGGGATCTTGTGGCCACTTAGAAAATGACATATACCATATACCACATAACCCTGTGCAGTAAATGAGAGAGACAGTGTGAATGAGAAGAAAGGATTTTGAGACTGGAGTCTAAGAACCTGGTTTCTAATCCTGGCTCTGCATGAACAGCCTCTAATACCTTGGATAAGTCACTGTATGTCTCAGAAGCTCAGTTTCTTTCTCTCTTATATGAAAGAGTTAGATTAAGTGATTTCTATTGTGCCGTTCAATTCTGTGCTCTAAGATCTTATGTTTCGTGTGATATTCTTGAAAACCCTTCACCATCAAGATGCAGCCCCTCTTTCCTGGTCCCACTCTACACTCCCCCAAAACAGACCCCCTTGCTGTTCCACGTATGACATGTGGCTTCTCCAACCTCTTTGCTTTTGCTCAGCTCAGGGGTGGGGAACCTGGAACCTTCAACCTTAAGGCCACATGTGGCCTTTCAGGTCCTTAAGTGTGGCCTTGGATTCAGTCAAAAGGCTGCACTTAAGGATCTAGAAGGTCACATGTGGCCTTAAGGCTGCAGGTTCCCCACCCTTGGCTCAGTCTGTCTCTATGCCTAGAATGCCCTCCTTTCCCTTCTCTGCCTCTTGGACCCCCTAGCTGTCCTCAAGGCTCAGATCAAGTTCCACTTTCTTCAGATAGCCTTTTCTGATTTCCCAATCAATCAATAAACATCTGTTAAGCACCTATGATGTTCCAGGCATTGTGTTAAGTGCTGAAAAGCTTTTAGTACCCTGTCGTCTCCCCACCATCAGTATTGATTTTGTATATATCCTATATTTATTTTACTGAGAACTTGTTCTTGGTAGAATGTAAGCTCTGATGGGTAGGGAAAATCTCACTTTGGTAGTTTTATCTCTAGTGCCTATACCTAGCACAGAGTAGACAGTTAAGAAATGCTGATTGGCATTTTCCCCCCACCATTTTACTCTGAGGGACAACATAAGCCCTCGGTTTCCTAAGCCCTACAGAAGTATTTTCTTCGTTTCTATTTCAAGTACGATGACCAGCTGGCCTGTAGTTGCTGTTTAGTCATTTCAGAAGGGCCAAGTCTAACAAAGTTGGTCATTGCACGATGTTGCTGATACTGTGCACAGTGTTCTGGTTCTGCTCACTCCACTCAGCATCAGTTCATGCAAGTCTTTCCAGGTTTTTCTGAAATCTGCCTGCTCACCATTTGTTACAAAACAATATTATTTCATTATATTCATATACCACAATTTGTTTAGCCATTCCTCATGCTCTCCCACTTATTACTTGAGAGACCTTGGGCAGATCACTGAACTTCCCTGGCCTTCTCTTTCCTGACCTAGTCTATCTTGCCATCTCCTGGCTTTTCTATAGGCTGTTCCCCCTTCCTGTAATGCACTCACTCCTCCATTTCTATCTCTTAGAATCCTGGGTTTTTTCAAAGCTCAGCTTGAGTGCCGCATCCTCCACGAGATCTTTCCATCCTCCATCTACTAATGCCCAATTATCTTGTATCCACTTTGGATTTATTTTATATATAGTGATAGCTATAGTGCTTGAAATCTTATAAAGACCTTTACAAATATCATCTCATGGCATCTTCACAATAACCATTATTCACCCTCCACTTTACAGCTGAGGAATTTGAAGCAGACAGAGGTTAAATAACTAACTCAGGGTCACACAGCTAGTTAGTATCTGAAGCTGGATTTGAACTCAGGTCTTCCTTACTCTAGGCACAGTGTGTTTATATCTTCCTGTGATAGCATATAAGCTCTTTGAGGGCCAAAACTCCATTTTGGTTTTTGTATTACCAATGCCTAGAATAGTCTCTGGTGTACAGGAGATACTTAATTCATGCTGATTGATTATCTTTAAGATCCTGTCCAGCTTAAAATCTTATGATTCTGGTTAACCTGGAACCATAGAGATCAAGAACCTAGCGTAGTTCCTTCTACATGATTTTGTTGCTTTTTGGTCATTCAGTCCTGTCAGACTTTTCATGACTCCATGGACCATAGCACGCCAGGCCCTTCTATACTTCACTATCTCATGAAGTCTGTCCAAGCTCACGCTCATTGCTTCCGCGACTCCATCTATCCATCTCATCCTCTTCCCCTCCTCTTTTTCTTTTGGACTTTAATCTTTACTAACATCAGGGTCTGTGATGTTGTATATAATAGACATTTGATAAATGTTTGTTAGATGGAATTGAAGTTTTAATGGACATTAGAGTGACTTGGCCAGGATTACCCCACTAGTGAGCTCTTCTTTAGGATGTCACAAATGCATGTTCTTTCCTTATCACTCTTCAGAACACCATCTACCTAATATTATTCACCCACTTTTGACTATTTTCTTTTAGCTCTTAATTCTTGCTTCCCCCCCACCAGTGTGTTTTAGTTCTTAATATTAAGACCAACAAATAGATATTTGTGCTTTGTTCTAGGATGGATAACAAAGGACCAGGTGGCTAACTGAAGATACAGTACAAATTGGCCCATTCTCAATCTGCAGATCTTGAGAGAAAGCTTTTGGAATATTGTTCTATTATGTTTCTGTCCTCACTTTTCCATCACAAGTTCATAAATAGTATTTACCTCCCATCTGAGGTTTTATTCATCACATTAAAGTTATCACTTCAGACATGCCAAACACTAAATATTGTGCCACAGAAATTTTTTACTTTGTGTTTGAAGCATTTCAAATTCCATTGTTTTTATTTGAGGCAGAATTTGGGATCAGACAGATTGGAAACATTTTTAAAGGGAAATTTATTTACTTACATGTAACGTTTATGGAAAATGGAATTCATTTATAATATTTCCATTATTGTTTCAGTAAATGGTAAAAACCAGTATATTTCAACTGGACCTCTGTTCTTGATAGCATTTGATAATGTAGCAAGTCACAGGGTCTTGGTTTATTATGTCCTTGGATCTGGTATAACAGAATAAGATGCTTACTCATTGTCCTTAAGGTGTTTAAAATGTTCTTTCAACATTCCAGAGTCTGGGATTGTTCTAGGATCCTAGATATTTGGAGGTAGAAGGGAAATTACATGTCATGCATTCGAATCCTGTCATTTTATAGATGATGAAACCAAAGAGAAGAGTGACTGGCCCATGGTCACACAGAAGTAGTACATTTAAGAGCCAGGATTTACATTCAGGTC
This sequence comes from Phalanger gymnotis, assembly GCA_028646595.1. Classification (NCBI taxonomy): domain Eukaryota; kingdom Metazoa; phylum Chordata; class Mammalia; order Diprotodontia; family Phalangeridae; genus Phalanger; species Phalanger gymnotis. Next base: position 111,854,434 of record CM053627.1, read on the forward strand.
CTCTGACTACAAATCGAAAGTAATTGGGGCCAGGGAAGAGGAATGGATGATGAGAGATCTGAAAATCCCTAGTTTGTTGAGATGAGCCCCCAGGGCAGTTAGGGATTCCAAGAGGGAAGAAGTAGGAGGAATGATAGACAGTCTGTGGGTGCATTGTACTCAGGAGTTTGCAGGAGCCAATTGATTGATTGTTAAAATTTCAATGAGAATTTCTACCTTGTAAACTGACAAACTATAAATTAGAGCTTGCATTATTGTTTTGCTGATTGTCTAGATTTAAGAAAATGAGAGAGACAATGATAGTGGTGTAGATTCAGCTTAAAAGTGTGTGTACACACCCCCACTCCCCAAAAGCTGGTTGTTAAACATTTTGCTATTTGTTGTTGTTGAGTCATTTCAGTCATGTCAGACTCTCTGTAGCCCAATTCGAGGTTTTCTTGGCAAACATACTAGAGTGGTCTGCTGTTTCCTTCTCTGGCTCATTTTACAGATAAGGAACTGAGGCAAACTGGGTTAAGTGACTTGCCCAGGGTCATACAGTTAGTACGTGTCTGAGGCCAGATTTGAATTTAGGTCCTCTTGACTCCAGAGCTGGCTCTATCCATTGTGCCACCTAGCTGTCCCACCCTTTATTATACCACACTTACAAAAGCTTATAATCAAGGATGTCACGTGACTGATTTATAGGTTTAGACAAATATATGTTTAAGCTTTTTGATCTGTTCGATGAAACTAAAATTCCTTTCACAGAACTTTTCACAGAACCAAGTTTCACAAGGAGCCTCAAGCGGCCATCTAATTCAACCCAAATGTCAAAGGAATCCACACCATAACATATCTGATGAGTCATCTAGCTCAATCCTGCAGGCTTCCAAGGAAGGGGAAACCACCGTGTCTTGAGGGCCCCCAACTTAAGTGACTTTCCCAGGTCACCCAGTAAATGTCTGGTGCTGGATTCTACAGGGTGTTCCTAAAGTCTGGACACATAGGCAAAAATGCATAGTTTCAAGAAATGAAATGAATGAAATTTCAACATTTTATTTAATTGGAATATTAACAAATAGCAGCTTCGATATGATTTCCATCGTTTGTAATGCAAAGGTTGATGTGCTTTGCAAGATTCACGTGAACTCGATGTAATAACTCCACGTTTCCTACGTGTCCAGACTTTAGGAACACCCTGTACTTTCAGACAGTGCTAACTGTTCATAATCCTTTCCAGATATCAATCTTAACACTGCCTCTTTGCAACTTTCCCCCACGTGTTGCTCTCTGGCATCAAATGGAACAAGTTTAATCCTTCCTTAAAATGTAACGTTTCCTTCAAACATTTGAGGACAGCCATCTTGTCCTCTGCACCTTCTTTCTCATGAAGGCTAAGGGTGCCCTTTTCCTTTACCCGACCCTCATATGGCAGGCATTCGAGACCCTTCATCATCCCAGCTGCTCTTCTCTAGATGCTTTCCCAGCTAGCAATGTCCTTCTGTGAACATGGTACCCAGACCTAAACACAACTAACTATAAGATCTATATATTTATAAACTCTTGATTATACTTATCTATCTATCTATCTATCTATCTATCTATCTATCTATCTATCTATCTATCTATCTATCTATCTAT